>JAMPIV010020836.1:0-685071 GCA_024509875.1 Oreohelix idahoensis | reverse complement strand
ACCTCACTCCCTACTTACACACCTCACTCCCTACTCACATACCTCACTACCTACTCACACCTCACTACCTACCCACACACCTCACTCCCTACTCACACACCTCACTTCCTACTCACACACCTCACTTCCTACCCACACACCTCACTCCCTACCCACACAACTCACTTCCTACCCACACACCTCACTTCCTACCCACACACCTCACTCCCTACCCACACCTCAGTTGGCCTCACCACACTCCCCAGTCAGTGCACTCACCACTCTCCAGTCAGTCGCAGGTGCCACTCTCCAGTCAGCTGCACTTACCACAATCTCCAGTCAAACCCACACACTGCACTCCCTAGTCAGCCATGCACTCCCATCAGCAGCACTACACTCCCCAGTCAGCACACTCACCACTCTTCAGTCAGTCACAGGCACCTCTCTCCAGTCAGCCGCACTCAACACTCTCCAGTCAGACGCACACACCACACTTCCTAGTCAGCCGCACTCAACTCACTCAGTTACACTCAACTCACTTCCCACTCACACAAAAGTAATTAAAGAACTTATCTTGCAGTCAGCCACACTCGCCATGCTCTCCAATCAGCTGCACTCGTAGACAGGTAGATGGGGTCCTTCCAGCAAACTCTGGGCCATCCTGAGGTCTAGATCCTTGGCCCTGGGTTTCCCATGTTTCTCCTGCAGACTTCATGCACTCTTGCAGTTTTGGATTCTATAACAGTTCATTATAAGCAATGGGCTTACTGCATGTACGCAGAACCCTTCTTAGTGGTCTTCTACGACATGCTTGACAGAGCGCTGTGATCTCAATCCAACATACAGCTACGGAAGGGAATGCTTATATCATCTTTTAAACTATTGGCTAAAGTTAAGGAATAAATATTCTTTCATCTGTATTATTACCCTGGTGTTCATTCTACTATTGTCAACTCAAGTCGATCGACTCAAACTCAAGTCAGGTCAGACTTAAGTCATCACATCGACTTGACTCAAGTTTTCTTATTTGTGACTCTGCTCAACTCTGGACTTGGCAATGATCTCGAACTAACTTTGCTGTCCTCATTCATATGGGAAAATCCAAAAATGGTTTTGTTTAAATCGGTAAATTATAAGTACCTCAGAGTTTAATCAGAAGGAAACTGTAAGTAAATAAAATACTAAAATAAAAGATATCTTTCATTATTATGTATAGCAATTGATGTGATTGTTCGAATCAAAATGGTAGCAGTCAAAAACCGTTTTAGATCAATGAGACTGCACTTAAGACTACTGTTATGGACTTGAGACTCTACTTAAGACTCTTAATGCCTTGGGACTTGACATGAGACTTGTGAGGTAAGATGTGAAGACAACTCTAGTTCATCCATTGTCAGATATCTTCTTCTTTGGTCCTTGGCCACTGACTGACAAAACTATCAGAGACATCACGCCAGGTGGCATCTTGTAGGGCAGCAACAAACTGTCTCTACTTTGCTCAGTCTGCAGCCATCCTTTGTGTAGTGCCTCAGCTCTGGTTCATGCTCAGCATCTCTGCCTTCACAGTTCTCTGTCAGGTGGCTTTTGGCCAGCCTTGTTTTCACTTTCCTTCTAGAGTCCTGACTGAGGACATGGCCAACTCAATTCCAGCGTCTACCTGCTATGATGGTGCGCATGTCTTCTTGTCCAGCGTCTACCCGCTATGATGGTGTACATGTCTTCTTGTCCAGCGTCTACCGCTATGATGGTGCGCATGTCTTCTTGTCCAGCGTCTACCCGCTATGATGGTGCGCATGTCTTCTTGTCCAGCGTCTACCCGCTATGATGGTGCGCATGTCTTCTTGTCCAGCGTCTACCCGCTATGATGGTGCGCATGTCTTCTTGTCCAGCGTCTACCCGCTATGATGGTGCGCATGTCTTCTTGTCCAGCGTCTACCTGCTATGATGGTGCGCATGTCTTCTTGTCCAGCGTCTACCCGCTATGATGGTGTGCATGTCTTCTTGTCCAGCGTCTACCCGCTATGATGGTGCGCATGTCTTCTTGTCCAGCGTCTACCCGCTATGATGGTGCACGTCTTTTTCGTGGCTCTGAGTTAGCAGTTCTTCATTGGTGATTGTGTTCAGCCAGAAAATTTGAAGAATGTTCCCTAGGCAGGCTGTCTGAAAAGAGGATAGTTTGAACATTTCCCTTTCTGTTACCCTCCAGTATTCTGCCCCATACAGAAGTACATAGATTATGCAGCTCTTGTATATTTTTAATTTAGTGGTAATACTGAATTGGCAAGATTTGCAGAAGTTGTTTGTAAAAGGTGAAAGTTATTGTGGTTTTATAATTCAGCTACAGATATCTTAGTTTGTTCATCTGGTGTTAGTATGCTTCCTTAGTATGTAAATGGATTTTATTTTCTAGCTCTTGGTCCTTTATTTTTATATATATTTTTTTCTGACATTGAGTGTCATGACGTCTGTCTTCTTAAGATTAATGTTTAGTCCCATATGTTGGCTATAATTGTTCTTCTTCGTACACTCTCAGACGTCTACTTGAATGTTTTTAAAGAAAGCAGTAGTCAGTTTCAGGCTATTTGAATCTCTGTAGAGCTTTTCCATGAATGGTACTGGTGTTGGCTTTCTCTGTTCTGCATATGTTGGGCAAAAATGAAGCAGATGTTCAGCAGTCATTTAATCAGTGCCACAGTTACACTGATCGGTGAATTTTTTTTTTTTTTTTCATTGAGATACTAGTTTGTTGAATAGATGGTATCTCAATCTGTTGTGGCCAGTGCGGAGTCTGAAGATTACCACTTATTCTCTTCTGTTGAGCTGGTAGTATGCATGATTTTGTGTGTGACCTGGATGCTCTACATCCCATTTGTTTCTGTATCTGATTCTGATAAAACTCTTTGACTCCTTGAAAGTTATGCTTGCATCAGGCTGAGGTAGATTTCCACCTTCCTTTTGTCAATCTCTCAGCCTCTTCATTGCCGGGGCTGTTACAATGAGATGAGATCCACTGGATCACTACACTTTTGAATTGTTATCATAGTTTGTGGAGCACTATTCTGAGGTCATCCAGGTCTTTATTATTTTATCTTTTCAACATTGCAATTACTGACCGTGCATCGGTAAAGAAAGAAACTTCTCTCTCTGTGCTTTCCTTTGTCATTATAACCTCTGCTGCAGTTTTCAAGGCCTGCCTCTGCTCTGAAGTTACTTGAGAATTGTCCTGCAGCCACTATGATTGTTCAGTCTGTCTGTTCTTTCTTGGATGTGTTGATATGAGTGTGTCAATACTGCAATGTCATCTGCGCATTCTAGATTCTCCAGTGTAGAGAATGCTATCCTTCTTATTCCTCTAGGGGCATCCGCTGTTGCCTGGCACATCTCCCAGTCTATGGCAGTTAAAAACAGAGTGGTTGATAAGGGGCATCCCTACCACACTCCTGTTGTCATCTCAAAAGTTAGATTGCTCTCCCAAATACTGCATGTGAAATTAGCATACATGCTTTTAATGATGGAGACTATGTACTTAGGGATTCCATAAGTCCTCAGTATTTTCCATAAGCTGTCCCTGTGTATGCTGTCAAATGCCTTTCCAAAGTCAAAAAACCTCCAACCATTACAGAATGCTTGCCAGTATTGACAATGATAATTAAAATGAAAAAACATATTTGAGTGCAATTATACAGTACAGCACACGGAACATACACAATATGAAAAAATATTACAGAAAATAATAAGCATCCTTTTAAAAGAAAAAAAATGTATGTGTTTTAGTGGGGGTGTGCTGCGAAGAAAAGTAATAAAAATGTTAAAAAACGCGAAAAAGAAAGACTATTTTTTGTGGTGCGCCAGGTCAGACAGACAAAAAAAAATGTCTTATTCATTTGGTTCTTGCTAAAACTCTGAAGTAGAATGAAACTGCTTTTGTGGTTGCATCATCAGAAATAACAGTATTCTGTGTGGAATACAGCTCAACACATTCTTTCTGTCATTTATATTAGGAGTATTTTAATTTTATACATGTGCTACAATATAATAGATGGAAATTGTGTCATGAATGCCATGCTAAATTTTGAAAAAAACATAGATACCTCAAAAAAAAACACCTGAAGACACATAGGTGGTTTTTTCAACTACTTTGGGCAAAAAACAGAAATTTGATCTAGGTGGCGTACTTCAACTTACTTACTTAGTCGTTCCCCTTCTACCGTGAGGTGTAGAGGTTTGGAAGAGAGAGTGCCAGACTATCCTATCGGCTGTCTTCCTCCTGGCCTGGTTCCATTCACGGCGTACTTCAACTAATGAAGGAAAATGACACCTAGACAGGACCTAAAAAATTCTAAATCTAGGTGAACCCCCCTAGGAGTGGCAATGCTGGTGTTATCGCTCTAACCGCTGATGGAAAATGAGCTATCTTCGGTTATACCCGCAATATCTCTGTAACCTCCTTATCGCCCAAATAACTTGTTATTTTGAAATCACAAAGTTTTCATTGCATATACGCATAAACACAATAAGTAGTAAGCACACTATGTTGTCTTATTGTGCAAGAATTTCTTTAAAATCTTTTGAAGACTTCTAGTTTAAACATTTTTTTTTTCTAAAACTTATTTTCAATCAATCAATCAATACCCTTAAGCTCACCAAGGAGCACAGGCCTTCAACAAACACATGCCACGTCTTCCTGTCCTGTGCCATCCGCACCAGTTCTTTCTATGTTTTCCTCATCATTGTCACCTCTGTTTCCAGTACTCTTTTTCATGTTATTTGGTCTACCTCTGCCTCTCTTTCCCTGTGGATTCCAGAACAAAGACTGCCTTGTAATGCTATCAACAGGTTTCCTCAATGTGTGTCCTATCCATCACCAGCATCATCTTCTCAACTCTTGTTCCACTGGCACTTGCCTGGTTCTTGTCATCAATTCCACATTTGTGACTTTGTCATACCATTTCAGTCCTTCTATTCTACGCAAGCACCCGTTTATAAAAGTCTGTAGCTTTTTGGTTGTTGTTTTTGTTGTTCTCTATGTCTCTGAACCATACAATAGGACTGACTTCACATTTGAGTTGAAGATTCTTATTTTTGTGTTGGACTTGATTTCTCTTGTTCTCCATATGTTTCCCAATGCAATGAAAGCTCCTCTTTCTTTTTGTATTCTTATTTTGATATCACTGTCTGTCCCTCCAACTTTGTCTATATTACTTCCAAGATATGTGTATGATTCTACATCTTTTAGTGGTGTTTCTTCAAGTTCAACCTTATTATCATTTCTCGGCAGACGGCCAGAACGTTGACATTCCAAACAGAGCATTGTTCCTTCATAAAATACGACTGCATTAATGAAACGCTGTCCAGAAATCATTTGTAAATACTGGTATGCTTTTACCGAGACTTCAACTATAAACTTCATAGTTAAAGGTTAACATAATGCTCTCAAAACGTGTCAAGAGGTACAAACCGTGATAACAGTAGTCGTAAAACAAATCCCCTAACACAGAGGTTTTCAAACTGTGCGTTGCGGCTCCCAGAGGAGTCGTGGCCCTCGGCTAAGGGCATCGCGGTGGCTTGGGAAAAGTGCTGGGCTCGATATTATGAGCCAAGGTCCATCAATAAATATAGGTCTTCGTAGGACGACATGTTTGCGCCGAGGTGTTATTACATGTACCAATACGTGTCATTAGGTACTAGAAGTTATTGACAAATGCACCATAAAACTCCAGATCAGGTCTATGTTACGAACAGCTGATCACTAACTCT
This sequence comes from Oreohelix idahoensis, assembly GCA_024509875.1. Classification (NCBI taxonomy): domain Eukaryota; kingdom Metazoa; phylum Mollusca; class Gastropoda; order Stylommatophora; family Oreohelicidae; genus Oreohelix; species Oreohelix idahoensis. Next base: position 679,335 of record JAMPIV010020836.1, on the reverse strand, counting down.
GATGTCATCATGGCGGATGCTGGTGTAAAATATGCACATTCAGAAGTCATTAATATCTTTTTGGGTACAATTGCTTATATATAATATATAGTAGGCCCCTATAGAGAGGATCCGCGGTGATTTATGCACAGGTCAAGGGAGCCGCGGACCAAAAAAGTTTAAAAACCTCTGCCCTAACATATCTTGACTTGGTCATAGAAACAGTTTCACTGGCATAAAGGGATAGTTTACAACTTCTAAAAGGAAACTCACCGATATGCAAGACTGTGATGTATCTCGCTAGGAATCTAGCTCTGAACTGTCCTTATAATAGTTTTGAAACCCGTGAGAAGCTTTTTTCACACGCTCACTCATCATCATCATCAGCTGCCATCTCCACAACGAAGGTTGGCTGTAATGGATCTCCAACGTCTTCTGTCTCTTGTCTTGGTGGCGCGCTCTGATAGACTCTTTCCTGTAATGAGCTCACGCTCACTAAAGTGTCACAACATTGTTTACCTAGGTCTTCGCCAGTGTTGCCACTCAAGTTCTAGAGATAAACCCAGATGCTCTTCTAAAAAAAACCCCAGAAATACCCAGAATATTTTATGCCTCAAATACACGGGTTAGACGATGCTTACATAATCTTTTATGTGCATCTTTAGCACAAATAATCTGTGTGCTACCAATTTTTATGTATTTCGTCATGTTTTTTTTTTAATTACCAAAAATTCACAATTAAATAAAAATGATTTTAATAACACCCCAATATATGAACTCTTGAAAATGAGATATTTTAACAGTAATATACTTACATTAGTTACATTAACAAAATGTTCCTCAAATTAAATATAAAATGTTAGTTGTAACTTGTTACTGTTGAAAATGTCACTTGTCAGAGACTCGGCATCCATGTCGACAACTTCTTCGTCAAGATCATATGCATGAATTGACAACGTGGAATCTTGATTGTGAAGTTCCAAAATCTTTGCATATCTCTGCCGACAACATCCTTCACGCACATCTTCAACCACGCTTTTACTAGGATTAAACTTATGACAAACTCCGTCTTTGGCAACTGCTTGCTTGGCTAGTATTCGATTGGAAACTGTTTCACACAAAAGCTTGTTGGTTTGTTTAGTTTTAACTAAGTTAACCTTCGAAAACACTTTTTCGGCGCATGCTGAGGAGTGAGGTAGTGCCATAAGCGTGCACATGAGGTCAGCCAAAACATCAAATTTCTTCTGGTCATTAGCATCTGTTACTTGTTGCAGCCCCAGCCAGAATGCGGGCGAATCCTCATCCCCTAGATGTCCAAGATCTTTTCGGTACGATGCCAGTTCTCGCCATTGATCAGACAGACGATCAAGGCTCTCTTCTGAAACAACTGTTGGGAACTGCGCTGCTAATGGAATGACAGAAGGTGTGTTGATATCGAGAGCTTGCTTTGGATCCAACAGCTGCATTTGCGCCAGAACAGTGTTTTGTTCAAGTGGGAACCTGCGTCGTATTTGAGTACAAAGTTCAATCAGGTATGCCAATACATCCTTGCGAAACTGGACTTCTTTATCTCGTAACGGTTGTCGCATTAACTGCGCTTTACATCGTCCACCCAGCTCAATATAATTCAGTTTCTTGTGCACCTGTATATCCGAAGGATCAATGTCAGCAAGAGTGCGATGCTCATGCTGCAATACTTCCTGCCTAATAAACATACTGAGAAGAAAACGATACTCTCTTGTTACACTCGGGTACACTTTGTGAAGACGGAAATTCTCGGACTGGAATTCCATGTTCATGACGTTAACTTTACCCAGTAAGTAGCCGACAAATAGAAGCATGTGCTTCGTGCCGCAGTGTTCATCGTCTGCAGGATTTGCCCCGCACCGTCGACGTTGTCCACTGAAGCTTCGGATTGGAAATACAAGTGCAGAGCATACCATTGCTCAAGGATCCTCTCAATGATTGCTTCACGGGACAGCCAGCGTGTTTCACACAGCTTCAACACTTTATGTTTCTGGGCCTGAACTACATCTTGTATTAACTGGAACTGGAGATTTCTTTTACTACTACACGAAAAATAGAAGCAGACATTCTTTATGAAAATTTCAAGCCAAGACGGTAGGTGGTTGCTGGCAGCATTTGCACAAAGTGCAAATGAATGACAAACACAGCCGAGAACAAAGACATGTGGAATCTCTTTCTTCAGATGTGCCTGTAAACCACTTGCAGTCCCCATCATAGTGGCACAGTTGTCTGCAGCAAAACCAATGACGTTACTAAGCGGGATTTCACGCGTGCTCAACAATTTCTTAACAGTTGTAAACATGCCAAGACCAGTCCCATCCTCCACCTCAATAAGGTCTGATGCCGTACTGCATCACATAGGCAGCCTTGGTGCGCTTCAGTGACATATTTTGAGCAATTGTGCTGTCTGGAAACATCTGCTTGCAACATTCAATCAAATGATCAGCTTGCGAAAACGGAGTATTATGTTCTGCCATGAAAGCGACAACACTATCTCCGCTTTAGCAATTTTGTCTTGGAGACAGGGCTCTTTTGGTTTGATGAAAAACTTGTTAATGTTCGGAGTTTTGCTTTTGGCTTCCAAGTTTTTCATGTGCTTTTGTGTGATTTTATGTGTCAATAAAGCTGTTTTGTTGGCATTAGTTAATGTACAGGAACAGAACGTACAAATCGCAGCATAGCGGTTACCAGAGTCCGGCTTTTATCCAATCCTTCAGTTTGCTGTCTGTTAGCCATTCCGCACAAAAAGCCTTCTGACACCATGGCTTCACTTTTTTACGCGGTGGCGTGTGTGTCGTCATGCTGCTACAACTACCAAGCGTACCTTCATCATCGCTCATTTTATAATCTTATAATAACAACAACAACATTCCAGCACCTCTGATACATGCTATACAGAGCTTCTACAAGTCTTGCAGAAATTATGTGAGGACAGCAAACTATAAGTCAGAAGAGTTCAAGACCACCACTGGTGTAAGACAAGGCGATATCCTGTCACCTTATCTTTTCATACTTCTCATGGACGATGTCATCAAGGCATGTAAGGAGAGAACAAGAAAGTATTCAGTGGGGTACTGGAAGATGAGACAGGTCTGTATTTCAGAGCTAGCATTTGCTGATGATGTTGTCCTGATTGCTAAATCAGAGACACATCTCCAATCCAACCTGCAAGTCTGGAAGGAAGAGCTGGAGAAGAGAGGGATGGTCATAAGCAGCTCTAAAACAAAATCCATGGTGATATCACGAGAAGAAAGAAAACATCAGATTAAGTTGGGAGAACAGGTCCTGGAGCAGGTCGACCACTTTAAATATCTCGGAGCTATTATAGACCGAAAGGGGGGCATCAAAGAAGAGTTGGCCACTCGAAAAGCAGCGGCTGGGAGACTTTATCAGGCCATAAATCGAGGATTCCTCAGCAAGAAAGAGGTTGGTAAGAAAACGAAGATGGCTGTATACCGCTCCACCTATGTCCCAGTCTTGACATATGGATGCGAGTCATGGGCAATGACTACAACCCACAAAAGCCAGATCCAAACCTCAGAAATGAGGTATCTGAGGAAGGTGGTTGAAGTAACAAGAAGAGACATGGTCCGCAACCAGACGATACGTCAAGGCCTAAAATCCCACCCGCTGCAGACCCAAATAGAACAGTCCCAACTAAGATGGTTTGGCCATGTCTGCAGAATGGGAGAAGATCGGCTACCACGACAAGCATGGGAAACAAAGAGCCAGGGATCCAGACCTCCAGGACGACCCAGAGTCCGCTGGGAGGACAACATTAGACAATCTTTGAAGGACCGAGGACTAGAATGGAACCAGGCCAGGAAGAAGACAGCTGATAGAATAGTCTGGCGCTCTCTCTTCCAAACCTCTACACCTCACGGTAGAAGAGGAACGACTAAGTAAGTAAGTAAGTACAACAACAACAACAAAAACCAATATGCTGTTTATCTGCTTAAGTCTAATAATGTAAAAAGAAGACTTTATAACACATCGGAAAAATGACCGAGTATTGCAGATGACAGCAATTAACAGAATAACAGGAAATAGATAGCTGATTTAAACGAGTCAAAAAACAACGTCATTGATGTGGTTAAAAACAAGAATTAAATTTAAGTGGAATAAAAAATATATAGCACATAATGTTTTACATTTAATTATAATATAAATATAATGTATAATGCTCAGTGCACAGAATATACATACATTGTAAATGTCAATTGTCAAATATACCCAGATTAATGCAGATTTTGAAAAAAATTACCCAGATACCCAGACGGAAGCCCAAAAACCCAGATCTAGTAAGAAATACCCAGCTGTGGCATCACTGGTCTTCGCATATTAACTAAGGGGAGCTAACTATTAACTTCTAAGAGTTATCTTATCTTGACTAATGTGTTTCACAATTAAAGCACTTAGAAACTTACGAGAATGTAGTAAACCTGATATAGCAGAGGAGATATTTCTGGCTACTACATACTTATATTCCAGAGGATGTTCAGTCTTAATTGCTTGGATACAGTCACATGTTGGCATAGAAGGAAATGAAAAGGCAGATAAAGAAGCCAAGAAAGGTAGATCTGATAAAAATCTAATAAATGTAGGGATGAGTAAATCAGAGATTAAGAGCTTAATTAAAGATTTAATAACAGATGAATGGAAAGCAGAGTGGGATAAAAATCTGAAAGGAAGACATGCATATAAGATGTTCAAGGTTCCAACAAGAAAATGTCAGATATCTAGGGAATTAAAAATTCCCAGTGATAAGAAACTTCTCAGACTACAGCTGGGAAAAGGCTATTTCAGAATAGAAGAACCTTACTGTGCAGGATGTCTTCAAGACAATAATATAGAACATTTCTTGTTAAAATGTAAGAGGTATGAACAAATGAGAATACCAATATTAGATTATTTGCAAGCATCCAACTTACCTATAAATATAGAAGAGGTGTTAAGAATAGACAGACCTAGGGAACTGCATAATATAGTTGTGATGGACGAACTCGGCTGACCCTGAACTTTGTTGTAATTCTTGTATAACGGGACTTCTTTCACGTGGATTCATTAGCTATGAAACTGTTCCACAGAGGGCAAACACGTTTGCTGATTGATATGCGGAAAGTTTACCTATCGTTCAGTCTGGTCATCGCATTGATTTAAGGAGAGATTAAATCACGCCCACTAACATCTCTTGAACAATCATAGGCAGTTATTTTAATTAACTTGGCCAGTGGGGGGCGTCGCCAGAATCAAACAGATACAGCGACGAGATCAAAGAGACAGACTGAGGGATTTCAGGGGAGACTATCGGCGTTATCAAAGACAGTAGTGGTCCCTGATACGAGACGCAGTTGCTTGCCGCTAATTTCGCGTCTCGGTGTCAATCGCAGAACCGAGCGAACGGGGAAGCCGAAACGGGCAGCAGCGAACGGAGATACGAAGACCAGGGTGTGGTTTCTTCTCTTGATTTGGCGGTCAGATCCCCTAAAGTTCGTGAGATCAAATAAGCTGTCAAGTTTATCATGTCCCACTCAACTTACATTCCATTTTAGCTAAATAGACCATGAAGACTAGACACGTTATCACTCGCTGGCCAGACCTTTACAGAAGCACTAGCTTTATTGAAATCTTGTTATAGATTTTCCCCTGGATTTTATATATATATTTGCAGTGATTTCTATTCTGTGCAAAGCGGTAATATATATTGTGTAAAGTGATCAGTGGTCTAGTTCAGTCATTCTATTTCAATGGAGTTTGTGTTAATTTTAAATCTATTAAATTAAACCATCTCAATAGTTCCAGTTGTAAATATAATGATCTATCTATTATATTATTTCAAAAGATAATAGATGCTTCAATTAACTTTTAAAGTCGCGAAGGAATTTATAATTAATAAATTCAGTTTAGTCCTAGTTTTATAGATGTGTGTGTTAACCACTAGAATTCGCGCAGTGTTTATTAAATACATAATTAAATACTCGAGTGTATTATAGGCTTAACAGGAAATTTATCGCGCTTGATTTTTCGGTATGTTACATGTCTTTTTTCTTTCACACAGAGTGATCGTACCTGCGGTCCCAGCTAAATAAAGAAAGAAATAAAGAAATCATCCTATAAACTTCCAGTCATATTGAAGAAACATTTCTTTTAAAATATAATCTTGTGGCGGTCCTTGCGACTTAGCTGTCAGAATTAAATGAAATAAAGCCCACCCAAGAACATTTTAAAGAATAATCATCAAATTACCCTTACAAACCTGTAAGATAAACTGGAAGGTAATCATCGCCAGTAGCGATATCATATTTACTGTTTACTGTGAGAAAGTACATATTTTCCTGACTGTGACTGAGCCTAGTTTTTTCCTCAAATGGATTTAATAAAACTATCATCACGCATTGAAGGAATTTTACCATAGCGGAGGATTAAAAGAGACCACTTCATTTTCACCCCTGTGCCGAACTGTGTTAGTGCCATCCCATAGACTCCTTTTATATATAATAATAAAAACACGAGAACTCTTAGTCTTCAAGTCTTGCGATAAGTGAGAATATTTGTTACCAACAAACCCTCGCAAAATCTGGGGCGGGACATCGAAGGACTAGACAGTTCATATGTCAAAGAATACTTGCTGTTTTTATATACTTTTATGGATCGTCTGAGGCTGCATTCGGTAAGTGTGTGAGTATATGAGTGTGGATCCTCACGCGTGTGTATGAATGACAGGAAATTTAATCGTTTTCTTTTTGTAAACCTGTTGTTAACTTTCTTGCCTAGTAATATAATTTTTCTGTATTCCCTGCATTGTTCCTTTAAGTGGGATAGTTGATAATTTGTTAACTATGTTTAAAACCCCCTCCTTTTCATTTGCTTAGTAAAGGGAAGAACAGCTGGGAAGAACAGGTTTTTTTCTATCACCCATACCTAACGTTGTAACCCCTCTTTCAGAGTAATTAACTTCACTGTTAGGTTAACGTACCTATGTTCCTGATATTATCTATCTCTGGACTGGGTTTATCTTTGTCTAATAAGCGGGAAGGGCTCAGTCGATACCAGTCTTCTTCACCCCTCCCAAATTTGTTATTTGCATTTGTGTACTTATGATAATTTATGTAATACCTGATATTTGGTAGTAATTGATGTTTAAAGTGAATAAAATCACATAAACTCATTTAGTACGGTGTTGGACATACCCACAGCCCAACATTTCCCCTATTCGTTTAATATAGTTTGTATCTACATCGTCTGTGTGTGTGAAAAACACCAAATCGGTGTGCGCGCAGATGCGAGTCTGGAAAACTGGCAAATAATTGTTTGACCAGGAGAGCGGAAGAGAAGATTGAGAGAAGCGATTTGTCGTAAATAAGTCTGTCTTTACTCTCCTCCAGCACGCTGTGAAGCAACTATTTAATATCTACATTTTCTATCACTGAGCTTTCCATCATCATTTTCCACTCTAAACCGGACCACTATTTCTACGACTCTTTTCTCTCAAAATAAATTTACGACAATATTTGGCTGGCTCGCCGGGATTATTTTGAGATACATTTGATGCACACATATTTGTGGGCTGGTTCTGGGATCTTGAGCTACATTTGAGGCAATCGCATAGCCGGGTTAAAGATATTTTGAGTCTGATTTAGTCTGGGTCTAACTAGGTAGAGTGTGAATGATTTGTCTTGTGAATTAGGGAAATAAATAAATAATTACACCCCTAGACAAACGTTCTTTAAGTATTTGGGTTGTCCACACAGCATATTTACAGGTTGTTTTCTCTCCACAGCAGTAGAAAGTACAGATAAACAAAAATATTTGCTATTTTAATTATCCTCTGGCGGAGATAATTCAATTTCTTTCTTTATAAGAGTTGCTGGGATTGCGTGATTGTTTTACAGTCACTAAGGTTTTTGAAGTTAAAAAGAGTTGAGCTTAGCTAAAGACGGATTGTTCTGATTTTTAAAAATTAAGTTAACAACGTCTCATCTCAATAATTGACTTTAGGGACGGAGTTTGTTGTCAGAGATTTAAAATTTAGGGGAAAAAAATTTTTTTTTTTTTCCTTTTAAATTGTTTTAATTTAAATTTTTCTCTACTGTTAGTAAAAGTAGATTCTTTTCCAGTGTAACTTACCATTTAGTGGCATAGTCGCTTGCGTTTAGAGCCTTAATTGCCAGATAATAGCAGCGATAAGTTTGCACAGTACAGGTAGGAGGTAACTCTAGTAAATTTTTTTTACTTTGGTTTTTTTTCGTAGCGGCTTTGAGTTTTCCCCCTCTTGTTCCATCTTACTATTATCTAGTCTTAGAAGCATCCAGTTCTTTGACAATGGCAGAGGGAATTAGGATAAGATCCCTTTTGAGGCAAGAGGCCAAGAACTCAGGACTAGACACAGAAGCTGCGAATCTGTTTATCAACCAGGAACTTCAAAGGTATGACGCGGAGGAAGAGAGGGCAGAAGCTAGGAAGAAAGAAGCGGACGATCGTCAATTGGAGCAGAAGAAAATTGAGGCAGAGATGGACGCCCGCAGGGAAAGAGAGAAGGAGAGACAACGCGAAGAGAGAGACAAGGAAAGACAGCATGAATTAGCGCTCAAGGCTTAGAGAGTCGGAGTGCCTCTACTTCAAATAATGGAGAGCCGTCTTCGCCCCAGTCTCAAACAATGGATCTCTCCAGCACTCAGTCTGCCCAATTAACTGCTATGTCGTTTTCTTTAGAATCTTTTCCTAGCCCTAACGAAAAAATTGACAGCTACCTAGAAAAATTCGAGAGACTCGCGAATCTTTATGGGTTAGAGAGTACCCGCTGGGCGCTCAAACTTTCAACGTCACTGAAAGGCAATGCTTATGACGTGTACACAAAGCTGGGACCGAATCAACATGATTATGACCTGTTGAAGAAGGCCTTACTACAGCAGTTTGAGATGACTGCCCGAAAGTTTCTGCAGTTGTTCAGAAACAGCCGAAAAGAGAGCACGGAAACATTTCCCCAGTTCTCTTCACGTCTCACGGGTTATCTGACAAAGTGCATTGAATTATCTGACCTACCTCTTTCATATGAGGGACTCCTCGAACTTGTTCTTGTGGAGCAGATAAAATCCACTTTGTCGAATGAAACTCGTAGATTTTTGGCTGAACAGGGGGCAGTCAGGCTTGAAGACATACTCAATAAAGCCGAACGCTATAGCAATGCAATGGCCGAACTTCCCAGCACTAAACGTAAACCCACCGATGAGCCATCTCGAAAACAGAATCTAGAGCAGGCATCCTATTCTTCCACTTCCTCTCAACATTATAACCAACGAGATAACAATACCCAGAAACCTCCCCAGGAAAAATCGAAATTCTACAAAACCCGATACCCCCCAACAACAATTCTGATCAACCCAACAAGCCTACGTGGCAGCGCGGCCACCAAGGTCAAGGAAAAGGGAAGACCCCTACACCAGGAACGTCTGATCAGGGCAAACAAACCGGTGCAAACCGCATTGGATGTTTGCATACAGCCTCGAAAGGTAGAGTCAATGTCAGTGATTCTCAACCTGAGGGGGACCGACCCTCAACTCGAGGAACTGTAATTTTGAACGGTACCTCTACTACTTGTCTTTTTGACACTGGATTAAGTTTTGATTGTATTGTCGCTAGGCACCTAGTCAAACCCGGTCAGGAGACAGAGGAAACCGTCAAACTTAGTGGAGTTTTCAGGAGTGATGCACCCAGGACGCTTCCTATCGCACTGGTAGAAATACACTCTGACTTTGTCAGAGGAGTTATTAAAGCGGCCATAATGGATGATCCGATCTACCCAGTTATCCTGGGATGTAGATATGTGTTCATTGGGAGACCTAAGGAGCCGATTGTGGCAGCGGTAACCACAAGAGGGCAAGCCAAGAAGGAGAGGGAGCCTGCGCCAAACTTGTTGCCGAATGAACTGAAGGAGGCGCAACAAAAGGACCCTACTCTGGCGCCCTGCTTTAAAAAACTGCCCATGGCTAAGGACCCCAGACACAACGGAGACATCTTTTCTAAGGATGGTGTATTGTATCGTAGAACGGGCAACCCGGACACGGGGAATAACCAGCTCCTAGTACCGACGCAGTACAGAAACCAGATCTTAGAAATGGGGCACTCTCTTCCCTTTAGCGGACATATGGGACAAAACGCCACTATTCAGCGAATAAAAAACCACTATTGGTGGCCAGGAATGAACTCTGACATTGTCAGGTATGTGAAATCCTGCGCCCAGTGCCAACGGGTAGCACCCAAGCACTTGACACCCCCAGTACCTATGGGGCAAATGCCAATAGTAGGGACTCCATTTGAACGGGTTGCTGTCGACATTATTGGTCCCCTGGAAAAGACCAAAAGAAGGAACAGGTTCATCCTGACCTTAGTTGACACTTGCACTATGTGGGCCGAAGCCGTACCGCTACCATGCACTAATTCCAAGCATGTCGCAGAAGCCCTTGTGCAAATTTTTACACGGTTGGGATTCCCTCAACAAGTTTTGACGGACAATGGATCCCAATTCCGTAGCCTGTTAATGGAGGAGATCTTTAAGATCTTGAGGGCCAAACATATCCACACAAGTCCCTACCATCCGGCCGGAAATGGGCTCGTGGAACGTTTTAACGGTACCCTCACCATGATGTTACGTAAGCTGGGTCAGGAGAAACCGGAAGACTGGGACCAATATATATCGGCTGCCTTATTCGCCTACCGAGAGGTACCCCAAGCGTCTACGGGTTTTGCGCCAGCTACACTTTTATTTGGCAGACCTATTAAGGGGCCACTAGAAGCCTTACTTCGGTCCCTGACAGACCAGAAGGCTGACGAGACAGTCGTCTCTGCAAGCAAGTATGTATCTGAGCTTAAGGAAAGGCTAAAGCTAGGATGGGATCTAGCTACTACCAACCTTAAGAAAGCCCGCGCTAAAATTACTAAAAGATACAACAAAGCTGCAAAAGAGAGAGAACTACAACCAGGGGAGAAAGTCCTATTGCTACTTCCAACCGGAAGCAATAAACTTCGCATCGGATGGCAAGGACCGTTTACCGTCCTTAAAAAGATCTCACGTACCAACTACAAGATCTCCATCAAAGGAAAGGAGAAGGTCTTCCACATAAATCTGCTAAAGAAATATTTGGAAAGACCGGTGCCATCCTCCGAGCATCTCCTGGCTGTCGCCATAGCAACGGAAGACGAGGAAGATGATGATGGTTGCATGGAGTATCCATTGCAACCCACAGAATCCTTTAAAGATGTCAAGTTCGGCGACAATCTCTCACCAGAACAACAAACAGAAACCAGGGCTCTACTAAAACAGTACAGTGCAGTCTTAACGGATGTACCTGGTCGAACAAATCTCATTGAATTTGATATGAAATTAACAAACGAGACCCCTGTTCAAACCAGAGTTTACCCCATCCCGTACGCTAAAGCTGATGCACTTCGCGGAGAAATAGACAAGCTGCGTCAGGCAGGAATTATCAGTGAGTCTACATCTCCTTACAGCTCGAGTGTAGTGCTGTTGCAGAAGCCCAATAAGGAAGTTCGGCTGTGCATTGATTACAGGTTGCTAAACGCTGTAACGGAATTCCAGCCCGAACCTCTCCAAACTGTTTCTGAGTTGTTCACCAAGCTCAGCAAAGCAAAGATCTTCTCCAAGATTGACCTCAGCAAAGGTTATTATCAAATACCAGTCAAGGAGGAAATTAAACCTTTGTTAGCTTTCAGCACTAGTGAAGGACATTACACATTTAACGTGATGCCGTTCGGTTTGCATAACGCACCAGGAGTGTTCACCAGGATGATGAGGAAGCTTCTACAACCTTTGCAAAGTCCCCATATCCATAATTTCATGGATGACATCTTAATTGCATCGGAAACCTATGAAGAACATATTGCTACGGTTGCTATGCTCCTCAGGAGACTACAGGAAACGGGTCTCACAGCCAGACCTAGCAAATGTCTCATCGGGTTTGAACAGTTAGACTTCCTGGGGCACACTATTTCTCACGGATGCAGTTGGCCTATTAAGAAGAACGTGGAGAAAATAATGGCAGCAAAAAGACCCCGAACGAAGAAAGACGTACGTTCCTTCATATCGCTATGTGCATACTATCAGAAGTACATCCAGAACTTCAACGGACTGACGGCACCTCTGACTGACCTCACAAAGAAAGGTTGTCCTGATAAGGTCATATGGGATCAAAAGTGCGAACACGCGTATAGCACTTTGAAAGGACAGTTGTCTGCATACCCCATTTTGAGGTTGCCTGACCTCAAGAAACCTTTTGTACTGAGAGTCGACGCGTCAGGTCAGGGCATCGGGTCAACACTGCTTCAAGCCGATGACAGTGACCTGAACATGCTATTTCCAGTTGCCTATGGCAGTCGGAAATTAAATAAAGCGGAACGGAACTACAGCGTAGTTGAAAGGGAATGTCTTGCTCTGATTGACGGTATCAGACGCCATCATGAGTTTCTTTATGGTACATCTTTCACGGTGCAAACAGACCACGCTCCGTTAGCATTTCTTGGTGCCAATAAAGAATTTAACGCAAGGATCATGCGTTGGGCGCTTCTTTTAAGCGTTTATTCTTTCAAAGTGGAATATATTCCGGGAAGACAGAATGTCGGGGCTGATTTCCTGAGTAGAAACTGGACTACAGAGGAAGAGGAGGAAGGTGAAGATACCAATCATCCAAAAGTTACCGATCAGGGCAGCTTCATCGTCATAAATCAAACATGAAAACACGTTTTCACGTCTCAAAAGAGGGGACGATTGTGATGGACGAACTCGGCTGACCCTGAACTTTGTTGTAATTCTTGTAAAACGGGACTTCTTTCACGTGGATTCATTAGCTATGAAACTGTTCCACAGAGGGCAAACACGTTTGCTGATTGATATGCGGAAAGTTTACCTATCGTTCATTCTGGTCATCGCATTGATTTAAGGAGAGATTAAATCACGCCCACTAACATCTCTTGAACAATCATAGGCAGTTATTTTAATTAACTTGGCCAGTGGGGGGCGTCGCCAGAATCAAACAGATACAGCGACGAGATCAAAGAGACAGACTGAGGGATTTCAGGGGAGACTATCGGCGTTATCAAAGACAGTAGTGGTCCCTGATACGAGACGCAGTTGCTTGCCGCTAATTTCGCGTCTCGGTGTCAATCGCAGAACCGAGCGAACGGGGAAAGCCGAAACGGGCAGCAGCGAACGGAGATACGAAGACCAGGGTGCGGTTTCTTCTCTTGATTTGGCGGTCAGATCCCCAAAAGTTCGTGAGATCAAATAAGCTGTCAAGTTTATCATGTCCCACTCAACTTACATTCCATTTTAGCTAAATAGACCATGAAGACTAGACACGTTATCACTCGCTGGCCAGACCTTTACAGAAGCACTAGCTTTATTGAAATCTTGTTATAGATTTTCCCCTGGATTTTATATATATATTTGCAGTGATTTCTATTCTGTGCAAAGCGGTAATATATATTGTGTAAAGTGATCAGTGGTCTAGTTCAGTCATTCTATTTCAATGGATTTTGTGTTAATTTAAATCTATTAAATTAAACCATCTCAATAGTTCCAGTTGTAAATATAATGATCTATCTATTATATTATTTCAAAAGATAATAGATGCTTAAATTAACTTTTAAAGTCGCGAAGGAATTTATAATTAATAAATTCAGTTAAGTCCTAGTTTTATAGATGTGTGTGTTAACCACTAGAATTCGCGCAGTGTTTATTAAATACATAATTAAATACTCGAGTGTATTATAGGCTTAACGGGAAATTTATCGCGCTTGATTTTTCGGTATGTTACATGTCTTTTTTCTTTCACACAGAGTGATCGTACCTGCGGTCCCAGCTAAATAAAGAAAGAAATAAAGAAATCATCCTATAAACTTCCAGTCATATTGAAGAAACATTTCTTTTAAAATATAATCTTGTGGCGGTCCTTGCGACCTAGCTGTCAGAATTAAATGAAATAAAGCCCACCCAAGAACATTTTAAAGAATAATCATCAAATTACCCTTACAAATCTGTAAGATAAACTGGAAGGTAATCATCGCCAGTAGCGATATCATATTTACTGTTTACTGTGAGAGAGTACATATTTTCCTGACTGTGACTGAACCTAGTTTTTTCCTCAATTGGATTTAATAAAACTATCATCACGCATTGAAGGAATTTTACCATAGCGGAGGATTAAAAGAGACCACTTCATTTTCACCCCTGTGCCGAACTGTGTTAGTGCCATCCCATAGACTCCTTTTATATATAATAATAAAAACACGAGAACTCTTAGTCTTCAAGTCTTGCGATAAGTGAGAATATTTGTTACCAACAAACCCTCGCAAACATCTGGGGCGGGACATCGAAGGACTAGACAGTTCATATGTCAAAGAATACTTGCTGTTTTTATATACTTTTATGGATCGTCTGAGGCTGCATTCGGTAAGTGTGTGAGTATATGAGTGTGGATCCTCACGCGTGTGTATGAATGACAGGAAATTTAATCGTTTTCTTTTTGTAAACCTGTTGTTAACTTTCTTGCCTAGTAATATAATTTTTCTGTATTCCCTGCATTGTTCCTTTAAGTGGGATAGTTGATAATTTGTTAACTATGTTTAAAATCCCCTCCTTTTCATTTGCTTAGTAAAGGGAAGAACAGCTGGGAAGAACAGGTTTTTTTCTATCACCCATACCTAACGTTGTAACCCCTCTTTCAGAGTAATTAACTTCACTGTTAGGTTAACGTACCTATGTTCCTGATATTATCTATCTCTGGACTGGGTTTATCTTTGTCTATTAAGCGGGAAGGGCTTAGTCGATACCAGTCTTCTTCACCCCTCCCAAATTTGTTATTTGCATTTGTGTACTTATGATAATTTATGTAATACCTGATATTTGGTAGTAATTGATGTTTAAAGTGAATAAAATCACATAAACTCATTTAGTACGGTGTTGGACATACCCACAGCCCAACATTTCCCCTATTCGTTTAATATAGTTTGTATCTACATCGTCTGTGTGTGTGAAAAACACCAAATCGGTGTGCGCGCAGATGCGTGTCTGGAAAACTGGCAAATAATTGTTTGACCAGGAGAGCGGAAGAGAAGATTGAGAGAAGCGATTTGTCGTAAATAAGTCTGTCTTTACTCTCCTCCAGCACGATGTGAAGCAACTATTTAATATCTACATTTTCTATCACTGAGCTTTCCATCATCATTTTCCACTCTAAACCGGACCACTATTTCTACGACTCTTTTCTCTCAAAATAAATTTACGACAATAGTCAAACAATATTTGGCTGGGAATGTGAAGGTCTGATGCTGTTCTTACAATGCATATGACTTTTAACAGATGAAAGTCAATTAAATATCTGTTAAAGTCAGTTATATAACTAGAACCACCTGGCCTTTACACCCCTCCACTTTAATATTATTCTTGTTCAGAGTTTATTCCTTTTTTTTTTATTTATTTAACGTATAAGCACAATTGTGATTGTCCCTATTTACATTGATTTGACAAATGTGATGCCACTTTCTCATATCGGCGGTTGTTCATATTATTTGAAATTGAAAACAATATATATTCTAATTATAACCCATCAGAGGTTGAACGAGATATTTTTTTTTCCATTAATTTAAAAAAACCAAAAAAAAAAAAACTTGCTAGTCTTGCTCAAGTACTTTGGTATTTTAGATATTTCTAATGCTAACATGATAACTTGCGTTAGTGTGGGCCATACGGTCACACTGGGGAGGAGACAGTATGCTTGAGATGATAATATTTCTAAAATGTAATACTAAAAAATAACTTCGGTCGAATAAAATATACATTAAAGTTTTTCATTATTATTTGTAGTGATCGATGTGATTGTACGATAAAGTGCAATTGTAGCTATAAACAGTGTTAGATCTGAAATGAGGCTTGACTCTGGACTCGACTTGCGATTCGATCTGAAGCCAGTGTTAGGGACTTGCGACTCGACGAGACTTGAAATAAGAGACTTAAGACTCGTTTTGAAAAACTTGATGACAACTTTGGATTTAGCTGCAAACATGAAGGCTGAGTTAATATCTCGTCTGCAGAGTTGAACTTTTGCCTTACAAATGGACAAATAAATATGTGGCTGGACTTGGTTTGTTTGCACTCCACCTGTATCAGCAGCAACTAATCATCACAAAGGATCTTTTATGTGAATTCTTGGTAACAAACATAAGTGCTGTTGAAATATTCAAAGTGTCGAATAACTTTTTTGAATCTCATAGTTTATCCTGGAACAACTGTGTTGACATTTGCACTAATGGTGCAAAAGCAATGGTGGGTAAAACCACAGGTGCCTTAGCATGAATGAGGGCAGTGGCACCAAACTGTACTAGTAGTCATTGTATTCATCAGTACGCACTGGCAGTAAAAAATAAGTGCCAGTTTCACTTCATGCTTGCATGAAGCAGTTTAGTTTGGTTTTAAGGACTATCTTCATTGCACACGGACAACTCTATCAGTGCTCCGATCTCCTCCCTTAGATCACACAAGGAAGATCTCAGAACAGTGCAAGAACTCCGTAGAACCCAATGTGTTTATATAGAAATCACACATTCTATAAATATTTGTCTCCCTTTCAGCTTTTCCCCCCCTTCTTCTTTGATCCTTAGCCACCGACCGTCAAAGCAGTCATTGGCCATTACGCCTAGTGGCGTCTTGTAGGGCAACAACAAATTGATTCCACTTTGCTCGGTCTGCGGCCATCCTTCGTACAGTGCCCCAACTCTGGTTCATTCTTTGCATCTCAGCCTCCACAGTCCTCCGCCATGTTGTTTTTGATCGGCCTCTCTTTCGTTTTCCTTCAGGGGTCCATAGCATAGCTGTTCTTGTGATGGCAACGGGGTCTCTTCTGAGGACATGGCCAACCCAGCTCCAGCGTCTGCCAGCTATGATGGTGTGCATGTCCTCTTGCTTGCTCCGAGTAAGCAGATCTTGGTTGGTGATGGTATTCGGCCAAAAGATTCGGAGAATTTTTCTTAGGCATGTTGTGTGAAAAGAGGACAATTTCGACATTTCCTTCTCTGTAACTCTCCAGCTCTCCGCGCCATAGAGAAGCACAGAAAGCACACAGCTCTGATATAATCCTAATTGTGTGCTTGTGCTGTACTGAGAGGACTTCCAGATGCTGTTTAGACTAAAAAAGGCTGTTCTTGCTTTGTTAGTAGTATAAAATGCGCAAAACGAGGCGTATTGTGGCGGAGCGCTGTGGCGGGGCGTGACTTTTTATATAAGGAAAATGTGGCGGAGCGCTGTGGCGGGGTGTGACTTTTTATACAGTATAAGGAAAATGTGGCGGAGCGCTGTGGCGGGGCGTGACTTTTATATAGAGATATATTTTAGTCGGGGTGATGATCAGCTTGCGTCCTGGAAGGTTATGTGTTACAGCGTGTGTTGGTACATGTTGATTATGTATGTTATACGTACATATTACAACATTTAGTTATGCATTACAGACAATATTGAGACAACAGTTATACGATATATATTTAGAATAGGAAGACGATATATTTAGACAATAGGAAGACGATATATATTTGCAATAGGTAGACAACAGTTATATATACATGGGTAACAAAGAATTTAATTAATATATTTTATTGTTCATATAACATTATCATATAGTGACATTATATAATATATATATATATATATATATATATATATATATATATATATATATATATATATATATATATATATAAATATATATATATATATATATATATATATATATATATATTGGAAGATGGGAGGTGTGTTTTCAAATAAAATTATAGTTAGTTATTCATATAGACATATATTACAACAGTTATACATACATAGGTAACAAAGAAGGGGTGACGATGCATGAGTGTAATGTAGCGGGCGGGGTTAGGTTAGGGGGATTTTTGTGTGATGTTGGGTGTGTTTGTTTAGACATATATACATACATATATACATTCATATATACGGATATGTGGTGACGTTGTCAGGATGCATCTGTGGTGATGGCGGCTTAGATTACTGAGGGTTTTTTTAAAGGAACGGGTATTGTTTTTTTGTGCGCGGGAGGATGACGATGTATATTGGGGTGTAGGTTGGGGGGATTTTTGTGTGTATGACTCAGGAGTGAAGTGTTAGAGACTTGGCGGGTATTGTTTTTTTGTGTGTGTTGGGGTGTAGCTGGTGGTTGTACGTATGACGCAGGAGTGAAGTGTTAGATAGAAGTATATAGTTAATGATCTCTTTTAAAAGAATACTTGAGTTAAAGAGGAAAATGTAAAAAATCAATAATGTTGGGCGTGATTAGTCGAAATATTAATCGATAGTTGACCCGTTGTCGATGTGACCAGCCTTGTGTTAGCCAGGACTTGATTAGTCGAAAAACCAGATTAAACTGGTATTCCTTCATATAAATAACCACTTGGAAGACCAAAGTACTCACGTTCATACTTTACTGACGACTTGGTGTGATAACGACAGATACTTACACCTCACTGAAGATGAGTTCCACTGTTCCCAACAACTGGGTCTATATCAAAAGCTGTGATGAAATGCTTGTACCGTTGGAAAGTGGGATGAAGGCCGCGTCTGTAAGTGTTTACCGAGGCCAACTTTTATTACACGTGCGAAAATATTTTGGTGAATCCTACCTCAAGTTTCCTACCAAAACCTTCATTACGTTAACTCGCCCTGAGTTTGAACATTTGTTGACTTTACAGGGTGAAATCCTCGCCGAATTTGACCGACTACAGTCACCACGCACGGATACCTATCCTACTACTTGTACCAGTAACACGTTTGACGACTACATCAACTCCAGCTGTTACCAACCAATATCCCCAGAACCGAGTTGGTTTCCTAACATTTAACCTGGGAGACTTAGCTTCTGTTTTCTTTCTTTTCATTTCTTTTCTCTTCGCTATGGTGTTTAGCGTATCTGGTGTTATCCAGTCTTTGCTCTTTCTTTCCTGGAATCCCAAGCATGACTTGCTGCTTTCCTTGTATATTGTTGAGATGGTGTTGAATCTCTGGTCAACATCATCGGTCTCTGTTCTTTCCTGGCTTTTGATAATCTCATATCTTCTCTTTACGTCGACCACGAAAGCTTTTCTGGTGAGGGGATCCTTCAGTTTCGTGATGTTGTATCTTTTCTGTTTGACTGCAACTGGTCCAGCAGCTCTGAGTTTCACTTTCAGTCTTGCTACTACTAGGTGATGATCACTTCCCACATCTGCGCCTCTTCTTACTTTCACGTCTTGTAGTGCATGTCTCCATCTGCCATTGATCATTATGTGATCTATCTGGTTTCTGTCTCGTCCGTTTGGTGATTCCCATGTTAACTTGTGCACTTCCTTGTGTGGAAAAAGTGTTCCTCCAATGACCAGGTTGTTAATACTGCAGAAGCTTATTAATTTGTCCCCATTCTCATTTGCTGTTCCACTGCCGCATTTCCCCATTACTCTTTCGTTATTGTGTGTTCCAACTTTCGCATTTAGGTCTCCCATTACTATAATGAGATCGTACCTGGGTGTAGTTTCCATTTCTTTTTGTACCTGTTGATAGAACTCGTCCTTGATCTCTTCATCGCTGTCGTTTGTTGGTGCATAGCATTGTATAATTGTGGTGTTGGTGAACCTCCCTCTCAGTCTTGCTCTTATCAGTCTGTTGTTGATGGGTTTCCATTCCAGTAAAGACCTTTCCATTCCTTTCTTCAGGATAATGGCTACACCTTCGTTGTGCTGACCATCCTCTCTGCCAGAATAAAGTACTGTTTCCCCTGTAGCTGTTTTTATTCTCCCCTTACCTGTTTTTCTGCTCTCGCTTATTCCCAGGATATGTATCTTGTAGTTCCTCATCTCTGCTGTGATTTGTCTCAGCTTTCCTGCCTCATTCATAGTTCTGACGTTCCAAAAACCAATTCTGGTTTCGTGTTTTGCAGTCGGGGCATCCGTTTTCATGCCAGTGGCTTCCTTTCGGCTTTCACCACTGTCAGTCATACGAGCCTGAGACTCCGGATGTCCGTCCCGCAGCAAAGTTTTTCCATTTATTGTTGTTTCCGTAACGTGCGATTTTTTTTTTTTTTACATAGACAGGGGTGTCAGTCCTGTGCTAAAACCCCCAACCTGGAGGACCAGAGTACCAACTTTTGTCTTACCCCTACCCACGCAGACCAGTCCAGCTTGGTTGAACCTACCAGGAGTAAATCTCCCACTGGCATAGCTATGGGGATTGTCAGGGTACACAAGCCGCCATACCGCTACAAGGTATAGGTACCATTGATGGCAGTTTTTTCACCTACTCAGTTTTTATTTCTGATTTACTCATCCCTTCATTTAATAGATTTTTATCAGATCTATCGTTTTTGGCTTCTTCATCTGCATTTTCATTCCCCTCTTTGCCAACATGTAAAGGTACCAAAGCTGTTAAAATTGACCTTTCTCTGGAGAATAGGTATTTAGTAGTTTCAAGGTTTCTGTCACAACACGAGATTGAAAACTCAAAAAAAAAAATAAAAGCTGGACGCAACCTTCTTTGTCTGGAGTGACTTCCCCTTCTTGGATTGAAGGTTTCTGCTGCAGACGCATTACCTCGTCTAGGGCGTCAGTTTGAAACAAGTTTCCACTGGCATACCAGAGATTAAATTCATATTGAAGGTTAGCGATTATTACTTTAGTAAACAACATTTTTATATAATTTAGATTAATGGAAAATTCCTATTTCTCGTACCTTTTTGCTCCGCAGTGAATATATGTAGTAGGTGTTGTTTCGTAGCAGTTAGGGTTAGGATTAGGGTTAAGACTAACACAAATCCTAATCCTAACCCTAAGCGCGACACCCTAGATATCATGACCTTCACCTTTCTTAAGTAAATGGGTTTGCACAATGGAATTGGCAGCGAGGAAGCGAACCAGTGGGCCCCTAACCCCATCTCATAAAACTGTAGCCTACCTAGTATACCCACCAGAGAAGTCTCTTAGCGCTTCACTTCCCTGCAGCAGTAGTTGCAATATTACAACTTTTAGATTCTATAATAAATTCTATAGAATATTCAGTTGCTACTATTTGCTTATGGTATTATCCCTCTTCATCATTTATGATGTAGGCCTAGGTGCGAATTTCTATGGGCGTGCATTTTTTTTTGTTTTTTCACTCGAGCTCTGTATTAAATTTTTTTTAAACAGTTTTCCTCAATATAAAAGAATGGTAATTTCCTATTACTCGTGGGTTTTTGCTCTGCATTGAATATGTGTAGTTATGTCTAGTTTCGTAGCAGTTAGGGTTAGGTTTAGTATTAGGATTAGGGTTAACCCTAACCCTAACTGCTACGAAAGAACACATAACTACACATATTCACTGCGGAGCAAAAACCCACGAGTAATAGGTAATTACCAAAAGAATTATATCATAAGCATTGTCTTAGTACTTATGCCCGTCCATGACCATTTCAATAATTCAAGCTATAAGAAATTTACGAGAATGCAGTAGACCAGATAAAGCAGAAGAGACATTTCTGACGAGTTGTCTTCAAGTCTGTCCTCTCAAGTTGAGTCTCCAGTCTCTTAGTACAAGTCTCAAGTCAAGTTTCGTTTTTTTAAGTCTAAAATGTTTATAGCCACATTTGCAATGTAGCAGGCATTTTCATCAATCAGTGTAAATAATAATGAAAAATAATTGTTGATGTATATACGTTTCCATGCTGATACTTTGTTTTCCCGACTAGAGTTACTTGCCCTTATGGGAACTCTTCTGCTTACCTACTTCTTCCTACCTCCTACTTCTAAGATGGTGGATTAAACATGTCGTGTTTGTATCCTGTGTTCGGGCTTCGTGATTATGCTTCGTAACGTGAGAATGTATGACAGCCAGCCACGTCTCATTACATCTATCAACATTTACTACACACAACAGTAAATATCAACATGGTGGCAGCGGTGTTTATTTCTACAGAATTCGAACTATTCTGCTGAAGATCTTGTAACACGTGTGCTGACTCATAGACTGGTAGGTTATTGCTTGCATACCATTATTAGACATTTCGTCATGGCAGAACGGCCTTTATTTCGGTTACCACCCTGCCTAGACATAAATAACGTCGAACCAGACACATTTTGTAAATGGAGACGACAGTTAGAACTAAACATGCATGCATCAGAGGTGGCGTCTAAACCTGATTCTGTTCGGGCGGCCATTATTCTACACTGTGCTGGACCTCAAGCTGTTGAAGTTTTTGATCAACTGACAGAGGAAGGAGACCACTCTAATCCTACTAAAATTCTCAATTTGCTCCAGAACCATTGTAGCTCACGAAGCAATGAAGTATTACATACGTTCAGATTCTGGAACACACCTCTTCAAGATCCTTTAAATTCCTTTTTGACTGAGCTGAGAACTAAGGCAGAGTTATGCAACTTTAACGACAAGGATCGCATGATAAGAGACAAAATTGTCTTTACTGTTAACAAAAGGTTACAAGAGAAGCTCTTGAGAGAAGCTGACCTCGATCTAAAGAAAGCCATTCACATATGCAGAGTCTTCGAGCAAACTGGAAAAGACATAAGGAAGATGAATAATACAGTACAACCTTCTGAAGCAAGGGTTGAAAAGGTACAGAAAAAATCACTCAACCATAAACCTCCCAAGAGAGACACTGGGCATGCTGCTGGTAAAGTCTGTCAAAGTAACACTGACAGTGGGTACTTTGAACCTAGAAAGGAGTGTCATTACTGCGGACAGAAACATCTATTAATTAAGAAAAAGTGTCCTGCATGGGGGAAGTTTTGTTCAAACTGTGGGGGAAGAAACCATTTCAAAGTTAAATGCAAGAAAGTTCATACTGTTCACACAGAGTCAGTGGAAGATTCTGAAGTTTTTCTTTATTGTGTGAAATCTAGCAAAGCTTGTACATCTGCACAACTCATTGTCAATGGAAAAATGGTAAAATTCCAGTTAGACACAGCAGCTGATGTGAATACAATCTGTCAATGCTTTGTGATGCAAGAACAACTGTTACCCACTAAACAGAGGCTTGTTATGTGGAATGGTACTAAGATGACTCCACTGGGAGAAGTTCTATTAACTGCTGAGAATCCTAAGACTGGCACAAAACACAGTATAAATTTACTGTTGTGAAAAGTATATTCACATGTTTGCTGGGCAACAACACACTGCAGGATCTACAGTTTGTGACAGTCAACACAAACAAATTTATTGCTAAGGTGGCTACTGACAGTTCAGATAATGATCATAACTCTGATAACCATCTAGGTGTCCTGGGTTGCATATTGATCCTAATATTCGTCCAAAGGCACTGCCGTGCAGAAAAATACAATTTTCACTTAAGAGCAAGGTAAAGTCAGAGCTTCAAAATCTAATGAACAGAGGTCTATTAATACCAGTAGAGGAACCGACTGAATGGGTTAACCAAATGGCTGTTGTTGAAAAGTCTGATGGTTCTTTAAGAATATGCATTGATCCTAGACCCCTGAATGAGGCTTTGCAGAGGGAGCATTACAGATTACCAACTTTGGATGATGTATTGCCTGAACTCAATAATGCCAAGATTTTCACAAAGCTGGATATCAAGGAAGCATTCTGGCATATCAAACTTGATGAGAAGTCTAGTAAACTTACAACAATGATTACACCTTTTGGTAGGTTCAGATGGTCTAGATTACCATTTGGCTTGAATGTAAGCAGTGAAATTTTCCAGAGGCATCTAGCACAAGCTCTTGAAGGTCTTCATGGTTGCATCAATGTTGCTGATGACATAGTTATTGCAGGTTGTGGATCAAACAGACAGCAAGCAATTAAGGACCATGATCTGAAGCTCAAAGCACTGAAACATAGGTGTAAAGAGAAAGGCATTAAACTGAATGACGCTAAAGCTCAGGAGAAGAAAGAAGAAATTACCTTCATGGGTCACCTTATTACTGCTCGAGGTGTTGAACCAGACAAGAAAAAGGTTGAGACAATACTAAACATGCCCGTTCCTAAGGACTGTCATGAGGTTCGCAGATTTTGCGGCATGATACAGTATCTAGCAAAGTTTCTCAACAATCTTTCAGAAGTTCTTCATCCAATAAGAGAACTTACACGTAAGGATACTCCCTTTATCTGGTCTGCTGAATGTGAACAGGCTTTCAAGAGTGTCAAGAAACTGATTACTTCTACTCCAGTACTCGCATACTATGATCCTGATGAATCTTTGTGTATTCAAGTTGATAGTAGCAGCTATGGACTTGGGGCTGTCCTCCTACAAAATGGTCAGCCAATAGAGTTTGCTTCTAGAGCTCTAACTGAAACAGAACAACGCTGGGCTCAAATTGAGAAGGAGCTCTTAGCTGTTGTATATGGTTTGGAACGCTTTGACCAGTACACTTATGGAAGGAAAGTTACAGTCATCAACGACCATAAACCTTTAGCAGCCATTGTGAAAAAACCTCTGAGTCAAATTCCTCGAAGACTGCAGAATTTACTGATGCGCAGCCATCGATATGACTTTGAATTCCAATGGGTACAAGGTCCCGATCTTCTTATAGCCGACACACTGTCCAGAGTTTGTATTCATAATGTCACATTGGATTCCTTAGCTGATAGAGAGAGCAATGCAGGAACTGATGCACCTGTAAGATTACCTGAAATACCAGATGTGATGATGGAAAAGATTAAAGCTGAAACTCTCAGAGACAGCGTGCTCCAGAGGTTGAAGTCGACCATTTTGGATGGGTGGCCTAAAAGAAAGTCTGATGTACCAGCTGAGCTTATGCCTTATTTTGACATTCGTGATACTCTGACAACAGAACAAGGCATAATACTTAAAGGAGAGCGTATTCTTATCTCAAAAGCACTGAGGCCTGAAATCAAGCAGAAGCTACACGCTGCTCATCTTGCATTTAACAGCATGATGCGCTGGGCTAGAAGTTGTCTGTTTTGGATCGGCATGACGGCTGAGATTCGACAGATAGCTGACAGTTGTCCAGAATGTCAAGAAATGAAGGCAAGGAATACTAAAGAACCTTTAAACCAACACTCAAGAGGTTTATCACCCTGGGAGAAAGTTGGCACTGACATCTTTATTATAGAAGGCCGATATTATTTAGTCCTGATTGACTACTTCTCCAGCTTCATTGAAGTAGACTTTCTACCTACAATGACAGCACAGTTAGTCATCAGGAAATTGAAGTCTCATTTTGCTCGTTATGGTGTCCCTAAAGTTATTGTATCTTACCAAGGTACTCAGTTTACGTCGGCACAGTTCAGATCATTTACTGCTAGATGGGGAATACTTCATGTTAAATCAGCACCAGGTCACCATAAAGCCAATGGATTAGCTGAATCTGCTGTGAAACTCATCAAGGGTATGATGAGAAAAGCTGTTCAGAATAATACAGATGTGTATGAGGCACTACTTGAACTTCGTAATACGCCAAGACAAGGGTTTGATCAAAATCCAGCAGAAATACTGTTCAACAGGAAACTGCGTACACTGATACCTTCTGCAGTGAAACCCGTTGCATCTCACAGTAGAGTTATTGAAAGTAGAGGCAAGAGAGACAGATCAGTGAAGAAGTATTATGATAAAACTACTCATGATCTGCCCAAGTTGTTTCACCAGCCAGTCTACTATCAAGACCCTGAACAACCAAACTGGCAACCTGGAAGGATTGATAAGAGGCTCTCTGAAAGATCTTATCTCGTTGAAGGGGAGAATGGAGGTCAATATGTCAGAAACAGAATTCATCTAAGACCTAAAACAACACCTTTCACACCTGATCCAGAGGACCTGGAAATTGATGTCTCCTCTCCAGTTCTACCCGAGCAACATGTTGTTTTGCCAGACATGGAGAACACTAGTGAAGTGAACATTTCCAATCCTCCAGAAGTTGATCCTTCAACTCCAACTACTTCTAGTCCTGGGAAAGCTGGCAAAGAACAGGAAGATTCTCTCCTACCATCTTGCTCTAAGAGACCTCAAAGAGATTGCAAGAAACCCTCTTGGATGAATGACTTTGTTCACTCATAAAGAAGGGGGGATGTTGATGTATATACGTTTCCATGCTGATACTTTGTTTTCCCGACTAGAGTTACTTGCCCTTATGGGAACTCTTCTGCTTACCTACTTCTTCCTACCTCCTACTTCTAAGATGGCGGATTAAACATGTTGTGTTTGTATCCTGTGTTCGGGCTTCGTAACGTGAGAATGTATGACAGCCAGCCACATCTCATTACATCTATCAACATTTACTACACACAACAGTAAATATCAACAATAATAATCTATGTTTTTAGTATTTTAAATATTTTATTTACCGACTGTTTTTATTTATCAAAGTTATTTTTCAGTATTACATTTTAGAAATACTATCTTCTCAGCCATATTGTCCCTCAGCCTAAAACAATATGGTCTCATCACAATTTACGGTGTCAGCTGTTTTAAGGGCCTATGCTCCAGCTGATATTATTTCTCTGTCTGATGCAAGATTTATTTTTCCTCCACAGTCTAGATTGTTATGTTTACATAGTTGAAGAATGTTATTGTTCAGATGGTCACTCTGTCTCATCAACGTTTGTCTAACAACATTGTCCACTTATATTTGATAAACTGAAGTAAATGTTGGTTTTGCACAATGGAATTCTTGTATGTGCTGTGATGCATGGGTAATATCACTTTAAATAAAATCATATTTGGTTTCTCCGTAATTAAGAGTGCGTTATGAATGAGGACAGCAAGTTGGTTCACCTAAATTGGCAGGTCTCGAGTTTTGTTGCTAATACCTAAATCATGAGTCAAGTCGCTGTAGCGACCCAAGTCCAATTCAAGTCAGAGAGTCAATTTTTAAATTTAAAAAAAAAAAGACAAAAAAAGTTTGAAGACGTGTTAACATTTATGGTATCTGGTTGTTACATCTTGTCATCAAAGACAAGATAGTTATTGTTAATAAAAGACCCCTTGACATATTTATGTCACAAATTTTTTTAAAATCATATTTGTCATTTGTTTACAGGAACTGAGCCTTTTTATTTCTGGATATGATATATATCATTTTATTTATGCTCATGAATATCTGTTTACTCACTTCCAACTTCCAATGAACCTACCAAAATTTATTTACAGACATAACCCAAACATCAATCATTTGAACTGAAACACTATGAAGTTTCCCTGGCGTTTATTTTAAAAATTATTTCCTAACATAAATTTACAGAAAGCTGTCAGAGAAATACCGGTGGCCATACTTGATACACTGCTGCAAGCGTGTCATCCAGCAAAGATATGTCAGGTTATACATGCACTCTCAGCTCTGATGTCCTGGAAAAGGCCAAAAATGAGTTGAATGAAGACCCAAATACTCGTCACATTGAAGTTAACAATTTGAGGACAAGGCTAGAGAAGATTCCAGGTATAGAATTGTTGTTCTTTTTGCTATTGCATTTTTTGTTGTTGCTGCTTTAAGAACACAGAACCACACTGCTTTTGGCATTTTTTCAGAACATCAGCACTGTAGTGAGTATTAGTGGTTTCTGTAGCAATTTATTTTATATTGTGAGCATGTTAGCCTACAACAGTCCTCCATACTTCCCTTTTATGACATGCTGATAGCTGGAAACCTGCTGATAGCGTTAATAGGCAGCTCATGCTCTTGAATCCCCAAGGTGAAAGGAATAGGTGGAGACAGAAAAACATGTTCAGCTCCCTGCTGAGTCATTAAAAAAGTCACACTGTTCCTTCCTGCTGGGTGCCATGCATTCCAAATATACTGGAGACATTTGAAAAAATGACAGAGACACAGAGAGAACTGAAGTTAAGGGTCATCCACATATGATGTCACACAGTGAGGGAGGAGGTGGGGTTTGCCCAAATGTGACTTTGCACAAAAAGTATAAATGACAACTTATATTAATATTATAATCGCAGCTGAAATATCAAATAATTGGTATAATCTTTAATTGTTTTGAACTGTTTTTTTTTTTAAATTATATATTTATTTCTTTTCGTAATATAATGGAATACACACCTTTCCAACAAGCGATGTTGATCTGGAAGATAATGGATTACTATTTGTGTTTTCTTTCAAGTTTAACATTATTTTCTGAAACTTTAACATAAGTAAGAACTGAAGTTATTTATGTGTTTCTTCTTCTTCTGTGATCCTTAGCCACCGACAGTCAAAGCAGTCAGTGGCCATTATGCCTAGTGGCGTCTTGTAGTGCAGCAACAAACTGCTTCCACTTTGCTTGGTCGATGGCCATCCTTCGTGCAGTGCCTGTAGCAAATGTAATATTTGCTGGGGAGGTTAAGATGTTATACCTAACAAGAAAGATAGTTGTGTCTGTGTTAACTGTGTGAGGTCAAGCACATGTAGGTCCCTGACTATAAAAAGAATGATGATGATGATGATATATTGATCAGGGAACCTAACGCTACCTCCCTAGATCTCACACAGTCCGTATTTTGATTCTAGTGGCTGGTGTATGATGTCTCTAGTGTCTAGGGGTGAAATGAAGATGATAGTACATCAACACAATACACTTTAACTCACTAAAAGAAAATGAATAAGACGGTGGTTAAAGTTTTCTTTTAAAATTTGAATGTTTTTTCTTTATACAATTTAATCGGCCTGTCCCGCCAACTCTTTTGGACAGGTCTTTGAAAATGAGGAAATATATTTACATATAATGCTTTAACTAAAAATATGGACTCTTGGTCCTATGAATATATTGTTAATATAGAGTTCCTGTAGGTGTATTCACAGACTAAAACTTTAATAGTTGCTAGTGATTGTCATTTGTTATGAGGAGCTGTTGTTTTCATCCTGCCCCATATAATTCAATGTTATTTTGATAGGAACTAGTTTCTTAGGATGAAATGTCAGAGGTCCCAGCTGATAACATGTCACCTGGGATTCTTGGTAGGTTGAATATAAGTCATTATATCAATGTAGAGACAATGTAGATCAGCACCCACATGCAAGCTCCTTCAGGCTATCATCTGACAACTTAAACTTTATAATGGAGACTTTACACCCACTCATCAGGTTTCCTGTCACCGGATGGTAACAGGAAATAAAAACTCTGCAATAAAAAGACACCCTGGCCTTTTCAACCTGATCACAACTTCTTATCCCTATATATACATGACTGTATGGGTCAGCCTCTTGTGCATTCATGTGCATCAGCCCCTAATTTATGACTCACACCCTTCTGTGACCACACCACAAGCCCCTATGGCAGATACGCCCCTGTACTTTTACATAGTTTGCTTCAATGCAATAACGTGGAGTAACCACATCTCCTTTTATATGATTTTTTTTTCTTTTCTTTTCTAACTTATAAACGCTCTAGGCATGTTGAAAAGTGTTCATAGAACACAGAGGCTTTCTAACATTTCCAATACAAAATATTAATACAAAATCATAATAATATGCAACAGTCAAATACAGTTCAATGTGAGGACTCAATAATGTTTGCTTCCAGCATGTCCTTCACTTTTCCACAGCAGTATCTGACTTTTTCAGTTTTAATCAAGCATGTAAATACATAAAGCATTCTTTCCACTAGTTCAAAGAAATATGTCACAAATAACATTGACTAGCAAAGAATATGGCCTCAGTTTTGCTCTGCCTTGTCCAGATAGTGAATTTAGTAGTTAATTTTACAAGTTATCACATCTGATCACAACGTAGTTGTTTGAATAAAATTTTCTAGTCAAATGGCCACGAGACCACTATGCCTCTTGCCAATATCTATTAGAGCCGACCAATGAAAGCAAGCACTACTACAACTTTTTAAATTTAGTTTGAAAAAAAACCAAACAATTCCAAACAAACTATGTGCCTCATAGTCCATTGGTCAGTCTGTGTTAATTATGCCAATAGAAAAAGATGTTTCGTTTTAGTTACATTTTTCCTATCTCTCCCCTTTTACTCCTATACTCTTATACCAACTAATAGAATTTGAATTGCTACAATGCCTCTTTTTTTTTTAAACTAGCGTCCCCAATAACGTTATGTGTAACGAGTAAGAACAACAGTCTGTCCGGTCAAGCGTTCGTAGACATTTAATATTTTCTCAATAACTTGGCTAATACTTGGACTACCATATTTTTTAAAACATATTTTTGCTCAGGGGACTCTAAGCTATACTACCATATGATTTTTATGGTCAGTTTCAGTATGGTTTAGATTTTCAATTTTTTCACTGTCAATCGTCAAAATTAACTTTTACACAAGTCGGCCATCTTCCCCCCGTCTCTAACATTTTCCTCACTATTCAAATAAACCAAATAGTTTGAGTGATGTCAGAATATTACCGCTAGGAGGAAATGAAAAATAGTCTGCGTGTTTGCCTCTGCTGGCTTTGCCCACAGCGTGTATATATTAAAGAGACCGCGTGCAGAGCGAAGAGGGGTTTTTCAAAACTTTGGTAGTGCTTTGCGTTAATTATTACAATCGTCTCATTCTTACTACTGAGAACTGTCCGAATTACTACAAATGTTAGTGTTAAAGTTAACATATTATGTTAATTCAAACGCCAGTTTGGTCTCACAGTTCTGGCAAGTCGTTAATTACAAGCTTTTCCCCCGTTTCGTGCAGCAGATCGGCGAGATGTTAAAAGGTTTTTTGTACGTTTTCGAAACCGAAACTAAAAGCGTGTTTGATTTTTACGGCGGGTCATTTTCTTTTAGCATTCCCACTGCACTAAAGGCATCGCCCTACTGGCGTTGAAGATGAAACCAGTCAGACACCTGAGGGCTGGTTTATTCATCATAGGACTAAAATCTTACTGAAATAAGCAAGTATCTCACAGATTTCGCTACACACCTCCCTTCCTAAAACATGCATCCATTGCAGGTTACAATCTGTGAGATAACTTAGCGCAAATAAAGTCCTACGTTTTCTTCTGATTTTCATCACAAAGATGTCTACTCAAAAAATCTGCACCGATGTTCTGAGGGCCGGGAATATATTCAATCAGAAATGAGTATGGCTGTAATAATAATGACCATCTTAATAATTTGGAATTTTAATGCTTGGCTTGTGACAGGAATACGAGAGGTGAATGATCCGTTTGGACCACAAATGTCCTGCCATATAGATAAATCTGAAATTTTTTTATAGCCCATATTAACGCCAAACATTCTTTCTCACTTGTTGAATAATTTTTTTCCGCCTTGTTCAACTTGCGTCTTGCATAAGCGACTGGGTTCAATTCCCCATCTTGTGAGGAGGACCTTTGCAACAATGTAGCGCCCAGGCCCACATTGCTTGCGTCACTTCTCACGACAAATTCTTGATTCAAGTCAGGCAATTGCAATACTGGCGTGCTTGTGAGTTTTTCTTTTAACTCCTGGTAAGCCAATTCACACTGTGCGGACCAATTTATTGTATCAGGTTGTCCCTTTCGAGTTAAATCCGTCAGAGGAGCACATATAGAGTTAAAATGTTTAATGTACTTTTGGTAGAAACCACACAATGACACAAAAGATCGCACATCTTTCTTTGTTTGTGGCCTAGGTGCTCTTTTCAGTTTCTCCAGATTCTTAGGGTCAGGGGTCATGCTACCCTGATGTACGGTATGTCCCAAGAATTCCAACTCTTTACACCCAATACAACATTTTGTTGGTCTAGCAGTCAAGTTAGCCTCTCTGAGTCTATCAAACAGCATATTCAAAAAGTTAACATGTTCCTCAAAAGTTTCAGTAGCAATGAGGATATCATCCATGAAATTTGAGATACATGGATTTTTCAGGGGATCCAACAATTTTCGCATCATCCTAGAAAACACACTCGGGGCATTTTTCAACCCAAACGGTAGCATGTTGAACTCATAATGACCTTCCGAGGTGCTAAATGCTAAGTACGGTCGAACCTCAGGCTTTACTGGAATTTGATAATAGCCTTTGCTAAGATCCACCTTGGAAAAATATTTTGCCTTGTTCAGCCTGGCAAAAAGTTGAGTAGTATCAGGTAATGGATCCACCTGATCTTCTGTGACAGCATTCAGTTTCCTGTAATCTATGCACAGTCTATGTTCTCCTGATGGTTTCCGCAACAAAACCACACAGGAACTATAAGGAGATTCACTGTGAGAAATAATCCCTTCTTGTAACAAATAATCTATCTCCTCTTTCAAAGCTTTTTCCTTAGCGAACGGAATAGAATAAGGCCTCATACAGATGGGTGTTGGTGTGATAAACGAGCGCAAAGGCCTTTTTGCTCCATCTTTTCCTAGATTTTTCATATTGTATTTTCTCCGACATTTGCTCTTTCATCCCATATTTGCGACCCACATTTGCTATTTCATCGTTGTGATTACTCACGACCGGTATCTAGAGAACCACATTTGTTCTTTCATCGGGGGAAATAAAGTCCTTTGATTGAGTCCACATGCCTGACATTATCGTTTGAAGCCCACATTGCATCGTGATAAATCTGGTAAAAACACATCTAGTCATCCTAATCAAACATCTGGGCATGCTGTAATTTCTGTGACACCACATTGGATGCCCAGATTGGCCAGGGGACAATGTCTCATGCTGTAATGGTGTTATCTTTGGTCGGCCGCGGTTCAGACAAGCGTTGGTTTACCACATTGGATGCCCACCTTGGCCAGGTGAACAATAAACAATCAGAGGTCAAACTACACCCACGTTTGGACTGACAGGGGACAAGAGCGATCCTGTGAATGAGTGACCAGGGGGGCCATTAAGGATTGGTTGGTATGAGCGGAGCTGTACAAGAAACCCATATTGGACTGGCAGAAATATAATCTACTGCGTAGCTTGCAAGAGGAAGGAGTCCAGTTTTTTTTACCTTGTGAGGAAGAGATTAAACCCAAAAACGCATAGCCTAATACACGTGTTTATTCAGAGTGGATGATAATTCAGTTCTGTGATTAATTGTGTTCTTAAAGGATTTTGCAAAGGGAAAAGAAGGTTAGTAGATCTTATACTTATTAATACATTTTCTTATTTTTGTTTATTTTAACCTCACAGCTAAAAGGTGCGAAAGATAGTTTCAAATAATTCTTGGCATAACTGATTAATAAAATCAGAAGATTTTCCTAGAAGATGATAGGATGATAGGAGGTAATTAATAGTTCATATTTCACCTTTATCATCATCACCACAGTCTCCCATGCGCACACACTCTCATGCATAAGATATTTAACATCATTAGAATTGAACTCAGAGAGAGAGATGATTAATGAGCAGTAGTTTAAATAAAAGTCATCCAGTGATGTTAAATGTGAAAAACTTACGAAGACTTTTGTGTGTCTTCAGTTCATCAGAAGTCTGAGTCTACACGCAACGTGTCTGACATCTAACCAGAAATAAGTTATCAAAAACGGACATTTGGCTAGCAGAATTCGCCATAGGACATCTTTCATTCCTCAATTAAAAAGGAATATTGTCTCACCCACAAGTCAGAAGGTGGACGCAGCATTTTTCGTCACCATATACTGCTTGCTCACAAGTTCAATACAGAGTTATCACAAGTTCAATACAGAGTTATCACAAGTTCAATACAGAGTTATCACAAGTTCAATACAGAGTCATCATAAATTCAAATCACTCGAAAGATCATTATTATCTGAAGTCAAGCAAAAGAGCTCAAAAGAGGAATCGCATATTTATAGCAAGGACAACACCCTCTTAAGCGCATTTTATGAAGCAGACTCGACAGTATATGAATCACGATTACATATGCAAGGTTATGAGTCTACATATCACTAACATTTCGTGAAAATATCCAGTCTGACCAGTACCCTCGGGAGATTAGACAACAGACTTTTTGTTCATATGACAACTATTAACTGTTGATCCACACTACAGAGATATACTCAAACAGTGAAGGAATATACATAGATATCTCGTCAGCGTTCTCTGTACGACAACAGTATTCATCAGAACGTCCTCGGCTTAGAGATACCCCACTCGACATAACGTATAACAACTTGGGACATTTTATGCATACATGTGAATCCTCATATCTAGGAGAAGCATTTAGAGACACATGGACTGTGTAGAGTACTCACCATTTTGGTAACACGTATCATATCACATCATCATTTCACTTTACACCATTTCATTCTTAATTAACTATTACTTAATTAACTGCAATTTTATAATCTCATCTGTGTGTTTTGTGGGAATCGTCTTTCACCATCATCACGTTCTAACCATTACTAACCCTATATGTGTGGATATTTCATTAATAAACCCAACGATCGTTTGATCATTATCTAGTTTGTTAATGTATCACTCGTGCTGTCGGTGTTACATATTCACCTATAGGAACCTTTCTCTACTCAGATGAGGTTGGGGGCTTTTTCTTTACGGGATCTAAGGGCAGAAGCTAAGGTCGTGGGGAAACAGAACTCTTTCCATAATTAATTAGAAAACACTGTCTAGTGGAAAGCATTCGCATTCCTGTCTTCTTGTCCCTATCTCGAATAGGTCTTTTTTTCTTTCTTAACGAGCCAATTTCAAGAGACCTTATATCTAATATCTCATAGACTATTCTTTGCAAAAGCTACTGTCGTAGTTGCCCCAGTGACTCACCACGCGACAGTTGGGTCTAGTAGTTTCATATCATATTCCAACAAATTTGTGTGCCCCGGCTTATCCGTTAACACGTCTGTATGTTTCTCCAGGACCTTTTGAATCCTCTCCTTTTGTCAGGTGATTACTGATCTTCACCTGTTCAAACGTTTCACTGGGCTTCAGTGGATATTCAACTGAGGTGAGAGGTTCATTTTTCATTTCGGTGGCAATTGACAAGGCCATTAAGTGTGTTCCTTCCTGGATTTGTCCCTCCAGATATTTCTTCAAAAGGTTCACATGATAGACTTTTTCCTTTCCCTTTTTGTCTATCTTGTAATTTGTTCTGGATACCTTTTCCAAAACTGTATATGGACCTTGCCATCCGATCTGAAGTTTATTGTTGCTGCCTAGTAAAAGAAGAAGCACCTTCTCCCCTTCAGCAGGCTCCCTATCCTTCGCTTTTTTGTTATAATAAGCAGCATGCTTTTTCCTGGCTTGTCTCAAATTTTCATTTGCCAGTTTCCAACTAGTTTTTAAACGAGTGGTCAGTTTGTTCACATATTGGTATGATGAGGTAACAGTCTCTTCTGCCTTCTCATCTGTCCACGTCCTTAACAAGGCTTCTAGTGGACCTTTTATTGGCCTCCCAAATAACAGGGTTGCGGGAGCCATCCCGGTTGAATTATGTGGAACTTCCCGATAAGCAAACAATGCAGCGGGCAAATATTGGTCCCACGTATCAGGTTTCTCATGTGCCAGCTTTCTCAGGATAGAAATGAGAGTCCCATTGGGGGTGATACGGACTACAATGAAAGTGCTTGGCTTGAAATAACCTAAAAACTTCTTCTGTTAGTTTCCCCTTGAACTGAGAGCCGTTATCAGTCAAGATTTGATGCGGGAATCCTAACCTTGTGAATATAGTAAGTAATGCCTCTGCCACATGTTTCGAATCGATTGACATCAGGGCTACCGCCTCTCCCCACATAGAACAAGTGTCCACCAGAGTAAGGATGTAACTGTTCCTCCTCTTGGTCCGAGTGAGAGGTCCCACAATATCCACTGCAAC
This sequence comes from Oreohelix idahoensis, assembly GCA_024509875.1. Lineage (NCBI taxonomy): Eukaryota > Metazoa > Mollusca > Gastropoda > Stylommatophora > Oreohelicidae > Oreohelix > Oreohelix idahoensis. The sequence goes on along the minus strand of JAMPIV010020836.1, from coordinate 643,674 downwards.
TCTCTCAAAAGGTGTTCCCACTATGGGCATTTCCCCTAGAGTTGCTGAAGCAGTCCAATGCTTCGGAGCTACTCTCTGACATTCTGGACAGGATTTTACATATCTCTTTATGTCTTCCATTATCCCTGGCCAGAAATAATGACAAGCTATACGCTGTCCGGTTGCACTGATCCCCATATGACCACTAAAGGGAACTGCATGTCCTAATTTTGACACTCTCTCCCAATATGAAGTTGGAAGTACCAGTTGGCTGTGACCATTTGAACCAGTTCCGGCCTTCCTATATAACAATTTATTCTTCATGTAAAATTCTCCTTTGCTTGGAGGTGTATGGTAGTTACGCAATTTTTGAAAGCATGGCTTCAGTGACCTATCCTCAGCCTGTGCCTTCCTCATCTCCTCTGGATGAGTATTTATAGGTTCATATTCTTCCTTCTTGGACTGTGATCTGGTCTGCACTGTTGCCATGACCAGAGGTCTCTTGGGAGCCCCCAAGAAGACATAACGACATCCCAATATCAGAGGGTAAATGGGTGCGTCTATCACTGCTGCTCTGATTATCCCTTCCACATAGCGAGTTTTCACTGTTATCCTTGCAATGGGAAGTTTCATGAGTGGTAGGTCCTTGGTCGCCCCTTGAATCTCCACTGTTTCTGTGGTATACTGATCCGGGTTCACCAAGTGCGCACTCACAACAGAATCGAAATCCAAACCGGTATCGTAAAGGCACCTAATTGTGACTCCATTACATACCACGTCCTCACATACTGGGGGATGATAAGGTTCCTGCTGTCCAGTAGGTTTTACCTTTTTTTTTTTTTCCCCCAACTTCATCGCAGCACATCCAGAAGGTTTCCTTGTACAAAATTTGGTGTCATCACCCTCTCTCTTACACCATTTACAATAGTATCTATTTTGATAAAGGGGTTTTCTTTCCTCATATATCCTGTCATTGAACTGTGAGTTTTTATGTTTATTATCATTGCGTGGCCTATCAAAATTTGGCTTAAACTTATTACCCTGATCTTTATTATCAAACCTATTTGAGTTTTGTGGGGCCCTATAATTATCTACATGCTTCTTTTTGGCGCCAGCTACTTCTGCCTGGGCTGCCTGATACCTCTCAGCGACATTAAGTAACTTCCCCAGCCTCTCTGCACCCTGTTCCATGAGAAACTTTCTCAAGTCTGGAGCCATGGACTCTCTCAATTGCTCAATAAGGATCATTTCTTTAAGATCTTGGGTTTTCCCCAGAGCAGTCCATTTCTCCAAGTAAGTCTCCAACCGTGCAGAGAACTGGTGATAAGTCTCACCCGACAGTAGCTTGGCATTTCTAAACTTTTTCCTGTAAAATTCACCATGCTTTTCGTATCTTAACAACAGAGCCTGCTTTAACATGTCATAATTGTCTTGGTCATCCCTGCTCATTTTGGAATAAACCTCATAAACTGTTCCCCGAAGACCTTGGGATAACTTCAAGCTCCATCTTTCTTTTTCTAGCCCATAAGTTGTAGCTAATACCTCATATCTACTTAAATATGATTCAATGTCATCATCTCTCTCAACAAAATAATCTAAATGAAACCCCATAGCTGAGTTGGAGGCCCCCTGACTAGCAGTAGCATCAGAGGTAGAGGGGCTGTGACCATTTTCAGGAGCATGGCCTTGCAACTCCAACTCCCTTAGTCGCAACTCATGCTCCCTCTGTAACCTTTTATCTTCTGCCTCTGCTTCCCTTTGCAGTCTTTTATCTGCTGCTTCCCTTTCGGCAGCCAATCTCTTTTCTTCAGCCTCAATTTTTCTCTCCTCCAACTGCAGCCTCTTAATTTCAGCCTCTCTATCAGCCTCTAAGGCCCTAGCCTCCTTCTCAGCCTCAATTTGTAAACGTTTAATTTCTTTCTGAGCCTCTCTATCCAACTCTAATTTCTTCATCTCTCTGGCATCTTCTAACTGCATTCTCCTCTCTTCAGCTAACCTATGTTCTTCCCTAGCAATAAACTTATCACATTCTGAGGTGACATAGTCAATCAAAACTTGACCTTCCATATTCATGTCTCTTGCAGTCTGCACAGCAGCAGAGCGAAACTTGGCCAAATCCGCCATCTGATAAATACTAAAATGTTCTAAATCAATTTCTAAAACAAGTACAATTTTATGACCTAATGTATACAATAATTTCAATCACAATTTCATATTAAGTACTATAAGTTCATAATAGACAGAAAGAAAAAATCATCAAAAGAGTAGCGGTGAATATACATTAATGAACTGCTAAGTGTTTATACAATCACTATATCATATATCACAAGTGTATACATATTTAGATATAGAGAAAAGAACTGTTGTATAGTTAGACACATTAAAAAGTCCAAGATTTAACAGTTAGGTATCATGTGGGCATCTAGACAGAATGTCTGCCATCACATTTTCTGACCCACGGATAGCTCGCACAGAGAAATGAAAAGGTTGAAGAGCTATGGCGTTTCGAGTTGATCTCGAGCTCTTCAAGTTTTTACACTGAATAGCCGTAAGAGCTTTCTGGTCAGTTTCCAATATGAAATGCGCACCAAGAAGGAATCTTTGAAGTTTGAGAATAGACCAAACCATCGCCAAAAGTTCACGGTCTAAAACCAAGTAATTCCTTTCTGCCGCATTAAGTTTTCCTGAGATATACATTACAGGATGCAGAGTTTCAGAGTACTCTTGCATTAGTGCCGCTCCAATCTTAGTGGATGAAGCGTCACTATGAAGAACAAATGTCTTATCTGTAGTAGGTAACACTAAAATAGGTGGTGTTGAAAACAAATTTTTAATCTTATCCAAAGAGGATTGGCATTCCTGAGACCAGTGAACCATATTAGGAGACCCTTTGTTTAGTAACGAAGAAAGCGGTGCCATGATAGAGGATAGATTCTGAATGAATCGTCCATAAAATTGTATAAGACCTAATAGACTTCTCACTTGCTTTTTAGTCTTAGGAATAGAAATGTTAAGTATTTTACTGGTATTATGGTCCTCTGTCTTTAGGAAACCATGACCGACACGGTGACCTAGGAAAGAAATTTCGCTAAAACCAATACATGCTTTAGAGGGTTTCGCTGTCAACTTATGCTTGCGTAAGGTAGACAGTAATTCACCTAATGCCAAATAGTGATCTTCCGAAGTATCACTGAAAAGACAGATGTCATCTAAGTACGCAATGACATCTGAACGATGAGATAGGATTCGACGCATCATGCGTACGAATGTAGCCGGGGCGTTCATAAGGCAGAAAGGCATGAAATTCCATTGAAACAAACCCCTAGGTGTAGAAAAAGCAGTAAGAGGTTTGGCTCGTTCACTTAATGGGACTTGCCAATATCCCTTTGACAAATCAAGTTTAGTGAAGAAGTGAGATTTAGAAAGCCTAGTAAGTAGCTCTTCTAGTAAAGGCATAGGTTCAGCATTGAACTTCGTCACCTGATTCAATTTGCGATAATCAACGCAAAGACGTATGTTATTGTCTTTTTTCCGAACAATAACCATCGGCGAAGAATATGCCGAACTGGATGGTTCGACTATTTTTAATTCTATCATCTCATCCAACTCTTTCTCGACCTGTGTCTGAAAATGTATAGGTATAGGATATGGTCTGACCTTAATAGGATTATGGTCAGTTAGAATAATGTCATGTTCAATGACATTAGTGTGTCCAGGAATGTCAGTAAGGACATCCTGAAATGTTTGTAACATAGAAGAAACTTGTCGCTGTTCCTCTAGAGATAAATTAGGAGAAACAGTAACGTTTTCCCATGATTCACTAGAATGGAGTGGAATCACTGGAAGAGGGAGATTTACATCCAAGAAACTTGTTTCTTCATCCTGTATTACTGACAAGGATGAGTAATGACCATGTGGTACTGGGGAGTCGTCCGTTGCCTGAAAAATAGGCAATAAATACTCAGGATGTTCATGGAATTCCGTAAGCATATTGATGTGGAAGGTTTTATGCTTTCCATCAATATCGACAATGTAGTCAACATCGGAAATTTTCGAGATTATATCGAACGGACCTTTCCATGAGATAAGAAGTCTGTTTTCCCTACAAGGTAGCAAAACATATGCTTTGTCCCCAGGACAAAGTTGTCGTAAGGTTCTTTTCTTATTGGCAAATTGCCTTGCCTTCTGTTTGGCAAATTCAGAAGAAGAAGTTGCTAATCTGCATGCTTCGATAATCTTGTGTCTAAGCGCGATGACATATTCGTAAGAAGATTTTGTGTCATCATCAATATTATCAGCGGTTATAAGATCATGAAGCAAAGACATAGGGCCGCGCGGTCGTGCGCCAAAGACAAGTTCAAAGGGAGAAAATCCTGTATGTTCATTGGGGACCTCTCTATATGCAAAGAGGGCCGCGGGCAAAACCCTATCCCAATCTTGAGGATGATCCTCAGTTATCTTCCCTAGTAAGTTTTTGAGTGTTCTGTTTAGCCGTTCTACCATCCCATTAGACATAAGATGATAGATACTACTCAATGATCTATCTATCTTCAGAGTAGACATCACTTGAGACATGGTATCCGATATCAATTGGGTGCCATGATCTGATAATATTTCTCCGGGGAATCCCAGACGAGAAAATATTAGCCAAAGAGCGTCTGCAATATCGGCAGTGGAAATGCTCTTCAGAGGTATAGCCTCTGGCCAACGTGTGCACATGTCAACACACGTTAAGATAAACTGATGTTCTCTGGCAGATTTGATCTTAAATGGACCAATAATGTCTATTGCCATTTTCTGAAACGGCCTAATAGGAATATCTGCAGCCTGAATAGGTGCAGCATGGTGTGGACCTTTGGATTTGACTTCTTGACATACCTTACAAGATCGACAATAAATCCGTATATCTTTGTTTACAAAAGGCCAAAAGAAAGCCGCAAGAACTCTAGACTTAGTACGGGAAAAACCCATATGTCCAGCACACTGAGAGTCATGAGCGTGCTGCAACACTTTAACTCTCAAATTCTTGGGAACAAGAATCTGAGAATGCATTGACGTAGTAGTGTCTTGGACCATATGCACAAGTACGCCATTCTTCATTGTAATCCAATATTTTCGATTTGTATCTTTATTCGGATCACCTTTTGTTGCAAGAGTGAAGAATTTCTTTAGAGTCGGATCATCTTCTTGCTGTTTTATAAATGAGTCACGAGAAATTACCAAGGGATCTACTTGGTTATGCACTTCAGTATCTTCAGTAGATGAAGTTTGAGGCATATTGAGAGCTTGTGCTCTTGTGACTACTGCATTAGCAGTTTGCATATTTTGTTCTTCCCAAGCAGCAATTTGTTGCGAAGTGCATTCTTTGACTCCGTAAATATGACCAATGATGAGATCAGCGATCGGATTTGGCAGAAGACATGTGTGCACGTCTCCCGTAAAGAAAGGAGTAGCGATATTGATGATAGCAGTAGAGTACTTCTCTAAGGTTCCGCCAAATGTTACACATTTGACTACCTTGCCTGTGGCATGGGAAGGATCTACAAGTGACTGTCTAACACCAATGGTGGTGCATCCAGAATCAAATAGAATTGAGACTGGGCTATCATTTACTAGACCTTTATGTAAGACAAGAGATCCTCTTCCATCATGTGCGACTGACGCAGGAAGAGCAGGAAGAGGGTGACCACAACTCAAAGTAGACACCGTAGTTGGTTCGAATAATGTTTTGCATTGGGGGCATTGAGATGCTCTCCCAAAATCAAACGCAGAACATGCCATATTATTATTAGAGTTTTTATTATCACTAGTCTGATCACAGGCTTCATGTGACTCTTGCCGTGCAGAGTTTGCCTGATAATGTGATTTATGTCCCTTATATTGCGATCTACCTTGCTTATCATTGCCTCTCCAATTATTATTTCCTCTATTGTAACCCCTATTAGGGTTTGAGTCATAGTTCTCATGGTTACAATCATTATGTTCATTATAATGAGTATCTCTGTAACTATGGTCTTGTTGTCTCCATGATGGATGACTTGGATAGTTCCTATAATGACTTCCTCTGCGGAAATTCCTATAATTATGGCAATCCCTGTATCGAGGGCTGTCAACTCATCTCCAGTTCTTCGAAGAAGAACCTTGAAATGATTGATTACCTTGATTTTGATAATTATTCGAGTTACTCTTTTTATCAAACCTGTTTTGTGGTCCTTGAAATTTGTGTGAGTAATTAGGGTTGTATGGTGTTGCTGAAGCAACTGGCATACTTTCCTTAACCTTAGCATTGCTAATAGCTATGTCCGGATGTGCACTGACGTATTGGGTACAATATTGTTCCATTTCTTTTAGTGTCTTGGGTTTACGCTCATGTAGGAATTCAAGGAATGGTTTATTTACACTTGACATAATCTTGTCCCCGAGCAACAAGTCCATAAGGGCTTCATAAGTCTTTTCTGTTTTGGATAGCTCAATCCAACGATCAAATGTAAGATGTGTCCTTGCAATGAATTCTGAGAATTCTACACCTGCCTCAGGCACCATTGTCTTAAACAAAAGACGGTAACCTTCCTCTGTTAATTGATATTTTTTTAATAAGGCTGCTCTGATAACATCATAATTATCCTGGTCAGCCTCTTCTACCAAGCTTAAACTAGTCAGAGTGTCACCTTTCAGTATCTCTGATAACTGACTAGCATATTGTGATCTATCCACATTATGATTTCGACAAGAACGTTCAAACCTATCTAGCCAAACTGTTATATCGTCACTGGATGGATTAAATGCTGGTAGCTTGATCTTATAAATAAAAGGTTTACCACTACCACCAGATGACTGATTAACATTACCCATGTTTGTCAATTTCAATTTCTCTAACTCGAATGCTAAAAGTTTTTCCTCATGTTCCCTTTTTGCTTTTCTCTCCTCGGCTTCAGCTTCTCTTTGTAATCTTTTTTCATGAGCCTCAGCTTCCAATCTTTTATTTTCAGCCTCAGATTCTCTCTGTACTCTTTTTTCATGAGCCTCAGCTTCTCTATTTTGTTTTTCCATTTCCATTTGGAATTTCTTTTCGTCCACCTGCATCTGCAATTTCTTTTGTTCAAATTCTAATTCCAATCTTCTATCCTCAGCTTTTTGTGCTTTTTCATATTGACTGGTAGCATACTCCTCCAACTTATCACCCGTCTTACCTAGGGATTTCCCTTGCTCAATAAAGTAGTCTAAAGTCGACATAATGTCTAACAATATGTGACTAGTTACCTGAAAAAGTCAATGAAATTTATTCCAAAGTAAATGAGAGCAAGTTTTCATAAAATTGATTAACCAGCTCCCTATATCCCAATCTCTGTGGGAGACAAGCCTTTAATAAGGTCTTGTATACTCACTTGTATAATAATAATAATAATGATAGTAATAAACTACAAGTTTATTCTATACCACAAGTGTATGATCAAGAATACCTTATAGCGTATGTCAACCAACAACATAAACAAAGGACAATCAAGAAAGACAATACGAAAACATTCGCAGAAATCAAATAAGTTAAATAGAAGAACTGAAGAAAATAATCACAGAACCTGTGATGACAACCGCGAGGAAATAAACAACACAAATTACGTCACAGTGTATAAATATAAAGTTGTATAGAACTAAATGACAGGAAAGATGAGACCTACAAATACAAACAAATCAAAACAAAACTAAAGAACAGAAAAATATTACAAAAACAACGATAGGTACAGTTGTCACAGCTAACAAAAAATAGCAACAAATTGTCGCTAGCAAATTTTCAATTAAGAAAATTCGCACATACTGAACGCTATTACAAGACCTCTATTACGTGGTATCTCTTATAATAGTCACCTTACCCAACCTCCCACGGACATATACACAACACTAATATGCAACATGTAAACACTTAAACATAAATACATATATGTCATATAATGTAATGTGTGTGTAGAAAAGGAGGTTCAGTTGTTATCACACAATAATGTTATAATTTACTAATAAACTGCCACTTTAATAAATAATTAATTATGGTATAAACTATTACAATGTTCAATTTTTTTGAGCACATCAGAAGATCCATCGTTGAAATCTATGCACTTTTCGCTAACACAGTTACTTCTTCAATAAATCTGTTGTGAAAACTGTCTGCTCTGTTACAAATGTCAACAAGCGCTGACCTAGTTCCAGTGTTATGTTTGACAGGTCAAGCTGACATCGTCTGAAAGTTGTACTGCTGGTGTTCGAAAGTCAATAAGGGCAGACCACTGATGACGTTTCATACATTTATTAATGGACATACACTTCGACCTCACAGGTACAGTCATTAGAACACGTTGGCACAACAATCATCATATACTTGAAAAATGGGTGACAATATCAGATGTCTAGTTATGTGGTACATCAATATAAAGGAACGATTGAAGGGAAACACTCAATCTCCTGGTTGTCTATCGTCTCAGGTTCTAACTGACTAATCGCGTCAGTTAAGGTGGATACATATAACATCAACAATAATGGTTCACTGACCGAACCTTCTCCTGGCTAAGATTCTTAAGCCGAAAGTTCATCCAATGGTTATGACGACCATGTTAAACCACAGTAATGGGTTTTTATATTATCTAGCTCCATGTACCATCATCAGGTAGTAAGACATTTTCTGTTCTCCGATGATAGTCTTACAATGGCAGGAATCAAAAATGGCTTCTCTTCCCTGAGCTTCGCTCACTTGGGATGGAGAAGTATGAAGCAGGATTACTTCGATGTATAATCATAAATGTCCTCATTGCTTCTATCTATTTCTGCTATCAATAAGCTGGTTACTGGAGTAATCTGGTGCTGCTAAATTACATGTCATCTTCATCTGTGGTCAGCAACCCGAGATGCACGATAATATGTCTCTCGTTTCGTCTTAGCGACAAAGTTCAACAAAACAGGTTATGTGCTTTACCTTGATTTAGAAAACACATACAGGCGAATAACGCACACCATTCCTAGGCGTTAATAATGGATATAGGAGAATCTCTGATAATGCCATTATACAGAGACACCATCTCCTTCCTAGAATAGATCACAAATCACTCTTTACACTTTCTAAATAACCAGCCATAGACACGACGACATGGCAGCCTTTCTCTACTCTCTCAAGAACCGCTGCGCATGCCTAACAACGCCTTTCACCCACAGAGTTCAGCTCACAAAATAGTCCGACATAGAAATACAAAGATACAAAGATATAAGAGCCAATCACCTTAACTAGACAAGGAATACATATAAATTCAGGTCATAAACATTTTAAACAAGACCAATCTGTTTCTGGCCATACCTGACGCAAAAAATGACATAAACAATATTTATACGCCAGATTGACCCACAAGAAAAGATAACCCATGTAATCGAATCTAACATCGACCGATTCGAGGTCTGTCCCCTTACTCCCAGAATCATAGATTCTCAATTAAATACCTTTCCTCAGACAAATAGCCATAACTTTACATTTGTATGCCTACGTACCGTAATCTGTGCATCGCAGACTAATATGTGCGCAACAGTGTGCTGTCAGAAGCCTTTTCAAAATCAACAAAGTTAATATATACGTAACTGTCTCTGCTAATCTGAGCACTGTAGTGTTCCTGAGGACTGCCTTGTAATGCAACAGGTCTCCTCAATGTGTATCCTATCCATCACCAGCATCTTCTTCTCAACTCTTGTTCTACTGGCACTTGTTTGGTTCTTGTCATAAATTCCCCATTTGTGACTTTGTCATACCATTTCAGTCCTTCTATTCTACGCAAGCACCTGCTTATAAAAGTCTGTAGCTTTTTGGTTGTTTTTGTTACTCTTCATGTCTCAGCGCCATACAATAGGACTGACGACATTTGAGTTGAAGATTATTATTCCACGCAAGCACCCATTTATGAAAGTCTGTAGCTTTTTGGTTGTTGTCTTTGTTGTTCTCCATGTTTCAGAGCCATATAATAGTATTTACTTGACATTTGAGTTGAACATTCTTATTTTCATGTTGGACTTGATTTCTCTTGTTCTCCATATGTTTCCCAATGCAATGAAAGCTCCTCTTGTTTTTTGTATTCTTAATTTTGAATCATTGTCTGTCCCTCCAACTCTGTCTATATTACTGCCAAAATATGTGAACGATTCTACATCCTTTAGTAGTGTGTCTTCAACATTGTTATCATTTCTTGCATTTATTCTCATAATCTTTGTTTTTTTCCCCATTGTATTTTCAGGTCCACTTGTTGTGACCTCTCATCGAGAATTTTCATTTTCTCTTGCATCTGATAAGGTTATGGGACTGAAGAGCCAGGTCATCTGCAAAATCCAGATCATCAAGCTGTTTAGTCAGATTCCAATGGATTCCATTTCTGTTGTGTGATGTTGATGTTTTCATAACCCAATCTACTGCAAGTAAGAAAAGAAATGGAGACAAGAGGCATCCCTGTCTCACTCTTGTTCTAATCCTAAACGGTTCTGTAAGTTGTCTTTCATGAAGAACTCTGCATGTCATGTCTTCATAGGTCTTCCTTATTAAGCTAATGATCTTTACAGGAACTCCATAATGCCTCATCAATTTCCAAAGTGATTCTCTGTCTACACTGTCGATTGCCTTTTCATAATCCACAAATCCAATGTATAGCAGTGAGTTCCATTTCAGACTTTGTTCAGCTATTATTCTAAATGTGGCTGTCTGGTCTGTACAGGATCTGTTTGTCGAAAACCTGCTTGTTCATTTCTCAGTTGCTTGTCTATGGACTCTTTTAATCTCTCAAGGATGATTCTGTCTAATACTCTTCCTGGCACAGAGTAACATTATTCCCCTATAATTTGTGCACTGTTGTAAAATTCTTTGGCAACTTGACCAGATAACCTTCCTTCCATTCTGCTGGTAGTTCCTGTCTCTCCCAGACTTTGCCAAGTAGTTTGTATAATATCTCTGTAGAGGAATAAATATCTGTTTTGATAGCCTCTGCTGGAATTCCATCTGGATCAGCTACTTTTCCATCTTTCAGAAGCTTTATGGCTTTCTTTATTTCTTCTCTACTTGGTAATTTACAGCTGATTTGCAGCTCCTCTTCTGTTGCTTTTCATTCTCCTCATGGACGATGTTATCAAGGCATGTAAGGAGAGAACAAGAAAGTATTCAGTGGGGTACTGGAAGATGACACAGATCTGTATTTCAGAGCTGGCCTTTGCTGATGATGTTGCCCTGATTGCTAAATCGGAGGCACATCTCCAATCCAACCTGCAAGTCTGGAAGGAAGAGCTGGAGAAGAGAGGGATGGTTATAAGCAGCTCTAAAACCAAATCCATAGTGATATCATGAGAAGAAAGTAGACATCAGATTAAGCTGGGAGAACAGGTCCTGGAGCAGGTCGACCACTTTAAATATCTCGGAGCTATTATAGACCAAAAGGGAGGTATCAAAGAAGAGTTGGCCACTCGAAAAGCATCAGCTGGGAGACTTTTTCAGGCCATAAATTGAGGATTCCTCAGCAAGAGAGAGGTTGGTAAAAAAAAGAAAGATGGCTGTATACTGGTCCACCTATGTCCCAGTCTTGACATATGGATGCGAGTCATGGGCAATGATTACAACCCACAAAAAGCCAGATCCAAACCTCAGAAATCAGTATCTGAGGAATGTGGTTGAAGTAACAAGAAGAGACATGGTCCACAACCAGACGATACGTCAAGGCCTAAAATCCCACCCCCTGCAGACCCAAGTAGAACAGTCCCAACTAAGATGGTTTGTCCATGTCTGCAGAATGGGAGAAGATCGGCTACCATGACAAGCATGGGAAACAAAGAGCCAGGGATCCAGACCCCCAGGACAGCCCATAGTCTGCTGGGAGGACAACATTAGACAATCTTTGAAGGACCGAGGACTAGAATGGAACCAGGCCAGGAGGAAGACAGCCAATAGGGTCATCTGGCACTTTCTCTTCCAAACCTCTACACCTGACGGTAGAAGGGGAACGACTAAGTAAGTTAGAAGCTTTATGGCTTTTTTTATTTCTTCTCTACTTGGTCGTTCACATCTGATTAGTAGTTCCTCTTCTGCTGGCTGGGTGTCTGGGGCATTAGTTGGAGATGGTCTATTGAGAAGTTCCTCAGAATGTTCTTTCCATCTCTTCATTTGTTCTTGTATATTACTAAGCAGTTTTCCATTCTTATCTTTTATGAGGCCATTTGCTTGCTTATATTTCCCTGTTAGCTTCTTTGTGTTGTTGTACAGGTCCCTCATATTTCAATTGGCTGCAGCTTCCTCTGCTTCCCTTGCCAAATATTCAATATACTTCCTCTTGTCTTTTTTTGATACTTCTTCTTACTTCTTTGTTTGCTTCTGTGTACACTTCATGAGCCTTGGCTTTGGAACTTCTGGTTTTGCTTCTGTTTAAATCTGCTTTCTTATTTTTCCTGTCTTCTATCTTGGTAAGGGTTTCTGTTGTTATCCATGCTTTGTGCTGATGTTGTCTTTTTCTCAGTACTTCTTCACATGTCTCGTTCCACATATTTTTTTTATTGTTGCCAGTGCTGTTCCTAATCTGCTTCATCTTCCAGCTGTTGGAGTACTTGGTATTTGTTGGATACTGTGATTGAAAATTGTTCTCTTATTTCCTGATTTCTTAGATATCCCACATTGTACTGTTATCTATAGCTATTTCCTGTTGTAAATTTCTTGAGTTTTAATTTTGTTTTAGCCAACAGAAGATGGTGGTCTGATACAATATCTGCTCCTTTACATACTTTCACATCATGCAACGATGACCTAAATTTCTTACTTATGCATATGTGATCAATCTGATTCTCAGTTCTGTGGTCTCCTGATATTCATGTTGCTTTATGTATTGTTTTATGTGGAAATATGCTTCCTCCTATAGCTAGTTGATTTGAAGCACAGAAGTTAGCTAATAGTTCCCCATTCTTGTTCATCATACCTAATCCATGCTGTCCCATGAGTTCTTCAAATCCAGTGTTGTCTGTTCCTATTTTCGCATTTTGGTTCCCCCATCAAAATTGTGATGTCCTTTCTTTTCATTTTGTCCAAGACATTTTGTAGTCTGGTGTAAAAGTGTTCTTTCTCAGATTCTTCTGTATCATTTGTAGGTGCATAACACTGGATGATGTTTATATTTACTTTCTTTTTGGCTGGTTTAAACCTTGCTGTTATAATTTGGGGTCCCATTGCTTCCCATTCTATTTGCATTTTGTGCTTCTCTAGACAGCATTACAGCCACCCCATCACTGTGGTGGGCTCTTTCCTCCTCATGCCCTGAGGACAACACCATTTCTGCTGTGATCAATATCCTCCTCTCTATACCCTTCCACCGTGTTTCGCAGAGACCCAGGATATCAATCCTGTAATTTGACATTTCTGCTGCTACTTGTGCAGTTTTCCCTTGTTCACATAGAGTGCAAACATTCCAGGTGCCAATCCTGGAGATTTTCCTAGATGAAAAAAGGTTAGTTGGCAACCCAGACTCCTTTCAGCTTTCTCTGGGCTGCTTCATGCGCCTCCTTTCCAGAGGACCTTCTTCTGTCTTGAGCGGCTGAGTTGATTTATATTCTGTATTTGTCTTGTCCATGTTTGTTGAAGTGTTTTGGTAAACATTTTTTTACAGATGGGGTAACCAGCCCCATGCCCAACCCTCCCTAGTCGCTTTTTACATTATCGCAATGATCAGGTACAGTGTTACTATTCTTTGCTCCCCTTTCGGGCCCGAGCAACACACGGGTGAACCCTTTGGTAGCCATGATGATTTCTTCTCTTCGTGGAATGTATGTATTTATGTCTACGTCACTTTCAGCCTCAAGAACATTCATCTGCATCTCTGGTGGTTCCTTATTCAGTGTTTCTCTGAAGTGCTCTGCCCATCTTTTTTCCTGCCCTTGTGCTGTAAGGACGAGATTTCCTTGCTTGTCTTTTACTAGGGTAATATTGTTTGCACCTCATTTTCTGCTGATTGTTTTAGTTATTTTGCAAACTGTGCTTTGTTCATCTCTCAGTACTGCCTCTTCTGCATGTCTTGCAAGATCATCCAGCAATTTCCTTTTGTTGGCTCGAGTTTGACATTTTACTTCTTGTCAAGCTGACTGTACTGTTCACTGTGTATTTCTTTTAACCTGGAAGATTTTGTTTCTATTTTCTTTATTTTATTTCTTTTCTCATCGCTATTATGTTTAAAGTTGCTGGTGTTATCCAATCTTGTCTCTTTTCTTCTTGGAATCCCTAGCTTGATTTGCTGCTTTCCTTGTACAAGGTATACAGTATTGTTGAAATGAAGGCTTACTTTGATTTATCACATATCCTGAGCACAAATATTTATACTAAGTACCAATTACTAAACTTGCTTACCAAGACTGTCAGAATTTCTCACTCTAGTAATAATAAGCAGGCAAGCTGGTGTTAAGTCTGCTACCTTCTCCCGGCAGAAATTTTTAGGACTGAAGCAATGAGACACAACCCTAGTCTGCATATGCAGGGGGATTTGGGGTTGCAGGTGCGGTTGCAGGTGTTTCAGGCAGGCTCTAACATCGGCAAAGAGAATGCCAAAATAACGTAAAAATTATGGAGAATTCGCTAGGAGACATGCTACAAAAGAATTAAGCGTAACTGGGAAGAGAGCATTATGCTCGAGGGTCCCAGACTTTCTTGGCCATCAAAGCACAGGGAACTCTTTGTGCCCATCAACTCACAGCACAGGTGTCCCGAGCACGTTGCTCCCTCGCCACTCTGCTACGTAACTTGACAAAACTATCCAGGAATAGTTTCTCGTGTTTTCGTGCAAAATAAAGAAACACACGGCCATTGTGCGGCGTAAAAATTCTGTCTGCTTTCACGTGGAAGGCAAGAACTTTCCCTGGTGTAAAAGACTCGCAGCCTTTTTGCCGCTAAATCTCAAACTGAGTGTCGGGCTTCTGATTCGTGGTCAAAAGAGCTCTAAAGAAGGATGCTGCAGTCCCTGACGATTTGTCCCGGATGCGTCCCTTATCTCCTACCAACAATTAAAGAAACAGGGGAGTGAACCTATCAGATTCAAGAATGACAAGTCAATTACTCCGCTACAGATAACTAAAAGAAGTGAAATGGGCATGTTAAAAATTAGAAAGAAATTTGTACAATGCTCAGAATTTATAACCCATTTTGTCACAGGAACGTACCCCTGAGGTGACAGCCCTCAGCTGTTTATTTTCCTGGTGCACCTTTTGACATTTTCTCCTCTCTTCTGCTTGTTGTGTGAGCTTTTTTATGCTCAATCTGAGGTGGCACCGTAAATAGCGTTGCCACTTGGTGCGATCGGCAGCTTCATCCTCCTGCGTTGCTGGATTTATGTCCAGTGCCCTCATGTCTCTGTTGTGATACAGACGATCCGGTTAGCATAGTAGGTCTGTGATCAAAGTATCATGGAGGTTACTTTAGGCCATTGAATATTGAGTTAATAAAGAATGTTCATAATCCCTGTCCATGACTTGAGTGTTCTGGTTCTCATTCATTAGTAATAATCGTGCTTTAATTATCTGATATGCGAATGCGTGGTAAGCATAACCAACAAGTGAATATCTCAATGATCAATTTGGTAAGTCCATCTTATTTGAGTTCACGAGGAAAACAGTTTTATTATGTAAAACAAACATATTTGACGACATCAGTTAACGTAGTTCATGGTAAGCATATATGACAAATTGAATACTTGCAAACATCCTATTATGAGTCCATGTCGTACTTGAAAAACTGTCAAACAAACATCATGGCTATATACTCGCACTGCTGGGTTTCAGACAACCGGTAGTGAGCACATGTGTCTTGACGAGACTGAATCAACTACTTAATCATTTATCTCTTCATCAATTACAATGGACTGACCCATGTCCATACTTAAATACAACATAACTGTGCGGCACTCCATGCCCGACACTAGAAGAACATAAGGACACGTCTTTACAGCTCGACGGTCATACAAAAAGGGGTACGGTAACCTAGTCACCAAGCATGACCACATCGACGCTAACACGTCACGACTTGAACGTGCATTTCGCGTTCATAACTCCGTAAAGTATAAAGATCAATTTATATTAATTCCATCGAACCTAATCATGCGCACTGCCAATTTCTAGCAGACGCCATCAATAAAACTACCGTAACATGTTGCACACATCTGTGAATATCAGCTGCAGTCTCCCAAATGTTCTTTTGCCATCTGCTAGTTGTCCGTAGAAGATATCTTTCGGGATGCGACCATCTTCCATGCAGCCCCGTCGAAAAACATTTTTTTGTTTGGCAAAAAAGACTGTTATTTATTTCAAATTACAATTCAATATGCAGCTGAAGGATGTACGAAGGATGGCCACCGACCGAGCAAAGTGGAATCAATTTGTTGTTGCCCTACAAGACGCCACTAGGCGTGATGGCCACTGACTGCTTTTATGGTCGGCAGCTAAGGATCAAAGAAAGAAGATGCAGCTGAAGAAAAATGTCATTGACATCTTCCACGATTGTTACCAGTTTTTGCACTGATCCTGATGTTCTAGTATTGCTTACTACAATTTCAACACGTTTTCAAGCAATATCAAGTTAGAAACTTATCTAGAGGTTGTCCGTTGGAGAAGAAAATGGCAATCTGTCATTTTGATGTTGTGCTGACCACTGAAGAAGATCTCTACCCCTCTTGCTGATCCTGGAAGAGCCTATTGCCAATCAGAGTGAGGCCGTTCTGAAGACTGGTCCTTCATTTTGGAGATGAAAAAAGCTAAGTTGTCTATTGTTATTCATCATTTCATTGCAACAGTACACTTAGGGTAGAGCCTTTAATTTTCTTTCCATTGCATGTTACATGTCATTTTATGTTCATCACGGGTTTGGTGGAGTGGCGACCATTTTTCCAGAATTTTCTGCTACGGCTAGGATCTGGAAATTTGGGTTTCTGTGTTGTATTTTTGTAGTGAAATCCAGCTCACAATGCTGCAGATTTTTGTGTTCACTACAAAAGAATTACTATGCATCTTTTAGCGGTGACATCATGTCCCCATTGTAACTTGTATGTGTCTCTTTTTACTTGTTTTTTCTGCATTTCATATTGGTCTTCACTGACTCTTCCTTATTTCTATACGTAATTATTTGTCGTCTTTCGTCTTGGTTCAGTTTTTTTCGTAGGAGTAAGCTTTGTTCAATTTTATACACTTTTGATCCTTTGTTTACCTTTAATATTGACTTGATTTACTTTTTTCTACTGTCTTGATGGTCATATTTGTCTATACCCGTTTGTCACTTGTTGGCTAATTTTGTGTTAATACTTGAATACATATGTTTGTGAACACTGACACTTTTGTGAAACCGGCATTGGTGCTGTTCATAACTCAGCTTTCATTCCTTTAAGGTCTAGACTAAGTAAGTTATGCATTACCTTACATCATGTCTTCCCTGGAACACTTTATCTGTCAATGTATAGAGCTAGGGTTAAAAGTGCCAGCTCTTCAAAAATTTGTCATGGGACATTTATAAGGAAGAAGAAGAGAATAGATTACATGATACTATTATAGAAGTTGAATGGTAGGAAAGAGAAGAGGAGGAGTTATTGGAGATTATTGCAAGTCGAGAAAAAGCAATAAGTGAATTAGACAAAGAGGTGAGATTGCTAAAATCTCAGGCCAATGATAATGGTTCTAGATTGAGAACATTGGAATTGGAGTTTGCCAGTTCAGAATCTTCACTAGAATCTACCATGAATAAAAATAAAGTTTTAGAATCTGAGATTAAAGATCTTACATTAAAGATTTCACAAGATAATGCTGCAGCCTCTCAAAGAAAACTTCATGCACAGAGCATTCACATTCAGGCGTTGTTATCTGAAATCATATGATCAGTCAAATGTAGCTTTAAAGCTAAAAAGTCATACACAAAATGTTTGAGAATTCAGGAGCTTATGTCAGAGGTTGCTCGATTACAACCACATGTGTTGGTGGAAGAAATTAAAGAAAATGGCCAGACAAAGGATAAGAAGAAGAGAAAAAAAAAATGGAAAAGAGATTACAAAGAGAAACTCAGTCTCATGTTGCTCAACTTCAAGACTTGAAATTGGAAGTGACTTGTTTGAGATCAATCACTCATGACAAGGAGGTGGTCACTCAGGACAAAGAAATGGTAGGGCGGGATGATGAACATTCATATGTTCACTTCAAAAGTAAGTATGAGGAAAAATTGGCTACATCAGAGTCATTACTGCAGAATGAAGTAAGAGTGAACTTGAAAAAGTAAATGTCAAGCAAGGTGAGGAAATCTCACAGCTAAGGTGTGAAATTGCGATATTACATAGAAGAGTCGATGGTTTATTGGATATTGTTTTAAAGCTTAATATTCTGTTACAAAGCGATGATGACATTATTTCTGTACCATGTGTTAATAACCCAAACGAGTATGTTGCAGCGTCTTCACAATATGACAATAATGCTGTACAACATGTCAGGAGTACCAGGAGTGATGTTGATGTGTTAGCACACCCCGGAAAAGTAAGGTTACCATTTAGAGGCATGTACAACTTCCCTCGGCATCACTCTTCCGCCGCTAATTCTGGTAGTAGTAAGGTTGTGACGAACCACCAAACAGGCAAATCTATGCCCAGTACGGAAAATGTGCTTAAAGAATGACTGGTTCCCCGTGAATCATGTCGTGGAGAAGGCAGATCTTCTTCTTCCTCGTTCGCCTTCAGACTTCCACATTTATGACTCTAATAAAGGCAGTAGTCAACCCAAGGTTCCCGACATCTCCAAACAGTTTTTCGTTGACAGAAGTGGGTTGTTGCCATATGCTACTCCGGTCATTACTGTAGGTTGGGCAGTACTGCAGCAGGTGTTCGACTGTCATCGGGCTGGTACCGCAGGTGCAGAGATCTGTTGCACCAATCTTGAATTTGTGGTATAGATGGTATCTCAATCTGTTGTGTCCAGTGCGTAGCTGAAAAATGATGACCTGTTCTTTCCTGGATAGTTGATGATATGCATCATTTTTCAAATGGCCCGGGTGCTCTCTTTCCCATTTGGACTTGAATATAGCCTTTATAATAGTCTTTGCCATTGCATAAGTTGTCTCTATATCATTTTGTTGTAAGGCACCTCCTTCCTTAGCAAGTTTGTCTGCCTCCTCATTACCTGGTATGTTGCAATGGGCTGGTGTCTACTGGATAGTGCACTTGTTGAAGCATTTGGCCAGTCTTTCAAGGGAGATTATCAGATCTTTCAATCCTTTAGTTTGTTGGCTCTTCAGCGCTGATATTACTGAGAGGGCATCTGTAAAGATTACTATCTGTTTTTCTGCCTGTGCTTTGCATTCAATAAGAGTTTCAGCTGCCTGTTTCAGGGCTTCTACTTCAGCACTGAAGTTATTGCAGTATTTGCCAGTGGCAATTGACATAGAGTGGATTCTATTTTTTTAATTTAATGAAGATGCCGGCACCCCCATTTTCAATTGCATTTTTTGCTGAACCATCAGTATATGCATGTGTCCAAAGCTTTTCTGGGAATTTTTGGTCAATATACTTGGTTGCTATACACTTTCTTTGTGTTTCTGTCTGTGTTCCCTTACTTTCAATGCCTGGAATATCAGATTTTAACTCAGGAAAGCATCTTATTTTCCACAGTGGGATAGTTGAGCTTGTTGGGATTTTCTTTGCAACTGAGCTTGCTAGCATGGTATTTTTGCTAATTTTTTCTTTTGCTTGGGCTACAAAGTTAGTTCGCTTGAGCCTGCCTCTTCCTAGCCTATTCATTCTTTGGAACATGGGGTGTCCTTCGAGTCTCTTAAATTTTTCAGCTTGTTGTAGGACTCTGCTGTCATGTCTATCCTCCATTGGCTGTAGCCCTATAATGCTTTCCATATGGTTGATTTGTGTGGACTTTAGGGCCCCTGTTATAATACGGAAGGCAGACCAATTTCACAAGTATGACACTAATTTAACTGATACAAGTCATATTGGTGCACACCATGTTGGTGAACTGGGTGACCAAACTTTATCGATAAGATTGTTAAGAATGATCTTGTTAAACCATATGAGCAGCCTCTTAAAAAACAACCTCGCTCAAAACCTACAGGTTCAAATACATCTCAAAGACATATTAATCATACAGTTAAGGATAGATTTGGGGTAATATGTTGTAGCATGTTATTACACGCTAGCACATGTCCATTTTATTTGAGGAATTGTGTTCGACTGTAGACAAACTACTTTTTGCATGAAGCATTCACCCATGGTGAGCGACAGTCACTAGTGATGTAGTTCGTCACATGTCGTGGGTTCGAAGTGTTAATTATTTGGGCCTTTCAAATTCTTTCACTGGTTTGAGGTGGACGTGATTTTTGCCAAGCCCCAGGATTTTTATGGAGAGTGGTTTTCTAACTGGGCCATTAAATGTATTTTTTTCAAAAGCCGCCACCTTGTTAAGAACGTTCCAGACGGGGAAGGAAACTTATTGAGAAGTCTTGCACAACCCCTTTGATATTTTCGTAAGGAGTATCTCAAAGATATTGAGGTAACTGAGTTTAGGTCACCATCATCAGTTTTTCCACCACATTACTTGGATGCCAGGGGTATTGCCCTACCTACTAGTACACGGCCAGAATTGATGAAAGATTTATATATACTGTATATTTACTGTACTATTAACTGTGGAGATGAAGAAGGCCTAATGACTGAGGCTCGTTATTGACTGACGTAACTGGTTATCAGATTTACATGTTTTTCTGCCATATACTATGCCATGTATATACCTTGATTGGATGTCGTCCTGTGATGAACGTACAATAAATGTCAACCATGTTTTCCCATGGACCTGTTCACCGCCGGCTTTTGTTATTATGCTGACCATAATTGTCCTGTATGAAAACCTGCAATCATTCACGTATCCTGCATGATCCTCTATATTTATTCTAGTCGTAACACATACTCAGTCCAATCAGTATGTTAATACATGTAATAGGAACCTTATGTCAGTGTATCTGATTCACCTAGAGGTGCACACCTTCCTCATGCACAATTTCATTCTGCTAAGATTTCTTATGGTGGCCACAATCCACACTCTCGCACCATATTAGTGTGAAATTTGCCACCAGGCACAACATGGCACACACTGGGTGAATTTTTTCATGCCACTGCGCATGCCAAATTTTTGCATCTTTTATCTATTCCCAGCTCTTTTCAAAAAGAAGCATTTGTTTATTGTTACTCACATGTCAATGCTCGCAGAATTGTCTAACTTGACAACGGAGCCTATTTTCGGGACGATTGCCTTGATGTCAGTTTGGTTTCTAACTCAGCACCATGCAAGTTTTAGTGTTTTCTCGGGTGCATCTTTTATTCAGAAGCATTTATCTTCTGGGTTCTTCATTTTTCTTTATACTCGTCATTCATACATCAAATTATTTTTTTTAAATCACTAATTCATGTTGTACTTTAGGTATTGCCTAGGCGTCAAGTTCAGATTCTACCTGGATTAATAAATTTTTCTTACAGGTCTTTGCACAAGTTCACACCTAATCTTTCACCCATCACTTCAGATTTTTCTGCTTTGTTATAAAAGGGTTGTCCCAGTGTGGTACTTTGGAGTGAAGCATGTCAGACTGCCTTAGCTAAAATTAAATATCAGTTTTCCTCACCGCCTATATTAAGATTGCCAGATAAAAGATTACCTTTTGTTCTTCACACAGACACCTCTCTGATGGGCATAGGTAGAGCACTCATGCAAGAGGTAGATTGCATTCTGCATCCAGTCATCAATGTCTCCCATCAATGAGCTCTCTAGTACTTAAAGAGGTATAACAACAAGAACTCAAAAGTTGCCAGGTATTCTATTGCCATGCAGCCCTTCCACTGTGACATTAGAGCTATCAAGGGCAAAAAATGCCCTAGCCGATGCCTTATCAAGATGTCTGCAGGATGTTACCACAGATGTTTGACCTGTTTATGAACTTTCCATTCAAGCACTTTTATATATTGAACAAAGTATTCAATTTTCTGACAACTGTTTCATGAACTGCTAATCATTTACTTGTCAGATGATTTACACAGCACTTACTGGAACTTGTACTTGTGTTTGCGGGCACAGCTACATGATCGTGGACTTGATGAACTTTTTATCATTTACTACACAAATTGGATCTTACTGCAGATCTAAGACTATGGGCTAATGAAGCCTACTATTGCCAGCTTTTATCGCTTGAACTTGATGATCCATCATCCATTGGCTTGGAATAGAACTTTTTGTCAATTCTTGATGATCAGAAACATGTGACAGTCGCTTACATTTGTTGGAGAACTTGACGACTCTCAATTCGCTTTGGAACTTGTTTGACACTTAATGCCATGAATATTGGACATGTTTTTGTGCTGTCTTGTAGAACAATAATGTTGATGCAGTTTTCAGCCTGCTTGATTTCCTGAGAGTACTTTTCATGATCATTCATCACACAGAATGATGCCATTGCAAGTGTCCACAATAACATTGTCGCAATACAGTGAAATGGATTTCAAGTACAGATGTGAACTCTTTTTCTATTGACATAACATTTATCTATCTTGTTCGGACATTTCATAGTAATTCATATTTGTCTCATTGATTTACACTTTAAAAGGGAAATAACTACATATTTCATTCACTTCACACATAATTCATAATTATGTCCCTTGGCTTCCATTGTGTGCAGTTAAGACAAGTTTCGTTGGTAATTAACTTAAAACGTAATTTTCACCTCACTTTAGATCTAACTTTTTATTAATGTAATTCATTGTGATACCATCTCAATTATGAATGATAACACATTTTCATGTCTTTTTCATTATCCATTTATTATACTTGACTGGGACATGACTTTGATTGTGAGATATAGAAATGATACCTAGACTAGTTTGCTGTTACCCCTTTAAAAAAAAAAAAATTCTTTTTTTTTTCCCAGAGGGGAAGAGTAAGTGTTACCTCTCATTCTTGCACACAGTCATATGCTCTATACTCTCATGGTGTTCGATTTGTGCATGTATCATTTGAACAACCATTCACACCCACACATTCTCACAAATCTTCAAGAGCACACCGTAATACCTACCCCTTTCCTATCTTAAAAAAGTTAGTTGCTTATCCTTTACAGGACGTGGCAATCAACCCCAGCTTTTATTGGCTGTTTGTGATTTTTCTAGGCAATTTTTTTCATTCAGTAGTTTGCCATTGCTTTCCTATCTTACTGATACATAATACATTTTTTAAAACTGCAAGACAACATCATATGGTTAAAATAACAAACAATAAACTTCCAACTTCCCCATTATAAATATGCAATCAAATTCTTACTAAACAATAGACATCTAGGCAAACTGGACTAAAGACACCCGCGTGGCCCACAGTGGTTCATTTCAACCATCAAATTATGAACACAATATCAAACATTTACCCTTTTTTTTAATACAAATGGCATCTGGGGGAAGTTGCAAGCATGGTTGATGGCAAATAGTGAGAAGTATGCTTCTTGTCTTGCCATGAGCCCAAAAATCTTTGAGAGAATTCAAACTTGTTGGCAAAATCGTAAGGTGTAAAAGGATTTGATTGGTTGCTGGGAGAGATCTCATTTTAAAAATAATGAGAAATCCCAGGATTTAAAAAAAAAAGAATTTTAACAAAAACTATGGATTAGCGAATCTTTTTCTAGAAAATCTGTACAATGACCTTGTATGAGCATCCACAGCTAAAAATATCAATTTCTTGTACTTTATATGGGAATCCTGAACAAGTTGATTGACAGGAATGCTGTATGTGTGTAATGCAATAAATGATAACAATATTGACTTTGAAGAAGCATATATCTTGGCAGCAATGTAAACCAAGTTGGGGGGGGGGGGGGGGCATAATGATATCAGAATACATAAGGCAAGAGGGCCTTCATTGCTTTGGCAAACATATAGACAAGAGAAATTAAATCCAGCAGAAAAATTAGAATCTTCAACTCAAATGTCAAGTCATTCTTATTGTATGGCTCTGAAACATAGAGAACAACAGTGACAACATACAAATAGCTACAGACTTTCATAAATGAGTGCTTGTTTACAATAGATATACTGAAATGATATGAGAATGCCACTAATGACAAGAACGAGACACGTGCAGGTGGAAAAAGAGATGAGAAAAAGAAACTGGCAATGGATATGTCACTTACTTACTTAGTAATGTCTTCATCATGTAGATTTCTTCTACCTTGAGTGCACTATGTAGAGGTTTGCCAGAGAAAGTGTTAGTCTATCCTATCAGCTGTCTTCCTTTTGGCCTGTTTCAAGTCTAGTCCTGGCCCAAACCAACATAACTGGGACTGTTCCACTCAGGTTCTGTTTCCAGTCTAGTCCTGGCCCAAACCAACATAACTGGGACTGTTCCACTCAGGTCTGCAGGGACTGGGTTTCCCTGGAGATGGATCGGACAAACTGAAGAAAAAAAAATATGTTGATAGCCTTACAAGGCAGTCATGTTTCTGGAATTTCCAGGGTAAGACAGGCTGAGGTAGACCAAACAAAAATCATGTGGAGAAGAGAGCTGGAGACAGAAATGAGAAAGATGTGGAAAGAACTTTAGTTGGTGGCACATAACAGGATCATGAAGATCATTAATTTAATAAAGAAGACCTATGAAGACATGACATGCAGAGTTCTTCATGAAGGACAGCTTACAGTAGGTATCACAAAGTATGGTTTCGCCGCAGTCAAGAAATTCTGTGACGGGCAAGCGAGGCCCAGTTTGGACCCTTTTCAACCTCACTCTGCCAAGTAATTAATTTGTCTTTTCTAAATAAAAATTGTATCTTCTGGTTCCTTGATCTTTCTTCTTTCATATGTCCATTGTAACTTTCTGCATGTCATTGAAATTGAGTGAGACAACAAAATAAAACACCATTAAAACCTCTCTTGCCATGCGCTGACTGAATGGCGCTCAAAGAGAGCGAAATTCCCTGAAATGACCCCACCTCATTCAAAGCAGTGGCGCTAGGTCCTTGTCGTGAAACATTCTAAATCCACATATATAAATTAAAAGGTAAATGTAAAGTCTAACGAATTAATTCAATAAAAGGAAAGAAGACTGGTAAAGAACAGTGCCGTCACTATAGCGTACGCCTGTGTTATAGAATGTCATGCTAGTTAAACAAGAAATCCCCCTTTTTCTACTTTGTCTGCATATTGTAACGCTTTCACGTTTGCTAGTAAAGCCTACAGCAGCATACACGCGGTTCAAAAATAAAACTGGTACTGTGTTTCTTAGAAAACCTTGAGATACGCACACTGCTTAATGACCTAGATTAATACTAGCATTAATGTCATTTTATACACTGCGTAATGAAAAGACAGACGGACTTAGGAGAGAGAGAGAGAGAGAGAGAGAGAGAGAGAGAGAGAGAGAGATGTACTGAGGAACACATGCATTTGAGCCACTTGCTGTGTGTCGCATCGTAAGTCGTCTCGCGATGAAAAAGTGAACGCGAAAGGCATGAAGCACTAACTTTTTTTTTCAAATAGACAGTGATAAAAAACACTACCAATACACCGTTAGGTTTTAAAAAACATGGTTAATGCTTATTAGGAAACATGACCCAATACTGTTTTACGTCTGAAATCCTGACTTTAGCCTGACAGTACAGAAGACACCCCATCGTATCGAAGTGAACGGGTGGTAGAAGAAAATACATATTTTGAACGAAGCCACTTGGCCCCATTAAATTTATATATTTGGGTTCCTTAGGACTTGCTGACAAAGAATATGTTAAGTGTTACGCAAATAGTCTAGGAATTAACAAATTATAGCCAAAATAAACTAGTGAGGTTGTCTGACAGCACCAGATCATATTTGCTCAGTGGCATGTTTTAAAACCACTATTTTACAGGAAATAGGCCAACAAGTTAAATCCGATTTGATTGGCTAGAATAATATGTAAGGCGAAACATGATTAGTCGAATGCAAATACTATTTTTGGTTGTTAAGGGAAACGGTAGGAAGGGTACTTTTTTTTCAAATGCTTTTGTAAACATGGTCTTATTGGCTAGACCATTTAATATAGTCAATTAGGAGCGTCAGTTCAGGGCCACATTTTGAAAATAAACTTATTGAGAAGCAAGTGCGTTGAGATCCAGCTCATATTTTTCTAAATAAAAGCCTGGGACAGAGGCAGATCGGAATTGTGCCATAATTCATCGCCAGTCAACGTATTTGTTTAATATTTCCATGAATTGTGGTAAGCTAGACATTTGATATCTTTTTGATGAAAATTGAATGTGAATTGATAATGTATGTCTGTATGTGGTGTGGTTCAGTAATAAACAAAAGGCAAAACCTAGATAATTGCTCCACCATGAACAAAACTTGTCGGAGAGGAGTTTAACTGCCTAGGCCTATATGGAATTGCCAAATAGTACTATGACACCTATCTTATTGAATAGAAGGAAATAATGCTGGAATTGCAGAGGCGTTGTAACCATTAGGGAGAGGAATACGGGTGTATACTGTTACATGAGAAGCTAGCAGTTGGCCTACCGCGCTGAACTCTGTGTTTGTTATGTATTGTGTTTCAGTGTGGAAATAGATTATAAATTAGTTCTGAAGTAGGAGGTACAACCTTCTTGTTTCAGGGACCGTGGTACTAAACTATTAAAGCAGCACCTGGTCTGAGTTTTGCTGAATCCAGAGGCTGATAGCATACTCCTTGGTCAAGATAGCGACCAGCGTTGTTTCTCAAGAATACGGTGAAGCAAGCGAGCAGAGGAGACTGTTTCCTGCTGCCCTCACAGAAGATAAGATTCACTGGCCAGAGCAGCTCAATCTTATGTACCCCCCCCCTCTAAAATTGACTGTATATTAAAGAAAGAGGGACAATTAATTGTTTCAAATGACAGGAACTGTGAACTTTTCCAATACTATTTCCACCAGAAACAGACACTTGAAGTCGTGATGACAAACAACAACCTAGCTTGAATAAGCCAGTATTACCTCATAGTACTACATCACAACTTACACACATATTGTAATAATAATAATATATGTCAATACAAAGATCATATCTATAAATTGTGTACATACAACTTGTATATTCATTTGATTGTGATTCCTGGTTCACTTTGTAGTTGAATCAGGATATCTATTATTGAAAGAAATTAATACGTATTTAAAAAGTTACACTTGACTTATTAAGATAGTCTTATAGGGTGTTCTATGTGTGTGAGTGTCACAGTGTTGTAAAGTATTGTGGATTAAATTAAATTGTTTATCTGTTTGTTGGTTGTTGTGAACATACACTTCATCACTTTCATAACCCTAGACATTCAACGTAGTCATCACAATATTCCAGAATAATTCTGACTGAGGTCTAAATGTGGTAGCAAAGTAAGGTCATCTGTAATACACCACACTTATTAGATACAGATACCTTCACAGCTGATCTCAGCCAGTACACTAAGTCCCCTATAGATATTTATATCATCCCACTTTACCACAGTCCTCAAAAATGCTATATTCATATGGTTTTCACCAATGAGAAGAGCGGAAACGGAGGTTTACACACATGTAACACAAGTCACAGATTTCTTATATGAAGATATAGTAAATTCGAAGTGAATGAGACAGTTTGGATTTTAATACACCTGAGAGGCCTACCTACACTTGTGTTACATCAAACAAACGAGCAACTATTTTGCTAAAATCGTATCAAAGCTTTAAACATCAGAGTTATTTGAGGAAAGAGCGAATGAATGTTAAAAGATAGCACCTCCAACACATTTCGGCCAGGATACCCAATGGCGGATGTTTCATCTGACAATCCCGGACACGATGAGTCAGCTGTATGAAACACAGCACAAAATGACTCAGGTGCTGAACTGAAAGTTTCACCAATGGAAGTCGACGCAATATGTGTTCTGAGTAAGTTTTGAACTTTGTTTTATTTCTATTCATTTCAGACCTATTTTGTTTATTTGCAATATAGCAATGGCAAGTGACGGAGGGTGGATGTATTAGTAAAAGAACAGCCAAATGTGACTGCTCGATTCACACATTTAGACAGAAAGTTTTTCGTTTTTAAGCAATTGTGGGGGGGGGGGGGGGGGGGGGGGAAGATTGTTATTAATGTAGCTATTTGGTTGTTTTATCGGACCATCACCATTTTCTAAACATTCGGTATCAGAATTAAGGTCTAACATTTAGTAACAGTTTGTAAAGTTGCTGACCTCCTTTCGATAACATTATGGATGTCAAAGGTCATGTTTAGAATTCTATAAATAAAGACACTGTAAAAACCAAATGAAAAATCACTTTGTGGTACCTACTTACAGAACCGTTTAGGATTAGAACAGGAGTGAGACAGGGATACCTCTTGTCTCCATTTCTTTTCTTACTGGCAATAGATAGGGTTATGAAAACATCGACATCACACAACAGAAATGAAATTTGACAATACAGCTTGATAATCTGGATTTTGCAGATGACTTGGCTCTTCTGTTCCAAAACCATATTCAGATGCAAGAGAAAATGAAAATTCTCTAAGAGAGGTCACTACAAGTGGGCCTGAAAATACACAGGGAAAAGACAAAGATTATGAGAATAAATGCAAGAAATGTTAACAAGATTGAACTTGAAGAAACACCACAACAAGATATAGAGTTGTACACATATCTTGACAGTGTAGTATAGATGAAGTTGGAGGGACAGACAATAAAATAAGAATACGAAAAGCAAGAGGAGCTTTCATTGCATTGGGAAACATATGGAGAACAAGAGAAATCAAGTCCAACATGAAAATAAGAATCTTCAACTCAAATGTCAAGTTAGTCCTATTGTATGGCTCTGAGACATGGAGAGCAACAAAAACAACAGCTAAAAAGCTACAGACTTTTATAAATGAGTGCTTGCATAGAATAGAAGGACTGAAATGGTATGACAAAGTCATAAATGTGGTGCTGATGACAAGAACTAGACAAATGCCAGTGGAACATGAGTTGAGAAGAAGACGCTGGCGATGAATAGGAAACACATTGAGGACACCTGTTAATAGCATTACAAGGCAGTCCTTGTTCTGGAATCCACAGAAAAAGAGAGGCAAAGGTAGACCAAGAAACACAATGAGAAGAGAACTGGATACAGAGGTTAAAATGATGAGGAAAACATGGAAAGAACTTGAGCAGATGGCACAGGACAGGAAGACTTGACATGTGTTTGTTGAAGGCCTGTTCTTCTCTGAGAGCTAAAGGGTATTGATTGATTGATTGATTGACATAACAGGATTTGGTATGTGTTTGTTAAAGGTCTCTGCTCCTATAGGGAACTCAAATGTATTGATTGATTGATTGACATAACAAGATTTAGTATGTGTTTGTTAAAGGCCTCTGCACCTATAGGGAACTCAAATGTATTGATTGATTGATTGACATAACACGATTTGGTATGTGTTTGTTAAAGGCCTCTGCTCCTATAGGGAACTCAAATGTATTGATTGATTGATTGACATAACAAGATTTGGTATGTGTTTGTTAAAGGCCTCCTCCTATAGGGAAATCAAATGTATTGATTGATTGTTTGACATAACAGGATTTGGTATGTGTTTGTTAAAGGCCTCTGCTCCTATAGTGAACTCAAATGTATTGATTGGGACCTCAAGATGCAGCAATAGTGAATGCAGTCAGCGACCCATAGCTGTACTGTTTGCATCAGAACCAGAGCTGATCAAGACCGCACTCCACCTCCACGTGGTAGTCCTGGAAACAGTCTGCAGCAGTGCAGTCTGGCTGAGCGAGTGCGGATCGCAATGGGAAGGCAAACCCGGTCCCTAAAAAATGCCGTGCTGAAGTCGGATGTGTCGATCGAAAGGTGCAGATATCACAGCTTAGGCATAAACAGACACAACGCAACCACCTTCCTTTTCAGGACGAACGAGGAAGAAGAAGAAGAAGAATGTATTGATTGATTGACATAACAGGATTTGGTATGTGTTTGTTAAAGGCCTCTGCTCCTACAGGGAACTCAAATGTATTGATTGATTGATTGATTTACATAACAGGATTTGGTACGTGTTTGTTAAAGGCCTCTGATTGCATAGGAAACTCAAATGTATTGATTGATTGACATAACAGGATTTGGTATGATTTTTTTAAAGGCCTCTGCTCCAATAGGGAACTCAAATGTATTGATTCATTGATTAACATAGCAAGATTTGGTATGTGTTTGTTAAAGGCCTCTCCTCCTAAAGGGAACTCAAATGTATTGATTGATTGATTAACATAGCAAGATTTGGTATTTGTTTGTTAAAGGCCTCTGCTCCTATAGGGACTCATATGTATTGATTGATTGATTATTATAACAAGATTTGGTATGTGTTTGTTAAAGGCCTCTCCTCCTAAAGGGAACTCAAATGTATTGATTGATTGATTAACATAGCAAGATTTGGTATTTGTTTGTTAAAGGCCTCTGCTCCTATAGGGACTCATATGTATTGATTGATTGATTATTATAACAAGATTTGGTATGTGTTTGTTAAAGGCCTCTCCTCCTATCATCATCTCAACCCGTAACCCGTCATGGGTCGTAGGGGTGCCATGGTGGAAGCATCAGCAAACAGGGTCTTCCACTGCTCTCTATCCTCAGCAAATGCGTACAAGTGTGGAAAAACCGTGTCCTGCCCATTCTTTGATGTTATCAGCCCAGGATTTTCTTTGCCTTCCTCTTCTCCGTTTACCTTCGACTGTTCCCTGGAGGATCGTTTTCGAAAGGGAGTCATGACGAGTTACATGCCCAAACCAGGCAAGCTTTCGACATTTCACTACTGACAAAAGTGGTTCTTGGTGGCCTGCATAGGTGTTTATCTTCTCTCTAACATAGACATTTGTTTTGTGCTCTTTATAGCAAATGCGCAAAATTCTTCTATAACATTTATGCTCGAAAGCCTGAATCCTTCGCTCCATATCTGCAGTGAGTGTCCAGCCCTCACACCCATACAAGAGAAAGATAATATGAGTGATTTGTATAATTTGATCTTCACAGGAAAACTGATGTTACTTTTCCAGATCACATTCAGCCTTGTCATGGCAGCTGAGGCCATCTCAAGTCTTGTCTTGATTTCTTTACTTGATCTTCCATCACTACATATAGTGGACCCGAGATATTTAAAGGTGTTAACTTCTTCTAACGTTTGCCCATTTAACATAGTGTTGGTCGGAACATGTTTCTTATGGCTATTCACCAATATCTTGCTTTTTTCTATATTAATTTCCATCCCATATGTTCTTGTTACTTTCTCCAGTCTAGAGGTAAGGTCTTGAAGTTCTAATTCTGTTCCAGTATCAGATCGATATCATCAGCAAAACGTAGATTGCAAAGAGGTCGGCCTCCAATCGATATGGTTGTTTTATAATCGTAGAGAGCCTCCTGCATAATATGTTCTAGATATATATTAAAGAGCACTGGAGACAGGATACATCCCTGGCGAACTCCTACAGTTGTTTTGAAAAATTCTCCAATGTCATTGCTTGCAAAAACAGCACTGCTTGCGTCCTTGTATAGTGCTTCAATGATATCTATGATGTTGGTATCAAAATTAAATTTTCTCATTATTTGCCATAAGCCTTCATGCCAGACTCGATCGAAGGCTTTTGTGAAATCGATGAAGTTATGGTATAAATCGTGTTGATGCTGGAGATGTTTTTCGATCAGTAATCTAATATTGAAGATTTGTTCTGATGTACTTCTTTTTGGTCTAAAGCCAGCCTGTTCCTCGGACAAGATTTCTTCTGATTTCTGTTTTATTCTGTTCAAAAGTATCTTTAACATCACCTTACTTGGATGACTAATAAGGCTAATGGTTCTGTAGTTCTTGCACATTTTTAGATTTCCTTTCTTTGGAAGCGGTATTACTAATGATTGCGTCCACTCTTTTGGCCATTTTTTTGTACTCCATATCTTCTGGCAAATTGTTGTCATGATTTTTACTATATCTGGTCCTCCATATTTCAAAAGCTCTGCTGGGATATTATCCACACCTGGTGACTTCCCTGCTTTCATCGAACATATAGCCTCTTCCACTTCTTCCCGTAATATTGCTGCATTTCCGAGTTCCCTGTTTTTGCACTTAATGTTGTTTAAATATGCTACAGTCAGTGTCGAGTTTACAGTTATATAATTCTTTACAATATTCTGTCCACCTTCTCATTACAGCTGTCTTTTCATTGAGCAGAGACCCATTGCTATCTTCTATGACAGTTACCCTGGGCTGTTGGGATTTTGATAGTTTTCTTAATGTGTCAAAAGCTGCCTTGCTGTTACCTTTTATTAGCCCTGTATTAATGGACTCACATTGATCAGCTACCTATTTTTCTTTGGCCTGTTTCATTTTCTTTCTAATATTTTTGTTCACCATACTGTATTGCCATGCTGCTTCAGGAACCTCTTTCTTAACCTTTTTCATTTCCCGCCGTGTATCACATAACTTCAGAATGTCATCTGTAACCCATGGTTTGTTTATTTTCTTTCTTTTACCAAGTATTTCTGTTGCTGATTCAATGAGCACGTCTTTCATGTTCTCTGTGATTGAGTTGATATCATCCTCCAAAAAGTTGAGAGCTGCGAATTTTCCTCCAACAGTTGCCTCAAAGATTCCCGCAATTTCTGGATCTTTCAGTTTGTCTAAATTGAATCTTAACTGAGAACATCTGTTTTGATTATAGTTCTTTTTGAGTTTAAGCTTGAGCGTCATCAATACCATGTCATGATCACTACCAATGTCGGCGCCAGGAAAAGTCCTAGTCTTGGCTTTATTAATACTGGACTTGAATCTTTTGGATACAAGAATAAAATCAATTTGGCCATGTATCTCAGTTTTCGGGGCATGCCACGTTGTTCTTCTTGATAACTTATGAGGAAATAGTGTATTTGCAAGGGTTAGTTTATAGTTACTGGCAAATTCTAGTAGCCTTAGTCCTCGATCGTTGGTTTCTCCTGTCCCAAATTTCCCCACTGTGCCAGCCCACTGACCGTATGCATCTGGCCCTACTTTAGCATTCCAATCACCTAACACGATGAGAAGATCTTTCTTTGGAATTTTCTTAATTGTTTCATCCAGATTTTCATAAAATGTATCAATTGCCTCATCCTCATAGTCAGTAGTGGGGGCATATATCTGTATGATGGAGATGTTCTTTGGATGTGCTGCAATACGTATGGTAATAAGCCTGCTATTTATTGGGGTGCAGCTGATGACAGAGTTCAATCTATCTTTATGTACAATAAACCTACTCCATGCTGATGTTTGGACTCATCTCCACTAAACCAAATTTTATGACCATCATCCGTTATTGATTCACATAATCCTGTCCATCTGACTTCTGCTAGGCCCAGGATGTCCCACGAGTATCTAGCAAGTTCATGTGTTAATTCTCTGACTTTTCCACATGCATATAGCGTGCGTACATTCCAAGTTCCAACAACAAAACCTTCTCTAGGAAGTTTCAAAACAGGTGTTTGTACCCCATTCACTGACTTATCACTCTCAAGGGGCAATGAGAGCGCGGTCGTTGTTAATCCGGGCCTCGGCCGATCCGGCATATTATTACTGAGTTGACTTTCCATCATAGCATTTCAGTGGGCAAGAGGTTTGCTTGGCGGTGCCCATCTCCTCTCCAAGTATCCTTGCAGGTACATACAAAAATGTACCTGGAGCAATCTGGTTTTAAGGCGCCAGCCACTCGCCCTTCGCCCCTTCTCCTGTTAGTTTTTAAACGGTGCCGCCACGAGAAGGCCAGGAGTTGGACTTTTGTTGTCAGAAGCTTTGTGTTACGCACGCCTTAGGAGCATTTGGTCAGATATTGAGAGCTCGTCCTCAATTCCACTCCTAGCTATGACAACAATTGACACCTCCTATAGGGAACTCAAATGTATTGATTGATTGATTAACATAGCAAGATTTGGTATTTATTTGTTAAAGGCCTCTGCTCCTATAGGGACCTCAAATGTATTGATTGATTGATTGACATAACAGCATTTGGTATGTGTTTGTTAAAGGCCTCTGCTCCTATAGGGAACTCAAATGTATTGATTGATTGATAAACATTTACTGCCTGTTTTATAACATTATCTTTTTGTTTAATGGCATCCATTTTTGGTGTCATCATAATATTTAAAAACTGCCTGGGACAGAAAAAGTTAAGTAACCTGATATGATGTTTGTTTTATAATTATCTAAACTCTTTTTGTTTTAATATTTCAGACATGCATTCAAGGAAGTCATCCTTCCTTCAGAATGATATCTTGGATGGCAGTACGAAAATATCATGCAAGATTAACTGCCAGGAGGTTGTTGAGAATGGTGATCATCCAGAAGTATTGCTTCAGGATAACAGAAATACAATTACTGAAACAACAAACATGAAACAAGATGTCAAATTGGTAGTGGTAGTGACAGGAAACATGACTAAGTCAAGTCTGGCAGATAACAAAAAGTCTGAGAATTTCATGAACTGTCGTCATAGTGTAACTGAAGATTATTGTGAGACTGATTATAAGGTGGCTTTGCCAGCAGACATTTATGAGACTGATTATAAGGTGGCTTTAACCACAGACATTTGTGAGACTGATTATAAGGTGGCTTTGCCAGTAGACTTTTGTGAGACTGATTATAAGGTGGCTTTAAGCACAGACATTTGTGAGAACGATTATAAGGTGCCATTAGCCACAGACATTTGTGAGACTGATTATAAGGTGGCTTTGCCAGCAGACATTTGTGAGACTGATTATAAGGTGGCTTTAACCACAGACATTTGTGAGACTGATTATAAGGTGGCTTTGCCAGTAGACATTTGTGAGACTAATTATAAGGTGGCTTTAACCACAGACATTTGTGAGAATGATTATAAGGTGCCATTAGCCACAGACATTTGCGAGACTGATTATAAGAAGGCTTTATCCACAGACATTTGTGAGAATTATGCTAACTATAGACTGGCTTCACAAAGTGAAAACTGCATCAGAGATGTTCAAAGTAATACTGAGAATGTTCAGGGTCCTAAAATAAAACATAGCACAGATAAACCTTTCATGTGTGATGTTTGTGGTGTAGGATTTGCTCACAAAAAATATTTACAACGCCATAAAAGAATACATACAGGAGAGAAGCCATACAAGTGTGATGTTTGTGGTGCAGGATTTGTTCGAAAAGGTTCACTACAAACACACATAATAACACATACAGGAGAGAAACCATACAAATGTGATGTTTGTGGTGTTGCATTTGCTCAGAAACGTTCACTACAAACACATGCAATAACACATACAGGAGAGAAACCATACAAATGTGATGTTTGTGGTGTAGTATTTGCTCACAGAAGCTCATTACAAAAACATAAAATAAAACATACAGGAGAAAAGCCCTTTATGTGTGATGTTTGTGGTGTAGGATTTGTCTACAAAAGCTCATTACAAACCCATAAAATAACACATACAGGACAGAAGCCTTACATGTGTGATGTTTGTGGTGTAGGATTTTTCTACAAAAGCTCATTACAAACCCATAAATTAACACATACAGGACAGAAGCCTTACATGTGTGATGTTTGTAGTGTAGCATTTGCTGAAAGAGGTAGTCTAAACAACCATAAAAGAATACATACAGGAGAAAAACCATACAAGTGTGATGTTTGTGGTGTAGCATTTGCTCACAGAAACTCATTACGAAAACATATAATAACACATACAGGAGAGAAACCATACAAGTGTGATGTCTGTGGTGTTGCATTTGCTTGCAGAAGCTCATTACAAACACATAAAATAACACATACAGGAGAAAAGCCTTTTATGTGTGATGTTTGTGGTGTAGGATTTGTCTACAAAAGCTCATTACAAACCCATAAAATAACACATAAAGGACAGAAGCCTTACATGTGTGATGTTTGTGGTGTAGGATTTTTCTACAAAAGCTCATTACAAACCCATAAAATAACACATACAGGACAGAAGCCTTACATGTGTGATGTTTGTGGTGTAGCATTTGCTGAAAGAGGTAGTCTAAACAACCATAAAAGAAGACATACAGGAGAGAAACCATACAGATGTGATGTTTGTGGTGTAGCATTTGCTCACAGAAGCTTATTACCAAAACATATAATAACACATACAGGACAGAAACCATACAAGTGTGATGTCTGTGGTGTTGCATTTGCTTGCAGAAGCTCATTACAAACACATAAAATAACACATACAGGAGAAAAGCCCTTTATGTGTGATGTTTGTGGTGTAGGATTTGTCTACAAAAGCTCATTAAAAACCCATAAAATAACACATACAGGACAGAAGCCTTACATGTGTGATGTTTGTGGTAAAGGATTTTATCAGAAAGGCCAATTACACCTACATAAAATAACACATTCAGGAGAGAAGCCTTTCATGTGTGAAGTTTGTGGGGTAGGATTTGCTCACAAATTCTCATTACAGAAACATACAATAACACATACAGGAGAGAAACCATACAGATGTGATGTTTGTGGTGTAGGATTTGCTCAGCAAAGTACATTAGTAAAGCATAAGATAACACATACAGGAGAGAAACCATACAAATGTGATGTTTGTGGTGTAGGATTTGCTCGCAAATGCTCATTACAAATACATAAAATAACACATACAGGAGAGAAACCATACAAGTGTGATGTATGTGGGGTAGGATTTGCTCACAAAAGTACATTACTAAAGCATAAGATAACACATACAGGAGAGAAACCATACAAATGTGATGTTTGTGATGTTAGATTTGCTGAGAAATGCTCATTACTAACACATAAAATATCACATTCAGGGGAGAACCATACAAATGTGGTGTATGTGGTGTAAGATTAGCCTCAAAAAGTAATTTGCAATACCATTATAGAAAACATACAGGAGAGAAGCCCTTTATTTGTGACGTTTGTGGTGTAGGATTTGCTCACAGAAGCACATTACAAATGTATGAATGAACACACACAGGAGAGAAGCCTTACATTTGTGATGTTTGTGGTGTAGGATTTGCTTAAAAAGAATCATTGCTATGCCACAAAAGAATGCATACTGGAGAAAGGCCTTACATTTGTGATGTTTGTGGTGTGGAATTTTCTATGATAAATGGCTTAAAATGCCACAAAAGAACACATACAGGAGAGAAGCCATACAAGTGTGATGTTTGTGGCATTAAATTTTCTTGGAAAAAAGTTTACTATATCATAAAAGAACACGTGCAGTTGGGAAACCTTTCAAATGTGATGTTTGTGGTGAAAGATTTGCTGATAAAAGCTATTTACAAGAGCATAAAGGAAAACATATATGAGAAAAGTGTTACTTGTGTGATATTTGTGGTGCAGGATTTGCTGACAAAAGCTCACTTTAAAAGCATATAATATTACATACAGAATAGAAACCATACAAGTGTGATGTTAGAGGTGAAGGATTTGCCTAACAAAGTTTATTACAAAAAATATAAATCAACACATACAAGAGAGAAGCCTTACAAGTGTGATGTTTGTTGTGTAGGACTACCTTACAAAGGCTCATTTGAAAATATAAAAAAACACATACAGGAGATAGTCTTACAAGTGTGATGTTTGTGATACTGGATTAGTTCACAATATATGTAATTATTTCTGTGGAAAACCATTATCTTTAATAATTGATGAGGAATTCAGTACTTTATTGGAAAATTGGCAGAACAACCTTAAAACCACACAAAATTTTTGAGCAGAAAAATGAACGAAAGTGCAGACCTCCAAGAAACAAAGGGTTAGACCTACAGTATATAAATCAGAATTTCACTCAGTCATAGCAGAAAAGATGTCTACCGGACTGACACATTCTTGATGAAACCACATAGCCACAGCCCATACCTGAGAAAAGTCTAGCTGACTTGTTTTGTGAGCAGACTTGCATAGCTCAAATCCGTAATACTATGTCTGAATGGTATGTTACACTTATAGTAATCATTAAGTGTTTTGTAAATTGCTGTAATATTTGATTTTAATGTTATCACTGACTGTGAACCACCTGATATCTATATTTTGATACTCTAAACCCTGTGCTGATAACTGAAATTTGTTTTCAGCCAAATATAATCTGCACAATCCTGAACAGCATTGATGCAGCTAAAAGTTCTTGTCAAGATGGACCAATGCTAGTTATAACTTATAGTATAAGAGCTTACAGTCCTTTTCAGGGCTTATCTTTTAAATGCTGAATGCCCAAGAGTTCATCTTCTACGTCTTCATCTTTTACTCCTTCTTTGTCCACAGCTCTTCATTTCCTTTAGTTTCTTTTCATTTAAATTTTTGCTGATGTAAATTCTTAACTGTGAAAAGGAAAATCACCTTTGGCACAACTTAGGGCCAAAGGGAAGTAATCAGGACAAAATTCAGAGGAATTTATAAATGATATCTGTATTTTACCAATGTATTTTATTGCTTGTGTTGACCACAGCCTCATGGACTGTGTTGTCTGAATCAGAGAATTGTCTTTGGTGGTAAGAAACACAGACATTATATTCTGTGCAAATGTTTCAGCACCCGTGTGTTACCTGGGCCTGAAAGGGGAGCAAAGAATAGTAACACTGTACCCTACCATGCGTGTCGTAAAAAGTGACTGGATGGTTGGGCATGGGGCTGGTTACTCCATCCCATAATAAATGTTTTACCAAAAAACTTCAACAAACATGGACAAGACAAATACAGAAAATAAGTCAACTCAGCCGCCCAAGACAGAAGGTGGTCCTCTGGAAAGGAAGCCCATGAAGCAACCCACCGAAAGCCGAAAGGAGTCTGGGTTACCGACTAACCATTTTTTCGTCTAGGAAAATCTCCAGGATTGGCACCTAGAATGTTCGCATTCTGTGTGAACAAGGTAAACGGCACAGGTAGCAGCAGAAATGCTGAATTATAGGATTGATATCCTGGATCTCTGTGAGACACTGTGGAAGGGCATAGAGAGGATGAAATTGATCATAGCAGAAATGGTGTTGTCCTCAGGGCATGAGGAGGAAAGAGTCCACCACAGTGAAGGGGTGGCTGTAATGCTATTTAGGGAAGCACAGAAGGCACTTATAGAATGGGAAGCAATAGGACCCCGAATTATAACAGCAAGGTTTAAATCACCCTATGAGAAAGTGAAAATAAACATCATCCAATGTTATGCACCGACACATGATAAAGAAGAATCTGAGAAAGAAGACTATTACACCAGATTACAAAATGTCTTGGACAAAAAGAAAAGAAAGGACATCACAATTTTGATGGGGGATCAAATCGTGAAAATAGTAATAGACAACACCAGCTTTGAAAAAAATCATGGGAAAGCATGGATTAGGTATGATGAATGAGACTGGGGAACTATTAGCTAACTTCTGTGCTTCAGATCAACTAGCTATAGGAGGTCCACATAAAAGAATACATAAAGCAACATGGATATCACCAGACCACAGAACTGAGAATCAGATTGATCACATATGCAAAAGTAAGAAGTTTAGGTCATCATTGCATGATGTGAAAGTATGTAAAGGAGCAGATGTTGAATCAGACCACCACCTTCTGTTAGCTAAAACAAAATTAAAACTCAAGAAATTTACAACAGTATATAGCTATAGACAACTGTACAATGTGGGATATCTAAGAAATCAGGAAATAAGAGAACAATTTTCAATCACAGTATCCAACAAATACCAAGTACTCCAACAGCTGGAAGATGAAGCAGATACGGAAGACCACTGGCAACAAATAAAATTTATATGAAATGAGACATGTGAAGAAGTACTGAGAAAGAGAGAACATCAGCACAAAGCATGGATAACAACAGAAACCATTAGCAAGATAGAAGACAGGAACAACAAGACAGCAGATTTAAACAGAAGCAAAACCAGAAGCTCCATCAGATGCAGGAAAAGTATTAAACAGAATCATCCTTAAGAGATTAAAAGAGTCCTTAGACAGATGTTGAGTGTTGCCTCATGGTGTGTAGTTATCTTGGCTGGTCTATTTTTGGTCGGGATAATTGCACCATGTGGCACCCACATCTAAAGACATATTTAGACACATCATGTAGAATGGGATGACGCTTTGCATTATGGCATCAGTGACTGCCTGGGGTATGGAAAGACTAAATGCCATATCCATGATTCTACACCAATCACACACTGCTCCCAGCTGAGACCACATATGCCACTGGAGAGTGCATGACATTTGATAGTATCTGATGCTTTTATTACATGTCGAGATACCACACATTTTATAGTGTACCATGCTTGACATTTAGTGGCTTATGATGTGATCGCAAATGTTTTGTCATGCAATATATTGAACTCTTAGTTCTTAATTATTAGTACTATATTCATTTCTATGTGTATCATAGACACAGAACCATTTTTACATGTTCCTATGCACCATTTTTGTGTTATTGTGACTCTACATGACCATGAACATTTTTTCTTGTGTTTTCAGACTTAATCTTATCATGTGTTATTGTGACTCTACATGACCATGAACATTTTCTCTTGTGTTTTCAGACTTAATCTTATCATGTGTTATTGCACTGATTTTGCATTTATAGAGTTGACTTAGTTTCAGCGTGGTATGTTATAATACACTTTTGGTATTGGATTTACTGCCTCTACCATCCTCCAGTGCTACCTAGGTTTCGTGCATTGGAACAGGGGGGGTAAGATGTTGAGTGTTGCCTCATGGTGTGTTGTTATCTTGGCTGGTCTGTTTTCGATCGGTATGATTGCACCATGTGGCACCCACAACTAAAGACATATTTAGACGCATCGCGTAGAATGGGATGACGCGATACCCCTAGTTACAAACAGTCGATGTGTGGCATTGAAGCTGATCAGATGTGTTTCCTAACTATGTGGTTGGACCACTAGGATACATGTAACTATTATCTGTGATAAGACCTCTGAGCCTATAGATATTGTTTTCTAAGGAAGGTGGTTTTATCCAGTCGTCAGCGTAATGTAAAGTATGGACATTGCCATTATTTGAATTATTACTAAGAAGTGTTTTAAGAACTTGATAGTCCATGAAGAAATACACAGTAATCGATGTGATACTGGTAAATATGGCATGAGAAGCCAAACAAAGTAAATTATAAACTTAAGGTTTAAATTGAGTCTAGCCTTGCTAGAATGTTTCATGCAGACATGAATAATATGGAATAATGTTTTGACGTGATGTCAACATAAGTTATAGACATTGAACAGTCTAAGAATTGCAGTTAATGTATAATGTTTTGTGAAGAAAATCTAAGATTAAGAACTTTATCAGAACCCCAAATTTAGATAATAGAATGAAACCTTGTGTATGCTGTAAAGAACCGTGTTCACGAATAAATCTTCAAGTCATCTATGATTGAGTTCTTCTGATCGATGGAATTTTGAGCATTATTAACAGTGTTGTACATTACCTGTTAACCTTGACAGTAATTTAACAGTCAAACATGCATCTGATTTATATAATACATACCCCAAAGTAACTTGGTCATAAGATCAGAGCACGGCTCAACTAATTAATAAAAATAAAGTTGAACTTTAAATAATACAACACAAGAACTTTAATACAATACAAAATGAACTCTGTAATGAAAATGAGAGTGACATAAATAATGCAAATTTATTCAAGGTTGACCATGAGCCCGAGTACCCAACAACAAGCAACTGAAAGATGAACAAGCAGGTTTTCAACAAAACAGATCCTGTACAGACCAGATAGCCACATTGAGAATAATAGTTGTACAAAGTCTGGAATGGAATTCACCACTATACATTGGATTTGTGGACTATGAAAAGGCATTTGACAATGTAGACAGAGAATCACTTTGGAAATTGATGAGGCATTATGGAGTTCTCCTGAAGATCATTAATTTAATAAAGAAAACATATGAAGACATGACTCTTACAGAATCGTTTGATATAAGAACGGGAGTGCAACAGGGATGCCTCTTGTCTCCATTTCTTTTCTTACTTGCAATAGATTGGGTTATAAACACATTGACATCACAAAACAGAAGTGGAATCTGTCTAAACAGCTTGATGATCTGGATTTTGTGGATGACTTGGCTCATTTGTCCCAAAGCCATAATCGGATGCAAGAGAAAATGAAAATTCTCTACTAGAGGTCACACTACAAGTGGGCCTAAAAATACACAGGGAAAAGACAAAGATTATGAGAATAAATGCAAAAAAATGATAACAAGGTTGAACTTGAAGAAACACCACTAAAAGATGTAGAATCGTACACATATCTTGGAAGTAATATAGACAAAGTTGGGTGTCAGACTACTAGTAGTCGTGGGTTTATCACCATCATCATAGGCATATCAATAACAACAATAGCAAGGCTCATTTGCTAGAAGTACGACCACAACTAAAACTAGCTGACATTAAGTACTATAATAATAATAAGCTCACCACAACACTTGGAACAGGTACTGACCCTTTTAATAAATGCTACACACACCATGAAAAAGCAATGCACAATGCAATGAAAGACGCCACATAGCTTGCCAAACACTGTAACTCTATATCATAGCCAAAATTGTCATCGACATACACTAGTCAAAGACAGCACCATAAGTATTGCTCTCAAGCGACATTCACTACTGGAACCGCGCCATACATAATTGCAATAATCTATCAAAATAATATACAGGAGGAAAAATCACTAGAATCTTCAACCACAATCTAGCACCTATTCAATACTCCTGAACACATGAACATCAGCAAGCAATGAACAACAGTGGCACTCATAAATCCCAACACAATAGCTGACAAAGGCAACAAAACGTTCTCACAGAACGGCAGACATCACAAGAATGACTTTGCACCAAAAGGTTCCTCCAGACTTCCGTTTTGCCCAAAACCGGCCAAACGGGTTTTTAAATTAGTATCAATGTTGCCACACTTACAGCGTGACCAACTCAAGATTTCTGCAAATGACTATGCCATGACATTGGGTTTGACAGACAGTGATATCAAATTATGAATACAAAAAAAGCAAAAGTAGCTTTCATTGCATTGGGAAACATATGGAGAAAAGAGAAATCAACTCAATTGTCAAGTCAGTCCTATTGTATGGCTCTGAGACATGGAGAGCAACAACCAAAAAGCTACAGAATTTTATAAATGGGTGCTTGCATAGAATAGAAGGACTGAAATGGTATGGCAAAGTCACAGATGTGGAATTTATGACAAGAACCAGATAAGTGTCAGTGGAACAAGAGTTGAGAAGAAGGTGATTGATAGGAGACACATTAAGGAAACCTGTTAATAGCATTTACAAGGCAGTCCTCATTCTGGAATCTGCAGGGAAAGAGAGGCAGAGGTAGACCAAAAGAACACATAGAGAAGATAGCTGGATATAGAGGTGAAAATGATGAGTAAAACGTGGAAAGAATTTGAGTGGATGGCACAGAACAGGAAGACTTGGCATGTATGTTGAAGACCTGTGCTCCTCGGGGAGCTAAAGGGTATTGATTGATTGATATGTTTGAGGTTTCTTATCTGAGAGAGTCAAAACAAAGGTTTCTGAGCTAAAGCATAACAGACTGCATTGTGGGTGATTAAAGGACATCTGCAGTTCACTGGATAGTAGCATTGGCCTTCTTGTCCAGGGAATATGTGTCTTGGGAATCAACATCTAAGTAAGGACAAGAAGTGTCTGCAGTGACAGGACCTGAACAAGATAAGTAATAGTCACCATGAAAAAAAAAAAAAATCCAGATGTCACCAATGGCCAGAGTGATGAACAACAACAATAACAAACTTGTTGTATATATCTGTCATCTTGACCATCTTTTTGTTTTTTAATTATTAAAGTGTGCAGATGTATTTTATAAAGTGCAGTTGGTTGATTAATTTTAAATTCCAGTTCTGAAATTGTGTGTGGAAATTGAGACAATTTGTAATAATTTTAATTGGTAGGGATAAATAATGAGCTACATTTCACATGAGCTATTAATAGATACACCCTTGGAGCATTGGATAGGTCTAATGAGAAGGTTACTTACTTCATAGCTCTCTTCTACAGCTACCATCAAGACTGTGCAGTTAACTACCTGACTTGTCCTGTACCATCCCTACATCCTCTTCACCAGTTCTGGGAATTATATCTATTATTTCTCCAACGTCCATCTCACCACAGTGGACTTGTTTTCTTGTTATTGGATATATCACATAATAGTTACCAAGAGAACTGTATCACAAGCCTTAGAAAATAAGAACTGTATGGTAAGTTAATAATGAAGGATCCTGAGTTCTGTCAACAGTAAATAAATAAAGGTAATTAACATGCACTCATTGGACATACAAGATGATAACAGAAAAGACAATATAAGTGACAGGCTTGATGGGAATCGAACCTAGGACCAACAGTGCAGTTACTGACAGCACATCTGAGGAGATAGCTACTTGTCTCTCTGAGCTTTCTTATGTAATTAGGACTTCTGCTGCAGTTTTTAAGACCTCTGCCTCTGAAGTTACTTGAGAATTTTTATGTTGCAACTGACAACTTTTTGTATGTACCATTGCTTAAGCTCAGAAAGATTCCTCCATCTTCAGTTGCATTTGTTGCTGATCCATCTGTATATGCATGGATCCATGTGTTTCTTGGGTAATGTTTCTATGTGTATTTTGTGGTTAGTACTCTTCATCCTCAATGAGAAAGTTGGAACACACAATACATATAATGAAAGAGTAATGGGGAAATGCGGCAGCGGAACAACAAACGAAAATGGGGATAAGTTAAGTTTCTGTAGCATTAACAGCCTGGTCATTGGAGGAACACTTTTCCCACACAAAGAAATTAACATGAGAATCACC
This sequence comes from Oreohelix idahoensis, assembly GCA_024509875.1. NCBI lineage: Eukaryota > Metazoa > Mollusca > Gastropoda > Stylommatophora > Oreohelicidae > Oreohelix > Oreohelix idahoensis. The sequence continues at coordinate 598,811 of JAMPIV010020836.1, read as the reverse complement.
AAATGGTTGAGACAGAAACCAGATAGACCACACTATGATTAATGGTAGATGGAGACATGCATTACAAGATGTGAAGGTAAGAAGAGGTGCGGATGTGGGAAGTGATCACCATTTAGTAGTAGCAAAACTGAAAGTGAAACTAAGAACGGCTGGACCAACTGTAACTACACAGAAAAGATTTGACATCAGCAAATTGAAGGACCCCCTTACCAGAAAAGCTTTTGCGGCTGATATAAAGAAGCAATATAAAAATGTGCCAAAAGTCAGGAAAAGACATTAACTGATGATATAGACCAGAAATTCAACACCATTTCAACAATATATAAGGAAAGCAGCAGATCATGCTTCCAGGAAAGGAAGAAGCAAGAACACCAGAAACATTAAACACCATAAAGATGAGAAAGGAAATGAAAAGAAAAAAAACAGAAGCCCCCAGGTTAAAGCAAATATATAGCGAACAGTACAGTCAGCTGGACAGGGAAGTTAAACTCCAAACCAGAGCCAACAAAAGGAATTTCCTAGATGATCTTGTAAGACAGGCAGAAGAGGCACCACTGAGAAATAAATAATGCACAGTTTACAAAATAACTAAAACCATCAGTGGAAAACAAGGTGCAAACAATATTATATTAGTAAGAGATAAGCAAGGAAATCTCATCACGACAGCAGAGGGACAGGAAACAAGATTGGCAGAGCATTTCAGAGAAACTCTGAACAGGGAACCACCAGAGACACAGCTGAATGTTCCTGAGGCTGAAAACGATCTAGTTGTTAATACAGACATTCCACGACAAGAAGAAATCATCACAGCAATCAAAGGGTTAAAGAATGGAAAACCTCCTGGGCATGATAATTTAAATGCAGAGCTATTTAAGACAGACCCTTAGCTAGCAGCAGAACTATTAGAACCACTATCTCCACAAGTCTGGAAAACAGGGACAACACCAACATAGTGGAACAAAGGAATAATTGTCAGATTGCTCAAGAAGGGAGATCTTGCAGACTGCAATAATTGGAGAGGAATCACTCTTTTCTTAGTTCCCAGCAAAATAAAAGAAGACAGAGGGCATGACGCTCAATATGAGCAACCCTGAGCCCATATCAGTAAGGAATCAGCAACTGGAACAGACAGACACCTTCACATAACTATGATGCATAGTAACACCAGATGGCAGAGCAAGCAAAGACATCAACAACAGAGTGAACAAAGCAAAAACAGCCTTTTTTAGTCTAAACAACATCTCTCTTTACAGCACAAGTACAAAATTAAGATTGTATCAGAGCTGCATGCTTTATGTGCTTCTCTATGGTGCGGAATGCTGGAGAGGATAGAAGGAAATGTCGAAATTGTCCTCTTTTCACACAACCTGCCTAAGAAAAATTCTTAGAATCTTTTGGTCGAATACCATCACCAACCAAGATCTGCTTACTCAGAGCAAGCAAGAGGACATGCACACCATCATAGCTGGCAGACACTGGAGTTGGGTTGGCCATGTCCTCAGTAGAGACCCCAATGCCATCACAAGAAAAGCTATGGACCCCTGAAGGCTGAGATACAAGGAATGAACCTGAGTTGGGGCACTGTACGAAGGATGGCCGCCTACTGAGCAAAGTGGAATCAATTTGTTGTTGCCCTACATGATGCCACCAGGCGTGATGGTCACTGACTGTGTTGATGGTCAACGGCAAAGGATCAAGGAAGAAGACTCTTCTTCCTGTTTCATTTTGGCTGTTCTTTCTTTCAATATCACCTAGCAATTGCCACACTGATAACGTATTCTATCATTTCAGGGAAGTGCTGTTGTTTCCAAGCTAGTAGTTTGTGTGCAGTGTAGATGGGCATAGGTGTTGATATTGCATTGATGGGGTCTTCTCTCATGTTTGTTTTGAATGTTTCAAAAAGTTGCGTCGCTTCAGTCTTCTCCTTCCAAGTTCATTTATTCTCTGGTACATTGGGTGGTCTATCAGCCTCCTGAATTTATCCGTTTGTTCTTTGGCTCTGCTATGTCTTCTATCCTCCATGGGCTGTATCCTCAATTTGTTTAGCTATATATGTGATCTGATCTTCAGGGATCTGCATTTTCTGAATTTTTTAAAAACAGGTCAATAGATTTAAATACCTGGGCACATTATAAAGATGGGTGGAAGATACATCTTTCAAGTGAACAGCAGGCTACCTCAGGCAAAAACAGCATTCTATAAAATGAAGAGTATTTTATGCACCAATTCTTTGTCAGTGAAAGTAATAGAGTTCTACAGTGTTATATAGAACCTGTTCTGACATGGGAGTGAGTCATGGACAATTAGTAAACAAGCAGGGGAAAACATTAGAGGCCACAGAGATGTGGTTTTACAGGAGAATGTTAAAAATACCATGGACAGCCAACAATAGTAATGAAGGTGTCCTGAAAGAGGCCAGTACACAAAGAAAAATTATTTTGCATGTTAGAAAGAAGCAATTCACTTTTTTGGGCATTTTTTTAGAAGAGGAAAGCTGGAATATATCGTAACAACAAGTAAGGTTGAAGGAAAAAAGATAGACAACAGGCTCAGATATTGGACAGTTTGATATAGTGGAAAGAAGTCAACAACAGAATTGATAAATTGTACTGGAGACAGGAAGTTGTGGAGAGACATGATCTCATATGCCATGAGACATGGTACTTAAAGGGGAAGAAGAAAGCTTTAAGCAAAATGTTTGTTTAAATTGTTTGTTCTGTTTTAAGTGTTTCTGATTGTTCTTACAGGGTATCAATAATCGAGGTAACAATAATAATGGTGTCTCTAACACTATTGCTTGCTCTGCTTTCGATTTCGAAAGAGCATCTCAGTGCCCGGAGTGCACAACTTTGTTTCAACCTACAGCTATAACTACCTTGAGTTGCGGTCATCCTCTATCCCCTCTTCCTGCCTTGTCTGCACACGACGGAAGTGGGTCTCTTACGCTACATAAAGGATTGGTAAATAATAATCCAGTCTCAGTTCTTCTTGATTCCGGATGCACGACTGTTGGGATTAGACAGTCTTTAGTTCATCCATCTTGCGCAACAGGTAAAATGGTAAAATGTGTGACATTCGGTGGGACAGTTAAGACTTTTCCGACTGCCATAGTCCACATTGCCACACCATTTTTCACTGGTTATATACATGCATGTTTGCTCAGAGCACCTATCGCCGACCTTACCGTCGGACAGATGCATGGTATAAGGGTGTGTACACCAGAACAAATTGCTGCTTGGGAACAGCAACATCACCTTACTGATACAACTTTCACAACTATGCCAAAATCTTGTCTCCAGGTACATTCTGCTAATGCGATACATTCTGCTAATTTTGTGCAATCTTGCAGTGTTGATGATACAATTGTTCATCATGCTAATTTTGGTGCTTCTTTTAGCACATTGCGACATACCTCAGTACGTCGTCATTCTAACTTTGACTCGTCTTTAACTACAATTGCAGAAGAAGATCCTTCCCTTTTGTCTGACACACACACTAACTTTATAGCTACGACTGAATTTACATCCAGTCACGTTGATTGCAACTTCTTTTCTGCTATAACTAGTGTTTTCTTTGTCACATGTACGGACTTCGTTACCAGTACATATCTATATCTTATGAGTGTCTTTACTTTTCTCATTGAGCCGGTTAGCTCAGTATCTTCGTGTGTTACGACTTTTTGTCGTACTTTCGGCTTTCCTTTTAAACTTCGACGTTGGTCCAAGTTTACTACTGTATGCTTTTACATCTTTATGGTATATTTCTTACTTTTTTCTTTGTCCAGTACACAGGCTATGACTTCAGGTCAGCCTTGGAAATGTACGCCTTTATTTACGGCATCTTTTGTGTCTTGCGCAAAATCTCATATTGTCAGCCATCATGACGCTCTTAGTCATCATTACCATCTTCTAGATTTGCCTTTTGACGTATATTTATATATTTATATTATGGTTATATATCTGCGACTCTATTATACATCTTTGCACACTACCATCTTCTAGAGTTACTTATATACCCACATCTCTATTGTACATTAGCACACACACCGCTAAAACACTTTGTTAGTACATTTTTTATGACCCTGTTTAATTCATGATCCTAAATTAATTTGCACTACTTTCTCTGTTACCTTTTCTAGTGTAACGGAGGAAGGTTTGATTATCACCATACAGGGGTCAGAAGTTTACACTGCCACATTTGATAAATTAAAATTAATTGTTGTATATCATTAAGTCTTACCTTTACTAAACAGAGATTTCATTTCTACTACTAATCTTCACACTCAGACAGCTGAGTGAAAAGGCCATTGAGTATAAGAGTGAGATGCATCTTTGTTTCATAGATCTGGAAAAGGCGTTTGACAGGGTCCCCTGGAGCAAACTTTGGGACTGTTTGGCAAGGAAGAATATTCCAGCACCTCTGATTCATGCTATACAGAGCTTCTACAAGTCTTGCAGAAATTATGTGAGGACAGCAAACCATAAGTCGGAAGAGTTCAGGACCACCACTGGTGTAAGACAATGTGATATCCTATCACCTTACCTCTTCATACTCCTTATGGACGATGTCATCAAGGCATGTAAGGAGAGAACAAGAAAGTATTCAGTGGGGTACTGGAAGATGAGACAGGTCTATATTTCGGAGCTGGCATTTGCTGATGATGTTGCCCTGATTGCTAAATCAGAGGCACATCTCCAATCCAACCTGCAAGTCTGGAAGGAAGAGCTGGAGAAGAGAGGGATGGTCATAAGCAGCTCTAAAACAAAATCCATGGTGATATCACGAGAAGAAAGAAAACATCAGATTAAGCTGGGAGAACAGGTCCTGGAGCAGGTCGACCACTTTAAATACCTCGGAGCTATTATAGACCGAAAGGGAGGCATCAAAGAAGAGTTGGCCACTCGAAAAGCAGCGGCTGGGAGACTTTTTCAGGCCATAAATCGAGGATTCCTCAGCAAGAGAGAGGTTGGTAAAAAAACGAAGATGGCTGTATACCGCTCCACCTATGTCCCAGTCTTGACATACGGATGCGAGTCATGGGCAATGACTACAACCCATAAAAGCCAGATCCAAACCTCAGAAATGAGGTATCTGAGGAAGGTGGTTGAAGTAACAAGAAGAGACATGGTACGCAACCAGACGATACGTCAAGGCCTTAAATCCTACCCCCTGCAGACCCAAGTAGAACAGTCCCAATTAAGATGGTTTGGCCATGTCTGCAGAATGGGAGAAGATCGGATACCACGACAAGCATGGGAAACAAAGCGCCAAGGATCCAGACCCCGAGGACGACCCAGAGTCCGCTGGGAGGACAACATCAGACAATCTTTGAAGGATCGAGGACTAGAATGGAACCAGGCCAGGAGGAAGACAGCCGATAGGATAGTCTAGCGCTCTCTCTTCCAAACCTCTACACCTCACGGTAGAAAGGGAACGACTAAGTAAGTAAGTATGCTTTTCCATGAGAGTCAGTACGGCTATATTGTTGGTTTCAACCGTCTACGGATGATATTCCACAAGATTTGCTGGTCCAGTTTAACTTATCGGCAGTGTGACTCTACACTAAATCTTGGTGTCTTCTTACCATGGGACATTTTAAGCCTACGGTACTCATCTTATATATGGAGCTTATTTGATATGGCAGATAATATTGAATATTGTATATTGTTATAGCACAGTCTATTAGAGAGTATTGTATTAATATATGATGTGGTTTTTTGTAATGGTATGTTGAATCGTCTGTATGCACCATTGCACTATTGTACTATTCGTGTGCTAATGTGTTTGGAAATGATGAACATATGATTATTGTAATGATGCCACTAATTTTTTATGTAACTCACCATTGCGATATATTTCAGTACTGTAGTTTTCAAGAATATGAAGACAGGTGAAAATGTAATTTTTTTCTGTCATTGTAATGTTTTTCTGTGCCCAGCGCTTCATTGTGCGCTAGGGGTAACTAGGTAGCATGATATTGGTACTTTGGAAAATATTTTTCCGAGGTTGTGAAGTATTTTTCTTCTTTTCCTCACCCGACGCTTGATTGTGTGTCAGCAATAGCTATGCATAACAGTGATGTTTATTTTGATATCCATTCTGAGCTCATCATTTGTGATCCATGGATCTATTAACTTGTTTATCATGCACACTATGTTTTTTTTTTAGATGATAGCTACTTGTTTATCTTGAATTTGAGTATGCATTGTTTTTTGGAATGTATACTTGTGTACTATAATAAAGTTCATTTTTGCAAAACACTCTTTCATGTAATTGTTTACCATGTCATATTGTTGTTTTCTTTATTCTTAGGGCATTACTTTCCTTCATTTTTGCTTTTTCCTCTCGTATGTCATATGGTCTTTGTTCATTTTTCTCTTTTCACTTATGGTGTCATAGCGAATTTATACTTGTATACTTCATACTTCTTTGAGGTGAACGTTCTTTGTGTGGTTGTCTCATTATCTGTCTATATTTTACTTTGTTTGAAACTTATTATATTTGTATACTTGGCTGATTACTTTGTATGTGTAAAGTGCTCTGTAAAGTGCTGTATATAATCTTCTGTAAAGCTCCACTATCAATCACTGTAACATGTTGTTTGTGGTGTCACTACTGTATATGTCCATTGTAAAGTACAGAGTTGTTGAGATCAGGCATGCTCCAGTCTACCCAGCTGTAAATGGGTAACTCGCCCTAGACCTGAGTTAGGGAAGGCAAAGGCAGCTGTAAACAGTAGTTTCCCTCTAAGGCTCCAGGGGAAGCAGGCCCTAAACTTGGTCAATTCAACCGACGCAGGATGGTGTAGATATGGAGTAGAAGTGTAGAGTGTGATTAACGCGAATGGTGTACTGTTCGTGTTCTGACCAATCTAATCACTCATACACTTGTGTCTACAAGGCACCAATCTTTGTTTACACAGTTTATTTAGACGCACACACTGGGACATAACGAGTAAATCATGGGTACAGGTGGACACATCAATTTGTAGGCATACATAGCAGATCACAAGTCATGACACGTTCATAAATAATGGGTAGTACATCAATAGCTTCCAATGTCATGATACATAATGGCCGCATCCCCTATCTGACTAAGCGCGTCAGTGAAGGCGGATCGGTAAGTAACTAAAGTTGCTTTATGTTCATAGTTTATATCATATAGGAAACCATGAAAGGGGTTTCTATCAAAATTGAGATCTCCTTGCCACTGTCCGAATAGTAAGATACATGCCCCGTTCTTTGGACAGTGATCCAAAAATACGATGACAGGAATGTAACATGGCCGCCTTCCTGAGTTGTCGCTCACTCACAGGAGGGTATATCTAAGCCAAAGTTAATTTGAAATATATAAGAATAATTTCTTAAAGTTCCTCCAAACAGTTCTACAGTAATCCAGTTACTTTACGTAGACATAACTGCTATATGGAAGCCCGTCATCTTCGTCGATACAAACGTGACCCTAGCGTTATGAAGCACAAAATTCCAGCTAGGTCTAACCGACCTGAGATCATCAAAAATAGAGTCTGGAATTACCTGGAGTCCGAATCATACATGGTACCGTACATTAGGAGAGTCTCTAACACAAACTCTAGTAGAGACACAATCTCTTACAGAAGAAAACCACTTCATAAATCATTTTTTATTGAAGAATCTACCAGCCCTGAAAAAATGCGTAACCGCCATTGTAAACAGTACCTCGGAACTCATCACGACTTGTCAAGACAACTCATACTTCCGCTAGAGCGGCATAACAAGAATATAGTCCTGCCTACCCATCAAAAATATACAATATAGGACTGATTCTACTTGTACTAATAATATGTAATACATATGAATTCAGGCCATAAACATAATAAGCAAATTAATATATCTTCTGGCCCTAACAAATAAGTACGGACACGGGTGTCATATCCATGCGCCGAATCAATATCAAGAACGATTACTCCTATGATCAAAAGTGTAAATAAATCATGAGTTATCTCGCTTTACCATAGACAGCATTTTCATACACAAATGAATGAATGTCTATATCTTTTCCATATTAAATAGCCATATCGATTTTTGTAATATGTGCGTCAAAATATGCACGCAACAGTATGCTTCTTCTTTTTTTTTTTACTTTACACTTTCTGTTTATATTTTTTGTCGATGGATTCATAGAACTTTACATAGGTGAATTCTTGTATGCGGATATTAGAACTATACCGACCTCTCGTTTTTTGTTGATGTAATTTTCAAAAAAAATTAAAAAATGATGTTGTCATTTTTTTTCTGTTAAGACAGATTTTAATATTTTGTAGTCAAATTCAATTTACACGTTGTAATACTGGTATGTACAGGCCAGACGTTGGTTATCTCTCTTGACTGGTTTAAAATATTTGATCCAGAATTTTCTCGAACCTTCGAGATTGAGTTCAGTTCACGTTTCGCGGTTAGCCGCGCATGCGTTACTGTTTGAGCGGGACTGATATGCGGTATCCCGTGACAGTTCGCTCTGGGCGTTTGACCAGGCTGGTCAGCCATGTTTTCTAACTGTGTGTTCGGGGAAGATATTTGTGTTGAGATAGAAATGTTGGAGAGTCCCAGAGATATTTCTAAAGCCTGGGATATAGGGCTAGTATTTATATTGTGCAATGTGCCTTAGATATTGTATCACCAGAGCAGAGGAGGTAAGAAGAATATTTACATTGCTTTAAAGCCAGGAACTTATACGGCTTATATATTGTATCGCCAGAGAAGGTGAAAAGGATATTTATATTGTTTAAAGCCAGGAACTTATACGGCTTATATATTGTATCGCCAGAGAAGGTAAAAAGGATATTTATATTGCTTAAAGCCAGGAACTTATACGGCTTATATATTGTATCGCCATAGAAGGTGAAAAGGATATTTATATTGCTTAACGCCAGAAACTTATACGGCTTATATATTGTATCGCCAGAGAAGGTGAAAAGGATATTTATATTGCTTAAAGCCAGGAACTTTTCTTCTTCTTTGATCCATAGCCGCCGACCGTCAAAGCAGTCAATGGCCATCACGCCTAGTGGCGTCTTGTAGGGCAACAATAAATTGATTCCACTTTGCTCGGTCGGTGGCCATTCTTCGTACAGTGCCCCAAATCTGGTTCATTCTTTGCATCTCAGCCTCCACAGTCCTCCGCCAAGTTGTTTTTGGTCGGCCTCTCTTTCGTTTTCCTTCAGGGGTCCAAAGCATAGCTGTTCTTGTGATGGCATCGGGGTCTCTTCTGAGGACACGACCAACCTAGCTCCAGCGTCTGCCAGCTATGTTGGTGTGCATGTCCTCTTGCTTGCTACGAGTAAGAAGGATACAAGAATAAGTTTTTGGAATGTCAGGACAATGTACGAGACAGGTAAACTAAGACAGGTCACGGCAGAAATGAGAAACTATAGGTTACACATTCTAGGGATAAGCGAGAACAGATGGACAGGGGCAGGAAAAGTTAAAACAGGAACTTATACGGCTTATATATTGTATCACCAGAAAAGGTGGAAAGGATATTTACATTGATTAAAAGCCAGGAACTTATACGGCTTATATATTGTATTGCTAGGGAAGGTGAGAAGAATATTTACACGATGTTTTTTCCATGATGTGCTTTGAGCTGTACCAGTGACAGTGAATTGTTTACAATGTGCCTATGTACTGTATTACCAGGATGTTTACGTTGATGTGTCGTTTGTAGCAGTACAATAAACAGTGTATAGACGTTTCAGCCGTCTCTTCATCCTTCTGACTAGGAGGTTTACCAGAGTTCGCAGTGTTACCTGTTATGTGCATTATGGTGTGTAATTGTTCGTGTTTGTTCTAGAACCACATGCATTCGCGTCCTTTGATAGCTTCACACACACACCCAGTCGGCCACCTGTAAGCCCGACTGGCTGATCGCCTATATCAGCGCAGCACAAAATAATTATAACATTTTCATTCTTCTGGAAGTACCCGGCGTTGCCCGGAGGTCTCACACCCTTCAACACTTTAACTTCAACAGTGATTCCAGAAACATAACCACGCGCCCCTTATCAGTGGATTCAACACTAATCTTCACACCCAGACAGCTGAGTGAAAAGGCCCTTGAGTATAAGAGTGAGATCCATCTTTGTTTCATAGATCTGGAAAAGGCGTTTGACAAGGTCCCCTGGAGCAAACTTTGGGACTGTTTGGCAGGGAAGAACATTCCAGCACCTCTGATTCATGCTATACAGAGCTTCTACAAGTCTTGCAGAAATTATGTAAGTACAGCAAACCATAAGTCAGAAGAGTTCAGGACCACCACTGGTGTAAGACAAGGTGATATCCTGTCACCTTATCATTTCATACTCATCATGGACGATGTCATCTAGGCATATAAGAAGATAACAAGAACGTATTTAGTGGGTTACTTGAAGATGAGACAAGTCTGTATTTAAGAGCTGGCATTTGCTGATGATGTTGCCCTGATTGCTAAATCAGAGACACATCTCAAATCCAACCTGCAAGTCTGGAAGGAACAGCTGGAGAAGAGAAGGATGGTCATAAGCAGCTCTAAATCAAAATCCATGGTGATATCACGAGAAGAAAGAAGACATCAGATTAAGCTGAGAGAACAGATCATGGAGCAAGTCGATCACTTTAAATATCTCGGAGCTATTATAGGCTGAATGGGAGGCATCAAAGAAGAGTTGGCCACTCAAAAATCAGCAGCTGTGAGACTTTTCAGGCCATAAATCGAGCATTCCTCAGCAAGAGAGAGATTGGTAAGAAAACGAAGATGGCTGTATACTACTCCACCTATGTCCCAGTCTTGACATATGGATGCGAGTCATGGGCAATGACTACAACCCAGAAAAGTCAGATCCAAACCTCAGAAATGAGGTTTCTGAGGAAGGTGGTTGAAGTAAGAAGAAGAGACATGGTCCGCAAACAGACGATATGTCAAGGCCTAAAATGCCACCCCCTGCAGACCCAAGTAGAACAGTCCCAACTAAAATGGTTTGGCCATGTCTGCAGAATGGGAGAAGATCGGATACCACGACAAGGATGGGAAACAAAGAGCCAGGGATCCAGACCCCAAGGACGACCCAGAGTCTGCTGGGAGGACAACATTAGACAATCTTTGAAGGACCGAGGTCTAGAATGGAACCAGGCCAGGAGGAAGACTGCTGATAGCATAGTCTGGCGCTCTCTCTTCCAAATCTCTACACCTCATGGTAGTAGAGGAACGACTACGTAAGTAAGTATGAAATCTCAGATAGAGTCACTAAAAGATTTAGAGTGGGATGGTAAAAAAGTTGTTGTTTTCTTATTCGGGGATTATGACTTTTTGATGAAAATGTTTGGTTTGTCTGGAGCTCAAAGAACATACCAATGTCTGTGGTGTCTCCAGCAAAACAAGGAAATAAAGACATTCAGAGAGCATACAACTTGCAAACCAAGAAGTTCGGCCATGTTGATAAGAGATTACAATAGATATATGAAATATTGGAAAGGGAATAAAAGGCAAGAGGCACGTTACCATAATTGTTTACACAAACCAATGTTAGAGATTGAAAATGTAGCTCCTCCTTACCTTCATATTTTATTAGGCATTGTTTTGAAACACAACAGACTTCTAGAACAGGTAGCCGATACAAAAGATGCAAAGATATTTGAGAATCCGCAAGTGATACATGCAAACATTAGTACTATTAAGAACTTAAAGAGATTTGGTAGGAACTGAAAACAGGCAGAAGAATTAGAAGCTAAAATTGATATTTTTCAGGCAGGTATTGAACATTGCGAGGATAAGGAGGAGACAGATAGTTTTAAAGTAAAACTTAAAAATGCACAAGATACGCTGGCCAAACTTTATTTTCAAGATCTGTGTGCCATGTCTGGTCCAGTTTGCTCACACTTGGACAAGGTACTAGCCAAACACAAAATCATACCACAGGCTTATCATAGCAGATCATTCATAGGGAATCACTGCCACAGATATCTCACACAAAAAGTTTATAAAGATCTTACAAGAGCAACCATTACACAAACACTGAATATTACAGAAAAACAAGATGTAACTGACATAGCTTTTATTGCCCAAGAACAATTCAACTCACTGAACGAAGCATTTGAGAAAGTACACAACCAAATATCACACAGTAAACCAATTAGTAAAGAATCAATATCATCAATAACAGCATCAATAGAGACATATATGTCTTTGTTCAGAAACTATTCCCCAGTAAGACAATTCTTAAACAGCACATATTAGAAAAACATTGCGCAGACTGGATCAGAACTCATGGCTTTGGAATGGGCATGCATGGAGAGCAAGGAGGAGAATTTGTACATTCCACTATTTCCAAAAACTCTGAGATAAGTGGGAGGGTGAAATAGGAGAGGGGGGACACATAACTATGTGTTGGAGAACGCCATACTGAGAAGAGCGTTCTTTTCTATTCTTCAATCACAGTTATTGGTGGTACCAGAAGAACGCACTCTCTTTGGAACAAGACAGGATCAGTGGATACGTTTTAAGACAAAGGACGCACTGTATAGACTTCCTTGAAGTTTCTTGGAGACAAGCTACACCTGACAACCTTGACCAGAGACGAGTGATCAGTGTGAAAAGACAGAACTGTCATTGGCAGTTAAGTTCAAATATATGCTGCCACCTGAACTTCTAACACTTTTTTACAACCCCAGATACGAGGATGATAGCTTTTTCTTTATCATAACTATTCAAATTATTTTCAAACTGTTAAAACTAAAGTGATTATTAAATTTTGTTATTTGTAATGTTACAAATTTAACTTCGATTTGATCATTTTAAAGGTACTGTATGTAATGTTTAAGTTCCAAAGCCAAGTCTCAAGAGGTGTACACAGAAGCAAACAAAGAAGTAAAAAGAAGTATCAAAAGAGACAAGAGGAAGTATATTGAGGAGTTGGCAAGAGAGGCAGAACATGCTGCAGCCAAAAGAAATATGAGAGAACTTTATAGCAGCACAAAGAAGCTAACAGGGAAATACAAGCAAACAGGTTGCCTCATAAAGTCAAGAATGGGAAACTGCTCAGCAATATACAAGAGCAAATGAAGAGGTGGACAGAATATTTTGGGGATCTTCTCAATAGACCAGCTCCACAAAACCCGCCGGACATTCAGCCTGCAGAAGAAGAGCTACAAATTAACGGTGAAAGACCTACGAAGGAAGAAATAAAGAAAGCCATAAAGCTTCTAAGAGATGAAAAAGCGTCTGGACCTGATGGTATTCCAGCAGAGGCCACCAAAGCAGATATCGACATGGCTACAGAGATGTTATATAAATTACTTGGTAAAGTCTGGGAAAAGGAAGAGATACCAGCAGAATGGAAGGAAGGATATCTGTTTAAGTTGCCTAAGAAGGGAAATTTACAAGATTGCACAAATTATAGAGGAATAATGTTACTATCAGTGCCAGGAAAAGTATTAAACAGGATTATCCTTGAGAGATTAAAAGAGTCCATAGACAAGAAACTGAGAGATGAACAAGCAGGTTTTCGACAAAACAGATCATGTACAGACCAGATAGCCACTTTGAGAATAATAGTTGAACAAAGTCTGGAATGGAATTCACCACTATACATCGGATTTGTGGTCTATGAAAAGGCATTTGACAGTGTAGACAGAGAATCACTTTGGAAATTGATGAGGCATTTTGGAGTTCCCCTGAAGATCATTAATTTAATAAAGAAAACATATGAATACATGACATGCCGAGTTCTTCATGAATGACAGCTTACAGAACCATTTGGGATAAGAACAGGAGTGCGACAGGGATGCCTCTTGTCTCCATTTCTTTTCTTACTAGCAATAGACTGGGTTATGAGATCATCGACAACACACAACAGAAATGGAATCCAGTGGACTCTCACTAAGCAGTTGGATGATCTGGATTTTGCTGATGACTTGGCTCTTCTGTCCCATAACCATAATCAGATGCAGCACAAATTGAAAACACTCGATGAGAGGTCACAGCAATTGGGTCTGAAAATACACAGGGAAAAGACAAAAATAATGAGAATAAATGCAGGTAATGATAACATGGCTGAACTTGAAGAAACACCAATACAAGATGTAGAATCGTACACATATCTTGGCAGTAATATAGACAAAGTTGGAGGGACAGACAGTGATATCAAAATAAGAATACAAAAGGCAAGAGGAGCTTTCATTGCATTGGGAAATATATGGAGAACAAGAGAAATAGGATCCAACACGAAAATAAGAATTTTCAACTCAAATGTGAAGTCAGTCCTATTGTATGGCTCAGAGACATGGAGAACAACAAAGACAACAACCAAAAAGCTACAGACTTTCATAAATGGGTGCTTGCGTAGAATAGAGGGATTAAAATGGTATGTCAAGGTTACCAACGTGGAACTGATGACAAGAACTAGACAAGTGCCAGTGGAACAAGAGATGAGAAGAAGATGATGGCAATGGATAGGTCACACACTGAGGAAACCTATTGATAGCATTACAAGGCAGTCCTTGTTCTGGAACCCCCAGGGCAAGAGAGGCAGAGGTGAACCGGGAAGCACATGGAGAGGGGAGCTGGAAACAGGTGAAAATGATGAGGAGAACATGGAAAGAAATTGAGATGATGGCACATGACAGGAGGACTTGGCATGTGTTTGTTGAAGGCCTATGCTCCTTTGTTAGTGGAGGGTTATGAATGAATGAATGTAATGTTTGTCTCAATCAATTGCTACACACATTCTAAACAGAGCTTTACTTGAATAATAGAATTCCACTGAGTAAATCGGGGGTAGGGGCTTAACGAGCTGATAAATAAGTGCTTAAATTCTTCAAAAAATTGGTCGGCAGGTTACAGAATTAATCTGCTTAGCGACAGCCAGCATTGTTTTCTCTTACCTGAATTTCTTGTGAAGACTCCCATGTGATAGAAGCTTTACTACTCTTCTATCTACATTTCTGCCAAGAGTAATCTTGTGTACAGATAGACTCCATTGAAGCCTATATTAGGCACTCTTGAGTTTTGGCCATTGTTGGACCACTACTGCAAAGCAGATGAGGCACTACCATCACACAACAGAAATTGTGTATATCGCTGTAATAATATGTACATCTTATATGTCAGCAGAACTTGTGTAAATCTCTGTTACAATATCTAATCTTATGTCAGCAGAACTTGTGCTTATCCCTGTGACAACATCTAAACCTTTCATCATCATCATCAGTTGCCATCTCCACAACGGAGGTTGGCTGTAATGGATCTCCAACGTCTTCTGTCTCTTGTCTTGGTGGTACACTCTGATAGACTCTTTCCCGTCCATCTCTTGATGTTATCTTCCCACTTATAGCGCTGTCTTCCCCTTGCACGTTTACCTTCAACTCTCCCTTCTGTTATGGTCTTCTGCAAGGTGTTATGCCTTTTTATGTGGCCAAAGTATTTTAGCTGCCGAACTTTGACCTCTCTCATTAGTTCTCTTTTCATACCTAGATTTTCTAGGACCTCCTTATTTGTTTTCATCTCTTTCCATGAGATACGCCCCATTCTTCTATATATCCACATTTCAAGAGCCTCAATTCTTTCTTCCAAATGCTTATTCATCGTCCATGTTTCTGCACCATACAGAAATGCAGAATATATATAACACTTTATGATTCTCAGTTTTAATTTATGAGATAACTGTTTGGATGTCAGTATATGTTTCATGTTGTTGAATGTAGCTTTGGCCATTCCTATTCTCTTCTTGATTTCTGTTTCACATCTGCCATCTTCTGTTATTATATGACCAAGATATACGTAGCTCTTGACTTGTTCCAGGATTTTCCCATTTACGCTTATCTTTAATGTGGGTTTATCGTCTGTTTTGCTAATTATCATAGTTTTAGTTTTCTCAATATTAATGTCGAGTCCATATTCATGACTTATACTGTTCACTTGCTTCACTAGTTCTTGTAACTCCTGTTCGCTTTCAGCTAACAACACGGTATCATCTGCATATCTAAGGTTGTTTATTGATCTTCCACTGATGTTCAGTCCTGGTATTTCCTGTATCTGTTTGAAAATTTTTTCGGTGTATAAATTAAATAGGCAGGGGGACAGCACACAACCTTGTCTGACACCTCTTTTTATGTCTATGTATGGTGAATAATTCCTTCCCGATCTTACTGTGGCAGTTTGCTCCCAATAAAGGTTACTGAGTATTCTTATATCTTTTCCATCAATACCTATGTCTTTGAGGCATTCAATTATTTTCTCATGATGGATTCTGTCAAAAGCCTTCTTATAGTCAATGAAGCACATATACATACTTTTTTGGACCTCTGTATATTTTTCTGCTAATCTTCTTAGGCAAAATATTGCCTCTCTTGTTCCACTGTTCCGTCTAAAACCAAACTGTTCTTCTTGGATTTCGCTGTCTACTTTACTTTTTATTCTTTCCTGTATGATTTTGAGCAGTATCTTAATTGCATGACTCATCAGGCTGATTGTTCTGAAGTCTGAACATTCTGTTGCATTTGGTTTTTTGGGCAATGTTATAAAAACTGATGTCTTCATGTCGTGTGGTAAATATCCTGTATTGTATATATCATTGCATATTTCTGTGATTGTATCTATACCAAAGCTCTCCAGAGCTTCTATCATTTCAATGTTTATGTTATCCATGCCTGCTGATCTTCCTTTTTGTATCATATGAATGGCATTCTCTACTTCTGATCTGAGAATGTGTGGGCCTTCATGACGAGTGTTCCTTAAATTCTGTTGAAAGGGAGCATTCTGAGAAAGACCACCTAAAAACTAGTAGGAGAAGCCTAAAAATAGGAACATGGAATGTTAGAACTTTAAACGGAGAAGGAAAGCTGGACAATCTTATATTAGAGGCAACCAACATGAAACTCGATATACTGGGAGTTGCAGAGGCAAGACTTTTGGATACAGGCTACATAACAAGAGACCAGTACACGCTTATACACTCAGGAGGAGAAAAACACGAAAGAGGGGTAGGAATGTTGATAAAGAAGGAGTTAGAAAAATACGTGTGTGGATACTGGACACACAATGACAGAATGATGTTACTAAAGATGAGAGCAAAGCCATTCGACATATCAATCTTACAAACTTATGCACCAACTAAAGATTACAGCGAGGAAGAAATATAAGAATACTATGAAGAGCTACAACACACACTTAAACCAGTCAAATCTACAGATGTGTTGATAGTAATGGGTGATATGAATGCAAAAGTAGGAAAAGGAAAATACAAGAAATAGTAGGACAGTATGGATTAGGGACAAGAAATGATAGAGGAGACAGACTTATCCAGTTCTGTGAAGAAAACCAGCTGGTCATATGTAACACCTTTTTTGAACATCACCCAAGGAATTATACACATGGAAAAGCCCAGGAGATGTAACACGTAATCAAATCGACTATATCATGATAAAACATAGATTTAAGAACAGTGTCACAAGTGCAAAGACACATCCTGGCGCCGACATAAATTCAGATCACAATCCATTTGTCATCAAAGTAAATATAAAGCTGAAAAGAGCAGGAAACAGAAGACAGGAGGAACCCCAGATAGAAATATCAGCGCTGAAACAACCAGATATAAAACAGAAATATTTAATCGAAGTCAAAAATAAATACCAACAGTTATTGACAGAAAGCATGGAGCAGTATAGAAGAGAAAACCCAGAAGAAAAAGCAACCGCAAAATGGGAATGCTTAAAAACAAGCATACAATCAGCAAATGCAAATTTACCTAAAAAGGAGTCTAAGAAAAATCAAATTGGATGACAGATGACATCTTGAATAAAATGGCAGAAAGAAAGAAAGCAAAAAATACTCCAGAATATAAAACAATAGACAATGACATACGTACTATGTGTAGAGAAGCAAAAGAACGGTGGATAGAAACAAAATGTAAGGAAATAGAAGACTTGGAAGCAAAGCACATGACAAGAGATATGCATGAAGAAATAAAGAAATTATCAAATCGGTCGCGGTTTGCACAAGGAGGAAGCTGTATCAAGAACAAAAATGGTGTAATATTACTTGATGAGAAAGACATATCAAACAGATGGGCAGAATACGTAAAAGAACTAAACCTTTAAGAATCTCCAAATAAATGATAGTGTTACATCTCCCATATGGTGTAGTCTTGTGACTGTTTGGTGTAGGCTTCCTACAAGAGTCATGCGACTTTTGGTGTAGGCTTGCCACAGGAGTCATGTGATTGTCAAGTGTAGTCTTGCTACAAGAGTCATGTGACTGTTTGGCGTAGGTTTGCTACAAGAGTACATGTCTGTTTGGTGTAGGCTTGCTACAGGAGTATGTGTCTGTTTGATGGAGGCTTGCTACAAGAGTATGTGTCTGTTTGGTGTAGGCTTGCTACAAGAGTACGTGTCTGTTTGGTGTAGGCTTGCTACAAGAGTATGTGTCTGTTGGAGGAGGCTTGCTACAAGAGTACATGTCTGTTTGGTGTAGGCTTGCTACAGGAGTATGTGTCTGTTTGATGGAGGTTTGCTACAAGAGTATGTGCCTGTTTGATGGAGGCTTGCTACAAGAGTATGTGTCTGTTTGGTGTAGGCTTGCTACAAGAGTATGTGTCTGTTGGAGGAGGCTTGCTACAAGAGTATGTGTCTGTTTGGTGCAGGCTTGCTACAAGAGTCTGTGTCTGCTTGGTGCAGGCTTCCTACAAGGTCACCAGCTGTAGTAGTGGCTCAATGTTCTGTAAGTAGTGCAATAAAAATGATGATGATTATCAGTGTGGCCATTGCTACATGATTATAATGATGATTACCAGTGTGGCTACTGCTATGTCATGATGATGATTATCAGTATAGCCACTGCTACATGGTGATAATGATGATTACCAGTGTGGCTGCTGTTATGTGATGATGATGATTATCAGTGTCGCCACTGCTACATGATGATAATGATGATTACCAGTATGGCTGCTACTATGTGATGATGATAATTATCAGTGTGGCCACTGCTACATTATGATAATGATGATTATCAGTGTGGCTGCTACAATGTGATGATGATGATTAACATTGTGGCCCATTGCTTGCGATAATGTTGATGATTATGAATGTGGCCGCTGCAATGTGATGATGATTATCAGTGTGACCCACTGCTACTTGATGATTTATTGATTATCAGTTTGGCCGGTGCTATGTGATGATGATGATTACACTGGCTAACAAAAAAAAAATTTTTTTTTTTCCTCTAACATTTCTATGTTTTTCTGGTCAATTTTAATGCGCTGTTTATAAATCTGCAAACTGTTTTTCTCTATCAGGTCGGGATCTCTAGAAATACGCAATTGAAGTTTTTTTAACAACGCATACAGTATTACAACATCATTCGTACAAGAAGTATAACAGTTATGTAAGCTTGAATTTCTTTGCAGTCGACTTTCGTCGGTGAATGGCATGTGGTACATCGCGATGAGCATCCAACAATAATCGGCAAGCATGGTCACACTCCACCGTCCTTGATAACGTGACTCCATTATGGCGATATCTTGATGGAATCTTTCTCCATGTTTATCGCTGACTTCGCCAAGGTTGTCAGGGAAAAAGTCAAGAGGCGAATCGAGCAAATGGATTTTGAGGGACATGTTACAGCCCATAATTCTGTATGCATCTATGCACTGCTTAACAGTATGCACATAGTCGACAGATTTGTGATTTCCCAGAAAGTTATCGACGATCGATTTGAATGCCATCCATGCGCGAAGTTCACTACCATGTAACAAGTTCTCGAATTGTTTGTCTGCAATAACTTTCCTAATCTGAGGTCCTACAAAGATACCTTCCTTTATCTTTGCATCGCTAACTTGCGGAAACTTTTCTCGAAGATGAGTGAAAGCTTTGCTCGTTTTATCTAACGCTTTTACGAAATTCTTCATGAGCCCCAACGTTATATGTAACGGTGGTAAAATGATGCTGTCTTTGTTAACTAATGGCTCGTGTATTACATTTTATGCCCGAGCTGCATACGATCCCTGATAGGCCACACCTTTCTTGCATAATGTTCCTGTCTGTTGCGGCTGTCCCATTCACATAGGAAGCAACAAAATTTAGTTTACCCAGTCTGCATGCCCGTGAGAATTGCAATGACCTTTCATCCTCATCTCAACACCGTAACCCGTCATGGGTCGTAAGGGTTCGCCATGGTGGAAGCATCAGCAGACAGGGTCCTCCACTGCCTCTCTATCCTCAGCAAAGCGTTTCTTAGTATGTAAAAAACCGTGTCCTGCCCATTCTTTGATGTTAAATCACCCAGGATTTCTTTATGCCTTCCTCTTCTCCGTTTATTAAGATCTTCGACTGTTCCCTGAAGATCATTTTCGAAAGGGAGTCGATGAACGAGTTCTTTTGCCAAACACGGCAAGCTTTCGACATTTCAACTACTGCAAAAAGTGGTTCTTGGTGGCATCCCTGCATAGGTGTTTATCTTCTCTCTAAACATAGACATTTGTTTTGTGCTCTCATTATAGCAAATGCGCAAATTCTTCTATAACAATTTATGCTCAAAAGCCTGAAATCCTTCGCTCCGTATCTGCAGTGAGTGTCCAGCTGTTCAAATATAAGAGAATAGTCCTTTAGTCTCCACAAATCCGCCATTGGTAGTCATTTGTACTTTATTTTTTTTTTTAGTAAAGTATAGCCATATTGTCATAAGTTTCTTTCATATGAACAGAGTAGCGACCTGGAATTAATGAAAAGAAATTTTCGCTATGCAAAAACACGGCTTTTAGACTAGTCTTGGAAGAATCGATGAAAAGTCGCCATTCGTTGACTATGTTGCTCATGACCGAGGTGCACCCATTAGACCGTTTACATCTTTTTGCAATAACAAATGTCATCATCCATCTCAAAGTATTGAACAAGTTCTCTGTGTCTATGACGAAATTTAGATATCGGAGTATTGGGCGCTAAAAGATTCCATTCTTTGAGTCGCGAACCGAGTAATTCCGCTTGTCCTTTGGTAAGAGCGAGATCACGTAGTAGATCTGAAAGTTCTGAATGGTTAATTAAGTGAACACCATCATTCACCGGTATATAATCCGAGTCAGAATTAGTTTCTAAAGCAGGTAAACTATCGCTTTCTGATGGGTCATTCACTTTCAACGGATATTGTTCTGGTGGAACTGGGATTGGACACGTGATTGGATCATGAGGCACTGGTTTCGAAACCGATTCAATATTTGGATAAACCACAGACTTTCTAGTTTTAAAAGTGAAACCATGGACATTTGTCAAGCAGAAGTAACAATCAGTAGCGTGATTTGTCGGTTCACGCCATATTACTGGCACTCCAAAAGGCATCGACTTATGCTTCGGCGATTTTCGTAACCAACCTGCCAATGTATTTGCACAAGTCGAACAAACTGCATTTGGCTTCCATGATTTATTTGCATCATCAACTTTCGAATCGAAATAAAGTTCATATGCTTTCTTTAGTAATGGTGTAAAGTTTTTCTGGTGAACACGATCGGTAAAATATCCGCACACGTAACAGAACAGATCAGCCGAATTTCTACAACTTCTAGAAGCCATATTTCGCTCAGAATTATTTCAAAATACAGTAACTATTTGAAAATAGCGTAACATATGTCATGCATCTTTTAGCAGTATAAAAAGTAGAATTATTTTGCATTTTATTAATTTTTAATAAGTTATATAGTAAAAATGAAACGGAGCAAATAACGGTTTCCCAAAAATATATTTATTCACAAATATCTTAAGAACCCGATGTGATAGAGATAAACGGATTTCAGATTTGAAATCAGCGCAAGAAACTGACCTAAGAACACTTATTCTTATATAAGAAAGAAAAATGTTGTTTGTCAGTGTTATCAGTGTGACCCACTGCTACTTGATGATGATTTATTGATTATCAATGTGGCTGCTGGTATGTGATGATGATGATTATCAGTGTGGCTGCTGGTATGTGATGATGATGATTATCAGTGTGGTTGCTGGTATTTGATGACATCATTGGCTGCTGGTATGTGATGATGATTATCAGTGTGGCCACTAGTATGTGATATGGATGATTACCAGTGTGGCCGCTGGTGTCTGATGATGATTATCAGTGAGGCCGCTGGTATGTGATGATGATTATCAGTGTGGCCACTAGTATGTGATAGGGATGATTATCAGTGTGGTCGCTGGTATCTGATGATGATGATTATCAGTGAGGCCGCTGGTATGTGATGATGATGATTATCAGTGTGGCCACAGTATTTAATGATGATGATTATTAATGTGGCTGCTGCTATGTGATGAGTATGATTATCAGTGTGGCAATTGGTATGTGATAGTGATGATTATCAGTGTGGCCATTGCTACATGATGATGATGATTTTTGATGGCCACAAAATAGCTTTAAACATTGATATTCGAATATAGTGTGAAATTCGATCACAGCCCTTCTTCTGATTTTTTTCCCCTCAGCTCTATCATTTTAGAATCAACCGCAGCAAAATAAACATTATGACAACATCCAAGCGTGACAAACTTGATAAACACCTCTCTCTGGTTTCAGGGTTTATTTTCCAAATATCTGCATTCCAAGATAAGGAAATAACAAAGTTCATGCAGCAATCACTCTTCTAATAGGTCTATTAAGCTTCCATTCACTTAAGTTTGCATTGTAACCATTTATGTGACAAGACATAATTCTCTGCTGAGACCTGCTGTAACTGGTCATAGATGATTCAAGACTCTGGTATACTCTGTTACAATTTTTGTACCAAAAAATGTCACTTCTTTAATTCTCTTGATATGAGTTTACTTACGTGGTTAATTCTTTTAACTCTCTTGGTATGTCGTTTCTTATGTGGTTACTTCTTTACATCTCCTGGTATGTGGTTACAATAGCCCCATTGCTAAGGAGTCTTAATCTCTCAAGATGTCCAAATCTCTAATTTTTACCAATCTGATTTTAGTCAGTTCTATCATCATAAGATCATTGATTTGGTAGCTCTCGATTCAAGGAATTAAACTATAAATTATGTACCTTGTTGTAATGAATAAACTGTCCTCATATAAATCTAGAAACAATTGTCTCCTCTGAAAGTATTTCTATTCTAAAAAAGAAAACAAAAACATTTCTCTTGTATAACTTCTGTAGACAAATATGAGCAGTAAATCTGTAGGAACCACAGATGCTCAGCAAAGTATTTGCTGACCACAAACTCAGCACGTTTTTCTGCTCGGCTCTTTCATCGTGAACCCCTTCACTTCTTAATCTTAGTCTCAAACTTCTCATTTATGAACTCTATTTTAAAACTCTTATCTTCAACTTTCTTACAAAACTCATGAATCTTACTTCCACTCACTACATCACGTGTTTGTTTACAGCTCAGTGTTTAGTATAAATTAGGGAAGCTTACTCACACCTCATTATTATCTGTTCTTTTCCATAAAGGGATGCAACACAATTCAATCGCAATTGTGTTTCTCCTATTACTTCCCTTTGACAGAATTCCCTGCTACATCACTATTACTTTAAAATCTACATCCACTATTATCAATGCTTCTTTACAATATACATAAAGCATAATCAGTTTTACTATACAAGATAAGATAGTATCAACAGTTTTACTTTAAAAGATAGATAAGGTATCATTAGTTTTACTTAAAAAGATACATCACCTATCATTATTTTTACTTCACAAGATACATCTAGCACCATCAGTTTTACTCACAAGATACATCTAGTATCATCAGTTTTACTTTTCAGGATACATCTAAAATCATCAGTTTTACTTTATAAGACTCATCTAGTACCATTAGTTTTACAACACAGGATACATCTTATATCATCAGTTGTTCTTTAAAAGATGCATCTAGTATCATTAGTTTTACTTTACAAGATACATTTAGTATCATCAGTTTTACTTTACAAGATACATCTAGTAACATTAGGTTTACTTTACAAGATACATCTATTATCATCGATTTTACTTTACAAAATACATCAAGTATCATCGATTTTACTTTACAAAATACATCAAGTATCATCAGTTTTACTTTACAAAATACATCAAGTATCATCAGTTTTACTTTACAAGATACATTTAGTATAATCAGTTTTAGTTTACAAGATACATCTAGTATCATCAGTTTTACTGTACAAGATACATCTAGTATCATCAGTTTTACTTTACAAAATACATCTATTATCATCAGTTTTACTTTAAAAAATACATCTTTTATCATTGGTTTCACTTTACAAAATACATCAAGTATCATTAATTTTACTGTACAAAATACATCTAATATCATCGGTTTTACTTTAAAAAAAAAGACATCTAGTATCATCGGTTTTACTTTACAAAATACATCTATTATCAATATCATCAGTTTTACTGTACAAGATATATCTAGTATTATCAGTTTTACTTTACAAGATACAGCTAATATCATCAGTTTTACTTTACATTTATTTTCATCAGTTTTACTTTACAAGATACATCTAATATCATCAGTTTTACTTTACAAGATACATGTAGTATTATCAATTTTACTGTAAAAAGTTACTTAAAGCTCGAAGATGAAGTAAGAACAGTCAGAAACACTTAAAACAGAACAAATATTGAAATAATGTAAACAAACATTTTGCTTAAAGCTTTCTTCTTCCCCTTTAAGTACCATGTCTCATGGCATATGAGATCATGTCTCTCCAAAACTTCCTGTCTCCAGTACAATTTATCAATTCTGTTGTTGACTTCTTTCCAAGATATCAAACTGTCAAATATCTGAGCCTTTTGTCTTCCTCTATCTTTTTTCCTTCAACCTTACTTGTTGTTACGATATATTCCAGCTTTCCTCTTCTAAAAAAATGCCCAAAAAAGTGAATTGCTTCTTTCTAACCTGTGAAATAATTTTTCTTTGTGTACTGGCCTCTTTCAGGACACCTTCATTACTATTGTTGACTGTCCATGGTATTTTTAACATTCTCCTGTAAAACCACATCTCTGTGGCCTCTAATGTTTTCCCCTACTTGTTTACTAATTGTCCATGACTCACTCCCATGTCAGAACAGGTTCTATATAACGCTGTAGATCTCTCTCTATTACTTTCACTGACAAAGAATTGTCTTTGTTGAAACAGTCAAAACAAACATGAGAGCAGACCCCATCAATGCAATATCAACACCTATGCCTATCTATACTGCACACAAACTACTAGCTTGGAAACATCAGCGCTTCCCTGAAATGATAGAAAACGTTATCAGTGTGGCCATTGCTACGTGATATTGAAAGAAAGAACAGCCAAAATGAAACAGGAAGAAGAGTCTTCTTCTTTGATCCTTGGCCACCGACCATCAACACAGTCAGTGGCAATCACGCCTGGTGGCGTCATGTAGGGCAACAACAAATTGATTCGATCCTTCATACAGTGCCCCAACTCTGGTTCATTTTTTGCATCTCAGCCTTCAGGGGTCCATAGCTTTACTTGTGATGGCATCGGGGTCTCTTCTGAGGATATGGCCAACCCAACTCCAGCATCTGCCAGCTATGATGGTGTGCATGTCCTCTTGCTTCCTCTGAGTAAGCAGATCTTGGTTGGTGATGGTATTCGGCCAACAGATTCTGAGAATTGTTCTTAGGCAGGTTGTGTGAAAAGAGTATAATTTCGACATTTCCTTCTGTTACTCTCCAGCATTCCGCACCATAGAGAAGCACAGAAAGCACGCAGCTCTGATATAATTTTAATTTTGTACTTGTGCTATAAAGACAGATGTTGTTTAGACTGAAACAGGCTGTTTTTGCTTTGTTCATTCTGTTGTTGATGTCTTTGCTTGCTCCGCCATCTGGTGTTACTATGCATCCTAGTTATGTGAAGGTGTCTGTCTGTTCCAGTTGCTGATTCCTTACAGATACGGGCTCAGGGTTGCTAACAGTGAGTGTCATGACCTCTGACTTCTTTAGATTAGTGTTCAGCCCCACCTGCTGGCTATACTTATAAGTCTATCCGTTTTTTCCTGAATGTGTTGATGTGAATGTGCTAGTAGTACAATGTCATCTGCATATTCCAGATCTTCCAATGTAGAAAATGTTGTCCATCTTATTCCTCTTGGACTGCCCTCTGTTGTCTGGCGCATCACCCAGCCTATGACTGTTAAGAATGAGTGGTTGATAAAGGGCATCCCTGTCGTACTCCTGTCTTCACCTCAAAGGTTAAGTTGCTCTGCCCAACGCTACACGTAAAGTTGGCATAGAGGCTTTTAATGTTTGAATTGACACTATGCTGCTTGGAATTCCATAAGCCCTCAGTATTTTCCATAAACTATCTCTATGTATACTGTCAAAAGCCTTTTCAGAATCAACAAAATTAATGTACAGCTGTCTCTACCATTCTGAGCAAGCTCTATAATGTTCCTGAAGGTAAATAAATGATCAACACATCTTCTGTTCTTTCTAAACCCTGATTGATTTTTACTCAGTTTGTGGTCTACTGCTTTTGAAATTCTCTCTATAATTATCCTGCCCAGTATTTTGCTGGGAACTAAGAGAAGAGTGATTCCTCTCCAATTATTGCAGTCTGCAAGATCTCCCTTCTTGGGCTATTTGACAATTATTCCTTTGTTCCACTCTGTTGGTGTTGTCTCTGTTTTCCAGACTTGTGGAGATAGTGGTTCTAATAGTTATGCTGCTAGCTCAGGGTCTGTCTTAAATAGCTCTGCATTTAAATTATCATGGCCAGGAGCTTTTCCATTCTTTAACCCTTTGATTGCAGTGATGATTTCTTCTTGTCGTGAAATGTCTGTATTAACATCTAGATCGTTTTCAGCCTCAGGAATATTCAACTGTGTCTCTGGTGGTTCCCTGTTCAGAGTTTCTCTGAAATGCTCTGCCCATCTTGTTTCCTGTCTCTTTGATGTCGTGATGAGATTTCCTTGCTTATCTCTTACTAATATAATATTGTTTGCACCTCGTTTTACACTGACGGCTTTAGTTATTTTGTATACTATGCTTTATTTATTTCTCAGTGCTGCTCCTTCTGCCTGTCTTGCAAGATCATTTACGAAATTCCTTTTGTTGGCTCCGGTTTGGAGTTCAACTTCCCTGTCCAGCAGACTGTACTGTTCGCTATATATTTGCTTTGAGTTAACCTGGGGGCTTCTGTTTTCTTTTTTTCATTTCCTTTCTCGTCGTTATGGTGTTTAATGTTTCTGGTGTTATCCAGTCTTGCTTCTTCCTTTCCTGGAATCCCAAGCATGATTTTCTGCTTTCCTTATATATTGTTGAAATTGTGTTGAATTTCTGGTCTATATCATCAGTTAATGTCTTTTCCTGACTTTTGGCAAATTTATATCGCTTCTTTATATCAGCCGCAAAAACTTTTCTGGTAAGGGGGTCCTTCAATTTGCTGATGTCAAATCTTTTCTGTGTAGTTACAGTTGGTCCAGCCGTTCTCAGTTTCACTTTCAGTTTTGCTACTACTAAATGGTGATCGCTATGCTATGGACCCCTGAAGGAAAACGAAAGAGAGGTCGACCAAAAACAACTTGGCGGAGGACTGTGGAGGCTGAGATGCAAAGAATGAACCAGAGTTGGGGCACTGTACGAAGGTTGGCCGCCGACCGAGCAAAGTGAAATCAATTTGTTGTTGCCCTACAAGACGCCACCAGGCGTAATGGCCACTGACTGCTTTGACGGCGGCTAAGGATCAAAGAACCCAATGGGCTGATCACCCGTTTGCCAGTCACTTTGATTACGGAAACAACGACAAATGGATTGATTTGTCGTTGCCCTAAAGACGCCATTAGGCGTGATGGGAACAACGGCAAAGAAAATCTATTCGCTGTTGCCCTTAAGACGCCACTAGGCGTAATGACCACTGACTGCTTTGTCGGTCGTTGGCTAAGGACGGAAGAAGAAGAAGAAGAAGGATCAAAGAAGAAGAAGAAATGGTGATCACTTCCCACACCCGCACCTCTTCTTACCTTCACATCTTGTAATGCATGTCTCCATCTACCATTAATCATAATGTGGTCTATTTGGTTTCTTTTGACCATTTGGTGATTTCCATGTTAATTTCTGTGTGTGGGAAAAGTGTTTCTCCAATGACTTCGTACAGTGCCCCAACTCTGGTTCATTCTTTGCATCTCAGCCTCCACAGTCCTTTGCCAGGTTGTTTTTGGTCGGCCTCTCTTTCATTTTCCTTCAGGGATCCAAAGCATAGCTGTTCTTGTGATGGCATTTGGGGTCTCTTCTGAGGACATGGCCAACCCAGCTCTAGCGTCTGCCAACTATGATGGTGTGCATGTCCTCTTGCTTGCTCTGAGTAAGCAGATCTTGGTTGGTGATGGTATTCAGCCAAAAGATTCAGTGAATTTTTCTTAGGCATGTTGTGTGAAAAGAGGACTATTTCAACATTTCCTTCTCTGTAACTCTCCAGCATTCTGCACCATAGAGAAGCACAGAAAGCACACAGCTCTGATATAATCTTAATTTTGTGCTTGTGCTGTACTGAGAGGACTTCCAGATTATGTTTAGGCTAAAAAAGGCTGTTCTTGCCTTATTCATTCTGATGTTGATGTCTTAGCCTGCCCTGCCGTCTGGTGTTACTATGCATCCTAGGTTTTATTGTAATGTCTGTGATAATCTCTGTGATAATCATCACGATCTCTGCCTTTGTGATACCCACGATCATGAGGTGAGTACCCTTGATAACCTCGCCAGTAAAAACTTGAAGGTGAGCGATGATAAGGGAAGTTGTAAGACCCTCTATCTGATTGATGAAAATCAGGACGATAACGTCCGTCAACGCTCTGTGATCAAGGTCGATGATCATAAGATCTATGATCATGGTGAACTGAGTACGCAGGCATAGGATCTCAATCAGAATATCTATGGAAATCCTTGTTTGGATGTGTGGTTATGAACTGTCTACCTAATTTTTCATATTCCTCAATGGAGTTTGGGTGTCTCTCCTGTAAGAATGACTCTAATTCATGACTACATGCAGATAGAACCTTATCTCGTAGCATGAGATCCATTAAACCCTCATAAGTTTTGTTAATGCCAGATAAATCAATCCACCTGCTAAAGAAATGCTTAATAGATGCAAAAAATTCACCAAAATCAGCATCCTTACTTGGCTTAGCCAAATGGAAATGATCACAAAATCCAGACTCCGTTAACTGGAAACGTCTGAGAAGTGTTTCTTTTACGACATCAAAATCGTTTCTGCTTTTCTCATCCAGATTCATGAAACATTGGAGCGAGTCCCCAGTCAAAAAATCGACCAAGAGACTACTCTATCGCTCTTTAGGTACATTCAAACCTGTAACCTTCATGATGAACCTAGACAAGAAAGAGTCCACAAAGTCGTGATTCTGATCAAAATGAGGCATCTTCAACTTAGGATAGAACACAGTTGAACCTGCTGAAGACTTAGAATGATCAGACTGCAATTTAGCCAATTTTAAAGCTTTTTCTTTTTCTGCATTCAGTCTTAATGCTTCAAGTTCCATAGCACTTCTATGAGCTTGATCTAATTGAAGAAGTTCCATTCTTCTTATTTCCATTTTCTCTTTCTCTAATTCTCTTTCTTTATCTTTTTGTTCTCTTTCTTTATCTTTTTGAATCATTTTCTCTTTTTGTTCTCTTTCTTTATCTTTTTGAGCCAGATTTATTCGCTCCATTTCTAGTTTGAGAAACATTTCTTTTTCTTTAAGCTCCTTTTCTTGGGCTAATTCAAACTTTCTAAGTTCCTCTGCCCATTTAACAGCTTTACGCTGTTCAATTCTTTCAAGATGAGCTAAGTGTTTCTCATACTTAGTCTCTGCATATTCCTCAAGTTCAGCTCATGATTTACCTAAACTTTTACCAATGTTGATAAAATCTTCTAACGTCGACATGGTTATAGGTTTCTAAATAACTTATAATAGTATATTAGCTATCTTAAAATATACAACTACTATATAAACTAAACTTATCTGTAATGTAATTATGTTCTTCAATATAAACTAGAGATGAGCACAGGTGACAATGGACATTGGAAGGCACAAGAAAATGAAATACAGTGAAGTGATATCTTCAATTATACGACACCATGTAACAACTATAAAGCAAATAAGGAAGACTCACACATATTAATCAGAAAACGTTAAAATAACATTACAAAAAATAAACGAGACGAGTCGTTGTTAAAAGTACAAGAAGACAAGAGTTTAGATCAAAAACGTATAAAATTATACACAGCACTGAAATTAGGTCATGCAAATTAAAAATGATGACCGACGTGACGTCACAGCTAAGCACGAAAAAAATGGTTCGTTTTGCAAACTGAAGCAAGACTTCTATAACGAACTAATCGTTAGCCCTTCAGTTAGCAAATACAAACACCGACCCTAACAGTTGTTACAATTACCTAAATTTTTCATAAGAAACTCCCAGGTAATAGTAAGCCCTTTACCAGCCACCCACGAATATATGAATTAATATAAATTGTAAACACATAATGATATATAGAAAAGTAAGGACAACAGTGAAGTGATAGTGGAGTTGACTGAAGGCCAAAGCTGGCTTTATGGACAGGAATAAAGTATTTAAGCGCCTTAATAAAGTCAAGGACTTATCTTATTTTCCATTCCTGCCATCGTGAGAAACCCCTGCACTAAATACAAGCAGCTGTTATGGTTTTGTATCATACAATGAACAGCTGATGATGTCCGTTTGATTGAAGCAATTTCGTCCGATCTTGATTTTGAACGACGGTCCTCGTACTACATGCCTCGATTGATCCGGAGTAATGATTACTGGACAACTGTTCTACCTTGATTTCTGGATTGGTTCAGGAACAACGATCCTTGTCGATGGACAGTTCTAATACAGGCAACAGCGTAAAAGTAATTGACCGTTGATGCAGAAATGTTTTATCTTGACCTTAAAATGCTGACATGCGCACTTCGATTTGCCAGATTGTCTTGGATAAATTTCTCACATTAGAACTTCCACTGTAACTGCGACTGTATTGCACTCGATTTTATTCAACCGTAGCGTCCATGAACCTCTTGATAGATGATCGGTACTTGATCCAATCATTTGACAGAAGAGCTAATCCGTTAACTTCTGACACCAATATGTTATGGGCTTTCCAGGCTTGGATAATTGGGCTTATATTACGTTTCAATTCCTGGATTATATATTCATCTCTTCTGCCTTCCTGAGGTATCTTCTTGCTGTAACTTCGTGTTTTATTTACGTAACTGTTATAATGTTCGTTTCCGTGTTTTCTACAATACACTTTGAATTTGTATTGTCTGACAGTGTTTATTTATTATTATTATTATTATTAGCTTGTAATTAAAGTGTTATGTTTTGACCTAACCTTGAAGGTTAATGGTTAACAGTCATAGAACGTCATTGAATTGGTAGAACACTTCAGGAAACCAAGTCGCATTTTGACGACTACATATATTTAATACCGTTCATCAATTGCATCATGAATAAACATCACGAATGTTTCACATTACAGAACATTTGATAAAGTACAGATCTTTAGCCCATAGTCAATCAGACATTGCACGTCTGTTTCTTTTCACTTTCATTAACCATCCATATATATATATATATTCTCTACAGAATTAATCCTTCTGTTAATAGTTCCCATAGGGTCGCTGCCCAATATATATTACGAGAACTTCGACATATGCTTACTTTAATTTGGCTTACACAGCCAGGCTCTATCAGCCTGATATATATATTCTAACGGCGATAGTACTTTGTGACTTTCGCGTTTAATAATTATTGCGGTTCCGAATACCGACTTATATAATTCTGGACTCAATGGTCCTTACGCATTATAATTTTATTGCTTTAATTAGCATTACCTTGATGGTTATACACTTGAATAAGTGGCTATGGGTTCCTTCATTATTAACTTACCATACAGTTCTTATTTTGTAAGGCTTGCGATTCAGTTCTCTTGGTAACTATTATGTGATATACCCAATAACAAGAAAACAAGTCCACTGTGGCGAGATGGACGTTGTAGAAATAATAGATATAATTCCCAGAACTGGTGAAGAGGATGTAGGGATGGTGCAGGACAAGTGAGGTAGTTAACTGCACAGTCTTGATGGTAGCTGTAGAAGAGAGCTATGAAGTAAGTAACCTTCTCATAAGATCTATCCTATGCTCCAAGGGTGTATCTATTAATAGCTCATGTGAAATGTAGCTCATTATTTATCCCTACCAATTAAAATTATTACAAATTCTTTCAATTTCCACACACAATTTAAGAACTGGAATTTAAAATTAATCAATCAACTGCACGTTATAAAATACATCTGTAGACTTTAATAATAAAAAAACAAAAAGGTGGTCAAGATGGCAGATATATACAACAAGTTTGTTATTGTTATTGTTCATCACTCTGGCCATTGGTGACATCTGGATCTAGTTGAGGTCCTGTCACTGCAGACACTTCTTGTCCTTACTTAGGTCCTGTCACTGCAGACACTTCTTGTCCTTACTTAGGTCCTGTCACTGCAGACACTTCTTGTCCTTACTTAGGTCCTGTCACTGCAGACACTTCTTGTCCTTACTTAGGTCCTGTCACTGCAGACACTTCTTGTCCTTACTTAGGTCCTGTCACTGCAGACACTTCTTGTCCTTACTTAGGTCCTGCCACTGCAGACATTTCTTGTCCTTACTTAGGTCGTCATTGCAGACACTTCTTGTCCTGACTTAGATGTTGATTCCCAAGACACATATTCCCTGGACAAGAAGGCCAATGCTACTATCCAGTGACCTGCAGATGTCCTTTAATCACCACAATGCAGTCTGTTATGCTTCAGCTAAGAAGCCTTTGTTTTGACTCTCTCAGATAAGAAACCTGAAACATATCAATCAATCAATACCCTTTAGCTCCCCGAGGAGCACATGCCTTTAACAAACACATGCCAAGTCTTCCTGTCCCATGCCATCCACTCAAGTTCTTTCCAAGTTTTACTCATCATTTTCACCTCTGTATCCAGCTCTCTTCTCCATGTGTTCTTTTGGTCTACCTCTGCTTCTCTTTCCCTGCAGATTCCAGAACAAGATAACTACACACCATGAGGCAACACTCAACATCTGTCTAAGGACTCTTTTAATCTCTTAAGGATGATTCTGTTTAATAATTTTCCTGGCTTTGATGGAGCTTCTGGTTTGGCTTCTGTTTAAATCTGCTGTCTTGTTGTTCCTGTCTTCTTTCTTGCTAATGGTTTCTGTTGTTATCCATGCTTTGTGCTGATGTTCTTTCTTTCTCGGTACTTCTTCATGTCTCATTCCATATAAATTTTATTTGTTGCCAGTGGTCTTCCGTATCTGCTTCATCTTCCAGCTGTTGGAGTACTTGGTATTTGCTGGATACTGTTGTCTTTAGCTATTTACTGTTGTAAATTTATTGAGTTTTAATTTTGTTTTAGCCAACAGAAGATTGTGGTCTCCCTTGTTCACACAGAATGCGAACATTCCAGGTGCCAATCCTGGAGATTTTCCTAGACGAAAAAAGGTTTGTCAGTAAACCAGACTCCTTTCGGCTTTCTCTGGGTTGCTTCATGTGCTTCCTTTCCAGAGGACCTTCTTCTGTCTTGGGCAGCTGAGTTGACTTATTTTCTGTATTTGACTTGTCCATGTTTGTTGAAGTTTTTTGGTAAAACGTTTATTATGGGATGGAGTAACCAGCCCCATGCCTTACCACCCATAGTCACTTTTTACGACACGCATGGTAGGGTACAGTTTTACTATTCTTTGCTCCCCTTTTGGGCCCCAGTAACACACGGGTGCTGAAACATTTGCACAGAATATAATATCTGTTTCCTACCATCAAAGACAATTCTCTGATTCAGACAATACAGTCCATGAGGCCGTGGTCAACACCATACAAGCAATAAAATACATTGGTAAAATATAGACATCATTTATAAATTCCTCTGAATTTTGTCCTGATTACTTCCCTTTGGCCCTAAGTTGTGCCAAAGGTGATTTTCCTTTTCACAGTTAAGAATTTACATCAGCAAAAATCGAAATGAAAAGAAACTTAAGGAAATGAAGAGCTGTGGATGAAGAAGGAGTAAAAGATGAAGAAGTAGAAGATGAACTCTTGGGCATTCAGCATTTAAAAGCTAAGCCCTGAAAAGGACTGTAAGCTCTTATAGCTAGCATTGGGCCATCCTGACAAGGACTTTTAGCTGCATCAATGCTATTCAAGATTGTGCAGATTATATTTGGCTGGAAACAAATTTCAGTTATCTGCACAGGGTTTAGAGTATCAAAATATAGATATCAGGTGATTCACAGACAGTGATAACATTAAAATCAAATATTACAGCAATTTACAAAACACTTAATGATTACTATAAGTGTAACATACCCTTCAGACATAGTATTACGAATCTGAGCTATGCAAGTCTGCTCACAAAACAAGTCAGCTAGACTTTTCTCAGGTATGGGCTGTGGCTATATGGTTTCATCAAGAGTGTGTCAGTCAGCTAGACATCTTTTCAGCTATGAGCCCTGAACTGAATCTGAGTGGCTTATATAGGTCTAACCCTTTGTTTCTTGGAGGTCTGCACTTTCGTTCATTTTTCTGCTGGAAAATTTTGTGTGGTTTTAAGGTTGTTCTGCCAATTTTCCAACAAAATCCTGAATTCCTCATCAATTATTAAAGATAATGGTTTTCCACACAAATAATTACATATATTGTGGAATGTGAGCTAATCCAGTATCACAAACATCACACTTGTAAGAATTCTCTCCTGTATGTGTTCTTTTATGTTTTCAAATGAGCCTTTGTAAGCTAATCCTACACAACAAACATCACACTTGTAAGGCTTCTCTCTTGTATGTGTTGATTTATATTTTTTGTAATAAACTTTGTTAGGCAAATCCTTCACCTCTAACATCACACTTTTTTGGTTTTTATTCTGTATGTGTTATTATATGCTTTTGGGGACCAAAAGATGCAGCAATAGAGAATTCAGTCAGCAACCCATAGCTTGACTGCTTGCATCAGGGTCAGCAAACCAGAGCTGACCAAGACCGTACTCCACCTCCACGTGGTGGTCCTGGAAACAGTCTGCAGCAGTGCAGTCTGGCTGAGCGAGTACGGATCGAAGAGGGAAGGCAAAACTGGTCCCAAAAAATGCTGTGCTGAAGTCGGATGTGTCGACCGAAAGGTGAAGATATCACAGCTATGGCGTAAACAGACACAACACAACCACTGTCCTTTTCAGGGCGAATGAGGAAGGAGGAGGAGAGATATGCTTTTGAAGTGAGCTTTTGTCAGCAAATCCTGCACCCCAAATATCACACATGTAACACTTTTCTCCTATATGTTTTCCTTTATGCTCTTGTAAATAGCTTTTATCAGCAAATCTTTCACAACAAACATCTCATTTGAAAGGTTTCCCAACTGCATGTGTTCTTTTATGATATAGTAAACTTTTTTTCCAAGAAAATTTAATGCCACAAACATCACACTTGTATGGCTTCTCTCCTGTATGTGTTCTTTAGTGGCATTTTAAGCCGCTTATCATAGAAAATGCCACACCACAAACATCACAAATGTAAGGCCTTTTTCCAGTAGGCATTCTTTTGTGGCATAGCAATTACACTGGACAACAAATTTTGACTTTTAGTGTGTATCTGAGATTAAACCAAGTTACCTTTATGTTGTTTGGGCTGCTGAATATGAAAATGGCTGTTAAAACACCAGATTAGCTCTAGTTTTTTAAATATCTATAAAACAAGTTTTACACATTTGCATATACACTATGATAATAATGCTCATTGCAGAAATGATTCACAGCGACGCCTTTTTGCCTGTCACTTATAATGAGTTTCTGGAGCATCTTTCACAAGGGTCCAACAATAGTCTACCAGCATTGCTGCACTCCATTTCCCTTGGTACCTTTTTTTCGAGGGTAGTAATGTCATGATGAAATCATTCCCCATGCTCGTCACTGACAGCACCGCAGTTAGCAGGGAAGAAATCCAGATGAGTGTAAAAAGTGTAATTTCAAAGACATGTTGCACCCTAGTCTCTCATAGCACTGCAAGACGGTTTCACAAGCTCCTGGTAATTGTCAGCCTTATTGTTTCCTAGAAAGTTTGTGGCCACTTGCTGGAAAAAATTCCAAGCTAACTTTTCATCACCTGTGAGGATATCATCAAAACGTTGATCTTGGAAGAGCTGACGTATCTGTGGACCGACAAATACACCTTCCTTGATTTTGGCCTCACTAAGTCTTGGAAATTTATCACGAAGGTATAAAAATCCTGCCCCATCTCGATCCATGGCATTTACAAAATTCTTCATTAGTCCACGTCTGATGTGGAGAGGAGGGAGCAAGATCTTGTGAGATTCTACAAGTGGTTCATTAAGTACATTCTTTTTCCTTGGTTCAAGTGATTGTCGTTGGGGCCAATCCTGTTTCTTGTAGTGGGAAGTCCTGGCACGGCTGTCGCACAGACAGAGGAAACAGCAAAACTTTGTGTAACCCCGCTGAAGCCCCATCAAGATGGCAATGAAGGTCACCACAAATCTGCCACTTATACTTGTCATAGTTGATGGTGTGTAACAGTTGTTTCATGTTGTACGTTTCTTTCATGTGGACTGCATACCCCAGTGGAACAGATGGTAAAACGTTACCGTTATGGAGCAGCACAGCTTTTAAGCTTAACTTGGATGAATCAATGAACAGCCTCCAATTGTCGTCTTTGTAGTTGATGTGAAGTGCTGCCATCAGACCTGCTATATCAACGCAAGCAATGAGGTTATCTGTCATTTTGAAATATGGAAGCAGATCTTTTTGCCTAGCATGAAACAGACACATGCACATTCTCTTCTAGAAGATTCCATTGCTGTAGTCTGGACCCCTACAGCTCTGCTTTATTTTTTTCATTCAATTCACTCTGAGTAATTTTATGTGGCTGTGCAGACTCTTCAATAGGCAAGAAATCAGGATCTCTTGATGTAGATGCTTTCACAGGTGATGGATGTCCACTGGCCATATTATCT
Source organism: Oreohelix idahoensis (assembly GCA_024509875.1). NCBI lineage: Eukaryota > Metazoa > Mollusca > Gastropoda > Stylommatophora > Oreohelicidae > Oreohelix > Oreohelix idahoensis. Next base: position 561,771 of record JAMPIV010020836.1, on the reverse strand, counting down.
TCTTCATCATCCAGAGTATAAGATTCTGGTGGGTCCGGAACAGGAAGTCTTCCCCTTGAGGCACTGGCCGCATAGCAGAGGGAACATTTGGATAGGCTACAGGCCGCTTTTTCTTCTTAGAAATATGTCCAATAGGAGGAGTCATGCAAAAGTAACAATCATTAAGATGGTTTGTCGGTTCCCTCCACACCACTGGAACTGCAAAACGCATCGATCGTCCTTTTAGGTTCAACCAGCAGCGCAGGTTCATTGCACAGGATTGACAACATGTGTGGGGACCAATACCGGTCCTGGTCACCAATCTCACAACCAAAATAAAGGCTGTAAGCATTCTTTATCATCGGTGTAATGGGTCGCCTTTGTGATAGCAAAGTTATTTGTCCGCAAATATAGCAAAAATAATCCGCACTGTTCACACATTCACGAGACATCTTGAATGACATGTCTACACTCACAGAATCCACAACACAAATGATGACAAAGAGGAAATGTGGTTGCAATGACTGCTACATATCGCGTTATCCAATTGGGGCTCAAGGCTATCCGTCTCATGGGGAATCACATGCCAGTGCTTTAGAAAAGAGAAGGACTGGATCATTCGCATCAGGAAGGTGAAGCCACCAGCCTACTGACCCCCCCCCCCCTCCCACGATCTTGAAAACTAGAGCTGATTCGCGATTTTTAAGTTCATATTCGTGATCAGCATGTCCAAGTTAGTTAAAAATAGCTACTTTTGTCTCGGATACATTTTGGCTGATTCCAGTGTTATTCTTTGTGAGCAAATCCTACACCACAAACATTACAAATGTAAGGCTTCTCTCCTGAGTGTGTTCTTTTAAGCATTCATATTGTGCTTCTGTGAGCAAATCCTACACCACAAACATCACAAATGAAGGGCTTCTCTCCTGTATGTTTTCTTTTATGGTACTGCAAATTACTGTTTGAGGCTAATCTTACACCACATTTGTATGGTTCTCCCCTGAATGTGATATTTTATGTGTTAGTAATGAGCATTTCTCAGCAAATCTAACATCACAAACATCACATTTGTATGGTTTCTCTCCTGTATGTGTTATCTTATGCTTTAGTAATGTACTTTTGTGAGCAAATCCTACCCCACATACATCACACTTGTATGGTTTCTCTCCTGTATGTGTTATTTTATGTATTTGCAATGAGCATTTGCGAGCAAATCCTACACCACAAACATCACATTTGTATGGTTTCTCTCCTGTATGTGTTATCTTATGCCTTAATAATGTAGTTTTTTGAGCAAATCCTACACCACAAATATCACATCTATATGGTTTCTCTCCTCTATGTGTTATTGTATGTCTCTGTAATGAGTATTTGAGAGCAAATGCTACACCACAAACATCACACATGTAAGGCTTCTGTCCTGTATGTCTTATTTTATGGGTTTGTAATGAGCATTTCTCATAAAATCCCTTACCACAAACACACATAAAGGGCTTTTCTCCTGTATGTGTTTTTTTATGTGTTTGTAATGAGCATTTATAAGCAAATCCTACCCCACAAACATCACACATGTAAGGCTTCTCTCCTGAATGTGTTATTTTATGTGTTTGTAATGAGCGTTTCTGAGTAAATCCTTTACCACAAACATCACACATGTAAGACTTCTGTCCTGTATGTCCAGTATGTGTTATTTTATGGGTTTGTAATGAGCCTTTCTGATAAAAGTCTTTACCACAAACATCACACATAAAGGGCTTTTCTCCTGTATGTGTTATTTTATGTGTTTGTAATGAGCTTTTCTGAGTAAATCCTACCCCACAGACATCACACTTGTGTGGTTTCTCTCCTGTATGTGTTATTATATGTGTTTGTAATGAGCATTTCTGAGTAAATCCTACCCCACAGTCATCACACTTGTATGGTTTCTCTCCTGTATGTGTTATTTTATGTATTCGTAATGCGCTTCTGTGAGCAAATGCTACACCACAAACATCACATTTGTATGGTTTCTCTCCTGTATGTGTTATTTTATGTGATTGTAGTGAACCTTTCTGGGCAAATCCTACACCACAAACATCACACTTGTATGGCTTTTCTCCTGTATGTATTCTTTTATGGCATTGTAAATATAGTCTGTGAGCAAATCCTACACCACAAACATCACACTTGTATGGCTTCTCTCCTGTATGTATTCTTTTATGGCATTGTAAATAATTTTTGTGAGCAAATCCTACACCACAAACATCACACATGAAAGGTTTATCTGTGCTATGTTTTATTTTAGGACCCTTAACATTCTCAGTATTACTTTGAACATCTCTGCTGCAGTTTTCACTTTGTGAAGCCAGTCTATAGTTGGCATAATTCTCACAAATGTCTGTGGATAAAACCTTCTTATAATCAGTCTCACAAATGTCTGTGGCTAATGGCACCTTATAATCATTCTCACAAATGTCTGTGGTTAAAGCTACCTTATAATCAGTCTCACAAATGTCTGCTGGCAAAGCCACCTTATAATCAGTCTCACAAATGTCTATGGCTAATGGTTCCTTATAATCATTCTCACAAATGTCTGTGGTTAAAGCCAACTTATAATCAGCCTCCCAAATGTTTGCTGGCAAAACCACCTTATAATTAGTCTCACAAATGTCTGTGGTTAAAGCCACCTTATAATCAGTCTCACAAATGTCTGCTGGCAAAGCCACCTTATAATCAGTCTCACAAAAATCTTCAGTTACACTAAGACGACAGTCCATGAAATTCTCAGACTTTTTGTTATCTGCCAGACTTGACTTAGTCGTGTTTCCTGTCACTACCACTACCAATTTGACATCTTGTTTCATGTTTATTGTTTCAGTAACTTTATTTATGTTATCCTGAGGCAATACTTCTGGATGATCACCATTCTCAACAACCTCCTGGCAGTTAATCTTGCATGATATTTTCATACTGCCATCCAAGATATCATTCTGAAGGAGGGATGACTTCCTTGAATGCATGTCTGGAATATTTAAAAAAAAAGAAGAGTTTAGATAATTATAAAACAAACATCATATCAGGTTACTTAACTTTTTCTGTCCCAGGCAGTTTTTAGGTATTATTCATTCATTCATAACCCTCCACTCCCAAAGGAGCATAGGCTTTCAACAAACACATGCCAAGTCCTCCTGTCATGTGCCATCATCTCAAGTTCTTTCCATGTTCTCCTCATCATTTTCACCTGTTTCCAGCTCTCTTCTCCATTTGCTTCTTGGTCTACCTCTGCTTCTCTTGCCCTGGGGGTTCCAAAACAATGACTGCCTTGTAATGCTATCAACAGGTCTCCTCAGTGTGTGTCCTATCCATTGCCATCGTTTTCTTCTCATCTCTTGTTCCACTGGCACTTGTCTAGTTCTTGTCCTCAGTTCCACGTTGGTAACCTTGTCATACCATTTTAATCCCTCTATTCTACGCAAGCACCTATTTATGAAAGTCTGTAGCTTTTTGGTTGTTGTCTTTGTTGTTCTCCATGTCTCAGAGCCATACAATAGGACTGACTTCACATTTGAGTTGAAGATTCTTATTTTCGTGTTGGATCAGATTTCTCTTGATCTCCATATATTTCCCAACGCAATGAAAGCTCCTCTTGCCTTTTGTATTCTTATTTTGATATCGCTGTCTGTCCCTCCAACTTTGTCTATATTACTGCCAAGATATGTGTACAATTCTACATCTTGTATTGGTGCTTCTTCAAGTTCAACCATGTTATCATTCTTCTTCTTCTTCTTCCGTCCTTAGCCACCGACCGTCAAAGCAGTCAGTGGCCATTACGCCTAGTGGCGTCTTAGGGCAACAGCAGATAGGTTTTCTTCGCCATTGTTTCCCATCACGCCTATTGGCGTCTTTAGGGCAACGGCAAATCAATCCATCTGCTGCTGTTTCCGTAATCGAAGTGATCAGCCCGTTGGTCATGTTATCATTACCTGCATTTATTCTCATTATCTTTGTATTTTCTCTGTGTATTTTCAGACCCAATTGCTGTGACCTCTCATCAAGTGTTTTCAATTTGTCCTGCATCTGATTATGGTCATGGGACAGAAGAGCCAAGTCATCAGCAAAATCCACATCATCCAACTGCTTAGTCAGGGTCCACTGGATTCCATTTCTGTTGTGTGTTGTCGATGATCTCATAACCCAGTCTATTGCTAGTAAGAAAAGAAATGGAGACAAGAGGCATCCCTGCTGCACTCCTGTTCTTATCCCAAACGATTCTGTAAGCTGTCCTTCGTGAAGATCTCTGCATGTCATGTCTTCATATGTTTCCTTAATCAAATTAATGATCGTCACGTGAACTCCATAATGCCTCATCAATTTCCAAAGTGATTCTCTGTCGACACTGTCAAATGCCTTTTCGTAGTCCACAAATCCGATGTATAGTGGTGAATTCTATTCCAGACTTTGTTCAACTATTATTCTCAAAGTGGCTATCTGGTCTGTACAGGATCTGTTTTGTCAAAAACCTGCTTGTTCATCTCTCAGTTTCTTGTCTATGGACTCTTTTAATCTTTTAAGGATGATCCTGTTTAATACTTTTCCTGGCACTGATAGTAACATTATTCCTCTATAATTGGTGCACTCTTGTAAATTTCCCTTCTTAGGCAAATAAACCAGGTATCCTTTCTTCCATTCTACTGGTATCTCTTCCTTTTCCCAGACTTTACCAAGTAATTTAAATAACATCTCTGTAGCCATGTTGATATCTGCTTTGATGGCCTCTGCTGGAATGCCATCAGGTCCAGACGCTTTACCATCTCTTAGAAGCTTTATGGCTTTCTTTATTTCTTCCTTCGTTGGTCTTTCACCGTTAATTTGTAGCTCTTCTTCTGCTGGCTGAATGTCCGGGGGATTTTGTAAAGCTGGTCTATTGAGAAGGTCCTCAAAATATTCTGTCCACCTCTTCATTTGCTCTTGTATATTGCTGAGCAGTTTTCCATTCTTGTCTTTTATGAGGCAACTTGTTTGCTTGTATTTCCCCGTTAGCTTCTTTGTGCTGCTATATGGTTCTCTCATATTTTTTTGGCTGCAGCATCTTCAGCGTCTCTTGCCAACTCCTCAATATACTTCCTCTTGTCTCTTTTGATACTTCTTTTTACTTCTTTGTTTGCTTCTGTGTACACTTCTTGAGGCTTGGCTTTGGAACTTCTGGTTTTGCTTGTGTTTAAATCTGCTTTCTTGTTTTTTTCTGTCTTTTATCTTATTGATGGTTTCTGTTGTTATCCATGCTTTTTGTTGTCGTTCCCTTTTCCCCAGTATTTCTTCACATGTCTCATTCCATACAGTTTTGACCTGCTGCCAATAGTCTTCTATATTCTCTGCATCTTCTAGCTGTTGGAGCACTTGGAATTTGTTGGATACTGTGACCACAAATTTGTCTCTTGTTTCTTGATTTCTTAGACATCCTACATTATATTGTTCTCTATAATTTTGCATTGTTGCATATCTCTTGAGTTTCATTTTTACTTTGGCTATCAGTAGGTGGTGGTCTGATGCCACATCTGCTCCTCTATATACCTTTACATCCTGCAATGATGATCTAAACTTCTTGTTTATGCATATATGATCAATCTGATTTTCTGTTCTATGGTCTGGTGATATCAATGTTGCCTTGTGTACTCTCTTATGTGGAAACATGCTTCCTCCTATAGCCAGTTGATTTGAAGCACAGAAGTTTGAGAATAGTTCCCCATTTTCATTCATTTATCCTAGCCCATGTATTCCCCATGACTTCTTCAAATTCGGTGTTGACTGTACCTATCTTTGCATTCATGTCACCCATCAAAATTGTGATGTCTCTTCTTTTTACTTTATCCATAATTTCCTGTAGTCTAGTATAAAATGCTTCTTTCACAGACTCTTCTTTGTCATTAGTTGGTGCATAACACTGGATGACATTTACATGTATTTTCTTTTTAGCTGTTTTAAAAGTAGCTGTTATTATTCTGGGTCCAACAGCTTCCCATTCAATGAGTGCTTTCTGTGCTTCTTTAGATAACATAAGAGCTACCCGTTCACTGTGGTGTGAAGTTTCGTCTTCATGTCCTGAGGACAGCTCCAATTCACCTGTGATGAGTTTTTTCCTGTCTACCTCCTTCCACTTTGTGTCACACATTCCCAGAGCCTCGATTTTATATTCCCTCATTTCTGTTGCTACTTGTGCCACTTTCCCTTGTTCGCTTAATGTCCGAACATTCCAGGTGCCAAATCTGGAAGTTCTCCTAGAAGAAAGAAGGTTAGTCAGCAACACAGACTTCTTTTGACTTTCTCTGTGTTGCATCATATGCCTCCCTGCGAGAGGACCTTCCCCTGTCTTGGATGGCTGTGTTTTATTTTCCTTATTTGACTTGTCCATGTTTGTTGAAGTTTTTTGTGGTTTAAATTTTTTACAGGATGGGGTAACCAGCCCCATGCCCAACCCTCCTTAGTCGCTTTCTACGACATGCATGGCTGTGGTGGATTTGATGTTATGAATTGTTGTAGGTATTAGTATATTTGTATTAAATGAGATTAGCTATGAAGGTCCCTGAATTTACCCAATAGTATTGTGAACTTTTCAGGGTGCCTTTCCGCTACCACCTCTTTTATCTCATTCAAAATGTATTTATGTTATTATATTAATTGACTTCGTTTAGTGTCTAGGGTTATGAATGTAGAGTGTAATGTACAATAATCAACAAACATACAAACAAATAGTTTATTATTCACAACAGCACACAGTACTACCACAATAACATACAAACGACACTTTAAAAGGCTATCTTATTTAAGACCGTGTTTGATATTTGTGTAAATATGATTTTTACAATTTTATTATCCTGATTCTAATTTATGTTGAATCAGGACTGACAATTTAAAAGTGAAATCAAAATAATCATTTACATCAGTCAAATAGCACAATAGATCCTCTGTCCATACATAAAATATTTTTCTAATATACGTCTGTAGTGTTCTCCTACTTTAAGGAAATACTGGTAGTACAACTAGGTTGTTGTTTGAAATCATACCCATTTAGTAATGTTTGTTTCTATTTGTCACTTGTGGAACTATTAAATATTTGTCCCAGTTTATTCACTGTCACTTTTTATATTTCTTCTTTAATTCTGATAGTTGAGCTCTCAGGTGCCGAACGAGAACTTATCTTGGCAGTAGAATACAGGTTGAACCTTTCCTCTGCTCGCTTGACAATCTGTTTCCTGTTTGATAGGCAATGGCCACTAGCATGGGCTCGTAGTAAACAGGCAGAGTCCTGAATCAATCAGTTTTCAAGCGTTTGGTACCTCATTAACGTCAGTACCCAGGACCTCTGAAATGTGAAGGTTATGCATCCTTCTTAATACCTAGTATACACTAATAGTCCACATTCTAGGACAGGTACATTACAAACAAACAAAAAGGGTCATATCCTTATACAAACCTATGCCACCATTATCTTTTGATGTGACAATGTACACCAGTATTCCTCTCCCCTAATAGTTACAACGCCACTGCAATTCCAGCTGTAATCTTTTCCATATAATAGGATAGGTGTTATGCTCCTTTATGACAATCATACATATTCTTGTATTTTTACACCTCTCTGACAGTCTATCACATGGTGGATCAATCTTTAGGCTTTGCCTCATGTTCGCTATAGACCCACTCATGTCCAGACATATATTATTATTTCACATTCAATTTTTATATAAAATACAGATTAATAAATGTCAATCTTACCACAATTTGTTCAATGAAATACACAGAGATGATGACTGACACAGTTTCGATCTGTTTTGTTGTCCAGGCTGCCCAGAAATTATATTTGAAAGCACAGCCTGATCTCATCTATCGCTGGTAGAATTTTTTCTAGTAATGGCGTACCCCCTAACGCTTATTCTGACAATATCGATTCAGTTGGCCAATCACTCTTAATTTTACAAGGGTAAACAGTCTTTCAAAAAATATCATTCAAACCTTTCTATGTTACTAGGCTATTTATGTTTATTCAAAGGTCAGCCAATAATATTTCGTCTCACTTCAAATGCCACCCAATCGGATTCACTGTACTATCTGAGCCTATCTGTCACCTACTTTTTTCCCCAAAAAAATGCGATCCAATCTAAGCAGATATGACTTGACCTGACAGTATCTCTGATCTCTATGTATGGTTTTATCAATAGTTGATTAGTTAAGGGACTATTTATATAACTAACAACATATTCTTGGTCAGCAAGTCTTCAAATACACGAATACACGATTTTCAAGGGGCTATGTGGTTTGGTTCAAAATTCTATCTTTTTTTCTATGTTAGTTGTTTATTTTTAAACTACCTCTCGTTCACTCTTTTTCCATGTAATTTCAAGCGAAATACGAGAGCTTACTAGACTTGAACCAGAACCTGAGTGGAACAGTCCCAGTTATGTTGGTTTGGGCCAGGACTAGACTTGAAACAGGCCAAAAGAAAGACAGCTGATAGGATAGACTAACACTTTCTCTGGCAAACCTCTACATAGTGCACCCAAGGTAGAAGAAATCTACATGATGAAGACATTATTAAGTAAGTAAGTGACATATCCATTGCCAGTTTCATTTTCTTATCTCTTTTCCCACCCGCACGTGTCTGGTTCTTGTCATTAGTGGCCTCGTCATATCATTTCAATATATCTATTGTAAAAAAGTACTCACTTATGAAAGTCTGTACCTATTTGTATGTTGTCACTGTTGTTCTCCATGTTTCAGAGCCATACAATAAGAATGACCTGACATTTTAGTTGAAGATTCTAATTTTTCTGCTGGATTTGATTTCTCTTGTCTATATGTTTGCCAGTGCAATGAAGGCCCCTCTTGCCTTATGTATTCTGATATCATTATCCCCCCCAACTTGGTTTAAATTGCTGCCAAGATATATGCTTCTTCAAAGTCAATATTGTTTTCATTTATTGCATTACACACATACAGCATACCTGTCTGTCAGCTTGTTCAGGATTCCCATATAAAGTACAAGAAATTGACATTTTTAGCTGTGGACGCTCATACAAGGTCATTGTACAGATTTTATAGAAAAAAATTCGCTAATCCAAGGTTTTTGTTAAAATTCATTTTTTTTTAAATCCTGGGATTTCTCAATGTTTTTAAAATGAGATCTCTCCCAGCAACCAATCAAATCCTTTTATACCTTACGATTTTGCCAACAAGTTTGACCATTTTTGGGCTCATGGCGAGACAAGAAGCATATTTCTCACTATTTGCCATCAACCATGCTTGCAACTTCCCCCAGATGCCATTTGTATAAAAAAAAGGGTAAATGTTTGATATTGTGTTCATAATTTAATGGTTGAAATGAACCACTGTGGGCCACACGGGTGTCTTTAGCCCAGTTTGTCTAGATGTCTATTGTTTAGTAAGAATTTGATTACATATTTATAATGGGTAAGTTGGAAGTTTATTGTATGTTATTTTAACCATATGATGTTGTCTTGCAGTTGTAAAAAATTTATTATGTATCAATAAGATAGGAAAGGGGTAGGTATTACGGTGTTTTATTTCTTTAGAAATGGGGTAACGGCAAACTAGGTATCATTTCTATATCTCACAATCAAAGTCATGTCCCAGTCAAGTATAATAAATGGATGATGAAAAAGACATGAAAATATGTTATCATTCATGATTGAGATGGTATCACAATGAATTACATTAATAAAAAGTTAGATCTAAAGTGAAATGAAAATACACCTGTGTGTTACTGGGGCCCGAAAGGGGAGCAAAGAATAGTAACACTGTTCCCTGCCAAGCATGTTGTAGAGAGCGACTAAGGAGGGTTGGGCACGGGGCTGGTTACCCCATCCTGTAAAAAATTTAAACCACAAAAAACTTCAACAAATATGGACAAGTCAATTAAGGAAAAAAAAAAACAGCCATTCAAGTCAGGGGAAGGTCCTCTCGCAGGGAGGCGTATGATGCAACACAGAGAAAGCCGAAAGGAGTCTGTGTTACTGACTAACCTTCTTTCTTCTAGAACTTCCAGATTTGGCACCTGGAATGTTCGGACATTAAACGAACAAGGGAAAGTGGCACAAGTAGCAGCAGAAATGAGGGAATATAAAATCGAGGTTCTGGGACTGTGTGAAACAAAGTGGAAAAGGGTAGACAAGAAGAAACTCATCACAGGTGAATTGGTGCTGTCCTCAGGACATGAAGACAAAAGTTCACACCACAGTGAAGGGGTAGCTCTTATGGTATCTAAAGAAGCACAGAAAGCACTCATTGAATGGGAAGCTGTTGGATCCAGAATAATAACAGCTAATTTTAAAACAGCTAAAAAAAAAATACATGTAAATGTCATCCAATGTTATGCACCAACTAATGACAAAGAAGAGTCTGTGAAAGAAGCATTTTATACTAGACTACAGGAAATTATGGATAAAGTAAAATGAAGAGACATCACAATTTTGATGGGTGACATGAATGCAAAGATAGGTACAGTCAACACCAGCTTTGAAGAAGTCATGGGAAAACATTCATTCATAACCCTCCACTCCCAAAGGAGCATAGGCCTTCAACAAACACATGCCAAGTCCTCCTGTCATGTGCCATCATCTCAAGTTCTTTCCATGTTCTCCTCATCATTTTCACCTCTGTTTCCAACTCTCTTCTCCATGTACTTCTTGGTCTTCCTCTGCCTCTCTTGCCCTGCGGGTTCCAGAACAAGGACTGCCTTGTAATGCTATCAACAGGTTTCCTCAGTGTGTGTCCTATCCATCGCCATCGTCTTCTTCTCATCTCTTGTTCCACTGGCACTTGTCTAGTTCTTGTCATCAGTTCTACGTTGGTAACCTTGTCATACCATTTTAATCCCTCTATTCTACGCAAGCACCCATTTATGAAAGTCTGTAGCTTTTTGGTTGTTGTCTTTGTTGTTCTCCATGTCTCAGAGCCATACAATAGGACTGACTTCACATTTGAGTTGAAGATTCTTATTTTCGTGTTGGATCCTATTTCTCTTGATCTCAATATATTTCCCAATGCAATGAAAGCTCCTCTTGCCTTTTGTATTCTTATTTTGATATCGCTGTCTGTCCCTCCAACTTTGTCTATATTACTGCCAAGATACGTATATGATTCTACATCTTGTATTGGTGTTTCTTCAAGTTCAACCCTATTATCATTACCTGCATTTATTCTCATTATTTTTGTCTTTTCCCTGTGTATTTTCAGACCCAATTGCTATGACCTCTCATCGAGTGTTTTCAATTTGTCCTGCATCTGATTACGGTTATGGGACAGAAGAGCCAAGTCATCAGCAAAATCCACATCATCCAACTGCTTAGTCAGAGTCCACTGGATTCCATTTCTGTTGTGTGTTGTCGATGATCTCATAACCCAATCTATTGCCAGCAAGAAAAGAAATGGAGACAAGAGGCATCCCTGTCGCACTCCTGTTCTTATCCCAAATGGTTCTGTAAGCTGTCCTTCATGAAGAACTCTGCATGTCATGTCTTCATATGTTTTCTTTATTAAATTAATGATCTTCAGGGGAACTCCATAATGCCTCATCAATTTCCAAAGTGATTCTCTGTCTACACTGTCAAATGCCTTTTCATAGTCCACAAATCCGATGTATAGTGGTGAATTCCATTCCAGACTTTGTTCAACTATTATTCTCAAAGTGGTTATCTGGTCTGTACATGATCTGTTTTGTCGAAAACCTGCTTGTTCATCTCTCAATTTCTTGTCTATCGACTCTTTTAATCTCTCAAGGATAATCCTGTTTAATACTTTTCCTGGCACTGATAGTAACATTATTCCTCTATAATTTGTGCACTCTTGTAAATTTCCCTTCTTAGGCAACTTAACCAGATATCCTTCCTTCCATTCTGCTGGCATCTCTTCCTTTTCCCAGACTTTACCAAGTAATTTATATAACATCTCTGTAGCCGTGTCGATATCTGCTTTGATGGCCTCTGCTGGAATGCCATCAGGTCCAGACGCTTTTCCATCTCTTAGAAGCTTTATGGCTTTCTTTATTTCTTCCTTCGTTGGTCTTTCACCGTTAATTTGTAGCTCTTCTTCTGCTGGCTGGATGTCCAGCGGGTTTTGTGGAGCTGGTCTATTGAGAAGGTCCCCAAAATATTCTGTCCACCTCTTCATTTGCTCTTGTATATTGCTGAGCAGTTTCCCATTCTTGTCTTTTATGAGACAACTTGTTTGCTTGTATTTCCCTGTTAACTTCTTTGTGCTGCTATACAGTTCTCTCATATTTCCTTTGGCTGCAGCATCTTCTGCCTCTCTTGCCAACTCCTCAATATACTTCCTCTTGTCTCTTTTGATACTTCTTTTTACTTCTTTGTTTGCTTCTGTGTACACTTCTTGAGCCTTGGCTTTGGAACTTCTGGTTTTGCTTGTGTTTAACTCTGCTTTCTTGTTTTTCCTGTCTTTTATCTTATTGATGGTTTCTGTTGTTATCCATGCTTTTTGTTGTCTTTCCTTTTTCCCCAGTATTTCTTCACATGTCTCCTTCCATACCGTTTTGACCTGCTGCCAATAGTCTTCTGTATTCTCTACATCTTCCAGCTGTTGTAGCACTTGGAATTTGTTGGATACTGTGACCGCAAATTTGTCTCTTGTTTCTTGATTTCTTAGCTGTCCTACATTAAACTGTTGTCTATAATTTTGCATTGTTGCATATCTCTTGAGTTTCATTTTTATTTTGGCTATCAGAAGATGGTGATCTGATGCCACATCTGCTCCTCTATATACCTTTACATCCTGCAATGATGATCTAAACTTCTTCTTTATGCATATATGATCGATCTGATTTTCTGTTCTATGGTCTGGTGATATCCATGTTGCCTTGTGTATTCTCTTATGTGGAAACATGCTTCCTCCTATAGCCAGTTGATTTGAAGCACAGAAGTTTGCGAATAGTTCTCCATTTTCATTCATTACTCCTAGCCCATGTTTTCCCATGACTTCTTCAAATCCGGTGTTGACTGTACCTATCTTTGCATTCATGTCACCCATCAAAATTGTGTTGTCTCTTCTTTTTACTTTATCCATAATTTCCTGTAGTTTAGTATAAAATGCTTCTTTCACAGACTCTTCTTTGTCATTAGTTGGTGCATAACATTGGATGACATTTACATGAATTTTCTTTTCAGCTGTTTTGAAAGTAGCTGTTATTATTCTGGGTCCAACAGCTTCCCATTCAATGAGTGCTTTCTGTGCTTCTTTAGATATTATAAGAGCTACCCCTTCACTGTGGTGTGAAGTTTCGTCTTCATGTCCTGAGGACAGCACCAATTCACCTGTGATGAGTTTCTTCCTGTCTACCCCCTTCCACTTTGTTTCACACATTCCCAGAACCTCGATTTTGTATTCCCTCATTTCTGCTGCTACTTGCGCCACTTTCCCTTGTTCGTTTAATGTCCGAACATTCCAGGTGCCAAATCTGGAAGTTCTCCTAGAAGAAAGAAGGTTAGTCAGCAACACAGACTCCTTTCGGCTTTCTCTGTGTTGCATCATACGCCTCCCCGCGAGAGGACCTTCCCCTGTCTTGGATGGCTGTGTTTTATTTCCTTTATTTGACTTGTCCATATTTGTTGAAGTTATTTGTGGTTTAAATTTTTTTTTACAGGATGGGGTAACCGGCCCCATGCCCAACCCTCCTTAGTCACCTTCTACGACATGCCTGGCAGGGGACAGTGTTACTATTCTTTGCTCCCCTTTCGGGCCCCGGTGACACACGGGTGATGGGAAAACATGGGCTAGGAATAATGAATGAAAATGGGGAACTATTCTCAAACTTCTGTGCTTCAAATCAACTGGCTATAGGAGGAAGCATGTTTCCACATAAGAGAATATACAAGGCAACATGGATATCACCAGACCATAGAATGGAAAATCAGATTGATCATATATGCATAAACAAGAAGTTTAGATCATCATTGCAGGATGTAAAGGTATATAGAGGAGCAGATGTGGCATCAGATCACCAACTTCTGATAGCAAAAGTAAAGAATGAAACTCAAGAGATATGCAACAATGCAAAATTATACACAACAATTTAAAGTAGGACATCTAAAAAATCAAGAATCGAGACAAATTTGTGGTCACAATATCCAACAAATTCCAAGTGCTCCAACAGCTGGAAGATGTAGAGAATACAGAAGACTATTGGCAGCAAATCAAAACAGTATGGAATGAGACATGTGAAGAAATACTGGGAAAAAGGGAATGACAATAAAAAGCATGGATAACAACAGAAACAATCAATAAGACAAAAGACAGAAAAAACAAGAAAGCAGATTTAAAAACAAGCAAAACCAGAAGTTCCAAAGCCAAGGCTCAAGAAGTGTACACAGAAGCAAACAAAGAAGTAAAAAGGATTAGAGCAGCAGTGATAAAGGAACCAATCTACCCTCTGATACTGAGGATTAGATATCTGTTTTGGGGAGATCCCAAATCACCTGTGATCATGGTGGCAGTACAGACCAGGTCACAATCTAGGAAGGAGGAAGACAGCCCAATAAATACTCATCCAGAGGAGATGAGGAAGGCACAAGCTGAAGATAGCTCATTAAAACCTTGTTTTGGCAAACTGCCAAAAATCCATAACCCCCCAACAAAAGGAGAATTTTATATGAAGAAGGGTTTGCTCTACAGGAAAGTTGGAACAGGACCCAATGGGCATGGACAGTTAGTACTGCCATCTTCGTATAGGGCACAGGTTATGGAGTTAGGACATACTATACCCTTTAGTGGACACATGGGAATTAGCACCATGGGACAACAAATAGCATGTCACTATTTCTGGTCAGGTATTACTGAGGATATAAAAAGATATGTAAAATCCTGCCCAGAATGTCAAAGGGTAGCTCCAAAGCACTGGACTATGCCTGCAACTCTGGGAGAAATGCCAATCATGGGAACTCCATTTGAAAGAGTTGCAGTGGATATTGTTGGACCTCTCACCCGAACCAAGAGAAGAAACAGTTATATTCTTACTCTGGTGGACACATGCTCTATGTGGGGAGAGACTGTAACCATGTCATCTATAGATTCCAAACATGTGGTAGAAGCGCTTCTTACAATATTCACTATGTTAGGTTTTCCCCACATAATCTTGACTGATAATGGCTCTCAGTTCAAGGGAAAGCTAACTGAGGAAGTATTCAGGATCTTTCAAGCCAGGTACTTTCACTGTAGTCCCTATCACGCCCAAATGAATGAGCAGGTAAAAAGATTCAATGGGACTCTTATTTCTATCCTGCGGAAGCTGGCACATGAGAAACCTGATACGTGGGATGTCTATTTACCCACTGCATTGTTTGCCTTCCAGGAAGTCCCACACAGCTCAACAGATATGGCTCCAGCAGCGTTGTTATTTGGCCGGCCCATCAAAGGTCCATTAGAAGCCTTAATGATGACATGGACAGATGCGAAAGCAGAAGAGACTGTAACCTCATCATATCAGTATGTGAACGAGTTGACATCTCATTTAAAAACTGGCTGGAAATTTTCAAATGATAATCCGAGGAAAGCCAGAAGGATACATGCTGCTTATTACAACAAGAAGGTGGAGGATAGAGAACTAGCTGTTGGGGAGAAGGTGCTTATTCTGTTACCCAGCAGTAGCAACAAACTTCAAATAGGATGACAGGGCCCCTACACAGTTCTAGAAAAGCTATTTAGAACCAATTACAAAACAGACAAAAAAGGGAAAAGAAAAGGTCTATCATGTGAATCTACTCAATAAGTATTATGATATAAATGCATCGGAAGGTGCACATTTAATGACCCTAGCCATAGCTACTGAAATGAAAAATGAACCTCTTACCTCATACCCTTTAAAACCCTGTGAAACACCTGAGCAGGTAAAAGTCAGTAACTACTTGACAAAAGGGCAGAGGGAGCAGATTCAAACAGTTTTGGAAAAACATACAGACGTGTTAATGGACAAACCGGGGCACACAGACTTGTTAGAATATGACATGAAATTACTAGACCCAACACCGATTTGTATGAAAACGTATTCAATTCATTTCACCAAAGAATAAGATTTAAAGGGAGAGATAGAGTACTTATTGCAGGAAAATATCATTTCCCAAAGTGAATCACCTTATCACGTCAGTGTTGTTTTGCTGAGGAAACCCTCTGGTGAACATAGACTCTGCATTGATTACAGGAAATTAAATGCCGTAACAGAGTCACAAGTGGATCCATTACCGGACATGAATCAGCTGTTTGCCAGGTTTAATAAGGCAAAATATTTTTCTAAAGTGGATCTAAGTAAAGGGTATTACCAGATTCACATCAAAAATGAATTCAGACCATTGCTGGCCTTTAGCACTTCGGAGGGGCACTATTAGTTCAATATGTTGCCTTTCGGTTTGAAAAATGCTCTGAGTGTTTTCTCCAGGATGATGAGGAAATTACTGGATCCCTTACAAAACCCAGCTATCAATAATTTCATGGATTATATCCTCATAGCAACAGAAACATTTGAGGAACATCTATCATATCTAGAAATGTTATTGGATAGAATAAGAGAGGCAAATTTGATCGCTCGCCCTACTAAATCTTGTATTGGTTGCCAGGAACTGGAATTCTTGGGTCACACAGTATATCAGAGTAATATGACCCATTACCCCCAGAATTTGGAAAAACTACAGAGAGTACCCAGACCACAAACAAAGAAGGATGTGAGATCTTTTGTTTCACTATGTGACTTCTTTCATAAGTACATTAAGGATTTCAATAGTGTATGTGCTCCTCTGACTGATTTGATAAAGAAAGGAAATCCAAACAAAGTTGAGTGGACAGTGGAATGTGAGAAGGTATATTCAGACTTGAAGCAAAAACTCACAAGTAGGCCTATACTGAGACTTCCAGATCTGAGTCAAGAATTTGTGGTTAGGACTGATGCAAGCACCCATGAAAGTCTGTAGCTTTTTGGTTGTTGTCTTTGTCGTTCTCCGTGTTTCAGAGCCATACAATAGGACTGACTTCACATTTGAGTTGAAGATTCTTATTTTTGTGTTGGATCCGATTTCTCTTGATCTCCATATATTTCCCAATGCAATAAAAGCTCCTCTTGCTTTTTGTATTCTTATTTTGATATCGCTGTCTGTCCCTCAAACTTTGTCTATATTACTGCCAAGATATGTGTATGATTCTACATCTTGCATTGGTGTTTCTTCAAGTTCAACCCTGTTATCATTACCTGCATTTATTCTCATTATTTTTGTCTTTTCCCTGTGTATTTTCAGACCCAATTGCTTGTGTAGAATAGAGGGATTAAAACGGCATGACAAGGTTACCAATGTGGAACTCATGATAAGAACTAGACAAGTGCCAGTGGAACAAGAGATGAGAAGACAATGGCGATGGATTGGACACACACTGAGGAGACCTGTTGATAGCATTACAAGGCAGTCCTTGTTCTGGAACCCCCAGGGCAAGAGGCAGAGGTAGACCAAGAAGCACATGGAGAAGAGAGCTGGAAACAGAGGTGAAAATGATGAGGAGAACGTGGAAAGAACTCAAGATGATGTCACGTGACATGAGGACTTGGCATGTGTTTGTTGAAGGCCTATGCTCCTTTGGGAATGGAGGGTTATGACTGAATGAATGAATGATGCAAGCACCATAGGGTTAGAGGCAACATTATTGCAAAGATCTCCGTCACAGCCTGGAGAATTGAACCCTGTTGCATATGCCAGCCGCAAATTGAATAAGGCGGAAAGAAATTACTCCACGGTTGAGAGAGAATGTTTGGCATTAGTCTGGGCCATAAAAAAGTTCCAGATATATCTTTATGGTAGACATTTCGTGGTCCAGTGTGATCACCAGCCACTTGTTTTTCTCGCTCAGACTCAACATGGTAACGCAAAGTTATTAAAGTGGTCTCTTTTGATCCAACCGTACTCGTTTACCATTGAATATATCTCAGAATGTTGTTTACGTAGGCACCCACCTGAAGGAAACCAGGAGAGTAAGAAGGAAGAATAAACTTCCTATTGGATGAATGCCTTGGGAGCTTCTTGTCGTGAATTCTGAATCTCAATGCGCCATTCATACCAAAATGGCACACCATACTAAATAAAGTGTTTGCTAGTTGGACCAATGAAACGGCACCCTTATTCATGTTTGTTTACAAACGTATTATGCATCTAACATGGCCGGACACCAAATCTGTGTTACAGAGTTGGGTATGGAATTAAATTATAGGACTATGAGTTTAGAACTGCATGGAAGAGATCAGTAATTCACTAATGGGACTGTTCCTTTATAAGAATGTGCAAAGATTTCCATGGAAAGTGTTATACTAACACATACATTTTGAGTGGAATGTATCGAGACAACAGGCAAGTCAAAAATTTTGCTGTTTAGGCTGTGCCTATGAAAAGATGGACAAAGTAAAGGAAAAGACAATTATCTAGAAAGATAAAGAATAATCAAGGGCGTACTTTAAGCCTAAGATGAAGGAACTCGCTCCAGGAATAAAGAAGATATGAATATTTCTAATTTTCCATAAATGCACTACTCAACAAAATTATGCCTGCATTTGAGAACGCAAACATACTTCACTGAAAAGCCATTAACAGCTTGACTGTATGTACTTGAGGGTAAGAAAGAATAGGGTTCATAGCAAATTCTTCAAGCATTTTCCAGGCTTTTTCCAGGTCCAGCACGTGATTTTCAAGGATGGGAAACTAATATTTTCCTCATCTAATTTTCTCAGATATAATTATTACTTTGCTGACCAGCAATCTGGAGCATTATCGTCTCCCATTACCAAGGGTGGTTGCAGATTTCTTTAAAAAGAACTTTTTTTTTTTTGAAAATTCATAAAAGATTGAAAAACAGACATCTTTTCCTAGTTTTTAGTGAATTTGTTCAACGTCAGCACAATAAAATGTTAGTGACATGGATGGCAATGAATAAAATAAGCTAGCTTAACGTATTGATTTAACGATTAACCATGTATATCAACATAAAAGGCTAATAAAATTGTGAATAAAATGCAAAAAAAACCTGTATTTTTCGTGTTTGTCCTTTTTGAATGTATTCTGTGTCTGTGGCATCTGACAAAGAGCATTTATAAATGTTTGAGTAGTTAAATACCTCTAGTTGGAGTCTGAGCTGCTTTTTTCATTAACTGGGGTTGAAGTTGTAGCTGTAGTCCTCTGCAAGAGTCTTTGTCTGGATCGTTGATAATCCTCGACTGTGTGGTATAAGTTGAAGCAGGATATCAGGCATAGAGGTACATTGCAATCTGGGCAGTACACGCAAATCTGGCTTCTGTTCCCTACAGCCTTACACACTTTACAGTCTGGTTTGTACCTTGCCCTTTCAAATTTATCAATGAAGTGGTGCTCAGTAAGTCGTGTTGTTGTGACCTGTGGTTTTGAAGGTGTCACATTGTGTCGAAGAATAGCAGGTTCAATAAGAGTCAGACTGACATCTTGATCTTTGCTTTGATCTTTTTTGTAGAATTGGCAGTGTTGTAGGTTATGTGCCCATTGACCAGGGCAGTTTCAACTGAGAAATGATATAAAAGTAGGATCTGTGTGGGTAGGGGTAGCTTGCACCTAGTTGGCCGAAGTGGTCAACACCTCCCATACTTCCTATTTTCAGCTACCATTCCAAATGCACCAATTGAATTTCTTTCAGATCTTGAAATAAAGCTGAAGGCTGGATAAAAGCTACCACAGAAGAGAATATGTGTCAGAGGGAGTAGAGTTAGATGGTTTTGATGTTTCTGAGGGTAAAACTGCTCCTTGAGGTTGTGTTCTTTTCTGTAAAATAAAAAATGGAACACACAAATAACTTATGAGTAGGTCTAAGCTATGTATATTTACCAAGTCAAAATTCTAAACCCATACATAATATAGTCAAACAATATTTAACTAGAACAAAAGCTAATATATAGTAATTGGGAGGGTGAAGGTATTAAAATATTCTTATAATATTTATGATAAGTGAAAATCTATTAAATATCTAACTGGAAACAGCAGGCCTTTTCAACCCCCCCCCCATCTTTATTATTTTTGTTGGGTTTTGTTTTATTTCGTTTGTTTAGATTTTTAAAAAAATTGTATTTAATTATTTTTAAAAAAAAATAACATAGGCCTATGAACACAATTGGTAATTTTCATTTATCCTAATTACAGTGATTTGACAGATGTGATGCCACTTTTGTGTATCGGCGGTTATTCATGTTATCTGGAATTAAAAACATGTAGGCCTATCCTAATTAGCCTATAACCCTTCAGAGGTAGAACGGGCAATGTCTCTTCACCATAAATATAATAAAAAGAGCATTCAAAATAGGCCTATATTTATTTACAAAAAATGTGGTGAAATGAACAGGGTAGGCTATAGGATATGGAATCGCCATCAATTTCTATTCCTGACCATCTTAAACTGTGTCAAACATATTCCCGTATGCAGATGTAAACCAAGAAATTTCATTCAAACACTTGCCTAGGCTAATTTTGGCCATGGTTAAAAATAAAACTGTAAATAGGCCTACATTGTAAATTACAGACGCAAGTACAGTAATCCTATCTATAAACTGGACTTATTTAAATAGGTTTTATAAATGAGATAAATGAATTTATTACTTACCTCAGTTGAAATGAATGATTTAATACAACTTAAATGAAATTCTTGGTGTTTTTCCCAGTAGCATTCGAGTAATAACAGACGCTTGCGCTAAAAATAAAAGCGCCGAAAACTTCTGGAAATGGATTTAGTGCGCAAAGGGAAGTAGAAATTCTACGGTAATTGAAGTTTACCACAAAATACCATCAATAACCGAAAAATGGACGCAAAGTATCAAACTTTCGATTTCATATTTTTTTCCAGGTCCGATGCAGGAAAATTCAAGGCTTTTAGCCAATTTTTCCAGGCTTTTCAAGGCCTGGAATCTTTTTTTTTTTCGTTTTCCAGGTTTTTCCAGGTTGCTACGAACCCTGGGATGTATACATTTATATATATATATATATATATATATATATATATATATATATATATATATATATATATATATATATATACTGAAGCACATTAAAAACGCACCACTATTATATATACTGATGCCGAGAAGCTGGCAAAAAAAAGTGTGGGAATGGATTTTCCCCGTGTTTGCCATGAGGTAGAGAGCTAATGGCTGCTGGAATGGAAAGTGCAAGATTCAACCCACGGGTGTGTGTACAGACTACATGAAAACGATGAAAGTTACACGTGCAACACGATTCCCAACAGCTATGACCCTGACAATGTGTACGCGTTCTGGCAGTATACTCAGTATAAAAAGGCCGTTGAGACAAAACACCCAGTACATGTGCTTGAAATGCCACGACTATCTGAAAACGACCGCCAACGAGCCATTGGTATGTTGGAGACCGGAATGAGCTCGCGGGCCATTGCCAGAAGGATGAATTGCCACTACAGCACTATTGTACGTCTCAATGAACGCTACGGAACCACTGGCAGTGCCCGGGATAGACTTCGGAGTGGCCAACCACGAGTTACTACCCCTGCGCAAGATCGTCATATTGTGCTGAGTCACCTAAGGAATCGTACTCTCCCGGCAAGTCAAACAGCAAGAGCAATAGTGGGTAGACATGGGCAAGTCTCTCGAATGACAGTCATACGACGACTCAGAGATACAGGCCTTACTGCAAGACGACCTTATGTTGGGCCAAACTTGACTCACAGACATCGTTAGCAGCGCCTGCAATGGGCAGAGCAACATGTCAGATGGACTAGACTGCAGTGGAATGCTGTCCTATTCACAGACGAGAACAGATTCAACATATCCTTTGCAGATGGACGTATGCGGATTTAGCGACGGTGTGAAGAGCGCTTTGCAGATTGCTGTGTCAACCGATTTGGAGGTGGCAGTATTCACATTTGGGGAGGATTCAGTTTTCACCATCGCTTGCCTCTTCACGTCTTCCGTGGAAATGTTAATGCTGTGACATATCGAGATGAGGTTCTGGATGCACTGGTTGCTCCTGCGTTCACAATTTATCCAGACTTGCAGCTTCTCCATCAGGATAACGCACGTGCATTTTTTTGTATTTTTGGTTTTCTCCCTTGCCTGCACAGAATGCAAGGAATTTCATAACAATCAAATGTACAAATTAATGACCAGCATGGATTCATAGGAAAATGAATAAAGATTCCAAATATGTAAACTTGTACACACTTATATTTACATTTCACACTCTGTTCCTGGATTATACAGGTGGTGCGTTTTTAATGTGCTTCAGTATATATATATATATATATATATTTCTAATTATTTAATTAAATTGTGTTGTAGGAGGTGTATAAATGTGTTATAAACCACTGCGACATTATTGGAAGCAATCCAAGCCTGTGTATATTCAGATAAATTGAGAATGGAAGCGAAAAGTGTGTTGATAGTTTTAGAAATGCATTTAAAGAATTATTTCTTGAAGGAATGGAACACACACAAGGAATGAAGAAAAGAATTAAAGTACTTGAATTACTGTATTGATTAAGATATTATATAGTGTTTTCCACAAGGCCTAACAACTGTATGGAGGCAAATCATGGACAGATAGCTTCTTCTTCTTCGATCCTTAACCACCATCAAAGCAGTCAGTGGCCATCACGCCTAGTGGCGTCTTGTAGGGCAACAACAAATTGATTCCACTTTGCACGGTCAGTGGCCATCCTTCGTACAGTGCCCCAACTCTGGCTCATTCTCTGCATCTCAGCCTCCACAGTCCTCCGCCAAGTTGTCTTTGGTCGGCCTCTCTTTCGCTTTCCTTCAGGGGTCCAAAGCATATCTGTTCTTGTGATGGCATCGGGGTCTCTTCTGAGGACATGACCAACCCAGCTCCAGCGTCTGCCAGCTATGATGGTGTGCATGTCCTCTTGCTTGGACAGATAGCTGTAACCAAGGAATTGGAGAAAGATTGTATTCACAGTGGAATGAATTGTGTTATTCATTCATAACCCTCCACTCCCAAAGGAGCATAGGCCTTCAAAAAACACATGCCAAGTCCTCCTGTCAAGTGCCATCATCTCAAGTTCTTTCCACATTTTCTTAATCATTAGCACCTGTTTCCAGCTCTCTTCTCCATGTGCTTCTTGGTCTACCTCTGCTTCTCTTGCCCTGGGGGTTCCAGAACAAGGAATGCCTTGTAATGCTATCAATGGGTTTCCTCAGTGTGTGTCCTATCCATCACCATCATCTTCTTCTCATCTCTTGTTCCACTGGCACTTGTCTAGTTCTTGTCATCAGTTCCACGTTGGTAACCTTGTCATAATACTTACTTACTTAGTCATTTCTCTTCTACCGTGAGGTGTAGAGGTTTGGAAGAGAGAGCACCAGACTATTCTATCAGCTGTCTTCTTCCTGGCCTGGTTCCATTCTAGTCCTCGGTCCTTCAAAGATTGTCTAATGTTGTCTTCCTAGCGGACTCTGGGTCGTCCTGGAGGTCTGGATCCCTGGCTCTTTGTTTCCCATGCTTGTCGTGGTAGCCGATCTTCTCCCATTCTGCAGACATGGCCAAACCATCTTAGTTGGGACTGTTCTATTTGGGTCTGCAGCGGGTGGGATTTTAGGCATTGACGTATCGTCTGGTTGCGTACCATGTCTCTTCTTGTTACTTCAACCACCTTCCTCAGATACCTCATTTCTGAGGTTTGGATCTGGCTTTTGTGTGTTGTAGTCATTGCCCATGACTCGCATCCATATGTCAAGACTGGGACATAGGTGGAGCGGTATACAGCCATCTTCGTTTTCTTACCAACCTCTTTCTTGCTGAGGAATCCTCGATTTATGGCCTGATAAAGTCTCCCAGCCGCTGCTTTTGTCATAATACCATTTTAATCCTTCTATTCTACGCAAGCACCCATTTATGGAAGGCTGTAGCTTTTTTGGTTCTTGTCTGTGTTGTTCTCCATGTCTCAGAGGACTGACTTCACATTTCAAAAAAAAAAAAATACAACAAAGCAAACCAACCGATAACAGCAAAAAAAAAAAAAAAAATTTACCAAATTATGAACAGAATATCAAATCTTCAAAGAAAAACGTAGCACCAAAAATTTACAAAATTATTTAAGAGTTGTTAGCCTAGACCAGTGATAGTTATAGATTGCCACTTTATTAAAAAATAAAGCAGCGAATCTCGATCGCTGGAATAAAGTAGGTAGGCCTACTCAATGCACATAAACTTTTTTTTTTCTGCTTTTGTAGGACCTACACAAAATTTTATATTAATTTATTGGAAATATTTAAATGGTCAAAATATAACTGGAAAGATTAGGAGAATGACAAAAATAAAATACAATGAAGCAAAGCAAACAGCTAACAGCAAAACATAAATAAGTTACCAAATTATGAACAGAATATCAAATCTAAGAAGAAAAAACGTAAGCTACTACCAAATGAAAATGATGAGGAAAACGTGGAAAGAACTTGAGATGATGGCATGTGACAGGAGGACTTGGCATGTGTTTGTTGAAGGCCTATGCTCCTTTGGGAGTGGAGGGTTATGAGGTGGGAGAGTGTACCAGGGTAATACCAAAAAACTGAGACAGAAAGAGTTAAGTACCATGTGGAAAGCTATTATTACATGGTACAGAATCATAATGAAATACACTGAAACAAAATTTACATACCTCATAATTTAGTTCACATTTGATTTGTACCAATTCGTCATTCTGATCCAAGGAAACTGAATAAGAAATTATAACTTTTGTTAAAAAAAAAAAGAAACTATATCAGTAATAATGCACAGGCAGTCTCATTACACATAAAGCTCACTTAGAAGAACATTCTCCTCCTAATATCATGTATACCTTATCACTGTTAAAGGGCTTGAGTATCTCTGAATCACAAAGGGTTACAGTGAATGTAGCAATGGCTATCAGAAGTGCTTCTGAGATTAAAATGGAGGACGATAAAGAAATAACCCAGGGAACACAGCCCCATCGTTCTTGGAAGAGGGTGTGTTTCAGGTCTGTGACCAACCCATTAAAAAATCTTAGAAATTAGAAACACTGGTCAAGTGAAAATATCTTACATAATTACAACTGCAAGCTGAAAAAGCAGCTGATCATCATGGCATTCCAGCAGAGATGAAAGCAGATATGGATTCCTCTAGGTAAAGGTAGGCCCATAACAGACACCATACATACCACATGCTATGGTTTACCCATAACCTGTACAAGGTGTTTGCGTTTTCAGATGTGTACACCCTTGTTATGATTAAAACTCATAACGATTGTGTCAGTATAATGGTTAGCTCAACAGGGCTCCTTGTTTGTTTATTTTATATGGAGTCATTTATTAATACAGGAAGTGACGTCATGCCGATATGGTTGTTTGGCAGACGTGAAACTAAAACTGCAGAAGTGAGGAGATTGTCTGCAAGTCTTCTACCATTGTGTGTCATGGTGAGTGGACGCATGTGTTTGAGCTAAATTTAAGTGTCTATCACTGAGTTATTTCATTACTAATACATCAAGATCTTCTGTGAGGTGTATCTAGTTATCTACATTTAAAAGGTGTATAGCTTCTCTGTCGAGTGTGAATATATATTACAAATGTTAAAAATGAAAAGAACAGCGTTCCATACATAAACGGACTGCCTAAAGTTATATCGATGACTGCATATTATATGCCATTGTATATTGGCCTGAACTGCATTGAATTTGGAGCAGTGTCACAGTATTATAAAGATGTTTACCATCCACTTTGTCCATTGTGGCTCAAATAATTCTAATTGATGTTGGCTTGTTTTGGTGTTTGATACGTCTACTACCCTGGAAGTGATCTTGGCCACTAAATATTAACATCAACAATATAAAAGACACGTAACAGCCAAAGATGGGAGCCTCAAGCCAGGATCTGGAACAAAGTATCTTCAAAAAATGTTTCAAAAATTGTTCAAGTCGGTGGACTACCTTTATTTTTTGCATGTACAGAATATTTTTCAAGATGGCGGTGTTGGTCGGCTGCAGGCCAGAGTTAGAGGTCTAACCCTATTCACTGCATTGTATTTGAATCGTAGTTTCCTGAGGCAGAGGCTGATGCCAGGAGGATTTTTTGCATGAAAAAGCAGATAAGTAAATTTATTGATTCACGCAGTGTGAGGCTTGAAGAATCTCTTTTGACAGGGTTCTTTCTTTTACATGTTATATGTCTATCTGTATCTACATGTTTGTGTAATCGGCGGGTTGGTCGGTGGGACATATGAATTCATTATACCTCATTGATAGTCATGAATTCTTAGGCGTTCTTTAGTTTTTGCATCTGATTTTTTCAACTTAAGGGGTCAGCGAACATAGCTGTGTGGTACTGCCTTGAGTGAATTAACCAGATTCATTATTTATCTAGTTGTGAAGGTTTAGTAATTTTGTAAATTTGTATTTGTTGTCAGGTTCATTGTATTCTATTTGGTTTATTCTCAATTATTGTTTGTAAATTTGTTCATCTAATCTTGCTATCCCTCAGTTATTAGATGTAATATATGTTGTAAAACTGTGCTTCTATTGTCATAAGTGTGGTAGAGCCAAATTTTTTTTTTCAGTTTTCTACAATTCATAAATTTTTGTCTTGGTTTTTTCGTTAGTATTTTCTTCTGTTGGCTCTTTCTACTGTTATATTGTAATCTTGTTGGTATCTCTATTTTTTTTTTTGCTCCTAAAATAACATCTATAATTTCATGCAGTTGATTGATATTGAGTGGTGAACTAATTGTTGCTAATATTGCACACTTATATATATATTATTTAAATTATTATTGGACAATTTGGAGTCAAAATAATAGTGAATTATGGCTACAGAGGATTATTTTATGAAGATTGGTAAAGAATGTGGTAAGGAGGGTGAGGCTTTAAAAACATTTGCTTTAACTGAGCATGCAAAGGAAATAAAGAGGTTAGAAGATGTAGCAAGGGATCAAAGAATCTTGGCTAGGGAGAAGAGAGATGAAGAATTAGCTGAGAAGAAGATTTAGCTGAGAAGAAGAGAGAGGAAGAATTAGCTGGGAGGAGAAGAAAGGAAGAACAGGAACTTGAGGGGAAAAAAAAATTGGCACATGCACATGCTCAATCAGAACTGGCCTATGCTCAAAGAATGGCAGAAATTGAGTTGGAAAAATTAAGATTTCAACATAAACAGGCTAATCCAGCAGGTGATGAGGCTGGAAAAAAGACCATGCCTCTACTTTTAAACTAAATTTGCCCAAATTTAATTCTAATATAGACAATATTTCATGCTTCTTAAATATGAGACATGTTGCCAAGAGTTTAAGGTTGATAGAGCTACATGGCCTAGCAGGTTGATGAGTTTGTTAGTGGGTGAGGCTCTTACTTCAGTCTGCACCATGGATGATCATACTAGAAATGATTATGATGCTGTGAAGGCTTTATTACTTAAAAAAAGTATCAACTGGAGGGAAATGGTTGCAGATTAAAACTGAAATCATTGTTGCCTGATTCAGCTAAGGATTTTGCTGAATTTGTTTCATCAATTTAGCTTTGCTTTTCTAGATATGATGATTTGTTAAAAATTGATAACATTTTTGATGGGCTGACTGACTTAATTTTAACAGACAACATGCTGTCTTCAGTCAGTGGTGACTTTTTGTCCTTTTTGCAGGAGAGAAAGCCTGAAATGTTGGCTGCTGTAGAAAATCTTGGACGGCAATACCAAAGTGCACATCCTGGAAGACATCTTAGCAGGAATAATATAAAGGATTCATTGCCAGTGACATCAGCTAGAACTATGATGCCCAATCCACCCAGACAAAGATCATATAGCATGGACAGAAATTTTCAATTAAATCGAGATAATGATACTGGATCTTTCAGAGGGAAGTATAATTTTAATAATAGGTCACAATAACCTCAAAAAATTGTTCATTCATACGATGTTGGATATATACCTGAACAATCATCTTTTAGACCTAACATGGATTGGAACAGAGGAGGATATAATTTCAAGTCTAACAGAGGCCAAAGGTCATTTTATGGAAATCATGTAAATAATTACAACAACAGAGGTTCTCAACAGAACAATAACTTTCAACGTTCTAGAAATCCTGAACGTTCCAATGCAGTGGTGCATCAAAGTGACAATAATACAGTACAAAATACCAATGTTGTTTCTCATGCAAATGCATGTGGTGTGGACTTATCCAACAGTACTAATTGTTCTGAATGTAATTCTTTATTTCAGCCAGAGGGAGTTCCTAGGCTCTGGTGTGGACACCCTTTGCCAGTGATGTCCTCTTATAATGGAACCGGATCAGTGGTATTCGATAAGGGTTTTGTAAACAACCAACTTGTTTCAGCGCTCAGGGACAATGGATCTGCCACACTGGAGGTTCGAAGATCACTAGTAGACCCTGCTGATTACACTGGCAAAGAACTCCGGTGCATTACATTCAGGGGCACAGTTGAATATTATCCAACTGCAGAAGTATTTTAGATACGCCTTATTTTACAGGCAGGATTCTAGTATGTCTGTTGTCAAAACCAGTCACTGGAATAATTTTAGGGAATATCCCTGGGCTTCATGAATGCACTAATGATGATATTTTGAGGTGGGAACAACAACAACATGTATATACTGCCAGGGTTGATACTACCAGAGCACAGGCTCTTAGGCATGTGCATGCACGGTCACATGATCGGACTCAGAGTGAAACAGTTTTGAGTGATGGTGATGTTGATGATACAAATTTTCTTCTTCCCATCATTGAGGAGTCCCTTGATGATTTCCAAACTATTGAGAAATCATCAGATGTCTATTTTGACTCGAGTGAATCACTGGTTGCTGCTAATATGGGTCCAACCACATCCATCATTGATGATGTGATACCTAGCATTGTTGATGACAATGTTGCTAATATGGGACCAACCCCATTCATCATTGATGATGTGAAACCTAGCATTGTTGATGCAGAGGTTAATTGGATGTCAAGTTTAGTTTGGTTGTGTGCTCTTCAGTCAAAACTGTATATTTGGCTGTTTCTTTTCCTTTTTCCCATTGTCTTTTTACTATATGATTCTTCCTTTTCATGTAGGAATTTTATGGATATTAATATTACTTCAGCTTTTTTCTTTCAGATGCTGACACACCATGATTTCATGTGGTATGTGCTTGTCACTACATTGGGTTGTGTGGCAGTTTTAACAATATTATTTCTTTCTTCAGGTGCTTCAGGTCGTGCTACACCATTTACAGAACATAATAACTTCATACTTGTTCCTATACAGGGACATGAATGTTTTCTTCCCACTATTCCTGTGCCTGAGGTCTTGTTTCCCATTGGTACTTATGATGAGGCAAATAATTTTGTACATTTTAATGGTCATTGTTATGCAGAATGCAAACATCTTGAGACTATACTTTGACTCTTTCAATGCTATTTTCTATGCTGATCTTCTGCCTTTGTTAGATTCTCTATTGGATAGACTATCTACAGTCTGGTGCCCACGTAATTCCCCCAAGCTTAGTGTGCAATGCTTGGTTCTCAACATGCTGCACCACAGGGGGGATTGTGATGCTGAGCCAATTTGTGTTGTTGTTATTTTCATTTTGCTCAGCCATCTCTCTCAACTCTGCACCAAAAAGTGACATCAGGGACTTAACTGTGCCTGAGTACTGGGAGGCCCTGTTTCTGGGTACACCACATACAGCCAAGTGAGGCAACGGTCATCGTGGGCATGTCTTCAGTGGGGAAGTTGTGGAGTCTTCCTGTCCATAGTCTTGCACTTCCTAACACTGCCCACAGCAAGACATCGGAGGTTTGGAGAGTGGCCTTCTCTGCTTTTTGAGCCGGGGTAGGCTCACTGGGAAAGTCTCGATGGGGATCTGGATGTATCCCCGAGCCGGTGGACCCAGCATTGGCCGCTTCTGATGGAGGACTTGCTCTGCCAGAGGTTTCTGTAGGGTTACCTCCTCCATAGCCTAGTGTTTTAACCCAGTAGACTCTGGGGGTCTGGTTTGTTGGCACCAGATATTCGCCATTCACCATATCCATGTTGGTAGAATCAGGGAGCACCGGGTCCAAAAACTGGACCATGCATGAAGGTATGGTTGGCTTGGTTGCAGGCATTTCTCATTTTTTATGAGACCTATAGCAACCCTTGCTCCCTCTTTTTATAGTAAATTTGATTTGTCTAAAGGTTAATGGCAAGTCCCCTTGTTGGACAGAGCAAAACCTTATACTGCTTTTGCTACACCTTTGGGATTATTCCAATTTAATTTTATGTTTTTTTGGTCTCGTTAATGCTCCTGCAACTTTTGTTCATATGATGCGAAAAATTTTCTCTAATCGTGATGACATAATTATCTTTATTGATGATATTTGTCTTTTCCGTCAATCTTGGGAAGAACATGTTCTTGGAATTTAGTCTTTGTTGACTACTCTTTATCTCTATCATCTTACTGCTAAACCTTCGAAAACTAAAATAGGATTCACTGAAATTTCTTTTCTTGGTCATAAAGTAGGAGGTGGTTTTCTTAAGCCTGAGGATTCCACTATCTCTAGGATCTTGAATCTAGAAATTCCTAAGACAAAAAAAAAACAGGTTTACAGTATTTAGGTCTTGTAGGATTCTATAAGAAATTCTTGCCTAACGTTTCAGACATTACTTCAGTTCTGTTTTGGTTATTAAGAAAGAACTCTCCAAAGATTGTTTGGTCACATTCATGTGATGTATCATTAAATTTATTAAAATCAAACTTTTCAAAATCACCAATTTTAAGATTGCCTGATACTCGATTTCCTTTTATCCTAAGAGTCGATGCTTTTGGATCGGGAATCGGCGGTACACTTATGCAGGACTTCGATGATTGCCTACGAATATGACATTTGTACCATCAAGGGCAGTCAAAACGTGGTTGCAGATGTGTTATCTCATGTAAAACACTCACTGTCAACTAAAAACACAGCAAATGCAAATACCTTGTGAGGTTACAGCAAACCTATTAACTGATTTCTTCAGGTGTTGACCAATGGAACATTGCACTATATATGAACGTATTTTGCTGACAGTGCTTTTGCTGACAGTGCTGATGCTGACAGGAATTTCCTGATTTATTACTGCTGTGCAAAGATAAAATATACAAAAACTCTGTAGTGATTGCCAAGGCTGAGATCTATCATAATTTTTTCATCAGAAATTGAAGGATATGACTCAATGACTCTTTTGATAGTACTTACAGGTATTGATCGGTTCACTCAACACCTGATGATGATGAATGCTGATATCGCCAATTTCAAGTTTTACCTCATTTTACTCAGCACATTACATGGATGTCTTGGACCTTCTTGAAAGTTGTCAGACTCGGTTTATGTGCAAAAATACACACATTCATTGATGATCTAAGAATAACGTGACATTTGGATATTTTGAATGCAGTATCTTGATTTATTTTATTGGAACTGGGTCTAAAGATTAAGGGACTTAACTCAGAGATGCTTCACATGGTCAAAAGGAAATAACTATAATACTCCTATCGTGCCTTTTGTATTCGCTATCCATTTGGACATTGAACATTTATATTTCTAGTGAACTTATAATGCAACTTATATGATAATGTAGCAGAGAATCAAGGATATTGCTTTTGTGCTTGAGCATAAATATTTTCTCTGGACTTTAGGATTTTATTATTCCACTAGTGTGTATAATACTATTACACAATGACTTTTAACTACAGTGCTTTAGTTGGCTGTTAATTAATTTTAATTCGCAGGATAAGATTCAGTCTTTGACACATGGCATTAATATACTCACACTAATTATTGAGTGAACATTTTGAGAGTTCTCAATACTATTGTCAATTCATCACATACATCAGCATCTTCTTACCTCATTGGTCACACAACGGCCATTATTTGAGTCCCGTAACTCTCTCCTCATATCTAAATATAGAACACTACATTCTCTCCCTTTCTTGAATTTTCCAGGTCCCAGCACATGATTTTCAAGGATGGGAAACTCTAATATTTTCCTCATCTAATTTTCTCAGATATAATTATCACTTTGCTGACCAGCAATATGGAGCATTACTGTCTCACATTACCAAGGGTGTTTGCAGATTTCTTTAAAAACTGTTTCTTTTTAATTCATAAAAAATTGAAAAACAGACATAGGCCTTTGATATTTTCAGAGCATCGTTATGAATGGTTGCCACATTGAAAAAACATATTTTATGCAAATTGGTCACAAGATCATGGCGACCTTCTTGAATTTGTGTGGCTATTTATAGAAATGTCAGGAGATGTTTTAAAACCATGATCTTTTTCCACTTTATAGTGAATTTGTTCAATGTCAATGCAATAAAATGTTAGAGACATGGATGGAAATGAATAAAATAAGCTTGAGTGACGTATTGATTTAACCATTAACCACTTTTTTCAAAATAAAAGGCTAACAAAAATTGTGAATAAAATGCTTTGTCTTTTTTAAATGTATTCTGCGTCTGTGGCATCTGACAATGAGTGTTTTTGAATGTTTGAGTAGTTAAGTACCACTAGTTGGAGTCTGAGCTGCTTCCTCCATTAACTGGGGTTGAGGTTGTAGCTGTAGGCCTCTGCAAGAGTCTTTGTTTGGATCGTTGATAATCCTCAACTGTGTGGCATAACTTGAAGCAGGGTATCAGGCATAGAGGTACATTGCAATCTGGGCAGTACATGCAAGTCTGGCTTCTGTTCCCTGCAGCCTTACACACTTTACAGTCTGGTTTGTACCTTGCCCTTTCATATTTATCAATGAAGTGGTGCTCAGTAAGTCGTGTTGTTGCGACCTGTGGTTTTGAAGGTGTCATATTGTGTCAAAGAATAGCAGGTTCAATAAAAGTCAGACTGACATCCTGATCTTTGCTTTGATCTTTTTTGTAGAGTTGGCAGTGTTGTAGGTTATGTGCCCATGACCAGGGCAGTTTCAACTAAGAAATGATATAAAAATAGGATCTGTGTGGGTAGGGGTAGCTTGCACCTAGTTGGCCGAAGTGGTCGACACCTCCCATACATTTTCTGTATTTTTCTGCAAGCACTGGCTTCTGAATTGTTCTGCCCTAAAGAATTTGTCTTTCTAATTTTCTTTGTAGCGGTCTTTTTATATTATAAATATGGTCTGAGTAACCTTCTTACTACTGTGGCCAAGAACACATAGGGGTACAACTGGTAGACCACGCACACAGCAATTTAACTGGAACTAGTAATGTCACCACAAAGCAGAGTGGACAATTTACACATGATTTAATCACGATGAACGCTGCTCCACATTCTTCAACTTGGAAAACATAATATCTTATGGCATCATATATGTATTGTCGTCAGTATAGCTCAGTACCGTCTGTAGCTAGAAACACTGTCCTCAAAAGCTTTGCACATCTTTATTTAATTCCAACTCACGTTCTCTCCAGCATTCATAATTCTTTTTACAAATATACTAGCATCATCTCACGGAGGTATATGGATGATCTAGTGATTGAACATCATAGGAATATGTCATGAAATAATATAATTCTCAGGAGCTCAGAAACATATGTCCACCTGCCACAATGAAACACACAGAAGACCCTAGCAGACGATCGACCACTTTTGGGGATCCCGACCTTAACGTCTGCGAACTAAATCTCAAGGTAGTGACATAACTTCCTGTTACCAAGGACTACCGATAATAAACAAACATGAAGCCTTTGTTGAACCATTTTGATATCAACAGACATGTTATGAATCTTACTCATA
This sequence comes from Oreohelix idahoensis, assembly GCA_024509875.1. Lineage (NCBI taxonomy): Eukaryota > Metazoa > Mollusca > Gastropoda > Stylommatophora > Oreohelicidae > Oreohelix > Oreohelix idahoensis. The sequence continues at coordinate 528,019 of JAMPIV010020836.1, read as the reverse complement.
ACAGTCTTGTTTATATTATCATTGGAGTGAACAGTAGATATAAGGTTAAATATTTTCATATCATGCCAGGTAACTGTCGGCATGCCTTATCTTCTGTCACACAAAACACAGGATGGTTTGCATTTTTCAATTTGAGTTGCTTTTTTCTTCAGTGCTTCGGGGAAATGTTTCCTATTTTCAGCTACTGTTCCAAATGCACAAATCTGAATTTCTTTCAGGTCTTGAAATAAAGCTGAAGGCTGAATAAAAGCTACCACAGAAGAGAATATGTGTCCGAGGGAGTAGTATTAGATGGTTTTGATGTTTCTGAGGGTAAAACTGCTCCATGGGTTGTGTTCTTTTCTGTAAAATATAATGGAACACACAAATAACTTATGAGTAGGCCTAAGCTATATATATTTACCAAGTCAAAGTTCTAAACGCATACATAATATAGTCAAACAATATTTAACTAGAACAAAAGCTAATATACAGTAATTGGGAGGGTGAAGGTATTATAATATTCTTATAATACTTATGATAAGTGAAAATCTATTAAATATCTAACTGGAAACAGCAGGCCTTTACATCACCTTCCCTCCCCCAACACCCCCCCCCCCCCCCCCCCCCCCCCCCCCCCCCCCCCCCCCCCCCCCCCCCCCCCCCCCCCCCCCCCCTTACTATTTTTGTTTGGTTTTTTTTGTTGGGGTTTGTTTTGTATTATCTTGTTTCTATTTGTTTCGATGTTTTTTTTAAATTTTATTTAATAATAACTTTTTTTTAAATAACATAGGCCTATGCACAAAATTGGTAATTTTCATTTATCATAATTACAGTGATTTGACAGATGTGATGGCACTTTCATGTATTAGCGGTTATTCGTGTTATCTGGAATTGAAAACATGTAGGCCTATCCTAATTGTAACCCTGCAGAGGTAGAACAGGATGTGTCTGTTCATCATAAATATAATAAAAAAGCATTCAAAATATATATATTTTTTTTTAATGGTGAAATGAACAGTGGGACATGGTCTGATAATAGGGTAGGCTATAGGATGTGGAACCACCATCAATTTCTATTCCTGACCATCTCAAACTGTGTCAAACATATTCCCGTAAGCAGTTGTTAACCAAGAAATTTCATTCAAACACCAATTTTGGCCATGGTTAAAAATAAAACTGTAAATAGGCCTACATTGTAAATTACAGACTCAAGTACAGTAGGCCTATCTATAAACTGCATTTATTTAAATTTGTTTTATAAATGAGATAAATGAACTTATTACTTACCTCCGTTGAAATGAACGATTTAATACAACTTGAATGCGCAGAGACAAGTTCTTGGTGTCTTTTCTCAGTAGCATTCGAGTAACAACAGACGCAAGCGCTAACAATAAATCTGTGCATTCACGTCATTAACGCAAAGCGCCGAAAACGTCTGGAAATGGATTTAGTGAGCACAAGGAAGTTAAAAAATTCTACGGTAACTGAAGTTTAACAAAACATACCATCATTAACCGAAAAAAGGACACCAAGCATCCAGCTTTCGATTTCGTATTTTTTTTCCAGGTCAGATGCGGGAAATTCAAGTCTTTTAGCCATTTTTCCAGCCTTTTCAAGGCCTGGAATATTTTTTTCCATTTTCCAGTTTTTTCCAGGTCGCTACAAACCCTGTCACCCATGTGGTACCGGGGCCCGAAAGGAGAGCAAAGAATAGTAACACTGTTCCCTGCCAAGCATGTTGTAGAAAGCGACTAAGGAGGGTTGGGCATGGGGCTGGTTACCCCATCCTGTAAAAAATTTAAACCACAAAAAACTTCAACAAACATGGACAAGTCAATTAAGGAACATAAAACAAAGCCATCCAAGACAAGGGAAGGCCCTCTCGCAGGGAGGCGTATGATGCAACACAGAGAAAGCCGAAAGGAGTCTGTGTTGTTGACTAACCTTCTTTCTTCTAGGAGAACTTCCAGAGTTGGCACCTGGAATCTTCGGACATTAAACAAACAAGGGAAAGTGGCACAAGTAGCAGCAGAAATGAGGGAATATAAAATCGAGGTTCTGGGAATGTGTGAAACAAAGTGGAAGGGGGTAAACAGGAAGAAACTCATCACAGGTGAATTGGTGCTGTCCTCAGGACATGAAGACGAAAGTGCACACCACAGTGAAGGGGTAGCTCTTATGTTATCTAAAGAAGCACAGAAAGCACTCATTGAATGGGAAGCTGTTGGACCCAGAATAATAACAGCTACTTTTAAAACAGCTAAAAAGAAAATACATGTAAATGTCATCCAATGTTATGCACCAACTAATGACAAAGAAGAGTCTGTGAAAGAAGCATTTTATACTAGACTACAGGAAATTATGGATAAAGTAAAAAGAAGAGACATCACAATTTTTATGGGTGGCATGAATGCAAAGGTAGGTACAGTCAACACCGGATTTGAAGAAGTCATGGGAAAACATGGGCTAGGAATAATGAATGAAAATGGGGAACTATTCTCAAACTTCTGTGCTTCAAATCAACTGGCTATAGGAGGAAGCATGTTTCCACATAAGAGAATACACAAGGCAACATGGATATCACCAGACCATAGAACAGAAAATCAGATTGATCATATATGCATAAACAAGAAGTTTAGATCATCATTGCAGGATGTAATGGTATATAGAGGAGCAGATGTGGCATTAGATCACCACCTTCTGATAGCCAAAGTAAAAATGAAACTCAAGAGATATGCAATGCAAAATTATAGACAACAATTTAATGTAGGACATCTAAGAAATCAAGAAACAAGAGACAAATTTGCGGTCACAGTATCCAACAAATTCCAAGTGCTCCAACAGCTGGAAGATGTAGAGAATACAGAAGACTATTGGCAGCAGGTCAAAACTGTATGGAATGAGACATGTGAAGAAATACTGGGGAAAAGGAAACAACAACAAAAAGCATGGATAACAACAGAAACCATCAATAAGATAAAAGACAGAAAAAAAACAGGAAAGCAGATTTAAACACAAGCAAAACCAGAAGTTCCAAAGCCAAGGCTCAAGAAGTGTACACAGAAGCAAACAAAGAAGTAAAAAGAAGTTATCAAAAGAGACAAGAGGAAGTATATTGAGGAGTTGGCAAGAGAGGCAGAAGATGCTGCAGCCAAAGGAAATATGAGAGAACTGATGATAGGAAACTCTTTACAGAGCGATACAACAGGAAGCAATCTGATCATCAGAAGAAGTCCCCCCGTCCGACAAGTGTTTCGGCCCAATTACTCCTTTACACTCTAAGGGGGGGCAGGCCCACTTGGGTCATGACTCCCAAGCGTCTCAGCCTCCTGTTGTCTTGTATCGAAAATGAACCCATTTCACTTATGGTAGCAACTTTAAAATCCACAACTCCGCCAGCCATGGAGGCAATTGTGAAAGTAAGAAAGAGAAGACAAATTATTCCGTTCGTTTCATCGCACATCACAACTAAGGACACATACTGACATGCCTGCGCGAAGCCGACGAGTTTAGCCGAAATTCTGTTCCTGACACCCCTTATAATATACACCGCCTGTCACCACTCAGTCACAGCCCGTTCACTAGTACACCAAAAAACTCAGCGTATTGCGGACTTAGAAAAATTCCTGGTGTTTTCTGAACTGCAGCATTTATTGTCACGATTTCCATTGCCTATTGCGGTTGTTCCACAGCCAGCATGATGCCTTTTCAGCAGTTCACTGTATAACAGCACAAAGAAGCTAACAGGGAAATAAAAGCAAACAAGTTGCCTCATAAAATACAAGAATGGAAAACTGCTCAGCAATATACAAGAGCAAATGTAGAGGTGAACAGAATATTTTGAGGACCTTCTCAATAGACCAGCTCCACAAAACCCCCCGGACATCCAGCCAGCAGAAGAAGAGCTACAAATTAACGGTGAAAGACCAACAAAGGAAGAAATAAAGAAAGCCATAAAGCTTCTAAGAGATGGAAAAGCGTCTGGACCTGATGGCATTCCAGCAGAGGCCATAAAAGCAGACATCGACACGGCTACAGAGATGTTATATAAATTACTTGGTAAAGTCTGGGAAAAGGAAGAGATACCAGCAGAATGGAAGGAAGGATATCTGGTTAAGGTGCCTGAGTAGGGAAAGTTACAAGAGTGCACAAATTATAGAGGAATAATGTTACTATCAGTGCCAGGAAAAGTATTAAACAGGATTATCCTTGAGAGATTAAAAGAGTCCATAGACAAGAAACTGAGAGATGAACAAGCAGGTTTTCAACAAAACAGATCATGTACAGACCAGATAGCCACTTTGAGAATAATAGTTGAACAAAGTCTGGAATGGAATTCACCACTATACATCGGATTTGTGGACTACAAAAAGGCATTTGACAGTGTAGACAGAGAATCACTTTGGAAATTGATGAGGCATTATGGAGTTCCCCTGAAGATCATTAATTTAATAAAGAAAACATATGAAGACATGACATGCAGAGTTCTTCATGAAGGGCAGCTTACAGAACCGTTTGGGATAAGAACAGGAGTGTGACAGGGATGCCTCTTGTCTCCATTTCTTTTCTTGCTGGCAATAGATTGGGTTATGAGATCATCGAAAACACACAACAGAAATGGAATTCAGTGGACTCTGACTAAGCAGTTGGATGATCTGGATTTTGCTGATGACTTGGCTCTTCTGTCTCACAACCGTAATCAGATGCAGGACAAATTGAAAACACTCGATGAGAGGTCACAGCAATTGGGTCTGAAAATACACAGGGAAAAGACAAAAATAATGAGAATAAATGCAGGTAATGATAACAGGGTTGAACTTGAAGAAACACCAATTCAAGATGTAGAATCATACACATATCTTGGCAGTAATATAGACAAAGTTAGAGGGACAGACAGCGATATCAAAATAAGAATACAAAAGGCAAGAGGAGCTTTCATTGCATTGGTAAATATATGGAGATCAAGAGAAATCGGATCCAACACGAAAATAAGAATCTTCAACTCAAATGTGAAGTCAGTCCTATTGTATGGCTCGGAGACATGGAGAACAACAAAGACAACAACCAAAAAGCTACAGACTTTCATAAATGGGTGCTTGCGTAGAATAGAGGGATTAAAATGGTATGACAAGGTTACCAACAAGGAACTGATGACAAGAACTAGACAAGTGCCAGTGGAACAAGAGATGAGAAGAAGACGATGGCGATGGATAGGACACACACTGAGGAAACCTGTTGATAGCATTACAAGGCAGTCCTTGTTCTGGAACCCCCAGGGCAAGAGAGGCAGAGGAAGACCAAGAAGCACATGGAGAAGAGAGCTGGAAACAGAGGTGAAAATGATGAGGAGAACATGGAAAGAACTTGAGATGATGGCACGGGACAGGAGGACTTGGCATGTGTTTGTTGAAGGCCTATGCTCTTTTGGGAGTGGAGGGTTATGAATGACAAACCCTGTGTTGATCAATAAGTCAATTAGTTGACAATTAATACTGGACTTTGATATATGTTATTGGACAGTGTGAGGTAAGTGAGTGCATGTATTGCTACCATCATTTTTAATAGGTTGGGTACTATTAGTTATGGCGGCCTCACATTGCTGTTAAAAAGGAATTTGTCCGAAGTAGACATGGCTTTGGTATTAACCACGGACCACACTTTTAGTGTTAAACTGCCTGCCCTATGGCAGAAACCTGGGTGCTATGCTAGTTCTTACTTACATCAAAATTTAATGTTACCATATTTCACTCTGGTGATGTTATACTCACACAACAGGAAAAATGAAAACCGTGTTTCCATTATTTTTGCAGGGGGGAGTAATGTTATGATTAAAATTCATTACGATTGTGTCGGTATAATGGTTAGCTCAACAGGACTCCTTGTTTATTTATTTTATACAGACTCATTTATTAATACAGGAAGTGACATCATGCCAAAATTGGTTTTTGGCAGATGTGAAACTAAAACTGCAGAAGTGAGGAGATTGTCTGCAAGTCTTCTACCATTGTGTGTCATGGCAAGTGGACGCATGTGTTTGAGCTCTTAAATTTAAGTGTCTATCACTGAGTTATTTCATTACTAATACATCAAGATCTTCTGTGCGGTGTATCTAGTTATCTACATTTACAAGGAGTATAACTTCTTTATGTTGAGTGTGAATATATATTAAAAATGTTAAAAGTGAAAAGGACAGCTTTTTAGACATGAACGGACTACCTAAAGTTATATCGACGACTGCATATTATATGCCATTGTATATTGGCCTCAACTGTATTGAATTTGGAGTAGTGTCACAGTATAAATAAAAATGTATACCATCCACTTCGTCCATTGTGGCTCAAATAATTCTAATTGATGTTGGCTTGTTTCAGTGTCTGATACATCTACTACCCTAGAAGTGATCTTGGCCACAGGAACCATCCTGTCACTAAATAATAACATTAACAATGTAAAAGACATGTAACAACCTTGAACATAATTTCTGTACAGTTTTCTAACCCTTATTACTGTGTCTCAGAGTTCTTTTATAAAGTCCTGTTGAACACATGATTTCCCAGTCTGTTAGTGATAATTAAGCACATAAATGACTAAATGATGACACCATCACATTATTTTTACAGTGTAAAGTAAACTCAGACATTTATTGTTTGGGTTTTAAAAATAAGTGAAGACCTGCTTTAAAAGGCAAAGTCCCTGTGCCTCATTTATAATGCAGCCCACTGTAACTGAAAATATTTTTACACGAATTAACTCTTTTGATATGTTTTTTTTGGTCAGTCTTTTTGTGTACAGGTTTTTCATCTCCGAGGTGTGGCATGTATGAGACACTGCCATAGGGGAGTTAAGTGTTAGAGACTTCATTAAACTAAGTCCAGCATCAAGAGGTGGAGTGACCAGTTCCCTTCCTCACTGCCTTTTCCTTCCCTAATTCAAGAGCAAAGTCAGGTACCCATTTACAGCTAGGATGACTGGAGCGTATCAATACCATTAATTGAACCTAGCATCTACATTCAAAATATTATTAAGTGTGGTTTAGTGGATGTAGTTTGCTCAAAATCTGTGTCGCTTGAGGTTGATGGTCCAGGACCACCAATGTCCTCTTCTTCATCACTGGAAGCAGCTGAAAATGATTCTGGCACTTTGGGAACTGGTAGGTCATCGCCATGTGGTACCGGACGTATTGCAGAGGGGATGTTTGGATATTCCAGAGTCCATTTTTTTCTTCTTTGATATGCCTTTCCCAATTGGAGGGACCATGCAAAAGTAACAGTTGTTGAGATGATCAGTGGGCTCTCTCCAAATCATTGGGACTGCAAAAGGCATAGCTTGCCTTTTGCCAGTCAACCACAGTTTAAGATGTGCTGCGCATGTATTGCAGCATATGTGTGGCGCCCAGCTCTTATCTTGATCTCCTATTCTGCAGCCAAAATACAAACTGTACGCCTTCTTAATCACTTTAGTTATATTTCGTTTTTGTGATAGAAATGTCACCTCACCACATATATAACAGAAATTATTAGCACTGTTCACACATGTCCTAGGCATTTCTAACTATGATACTTTTGATAAGGACAAATGCACTAACTAATGGCAAAATCTTATCAGAGATAAGATATTTATACACAAAGGTGATGTAATCATAGGTAGGATTGCATCATCAACTTCTAGTTACATTTTTATTGGTCATTAGAAAAAATTATGCAATCGCCCACAACAGTTGCGTCACATATATAAATTGACTGTAATGAAATAAACTAGTAGCATATACGGTATCTTGAAAACTAGAGCCAATCAACATTTTTTAATGTCATTTTCAGCACACCAAAATTAGTTAAGATCAGCTATTTTCATTTCTGGTACATTTTGGTTGTTGACTAGTGTTCTGAGATTTTTCTGCTATGGATTAAACTGGTGTTGAAATATGTAAGTTCACAGTTTAATTATCTTTTTTTCTAGTTATTTTTTATCAGGTCTACATTTCACATGGCATGACAGTTTTTCTACATCAAATAATTGTTTACAGCATTTCAAAAGATTTTTCAGTCAATTTTCCACATATTTATTTATAACATAGACACCTACTGAAATAATATGTGTATCTACAATTTTTAAAATATAACCTGAAGAGAAAAATTGCACACATTTTGAGTGGTTGTTTTTACAAACATTTGTGATTTTGAGAAACAAATCATAAAAATTAAATCTGTGAAGTGATAGTGGTAAAAGTTTCTAGATATGTTTCAAACTAAATATGCACTGAAATTCTTAACATTTTATTGCCATACATTAACTAGCAGCTGAAATATTTAAGTTTAAATATATTAAGTCGAGGAAGTTGAGGGGAACTGTGGTAAGACGTGGAGTACAATGGATGAGAATGAAAAAAAAAATAAAAAAGGTGATTCGTCTTATGAGAAAAAAAGACAAAGAAAGTATCCAACATTGCAAGCAGGGAAAGTTGAAGGCCTTGTGGTCGCAATGTTGGCTATTTTCTTTGTCTTTTGTCCTCATAAGATGAATCACCTTATGAGTTTGCTGAAGGCCTATGCTCAAATTTAAATGTATTGGTAGGCCTTAGGTTGAGGCTAGCTGACTTCTGACAAAGCTCGAAATAAGGCTGGGGTTAGGTTAAGGCTAGCCTACCTGTAGCTTAACATAAATATGGATAGTCAGTCTTGCAACATGCGCAACTTGTCTACTGTCCTCCAAAATTTTACCAAACTACCAGGCAGTGAGGGAGCAGCAGTAACATAGTGGTTAGTGCACTGATTTCCTGGCTCAGTGGTCTATGGTTCGATCCCCAGATGTGGGATTTTTTTTAGGCCGCAAACGGCTCCTGGGTCAACCCAGCCCCCAAATGGGTACCAGACCAACTCTGGGAAGGTTAAGGCGGCCGGCGTGATGCTGACCACATCACCCCTAGTGTGCCAACGGTAAAGAAAAATATTGGCCTATAGCACGTTTCACTAGCTTTGCCCAACTTCAAAATGCTATATCTCAGCGAATATATAACGCATATAAGTGAAATTTTGTGTGTAAATTTGAAATGGTATAGACCCTATGAATTAAATTTTCCATTAAAATGCAGCCATTGGTTTCAATTTTTGTTTCTTTGCGATATAATATAAAATACTACTTGCCAGCACACATCACACACACGCATATTGAAATGTCTACAGTAAATTATACGACCTCATTTGCACATTTTTGGTTTATCAAGAAATTGGCATGATTTTTGCGTGAAATTGCGTGAAATTGCACTTCTTGAACATAAAACAGTTTATTTCCGGTTTTACGCACACATTGTCAATCAGTGGCGTGTCTACAAAAAGTATTGTATGGCTAAGTAGGAAAAATGAGTCTTCGAGTACATGTTATGACATTACAGCAAATCACAAATAGGATTTTAAAGTATTTCTTCAATGAAGCTACTCGAGGAAAACTATATCATTCCATTTCAAACCTACATAAGAGGACTATTCATGCCTTGGGGATAAGCAAACGATCATTGCACCGCTGGATAGCGACATCTGAAATTTGTAATTCCAGTGTTTTACACACGAAAAATAGGCCAAGAGTGGTGAATAATTTTGACAGAGAATTGATCCGCAGAGAAATTTGCAATATGTTTCACAATAATGAGGCAGTGACTTTAAGGAAATTGAAAATTTGATTAAGAAAGAATAATGACATTGAAATTTCCAAATCTACGCTATGGAGGACTATTAGGAGTTTGGGATTCACTTTTAGAAAATATGTTGGTGGTAGAAACCTTATTTGTGAGAAGCCTCATATAGTTGCAATGAGAAGCAAATATTTATGCGAGGTCAGAGAAATGAGAAGAGATTGTTATGATTTTGTGTATTTAGATGAAACTTGGATCAATGCGCACCACAGTAATGAACGAGAATGGCAATCATCTGATGGGACAACTAAGAGACTAGTACCAAGCAGCAATGGACAGCGCCTAATAATTGCACATGCAGAAAGCAGCCATCATGGGTTTCTAAATAATACTGAACTCACATTTGTTTCAAAATCTACAGATAATAGGGATTATCATACAGAGATGAATGGCAAGATATTTCAAGATTGGATTGTGAATCATGTACTTCCTTCCTTGGATAGACCGTCGTGTTTGATAATGGACAATGCTTCATATCACAACGTTGTTGCACCAGAAGATAAAGTTCATAATTCATCAAGTACTAAAGATGTAATAAAGATTTGGCCGACCAAAAACAACATTCCATTCAACGAAATGTCCCTGAAGCCTGAATTACTTGGAATTGTAAAAAAGACACAGCATACAAAGATATTTCACATAGACAAGGCAATACATGAACATGGTCACAGATGTTTAAAATTGCCTCCTTACCATTCTCACTTAAATCCAATAGAACTAGTATGGGCTAAAATTAAGGAACAGGTAGAAACAGAAAATAGAACGTTCAAATTAAAAGATGTTGAAATACTTATAAAAGCCGCCATGTCCAATATAGCCAGGGATTATTGGAAGAAATGTGAGAACCATGTGTTACAAGAGGAAGAGGAATATTGGAAGAATGATGGTTTGTCCTTCATTCAGCCGAGATTGATTATCAATTTCTCAGAGACATCTGATTATGATTCGGATGAAGTTTAATTTCTTTAAAGATGACCTTACCGTTATTTACAAGCACATTAGAGGAGCAACGTTCCATTATGATATTTATGAACCGCAAAGAGGTGATACCTATTGAAATAATTAGATCAAGGAAGGACCAGTTTGGTAGCGCATTAAATGTCAATGACAAACAATGTCACGAGTATCTCGCATGCAGATCATTTAAGAAATCAGCTTCAACAGGTATTCATATGCAAACGTGATGGCCACATTATTGTAATGGTAGACACGCCTATGCCTAATCAATTCAAAGAATCTGTGCATGAAGTGGTAAAATTTCTTTTCTCGATACACAATAATTAGTATGCCGACAAAGATCAAAGGATTTCATCCGTTTATGGGAACTAGACAAGATGCACAGATATAAAGTATATATTTGTTGGGTCTAACCCAATATAACATCGTATGCAAAAAATGGCATTAATACGTTGGACGGTTAATCAGATAATTACATTTGTTTGAGGGCAAAGCTAGTGAAACGTGCTATAACACAATATTCCCAATATGCCTCAATGGGCGTGTAACGGGATCCTTACCATTTACCAGGCAGTGAGCGTTACATAGAAACAAACGTGGACAGAAATTAAATGCAAAAATATTGCATGTTTCCCTCTTTATTTATTAAAATGACAAACCTTTAGTATAAGATTCTTGTAAAGGGGAATAATAATGGAACAAGGTCAGCCATTTTGCCCGAACACTATCGATACCGCACACGTAACAGTATCTCCTCGACAAATGGAAAATACTCACTATTAACTTACTTACTTATTCGTTCCTCTTCTACCGTGAGGTGTAGAGGTTTGTAAGAGAGAGCGCCATACTATTATATCGGCTGTCTTCCTCCTGGCATGGTTCCATTCTAGTCCTCGGTCCTTCTTCTTCTTCTTCTTCTTCTTCGTTCGTCCTGAAAAGGACGGTGGTTGCGTTGTGTCTGTTTGCGCCTAAGCTGTGATATCTGCACCTTTCGGTCGACACATCCGACTTCTGCACGGCATTTTTTAAGGACCGGGTTTGCCTTCCCATTTCGATCCATGCTCGCTCAGCCAACCTGCACTGCTGCAGACTGTTTCCAGGACCACCACGTGGAGGTGGAGCACGGTCTTGACCAGCTCTGGTTCGCTGGTCCTGACGCAAGCAGTCAAGCTATGAGTCGCTGACTGCATTCACTATTGCTGCATCTTGGTCCTTCAAAGATTGTCTAATGTTGTCCTCCCAGCGGACTCTGGGGGTCTGGATCTCTGGCTGTTTCCCATGCTTGTCGCGGTAGCCGATCTTCTCCCATTCTGCAGACATGGCCAAACCAGCTTAGTTGGGACTGTTCTACTTGAGTCTGCAGGGGGTGGGATTTTATGCCTTGAGGTATCGTCTGGTTGCGGACCATGTCTCTTCTTGTTACTTCAACCACCTTCCTCAGATACCTCATTTCTGAGGTTTGGATCTGGCTTTTGTGGGTTGTAGTCATTGCCCATGGCTCGCATCCATATGTCAAGACTGGGACATAGGTGGAGTGGTATACATCCATCTTTGTTTTCTTACCAACATCTCTCTTGCTGAGTAATCCTCGATTTATGGCCTGAAAAAGTCTCTCAGCTGCTGCTTTTCGAGTGGCCAACTCTTCTTTAATGACACCCTTTCGGTTTATAATAGCTCCGAGGTATTTAAAGTGATAGACCTGCTCCAGGACCTGTTCTCCCAGCTAATCTGATGTCTTCTTTATTCTCGTAATATCACCATGGATTTTGTTTTAGAGTTGCTTATGACCATCCCTCTCTTCTCCAGCTCTTCCTTCCAGACTTGCAGGTTGGATTAGAGATGTGCCTCTGATTTAGCAATCAGGGCAACATCATCAGCAAATGCCAGCTCCGAAATATAGACCTGTCTCATCTTCCAGTACCCCACTGAATACTTTCTTGTTCTCTCCTTAAATGCCTTGATGACATCGTCCATGAGGAGTATGAAAAAATAAGGTGACAGGATATCACCTTGTCTTACACCAGTGGTGGTCTTGAACTCTTCTGACTTATGGTTTGCTGTCCTCACATAATTTCTGCAAGACTTGTAGAAGCTCTGTATAGCATGAATGAGAGGTGCTGGAATGTTCTTCCTTGCCAAACAGTCCCAAAGTTTGCTCCAGGGGACCCTGTCAAACGCCTTTTCCAGATCTATGAAACAAAGATGGATCTCACTCTTATACTCAAGGGCCTTTTCACTCAGCTGTCTGAGTGTAAAGATTAGGTCTTGAGTACTTCTTCTTCTTTGATCCTTAGCCGCAGACCGTCAAAGCAGTCAGTGGTCATCACGCCTAGTGGCATCTTGTAGGGCAACAACAAATTGATTTCACTTTGCTCGGTCGGTAGCCATCCTTCGTACAGTGCCCCAACTCTGGTTCATTCTTTGCATCTCAGCCTCCACAGTCCTCCACCAGGTTGTTTTTGGTCGGCCTCTCTTTCGTTTTCCTTCAGGGGTCCAAAGCATAGCTGTTCTTGTGATGGCATCGGGGTCTCTTCTGTGGACATGGCCAACCCAGCTCCAGCGTCTACCAGCTATGATGGTGTGCATGTCCTCTTGCTTGCTCCGAGTAAGCAGATCTTGGTTGGTGATGGTATTCGGCCAAAAGATTCGGGGAATTTTTCTTAGGCATGTTGTGTGAAAAGAGGACAATTTCGACATTTCCTTCTCTGTCACTCTCCAGCATTCTGCGCCATAGAGAAGCACAGAAAGCACACAGCTCTGATATAATCTTAATTTTGTGCTTGTGCTGTATTGAGAGGACTTCCAGATGTTGTTTAGTCTAAAAAAGGCTGTTCTTGCCTTATTCATTCTGATGTTGATGTCTTTGCCTGCCCCGCCGTCTGGTGTTACTATGCATCCTAGGTATGTGAAGGTGTCTGTCTGTAAAAGTTGCTGATTCCTTACTGATATGGGCTCAGGGTTGCTCACATTGAGCGTCATGACCTCTGACTTCCTTAAATTGATGTTCAAGCCCACCTGCTGGCTAAACTTATTAAGTCTGTCCGTTTTTTCCTGGATGTGTTGATGTGAATGTGCTAGTAATGCAATGTCATCTGCATATTCCAGATCTTCAAATGTAGAAAATGTTGTCCATCTTATTCCTCTTGGACTGCCCTCTGTTGTCTGGCGCATCACCCAGCCTATGACTGTTAAGAATGAGTGGTTGATAAAGGGCATCCCTGTCGTACTCCTGTCTTCACCTCAAAGGTTAAGTTGCTCTGCCCAACGCTACACGTAAAGTTGGCATAGAGGCTTTTTATGATTGAATTGACACTATGCAGCTTGGAATTCCATAAGCACTCAGTATTTTCCATAAACTATCTCTATGTATACTGTCAAAAGCCTTTTCAGAATCAACAAAATTAATGTACAGCTGTCTCTACCATTCTGAGCAAGCTCTGTAATGTTCCTGAAGATAAATAAATGATCAACACATCTTCTGTTCTTTCTAAACCCTGATTGATTTTTACTCAGTTTGTGGTCTACTGCTTTTGAAATTCTCTCTATAAATATCCTGCCCAGTATTTTGCTGGGAACTAAGAGAATAGTGATTCCTCTCTAATTATTGCAGTCTGCAAGATCTCCCTTCTTGGGCTATTTGACAATTATTCCTTTGTTCCACTCTGTTGGTGTTGTCTCTGTTTTCTAGACTTGTGGAGATAGTGGTTCTAATAGTTATGCTGCTAGCTCAGGGTCTGTCTTAAATAGCTCTGCATTTAAGTTATCATGGCCCGGAGCTTTTCCGTTCTTTAACCCTTTGATTGCTGTGATGATTTCTTCTTTTCGTGGAATGTCTGTATTTACATCTAGATCGTTTTCAGCCCCAGGAACATTCAATTGTGTCTCTGGTAGTTCCTTGTTCAGAGTTTCTCTGAAGTGCTCTGCCCATCTTGTTTCCTGTCCCTCTGCTGTGGTGATGAGATTTCCTTGCTTATCTCTTACTAATGTAATATTGTTTACACCTCGTTTTCCGCTGATGAATTTAGTTATTTTGTATACTGTGCTTTGTTCATTTCTCAGTGCTACCTCTTCTGCCTGTCTTGCAAGGTCGTCTAGGAAATTCCTTTTGTTGGCTCGGGTTTGGCGTTTAACTTCCTTGTCCATCTGACTGTACTGTTCGCTATATAGTCGATTAAACCTGGGGGACTTCGCTTCTGTTTTTTTCTTTTTATTTCCTTTCTCATCGGAATCCCAAGCATGATTTGCTGCTTTCTTTGTATATTGTTGAAATTCTGGTCTATATCATCAGTCAATGTCTTTTCCTGACTTTTGGCAAATTGATATCGTTTCTTTATGTCAGCCGCAAAAGCTTTTCTGGTAAGGGGGTCCTTCAATTTGCTGATGTCAAACCTTTTCTGTGTAGTTACAGTTGGTCCAGCCCTTCTTAGTTTCACTTTCAGTTTTGCTACTACTAAATGGTGCTCACTTCCCACATCTGCACCTCTTCTTACCTTCACATATTGTAATGCATGTCTCCATCTACCGTTAATCATAATGTGGTCTATCTGGTTTCTGTCCCGCCCATTTGGTGATTCTCATGTTAATTTGTGTATTTCTTTATGTGGGAAAAGTGTTCCTCCAATGACCAGGTTGTTAATACTACAGAAACTTATTAATTTATCCCCATTTTCGTTTACTGTTCCGCTGCCGCATTTCCCCATTACTCTTTCATTATATGTATTGTGTGTACCAACTTTCGCATTGAGGTCTCCCATTACTACAATAAGATCAAATCTAGGTGTGTCTTCCATTTCTTCCTGCAGTTGTTGATAGAATTCATCCTTGACCTCTTCATCGCTGTCATTCGTTGGTGCGTCATCATCATCAGTTGCCATCTCCACAACGAAGGTTGGCTGTAATGGATCTCCAACGTCTTTTGTCTCTTGTCTTGGTTGTGCACTCTGATAGACTCTTTCCTGTCCATCTTTTGATGTTATCTTCCCACTTATAGCGCTGTCTGCCCCTTGCACGTTTGCCTTCAACTCTCCCTTCTGTTATGGTCTTCTGCAAGGTGTTATGCCTTTTTATGTGGCCAAAGTATTTTAGCTGCCGAACTTTGACCTCCCTCATTAGTTCTCTTTTCATACCTAGATTTTCTAGGACCTCCTTATTTGTTTTCATCTCTTTCCATGAGATACGCCCCATTCTTCTATATATCCACATTTCAAGAGCCTCAATTCTTTCTTCCAAATGCTTATTCATCGTCCATGTTTCTGCACCATACAGAAATGCAGAATATATATAACACTTTATGATTCTCAGTTTTAATTTGTGAGATAACTGTTTGGATGTCAGTATATGTTTCATGTTGTTGAATGTAGCTTTGGCCATTCCTATTCTCTTCTTGATTTCTGTTTCACATCTGCCATCTTCTGTTATTATATGACCAAGATATACGTAGCTTTTGACTTGTTCCAGGATTTTCCCATTTACGCTTATCTTTAATGTGGGTTTATCGTCTGTTTTGCTAATTATCATAGTTTTTGTTTTCTCAATATTAATGTCGAGTCCATATTTATGACTTATACTGTTCACTTGCTTCACTAATTCTTGTAACTCCTGTTCGCTTTCAGCTAACAACACGGTATCATCTGCATATCTAAGGTTGTTTATTGACCTTCCACTGATGTTCAGTCCTGGTATTTCCTGTATCTGTTTGAAATTTTTTTCGGTGTATAAATTAAATAGGCAGGGGGACAGCACACAACCTTGTCTGACACCTCTTTTTATGTCTATGTATGGTGAATAATTCCTTCCCGATCTTACTGTGGCAGTTTGCACGTTGGTGCGTAGCATTGTATTATTGTAGTATTAATGAATCTACCTCTCAATCTTAATCTTATCAGTCTGTTGTTGATGGGTTTCCATTCCAGTAATGTCCTTTCTATTCTTTTCTGTAAAATAATGGCTATGCATTCATTGTGCTGTCCATCCTCTCTTCCAGAGTAAAGTACTGTTTCTCCTGTTGCTGTTTTAACTTTTCCTGCCCCTGTCCAGCTGCTCTCGCTTATCCCTAGAATGTGTAACCTATAGTTTTTCATTTCTGCCGTGACCTGTTTTAGTTTACCCGTCTCATTCATTGTCCTGACATTCCAAAATCCTATTCTTGTATCTTGTTTTGCGGTCAGGACATCCGTTCTCATGTCAGTGGCTTCCTTTCGGCTTTCACCACTGACAGTCATACGAGCCTCAGACTCCGGATGTCCGTCCCGCAGCAAAGTTTGTTTATTCATTGTTGTTTCCGTAACTTCAATTCTTTTACATAGACAGGGGTGTCAGCCCTATGCTTAAACCCCCAACCTGGAGGACCAGGGTGTCTGCTTTCGTCTGACCCCTGCCCGCGCAAACCTATCCAGCTTGGTAGAACCTTCCAGGAGTAAAACTCCCGCTAGCATAGCTCTGGGGGTAATCAGGGTACGCAAGCCGCCATACCTCGACAAGGTATTGACACCGGTGATGGCAGTTGAGTACTTCGGTTTGCTCGAAATCCACACTGGACCTCATCCAATTGTGGCTCCGCTAGGCGTCGGAGTCTCTGCTCTAGGATTCTAGAGTAGAATTTACCAGGGACACTGAGAATAGATATGCCTCTATGGTTTCCACATTGTCGATTGTCACCCTTTTTGAAAATTGGTGTTATGATGTGTAGCTTGATGATTTTATTGGCTCTAAGATCAGTATAGTACTGACAATACAGAAATAGAATTTCTGCAGAAAAATGGTGAAGTCCCAGTGTATGAGAGAACTACTGGTATCACAAATTAGTTACGGCTGTGAATGATCTGATCTGGAAACATTAGAAGAGTGGAGACATTCATAAAATGCCACCCCGCTGTGTAACTAACTGTGATATTAAAACAAGGAAACAGATTTCACTTAAGAATTATAAAATTGACAAGTCGTTCAAATACAATTTCCTTATTTATTAAGTTCACAAAACAGCCAATAAAAGCTGGGGTTGATTGCCACGTCCTGTAAAGGATAAGCAACTAACTTTATTTATTAAGTATATACAGTCTATCTACTCTTGTGCTGAAGGGTGGATGTTGAAAAATGGAATGCAATGGATTTGTAAGTTTACATATTATATATATATATATATATATATATATATATATATATATATATATATATATATATATATATATATATATATATATATATATATATATATATATATATATATATATATATATATATATATATATATATATATATATATATATATATATTTATACATATTACAACAAGTCTTCCACTTACAGGAAAAAAAATTATATCAGCTGTGCTGTTAATCAATTATAGAAAATTTATCAGCTGTGATGTTAATCTTGTCTCTCACTATGCTAAATCACTTTTTCTTCATAGACCGTTTAATGCTCACACTTGCCGACGGAAATGGTACTAATGTGTACTCATCTCTTAAAACAGTTCTGTCCTTCTTAATTTTGACGACACAACACTTCTTCGCTGATGATCGTTCATTTAGTCCACCCAAGACTGAGGGGGACTAAGGATGTAGCTACGATACAACCACTGTGCTCCTGCGAAGTTCCAGGCAGCAGGATTGACCCGAACATACGACCTCAGGTTGGATGACACGAATAAATCCTCTAAGATTAATTCAAGCCAGATTTTGACTAGTGAAGCAAGTCTGCCCGTTCATGCAGGTAAGCATAAATCAGTCTTGACAGCTTTCTCTTCCCCAGTCTGTCGTTCGAGCTGGCCTTCGTGTTTGTGTGTTTTTTTAATTGTTTTGTTGTTGTTTTGATGAGGTGATGGGTGGAGAGCGGGCACGTAACAGCTGATCGTTATTGCCTCTTCTCGTTCCATCTTGGTCTACCCTGTTCAACCTGAAATTTGGTTATAATTGGGGTATTTAGTGTCATTTTATTTTTTAATTTTGTATTCAATTTAATTAGCTATTGTCTTTAGCAGTTGCTGATTTCAATTTATATTAGTATTTGTCCATTTTATTTTCTCTTTTGTATTGTTTCTTATAACTATTGTCCTTTACACTTGGTTTTACTTTGTGTTAGTATTTGTTCTTTTTGAGTTGTCTTTATTTTTTTATTTCATACCTTGTTGTATTTCCTTGTACTATGAGTAGTTAGTAAGTTTTTTTTTCTTTGTTTTTAGTTACTAACCTTATATGTTTTCCTTTGTTTTATGTATATATCTTTTAACTATTGATTGGGCATCTCTTGGGGCATCTATACTTAAAACCTTATCACCCGTCAAGTCTATATTGTGATTTCTATCATCATCATCAGTTGCCATCTCCACAACGAAGGTTAGCTGTAATGGATCTCCAACGTCTTCTGTCTCTTGTCTTGGTGGTACACTCTGATAGACTCTTTCCTGTCCATCTCTTGATGTTATCTTTCCACTTATAGCGCTGTCTGCCCCTTGCACGTTTGCCTTCAGCTCTCCCCTCTGTTATGGTCTTCTGCAAGGTGTTATGCCTTTTTATGTGGCCAAAGTATTTTAGCTGCCGAACCTTGATTTCCCTCATTAGTTCTCTTTTCATACCTAGATTTTCTAGGACCTCTTTATTTGTTTTCATCTCTTTCCATGAGTTACGCCCCCTTCTTCTATATATCCACATTTCAAGAGCCTCAATTCTTTCTTCCAAATGCTTATTCATCGTCCATGTTTCAGCACCATACAGAAATGCAGAATATATATAACACTTTATGATTCACAGTTTTAATTTGTGAGATAACTGTTTAGATGTCAGTATATGTTTCATGTTGTTGAATGTAGCTATGGCCATTCCTATTCTCTTCTTGATTTCTGTTTCACATCTGCCATCTTCTGTTATTATATGACCAAGATATACGTAGCTTTTGACTTGTTCCAGGATTTTCCCATTTACGCTTATCTTTAATGTGTGATTTCTATAGCAAGTTTTTAATTCAAGCCTTTGTTGTTCATACTTTTTACAGTGGATAAGGTAGTGGTCTATGTCATTCTCTTCCTGACATTCTTGGCAGTGTGGTTATTCTATCATAAAGTATGCTGCACGGAGACGGAGACGACACAGTTTTTTGTTTGATGGTATCTTTAATTCTTCTCTGACCTAGCACGTCCTCGTTGGTTCTTTCAGCAGTTTGAACGCGTGTCTGCCTTTTCTACTGTTCTTCCATGTTGTCTTCCATTCCTCGTTTATAGTTATCTTCACTTGGCTCTTGATCTCTGACCTTCCCAGTCCTGCTCTTATATTGTTTTTACTTGTTCTTCCATTCTTGGCGTTCTGATCTGCCAATTCGTTTCCAGCAATACCTATGTGTGCTGGAACCGACACTAGCCTCACACTACATCCTCTGTTCCCTAGTGATGTATTAATTGCAAGAATTTCTTCCTTTACGTCTGGCCAGCTACATTTACCTGGGTGTTCTAGTGCTTGTAGGGATGATAGTGAGTCTGAAAATATCGTAACAGCTTCTGGTGGGTTATCTTCGATTATTTCTAAACTTTTAAGAATTGCTACCATCTCTGCGGTAAAAATCGAAGTCCCTTCAGTTACACTGTAGCTCTTTTTTATTCCCACGGTGGTATTGCGACTCCGGTACCTAGTTGCCCACTATCACCCTTGGATCCATCAGTGTAGACGGCCAGACTTTGTTTAGTTAGTTGATCTATGAACTTTCTACTTATCATTTTGGCTTCCTTATCTTCTATGTTTTGTTTGATCTTTTCAGTAAGCGAGTAGTCTATGATTGGTGTTTTTAGTTCCCAGGGTGGTATTTTGCTTCTATATTTATTACTATTTTTAATTGTGTTTGATAGTTCTTTGAGCTGCGTTAGATTTTCTATGGTTCTCCACCCTGTTGGATATCTATCTTTGTTTAAGGTGACGTCCCATACACTTGTTTGGTTTTTGACAAATGTTTTATGTGCTAGGTGGGTTACTTCTTGTGCTACTTTACTCCAATAACTTAATCTCAGTTCTTTCCGTCTTAGACCAAGGGGTGGTATGCCAAGAGCTACTTCTAGCGATTCTACTGGTGTTTATATAAATGCACCTGTAATGGTTCTCATGGCTGCATTTTGAATCCTGTCCAGTTTTGCTTTGTTAGAAGCTGCAGCTGAGTCATAGACTATGCTGGCATAATCCAGTTCCCCCCTGATGAAAGACTTGTAGAACATAAGCATTATTTTATTGCTGCCCCCCCCCCCATCCATTACCTTTTACTATCCTTAGTATATTTAGGGGTCCCCTACAGCTTTCTACTAAATTGTCTATATGTTTATTATAATTTAGTTGTTTATCTAAAGTTATGCCCAGAAATCTAGTTGTTGAGGATGTACATATTTTCTGACCTTTAATGGTTATATTGATTTTGTTACTTTTTAAAAAATTTCCGTTGCTGGATATCATACCTACTGTTTTGTTTACATTAATTTGGAAGCCCCAACTTTTCATCCACTCTGAAACTTTGTCTATTTGTTTTTGAAGTTTTTGGTAAACATGGTCCAAGTTTTTTTCCAGATCGCCAAATGGCACAATCATCTGCAAATTGTGATATTGCATTCTTTATTTCATTAAATTCATCTGCTAAATCATTTACAGCTATAGTGAAAATTGAAGGAGAAATCACTGATCCTTGAGGAATCCCATTCTGTTGTTCATATTTTTTTTTTTTTTTTTGTACGCCCGCTAATACTCGAGGCGAAATCTGGCTATTTATCAGTAAGAAACACAAGATAACACCGGAAGTATACAGTGGGCAACTCAGCCCCTTAATGACGCAATCACTTCTGTTGTTCCACTATGCCTAGCTGGCCGTGGGGTCAGTGTGATTCGCTTGATAGCTAGGCGGAGTTGTCGTACGGAAGGTACGGGGTTCGAACCCTGGGTAAGCCACTCACGTCTGTTGTTTTTCTGTTGTCCAAGTGTTCTACTTCTTTATTTCTTACGAGTGCCTGAAAACATACCTTTATGTTTGTCTAATATTAATTTACTGTTTACAGGCCTCGGGTTTCCCTTCCTTATGTGTTATTTATGTTCATACAATACCAGAAACCTACCCACTGTTCTATACTATTGTCCTTTAGTCTTCTACTATTTACTGGACCCAGTATCAAGGTCTTTGTCTTGTTTGGACTGACACATACTGTTAATAGTAGAACAACACATTTATATCACCTCACGGGCACATTTCTATCACCTCACGTTATACCCAGTGTACATCTCTGTCTGTGTGAAAGAATTTTTTTTAAACATTTCAGAAATGTTCTGCGCGCAAGAAATGTGGAACCAGAGTTATTAACACCAACACTTGTCCCCCTACAGCAACCATCGACAACCACCTGGCCGATTTCTCTAATCTACCATCGAAGTTATCAAACACGGATAAATATCGTGTGTATACATATTAATATCTGTTGTAAAATATATATTGTATAAATATAGTATAAAAAGACAACCCAACACAAGGCCGAATCATACACAACACAACCACCCAAAAACCCAAACCCACCAGTTACACTACACCACACAACAATTACAATACCAACACACAAAAATACAAGACAAGACCAAAACCCATGCCACCCGCTCCCGCCCACACACACACACACACAACCACAAGCACACACACACGCATACACGCACGCACACACACGCGCGCGCATGCACACACACTCACAGACGAAAACACACACAAACACAGATGCGCGCACAACCAGATCCACACACACACATACACACGCACACACACGAACACACCCGCACACACACAGACGCGCCCACACACACACACGCACACACACACAGCCACAGACGTGCGCACACAACCACACAAAACCCAAACCCATCAGTTACACCACACCACACAACAATTACAATACCTACACACAAATACCAGACAAGTATAAAAGCAATACCACCCGCGTACGCGCACACACACAACCACACGCGCACACGCGCACACACACACAACCACACATACACACGCACACACACAGACG
Organism: Oreohelix idahoensis; assembly: GCA_024509875.1. NCBI lineage: Eukaryota > Metazoa > Mollusca > Gastropoda > Stylommatophora > Oreohelicidae > Oreohelix > Oreohelix idahoensis. Next base: position 505,380 of record JAMPIV010020836.1, on the reverse strand, counting down.
CGCGCACGCACACATACACACAGACACACAACCACGCACGCGAGCACCCACACACACACGTACACACGCCCACTCACATTCACAAACATACACGCACACACAACCACAGACGCGTGCACACACAACCACACGCACACACACACCCACACACGCACACACAGACGCGCTTACAAACACAAACACACATACACACGCAAACACGCGCACGCACACACACACGAACACACCCAAACACACACGCGAACACGCACGCAAACACACATACACACCCGCACACAAGCGCACACCCACTCACGAACACACACGTACACACACACGCGCGCACACACAGAACCACCGACGCGCACACGTACACACACACGCACACACAACCACAGACACGCGCACACACACACACGCTAGCTACACCTCCCAACAAACACGTCACGCCCACCTCTCAATGCTAGGCCTAGTCAAGTCTCTAACACTTCACTCCAACCTCTCGCTGCTGGTCCTGGTATTTCAGGTCTCTAACACTTCACTCCCACCTCTTCATAATAGACCTCGTAAAGGCGCTAACACTTCACTCCCTCCTCTCGATGCTGGCACACTCGCCTGCTACACCACAAATTGTACACACCCATGCGTCGTCACCCGCGCCAGCACAAAAAGACTCCACTCGCTTCAAAACCCCCTTAGTAACCTACTAACTCGCCATTATATATATATATATATATATATATATATATATATATATATATATATATATATATATATATATATATATATATATATATATATATATATATATATATATATATATATATATATATATATATATATATATATATATATATATATATATATATATATATATATATATATAAACAAACACACCAAAACACAATACAGCAACACATAACAATTAAAATACCCATCCCGCGCACTCAAATAGTCAAGTCTCAAACACTTCACGCCCACCTCTCGACGCTGGCCCTAGTATAGTGACAAGTCTCTTTCACTCCCACCTCTAGAACTCTAACACTTCCTTCGTACCTCTTGATGTTAAACCTAGTATAGGCAGGACTCTAACACTTCACTACCACTTCTAGATGCTAGACCTGGTATAGTCAGGTCTCTAACATCTCACTCCCACCTCTCAATGCTGTTCCTAGTATAGACAAGGCTCTAACACTTCACTCCCAAAACACACCAACACACTGCTGAGTCACACACGCACACAAAAACCCCCTAACCCACCCCGCCAACTGCACTGCAACATACGTCGTCACCCACGCCAGCACAAAAAACATAAACAATACACAACAACACACTACCAGTCCAATACCACAACGCACAAAAATCCCCCCTAACCTACAACCGCCAGCTACAACCCAACATGCATCGTCACCCGCGCCAGCACAAAAAGACTCCACTCGCTTCAAAACCCCCCTTAGTAACCTACTAAGCCAACATCATCAATTTTTTTCCCCGTCATTATCGATTGTTTATATTATATATATATATATATATATATATATATATATATATATATATATATATATATATATATATATATATATATATATATTGTATGTATATATGTATAAACAAACACACCAACACACACAAAAAATCCCCCTAACTTACACCCGCCAGCTACATTACACCCGTACGTCGTCACCCACGCCAGCACAAAAAAACCTCCACTCGCTTCAAAAGCCCCCTTAGTAACCTACTAACCCGCCATTATTGATTTTTTATATTTTCCTTCATTATCGATTTTTTATATTTTTATATATATTGTCTAAGTATTTTGTATAAACAACCTTTTAGATCAACCTGTCTCACAAACAGCTCCTTCATAACTTCTCCTTGCGATTAGAGTACGAGGGCAGTGGGATAATTTCCCTAGGCAGCAAGACGTATCACTGTTTTGGCGACTACGACAAAACAACGACAAAAGGACTGAGCAAAATCCACAACACAATAGACAAAACTACCCTTTTAGAAGTCCTCAACACACAACAAGCACAGGGCGGGAAAAATGTCGGGTTCAGAACACATAACTCCGCCAAATACACATACGAACAACACCGCAAATCTCTGTCTTACTTTTACATCAAGAGACAGGGGCATCCCGACAACGTCATCACGTCCCCCCTCAACATCTAAACTCGCTGTACACCAAACAAAAGCCATACCACACACAATACAACACAAAGCCAATACAATACAACACATAAACTCCCCACCCAATAAACTATCTCTCTGCCACTATGTACACCAACCAAAAACCATACCACACACAATACAACACAATACCACACGCCTCTCTCTGTAATATTTTTACGATGACAATGACGACTCCCCTCCCTCAAGGTCTGGTCTGCAGCTGTACCCGGTGCTATATTTATTAAAGAATCTTTGTTATCTATGTTGTAAATATTGTATAAAAAGCAACACACTACCAAATTGAAAACACACCTCCCGTCTTCCAATATAAATACTGTACATGTCACTATGTGATCCTATGTGTTATTTGCCAATATTATACAATGCCACTATATGATAATGTTATTTGAAAAATTAAATATATTAACTAAATTCTTTGTTACCTATGTCTGTCTAAATATCGTTTAACTGTTGTAATATATGTCTAAATATATGTATAACTAAATATCGTCTACCTGTTGTAAATATACATCTAACTGTTGTAACACATAACACAACAACAACACGCCCGCCATTATTGAACTTATATATTACTATATAACAAGACCTCTCCTCCTCCACGCTCCTCCACCACATTTCCTTATATTAAAAAGTCACGCACCACAACAACATGCCACTACATTTTCCTTATATAAAAGTCACGTGCCACCACAATGCGCCACCACATTTCCCTTATATAAAAGTCACACGCCACCACAGCGCGCCACCACGTTTTCCTTATATAAAAGTCACGCGCAACCAGAAATGCTAACCGTAGCATACATGACATACTACTGACGGGCAAGTGCAAGTGAGAGTCTCACATACCTAATTCCCATGCTAAAAAAGGACTTAACAGTTTACATCACCCCACTGGAAAAAAAGCAATGCTTTTTGTTTTTAAAAAGTATTCCGGAGAAGTCGATCAAAGTCCATTTTTCAACCAATCAAACATAATCATTATAAGAAGATAGTAAGTGGGATAGAAGTGTGTAAATACTAAATGTGAACAAAAGAAACGATTCATCAAGTACACAATTAAAGCAAGTAGTGGCAAATGAAATGGGGAAAAAGGAAACAAAATGATCAGAAATGGTGAATAATGGTGACAGCAATCAACAAAGATGCAACCAAAAAATGTAAATCAATGCCAAATTAAATTTGTGTAATGTATGCATGTATGTGCGTAAGTATAATAGTAGGGAAACAGAATTAAACAAAATTAATGTGCAAAGTAAAACACAAGAATCAAACAACACATTACAAAGAAAGAGTGTAGGAAGAATCAATTACACATCGTAAGCAAGTATGGTCATATGGCTACATGAAATATCTCTGTATGCTAAATGTATATCAAACGCTAATGATGCAGGCCTATATGTTCAATTTATAAAATTGTAATTCATTTTTAACACATCTACTAGTGAACAGAAAGTGAAAATTTTAAAGGCTTAACAGCATATTTTTTACGATTTCTTATCTATTTTTGTTGTTAAAAATGAGTTTTTCGGCTGAAGAGGGGAATCAGCAAAGCACGTTTTTGTTGGGGTGTCAATGACTTATGTTCTGTAAGAACCTTATATTTGTTGTTGGGTTTGATTTGTAAGGATCATCTTCACTGCACACAGACAATTCCATCAGTGCTCTAAAATTTTCCATCAGATTACAGAAGGAGGATCTCAGCACAGTGAACAAACTCCATAGTATCAGCGAGGATTCCAGTGTATGTATACAGAAATCACACATTCTATAAATATTTTTGTGTCGGAAAGATTTTTCTTAATTTTATAATTTTTGCAATGGCAGTGGAAATATTGCCAACTCTTTATGATTTCCAAAAGCTAAGAAATTTCTACCTTGCGCACCTTGCACACAGGACATTTAAATTTGTTTGCCTTTATTCAAGAAGGCTAGGCATCCAATTTCACTACCCAGGAGATCAGGGAGAAAATGGTTCATTAGGACCCACTAGTCTGAAAAACGCTCCATCAAATATATTCTAGAACAAGATTCAAAAATGTCCATTAAGAAGACAGAAACTAAAATTCTGTGAAGAAAAGAGACAGATAAAGACCTAAAAACAAAATAGGGTTTACAATGATACACAGAGAAAAAAAAATCAAAGGACAATTACCCGTGGTCTATGTACCCAAAATTAAACAAGCACCTAAAATGTAAACTGTTTCAAGACTACATCGACATCTTGCATGTCAGTAGACCATTGCACATTTTTGTGACAACATCTACATCTTATATATCTGCAGAACTTGTGTATATCTCTAAGATAACATCGATATCTTATATGCCAGCATGTGACGAAACGGGGCGACTTCTATCGATCTTTGGTTCTCTCCGGCAGTATCAGTACATTTTTGTACTGATTTCTATTAGGTGCTGTCAATTAACGCACTTTTCTTTCTTTCTTTTTTTTCTTTCTTTATTTTCTGCTAAGTAGTAGATATGTGACTTTATCAAATTACCTGGTAGGTGATAAATATCACATCTATGACACTCCTTGCAGATATGTCACCGGTTTCCTACCAGGTATGTATTTCAAAGCTGGCATTTGCTTATGATGTTGTCCTGATTGCTAAATCAGAGGCACATCTCCAATCCAACCTGCAAGTCTGGAAGGAAGAGCTGGAGAAGAGAGGGATGGTCATAAGCAGCTCTAAAACAAAATCCATTGTGAAATCACGAGAAGAAAGAAGACGTCAGATTAAGCTGGGAGAACAGGTCCTGGAGCAGGTCGATCACTGTAAATATCTCGGAGCTATTATAGACCGAAAGGGAGGCATCAAAGAATAGTTGGCCACTCGAAAAGCAGCAGATGGGAGACTTTTTCAGACCATAAATCGAGGATTCCTGAGCAAGAGAGAGGTTGGTAAGATGGGCGTATACCGCTATTATGATTAAAATTCATAACAGTGTTGTCTATATCATTAGTTGGTTTGCCAAGGCTTCATGTGTATTTATTATACGTAGTCCTTGGTAACACAGGAAGTGACGTCATTGCCTCGGGGTGGAGTTCGGAAGATGCCGTGGTAGGCAAGGCAGGTGGGAGAATATCGTCTGCTAGGGCCTTCTTGTGTGTGTTTGATGGCGAGTGGACGTATGTGTCTGAGCTCCTGAGATTTATATGATTCTGTGATATATCCCTACGTTGTGCCATCATCTGTACTCCAAGATCTTGTGTGAGGTGTACTAGATATCTACATGTGAAAGGGAGTATGCATTTCGTTGATTTGATTAAATAAAAATGTATGAAAATGTCGTGGACAGTGTTCTAGCTACTTACGATACAGAGCTATACTCATGACTGAATATGTTATGCCATAAGATATGATGGCTTTCAAGTTGATGCATGGGGAGCAGAGTTTATCGTAATAAATATTGTATAAATTGTCCACTCGGCCTTTGTGGAGATATTGATATTACAAGTGTAACGCTGTATGCGTTGGCAAGCAAGTTTACCCTATATTATCTTGCCCAGAGTAACCAGGCGTTTACTCACAAGTTACAGATGAAATTACATAAAGACACGCAACAGTAGAATGAAGGTATCAAGCCGGGATCCTGAATCCAGTAATGTTTTCTTGATGTCAGGAGAATTTTTTCAAGTCATTCATTTTCTGCGCAGTACTTCATTTTTCAAAATGGCGGTGTGTGTCGGCTGCTGGCTTCTTTGTTAAACCTAACCTGGTCAAAACAGAGTGTGTATCATCGTTCCTTGTGAAGGAGGCGGAAACGAGGATCGTTTCTCTGGAATATAGAAAAGTATATTTATCGATACATACATTGTGTGATGTTAAGAATCTAGTTTGCCAGAGTTCTTTCTTTATTTTATATGTATTTTCGTATCTTTATGTTTTTGTATTAAGCGGGCTGGTTGGAGGGACCTATGAATTCATCAATACCTCCTCTGGTGGTCGTTGAATTCATGGGCGTTCGTTAGTTCTTTGCATCTGATTTTTTTTCAAATTAAGGGGCCGGCGAACATAGCTAAGTGTTTACTGGCTTATTTGAATTAACCAGATTCACTATTTGTCTAGTTGTGAAGGTCCTGTTATTTTGTAAGTTTGTTATTGGTGTCCAGTTAATTGTAATTTTATTTAGTTTTTCTGCATTATTGTTTGTGAAATTGTTGGCCTATTCTTGCTATCCCTAAATTATTAGATGTCATATATGTTGTGAAATTGTGCTTGTATTGTCATAAGTGTGGTAGAGCAAAATGTTTTTCATTTTTCTATAGTTCATATACTTCTGCCTTGGTTGATCATTTGCATTAACTTCATTTAGCTCTTTCGCTGTATAGTCATCTTGCTCGTATCTTTGTTTTTCCTCCTATAATAACATCTACTTTTACATGCAGTTGATTGATTTTGAGGGGTGAAATAATTGTTGCTAATATTGCTCAATTTTCTTGATATAATGTTTGAATTGTTATTAGACCATTTGTAGTCACAATAACAGTGAATAATGGCTACTTTGGATTATTTTATGAAGATTGGTAAATAATTCGGTATGTAAGTTGAAGCTTTAAAAGTATTTGCATTAAATGAGCATGCAAAAGAATTAAAAAGGTTTGAAGATGAACTAAGAGATCCGAGACAATTGAATACAGAGAAAAAAGTAGAAGAATTGCAATTAGCTGAGAAAAGGAGAGAAGAGGAATTAGCTGAGAAAAGGAGAGAAGAGGAATTAGCTGAGAAAAGGAGAGAAGAAGAAATAAATGAGAAAAGGAGGGAAGAAGAATTAGCTGAGAAAAGAAGAGCAGAAGAAATAGCTCTTGAGGAGAAGAAATAGGCACATGCTCAGGCATAATTAAAGGCACAACAGGCTCAGACAGAATTAAAGGCACGACATGCTCAGGCAGAAATAAAAGCACAACAGGAACTTGAAGAAAAGAAATTAGCATATGCTCAAGACTTGACAATGGCAGAACTGGAATTGGAAAAGTTGAGACTTCAACAGCCTCAGGCTCATCCAGCAAATGGTGAGGCTGATAAAAGAGACCATGCTTCCACTTTTAGGCTTAATTTGCCAAAATTTAGTCCAAATATTGATGACATTTCATGCTTCTTAAATAGGTATGAAACGTATTGCCAAGAGTTTAAGATTGATAGAGCTACATGGCCTAGTAGGTTGATGACTTTATTGGTTGGTGAGGCTCTGACTGCAGTCTGCACCATGAATGATCAGAGTCGAAATGATTGTGAAGCTGTAAAAGCTTTGTTACTAAAGAAGTATCAATTGGATGAAAATAAGTATAGGTTGAAGCTAAAATCATTGTTACCCGATTCAGCTAAGGATTTTGCTGAATTTGTATTATCTTTTAAACTTTAGTTTTCTAGATTGGTTGAGATGTCAAAAATTGAAAATTAACTTTTGAAGGGTTGGCTGATTTGATTCTAAAAGACAAAGTGCTGTCTTCAATCAGTGGTGACTTTTTATCATTCCTTCAGGAGAGAAAACCTGAAACATTATCTGCTATGGAAAATTTAGGACGACAATACCAGATTGCACATCCTGGTAGGAACCTTAGCAAAAATAACTTTAAGGATTCATTGCCAGTGGCATCTGCAAGGACTGTGGTGCCTAATTCACCTATACAGAGATCTAATAGCATGGAAAGAAACTTTCGTGTAAATCGAGACCATAATAATGCATTTTTCAGGGGGAGATATAATTTCAATAAAAGGTCACAATAGCCTCAAAGAAATTGTAACTCATATGATGATGGATTTTTTTCTCCACAATCATCCTTCAGATCTAATGAGTATCAGAACACAGTATTAAGTTCATTTTTCGCATAGGTGTTAAGTGTGCGAGACTTAACATAGCATGATGCCAGTCTACATTGGTAGATGCACGATATATGCGCATCTTAGTATAGTAATATAAGTTTAAATTAATTACGTACCAATTGGTGCGCTAAAGAGCACAATCGTGGTGCGATTGGATTGGCTTTGTTGCCAAACAACTTTGACGAAATGAGATAGATGTACAAGGCCGGTGGAAGAAGACGGATGTCTTCTATGATACTTGTTTGTTAGTCTTTGCCCAGTGACATGGGATGACTTTAATATATATTTGGAGATGTTACCTTCTAGTAAGAAGGATTAGCTGTAGCCTATTCTGGCTCACTTCGTTGTATTCCAGTATCTTAATAAGATGCCATGAGTAAATCTCCATGTATGATCTAGTCAGGACTTCGGCACGTCTGTTCATAGCCTGCCGCTAGTGGGTACTTGATCCTCTAATGGAATAGTTTCGAATGATATTACTGGGAAGTCTCCAACACAGATATCCGGCGTTTTGAATATTTATGGAAGCTGAAATTAAAATGTACAAGAAATTACTTGTCGGAATACTCACGTCGTATAACGGACTCCGGGGGTCAAGGAGGTCAATCAAGTTGACCAGTTGATGTTTCAAAATGATGTACTTTACCTAATATGATATTATGATGACTGTATGTACTTCGTCACTAAATAAATGTATGCAGCGTAATGTCAAACCATGACTCCCGTCAACTTACGTATGTATTGATAAACTTGTTTATTGACATTGGCCCCAACATTTCGGCCCACAGAATTATAAACATTCGCGTTATCAGTCTCACTTAATATACGACGTGTTTACCAAGAATAACCGTCGCAACACAGAGGTGGATACAATTTCAGATGAGGCAGAGGACAAAGGTCATTTTACAGGAATAATGACAATAATTTCAATAACAGAGGCTATCAACAAAACAATAAAAGTAGACAGTCTAGAAATACTGAACGGTCAAATGCTGTTGTGCTTCTTAATGACAGTAATCCAATACAGAATAATAATGTTGTCTCTTATGCTAATGCATGTAATGTGGACTTATCAAACAGTACTAATTGTTCTGAATGTACTTCTTTATTTCAGCCAGAGGGAGTTCATAGGCTCCTGTGTGGACATCCTTTGCAAGTTATGTCCTCATATGGCGGGGCAGAGTCAATGGTCTTTCATAAGGGTTTTGTTAATAATCAGTTTGTTTTACTTCTCAGGGACACCGGCTGCACGACTATTGGAGTGCGCAGGTCGTTGTTGGATCAATCTGATTACACAGGCAAGGAGGTTAAATGCATTACATTTGGAGGCACTGTAGAATACTATCCAACTGCAGAAGTATTCTTGGATGCCCCTTACTTTACAGGGGGGAATCTCGTGTGCTTGTTGAATAACCCTGTGAAATATTCCTGGACTTCATGAGTGCACTAAGAAAGATATTTTGAAATGGGAACAGCAACATTTAATCATGGCAAATGCAGTCACGACCAGAGCTCAGTCTCGTGCTAAGGTACATAATCAAAACCAAATCGATAATATGGTGGATGAGGTCATGAATTATGAGAGAGGGACTGAGGAGGTGGTGACTGATGAGGAGAAAAATGATGAGGAGATAAATGACGAGGATGAGGAAAATGATGATAATTTTCAGGTGGAACTTATTGATAAGGATTCATTCATTCAGAGACAGAATGATGATGATTCCTTAAATACATTTTTTCAGGATGCAAAATCTGATGATGTGAGGGTTGATGATAACTCTGAGATTCTGTCCCTGCAAGATAACATTGCAGCTTGTCAGAGCAAAATTTCTAAAATCAGTGATGACTGTGCTGATAAAATTACTTCTATTAAAGATAAATTTTATAAAGCAAAAGAGGCTTTGGAAGCCAAAATTCGAGCTCAAGTTGCTCAAATTAAGGGTCTTAATATTCAAGTTGCTAGACTTCAGCCACATATGGAATGGAGAAGGCAAATATAATGAAATTAAAGAGAATGGCAACAAAAAAGAGAGCCATGTTGGAGTCACAGTTTGAAAGTAAAATGTCAGAACGTTATATTCAAATCCAAAAATTAAAATGTCTTTAGAGTCAACAACAAAATTTGACTCAGGATGAGGTGGCTACTTCTAAGAAATTACTCATTGAACAGAAGAGTAAAATTTTAAAACTTAATAAGGTTATTAAGAGCCAGAGTGAAGAAATTGCACTCAAAGATTTAGAAATTGCTAAATCTAGATGGAGAGTAGATGGTTTACTTGATGTTATGCTAAACAACAATTTATTGTCAAACACTAGCTATGTGAACACTAGTGTACAAAATGTTAAGGTCACTAAGGGTGATAAGATCAGTTCATCACATCATGAAAGAGTGAAGGGATCATGGCGAGGCAAGTACAACTTCCCTCGACATCACTCTCATACCAGTGATTCTATTCACATTGATACTGCGTCATCTGAGAGTAAGTCTTGGCGACATGCCAACAGCAGTACAAACAGTATGCAAAATGATTTAACAGTTCGTCCTTTACCCACAGGTAAAACTGTATCACTTAAACAACAGAATGAGGTTGCATCCGGGACTGAGAAGCCCAGCATCAATACTAAAAAACTATTCACATGCACAACCTAGGTCGTAAAAGTGCAGACCAGTCTATTCAATGTGATTTGATTGTGACTGATGATGTTCAGATTGGCTCAATTTATTTTGATGAGGACCGCTACACCCAATTTTGTCAACAGAGGACAATTAAGGCTGATGGTAAGGCTATCCATCATCCTCTTTGTAAACTGCATGTTACCAGTTTACCTACTCTTAAGAGTATAGATAATGTCGTAAAAAATGACACTGGAGTTACTAATGAGAGTCATAATGTGACATTTCCCTCTAAGAATAGGGATTATGAAAATAACTGTCCTATACCAACTAATACCAATGCATCTGAAAGGAATGTTTTCGACATGCCAATGAGGCTGTCTTATCAGACAGGGTTTAAACCTACAGGCATGAATAGGAAGAGGTCTCATGCTCAGTTCAGCCAGCATGATGTACCCTACAATATGCATGGTGCATCCAAGAGGATAAATAAGATCCACAGTTATCAAGTGAATAAAGGTGCATACTCACGCACCATTCTAGTCCAAAATTTGCCACCAAATTCGACATGGCAGGCACTAGGTGAATTTTTTTCAATTCACGGCAAATGTGAAATATGTAAGGCTTTTACCTATTAACAATTATAATGTTAGGGGAGCTCTTGTTTATTTTTATTCACATAGTGATACACACAGGGTTGTCAATTGTGACACCGTTGCCTATTTTCAAGACCATTGTATTGAGATACAGTTGATGCATCATGCATCATCCAACAGATTGTAGTGCTGTTGTGTATCATGGTTGTATTCGTCCATTTCAAAATGATTATTAACTTGGTATGAGCATGTAAAACAACACTAATTTCTTTTACTATAATGTAATTTTTCAACTTCAGGTAGTTTTGTGTGAACTGCTAGTTTATATATATATATATGTGTGTGTTACTATTATCCCACTGCAGTAGTGTTGCAGATACTCAGTGGTTTACAAGCATGTCTATGGTATGGGTGTGCTCCATACCAGGTTTTGGGATTATTTTATGAAATGTCCCTGTACAGTGTAGATGTACTAATTATGATATTATGAAGTAGTGATTGATACGACATGCCTAGATAAGTACTACCAGAGCACTGTCTCTTAAATAGATTCATGCAAAATTGCATGGTAATCATTATTGAGTAATTCACTGGGTGTCTGTATAATATCCACCATATCCAGTTTCTAATTTCTAATACCCACAATACGGATTTTATGCTATCCACGTTTGGTGATAACTATGAGACAATTATATTGCTAATATATAAATTTCTTCCTACTAGAAAGTAACATCATAAAGTTAGTTGCTTATCCTTTACAGGACGTGGCAATCATCCCCAGCTTTTATATGCTGTTTGTGATTTTTCTAGGCAATTTTTTTTCATTCAGTTGTTTGCCATTGCTTTCTGAACGGTACGGCGCTTATACCATTGTTAAAAATCCACACAAAGCGATCTGCTACCAAACCGCCTGCAGCAGGTTTCGAACCTGGTATATCTGGATTATGAAACTGCGTTCATATCTATTAGGCCACAGACACCAAGTAATATCATGGATATTAATAATTTGCCATTATGTTCTTTCAGATAGTCACATACCATGATCTCATGTGGATTGTACTAGCCACTACATTGAGGAGTGTGGCGATTTTAATGAAATTGTATCTTTCATTTTCAGGTGTTACAGATTATTGTTCACTTTTTGCATAAGTATTTGCATATTCCTTTCCGGATACATGCTTATATCTTTGAGTGATGATGGTGTAGGTAGATTACACTCATCTATATACTATACTGAGTCTATATTAAGGTAGGGAATATCTACTACTACCTTTCATCGCAGCTAGCGACTGATTCTCTCTGTTCCTAATATCTATATTACATATATTGATGATAGTGTTTTTTTCATCTATGTAGAGGAACATGTTATTCATTTTTGAATATCTTACGTCCTTATTATCTTATAACCAGAATAAGAGTCATAAATATATCTTTCTTGGTCTCGAGTTTTGTAGTACATTACTTAATCTGGAGGATTCTACTGTCTCGAGAATTTAATTTTTCGACCTCTAGAATAGTTTCACTGTTCTTTATACAGGGTATATTGCTGTAGACAACACTTGTCTAATTGTCTATTTTATTTCTTTTTTTTTCAGTGCTGTCTTTGTCGATAGGATGGAACTCGACAGATAGTGTTGTCGTATTACATTCAAGTTGTGTGACTTTAAATGTATGATATGCTGTTATGCTATTTCATCAGATTTGAATTTACATTTCGCTCTATTTCCTTGTTGTCTTAGAGTCACCACGTTTTGGATTTTAAAAAAAACGATCTACAACAAAAGTGCGGATGACTTCTGTCGTAAAACGTGTGTGTAAACCCACTTCTTAGTTAAATCACTATGTCGAAATACAAATATCCCTCAGCCAATCAACAATCAACGTTCACCAGTCTCTGAGCCAGAATAAATTACACGAAGTATACGCCAGGAAAAACTTAAGCCTAAAATTTCGGGTCTCGGTCAGCGGCCATTTTGTCACCCAATATGGCGGAAAAACAGAATAAAATTAGGCATAAGCCCTGTTTTTTTGGGACTCGTCTCGGTCACGGATGGTACAACGGATTGTACTAAACTGCATATAGAACCAATCAGCTTGCCACGCCGAGAACCAACCAAAAGCTTTCCTTAAGCAGTAAAAGCTTTCCATCTACCTATTTATACGGGAGAGTTTATTCATAAACTCACACACACTCAAACACGAGGCCAGCACGACCTACTGGGACAAGAAAAAGCTGTCAACCTTTGATTTATTGCTTAACTGCGTGATCGGGAACTCTTGCTTCACTAAAGTCACTGGCCTGTTTAAATCTTGGAGGGTTTTATTCGTGTCATCAAACCTGAGGTCGTATGTCCAGTCAATCCAGGTGCCTGGAACTTCGCAAGAGCACAGTGATTGCACAGGAGCTACATCTTTAGTCCCCCTCAGTCTTGGGTGGGCTAACGAAACGATCATCAGCGGTTGTTGTGTGCAAGAAATTAAGGACAGAACTGTTTCAAGAGATGAGTACACATTAGTACCATTTCTGTCAGCAATTGTGAGCATTTAACGGTCAAGGACGAAAAACTGAGTAGCATAGCAAGAGACAAAAATAACAGCATAGCTGATAAATTTTATATACTTAATTAACAGCACAGCTGATATAAATTTGTTTCCTATAATTGGGAAACTTGTTATATATATATATATATATATATATATATATATATATATATATATATATATATATATATATATATATATATATATATATATATATATATATATATATATTTGTAAATCATATGTAAACTTACAAATCCATTGCATTCCATTTTTCAACATCCACCCTTCAGCACAAGAGTAGATCGGTGGCGTATTCTCTATGTGTGCTGTGCGTGCTGCGCACACGTATGCCCGATGGAAAATAAAAATTTAATTTATTATTCTATAAAATATTTCTCTTCTAAAGTTCTGCTTTCGGACCGCACGCATCAGGATAACGGATTTTCTCGCATAGAATCTACGAGTATATCAATTTTCAGTTTCCCAGACGCGTTTTATAGTGCAGTTTTTATTGGTTGGTTACAATCACCCGAAGATTCTCGGGTAATTACGTCACAATGCGTGCGGCACCTTTCGGATTCACGTCTGAAGATTGGATTGTGTTTATCGGGTCATGGCCAGATACGTCAATACAATACGAACATGCGTGCGGTGGTCTTGCAGCGCTCGGGTTGTAAAAATCGGCTGTGTCCGTCCAGTGTTTTTTTGTGATTAATTGTTGTTAATTGCCGGGAATGCAGATTATTACAGTGACAGTGAGTTTCAAGTTGTAAGTTAATTAGTATTTCGGAGATAATTGACAAATACCCCTAATAACTATCGTTGCGTAATTGAATATAGTTGGTTTTTAAATTAAGAGGGGAAGAAGTTAAATAGTAGGCGTACATATTCATTTTAAGTAGCAGCACGCCTAGCTCGCATTACCAGGATACACCACTGAGTAGATAGTGTATATACTAAATAAATAATAAGGAAATTGTATTTGAACGACTTGTCAATTTTATCATTGTTAAGTAAAATCCGTTTTCTTGTTTTAATATCACAGTTAGTTACACAGCGGGGGTGGCAATTTATGACTGTCTCCTCTCTACTAATTTTTCGAGATCAGATCATTCACAGCCGTAACTAATTTGTGATACCAGTAGTTCTCTCATACACTGGGACTTCACCATATTCTGCAGAAATTCTATTTCTGCAATTGTCAGTACTATACTGATCTTAGAGCCAATAAAAACCTCACGCCACAACTTCGGTACAGTCTGGCGTTACAACCCTTTGTCTACATCATCAGAGCTACAAAAGGGAATTTAACTTGGCGGCTGACGTGTTGTCCGGATGAATCAAAGACGCTCCGTCTTCCATGTAACTCACAGGTTCAATTGCTGAACAGCCCTGGCTACACTCACATCGCCTGCGCTGATAGCATTTCGTTCAATAACAGTGTAATGTAATCATATCACAGGGAGTTCGTTATTCCAAGTTATGCTACAACAACGCCACCCGCACAGACACTTGATGATGCTGTTGAGATAATCACTTCAAGGCATGTGATATATCCTTCTTCTAAGAACAGTGCATGGACACAGCATACATCTACCTTTGCATTAACAGTTCTACAACAAGGTGGCAAGAAAGAATGTGCTACAAACATTTCCAGTAATTCAAGTCGAGACAGTTTTCAAAATTTTCATTCAGTAACTTTCAATGACGTTGTTTGGTTTCATCAAGGGACATAACAACTTAAATGAAACCCATACCAGAATCTCAAGGAAGCTAATCATGTCATGCTATACTGAACTTTTTTACGTGACTTTGCTTCAAAGTTCCCGAACTTACGAATTTTGTGTCTACTCATAATTAATAGACAACAATCATGGACACAGTGTACATAGAATTTCTACGAGAAACTTCAAGCACTATAGGATTGTGCGCATGAAGTGGACTTAAGTCTATTTGGAACAATACCATTTTTCCTTACAGGATTAAAATAGACTTATTAACTTTCCATTCAAAAGTGACTTTTTAACACCAAAGATCAGTACATTGACATTGATGTGTTAATATATTTGAGCGTTTTGTTCGCTATTATGAGATGAATTCTCTATTCATTGTTCATATTATTTATATGATACAATTTGACACAACAGTCACTAAAAGACAATTATACATATGTGTGACAAAATGTAGCAGTCAAACACTTTGTATGTGTTACTTGTCTGCCTTATATATATTTTCTCTGACTTAATATTGATCATTGCATGCACTTAGCATTAATGTTTATTCTGATTAACATTATTTGACTAAGGTGACATGACTGTGAACAGTAGGTGTTCTTTGACTTACGAGACTATGAGAATACATAGTATAGTTTCATTATTCATGTTAGATGTTGAATGACTGTTGCTATAGGACCTCATTAGTATGTCAAACTGCTTTGAGCTGTTTGTAAGACTTTGGTCTTGCTGCTTTTCTACACCTTGTGTGTTAAATTGTCTACATTTTGGCACAAACATAGGTCTACGCGTGGTCATAGCAACAGTGACATATGATGTTACCTTTTGCTCACCTTAGTGGTGTTCTGTCTGATATCACAATAATGTCAACTTCGTTTGCCATTATTGACCCGGGGGGGGGGGGGGGAAGTAGTTGTTATGACTAAATTTATATAATAATCATTCCCCTTCTACCGTGAGGTGGTGAGGTTTGGAAGAGAGCGCCAGACTAACCTTTCGGCTGTCTTCCTCCTGGCCTGGTTCCATTCTAGTCTTCGGTCCTTCAAAGATTGTCTAATGTTGTCCTTCCAGCGGACTCTGGGTTGTCTTGGGGGTCTGGATCCCTAGCTCTTTGTTTCCCTTGCTTGTCATGTTAGCCGATCTTCTCCCATTCTGCAGACATAGCCAAACCATCTTAGTTGGGACTGTTCTACTTGGGTCTGCAGGGGGTGGCATTTTAGGCCTTGACGTATCGTCTGGTTGCGGACCATGTCTCTTCTTGTTACTTCAACCACCTTCCTCAGATACCTCATTTCTGAGGTTTGGATCTGGCTTTTGTAGGTTGTAGTCATTGCCCATGACTCGCATCCATATGTCAAGATTGGGACATAGGTGGAGCGGTATACAACTATCTTTGTTTTCTTAAAAACCTATCTCTTGCTGAGGAATCCACGATTAATTGCCTGAAAAAGTCTCCCAGCCGCTGCTTTTCGAGCTGCCAACTCTTCTTTGATGCCTCACTCTCGGTCTATAATAGCTCCGAGGTATTTAAAGTGGTCGACCTGCTCCAGGACCTGTTTTCTCAGCTTAATCTGATGTATTCTTTCTTCTCACTACTAACACCAACCAAAATCCGTCCCGAACACCCCACACCCTATTTCTGTTTGACCGTGCGCGAACACTCCTCGGCATAGAGGCTTTTTTTTTTTTTTACAGTGCAAGCTCGAAAAATCGTCGGACTTTCGGTCGGAGTTAGCACGCGAACTGCAGCACAATTATGTGAAGATGGATTTGGCAATGTGTGAGAGATGAAAAAAACAAACAAAAAAACTAAGCAATGTTGCCATGCAGTTAAAAACAGAGTTGCCAATTTATTGTTTAAACGCCAAATGTTTTTTAAAAATAAATCCTGCTTCAAAAACAATTCTTGTATAATGTAATGGATGGGTGTAAAAAAAAAAAATCGAAAAAAGGTAATTCGCCTTACGAGGACAAAAGACAAAGAAATAGCCAACGTTACGGCTACAAGTCCTTCGTCAGGGAAAGAAACGAACGAACGAACGAACTTTATTTTCGAAGGGTAAAGAATTGGGCGCGCAGGCCCGTCTAACATTCTGCCCTTCCACTCTCATTAATCTTGCATACTATATCCTTTCATTCCCACATGATGCTTTAAGCATTAATTTAAAGGCATGCAACATTATAAAGTTACCATAACAGCATTCATTTACAGTATGCAATCATAATAAAAAAGTAGGGTTTTTTTTTTAAAACAAACAAGCTAGTAATTGGGGGGAAAAAAGCAATAATAAAATAAAATAAATAAAACAATAAATAAAAATAAATAAATTCTGTATACCGACACTCACTCATGCGGTCAATTCGTCTACAATTAATCTGTATTTTTGAATGTGTCTTCAATCATCAATACAAAAATTACATAAACACATTCTCGCTTATGTCCATACATTCTTGGTGGAAAATGAAATAATAATAATAATAACACTTTCTTACGCACGTCTGTGGCAGGAAAAGTCTTTTAGCAGTTAAAAAAAAAAAAAAAAAAAAAAAAAAATTCACATTTCTAAAGTACAGTGGTATGCGGGTACATTCTCACGACTCACATTTCTAAAGTACAGTATTATGTGGGTACATTCACACATACATTACATTATATAATAATATTTTAAAGTGAATATAATAATGATATTACATGAATATAAAACAAATTATTCACACACAAAAACGAGCGGAAGAGGAAAAGAAATGTTGACCTATGGATGAGATGTTGACAGGCAAATGCTGTTTCTATGAGGGTGGATAATCAGTGTTGAGGAAGTGTTTGAAAAGTGCTTTGTTAAAAAAATATTGTGTAGGTAGGCTTTTTAGGTGGTGTGGAAGGCTGTTCTATAAGTAGGCACCAGAGTAGGTGTAGCGAAATTTGGTTCCTCTTGCTTTATTGTGGAAAAAAAAATGTGTAGCGCGACTCCCACACACACACACCAGCGCAAGGTCAGCGCGGTGGTCTTTCTTTGAAGTTTGTAGTAGACGGGAAATGTTAATTACGGTTAAAAGCCATACAGTATTACTGAAGAATGGGGAAATAGCTAATAGGAATGAATGGCGGACTTTCAAAGTTTGCATTTACTGGACATTAAATTATTCACTACATGAGAACGCCTGGTTGGAATAATATTAAATAAAAATAATTCAACAAAGGAGATAGACTAGGAATTATATCCAAAAGGATATTATTCAAATATAATAGTTTTAAAGATAATTAATATTTTTCACCTTCATCACATCGGCTAAAAGTTAGCTAAGAATCTTTAAAAATGTATTACACTAACAAGCCTCAACGGATTTGTATAAAACTTATATGTAATGAAAGCCTCATATGGGGAAAAGGAAATGATACATAGAAAGGACGGAAGAATATAAGTGTGTAGTGAACAGAAGAAAAAAACAAGTACAGGAAAAACACAGATTGCTTCAAATAGCCTCAAACCAGGAGATGAAACGAAAATCTTTTGGGACTTTTAGAGGTGCTTTCTCGTACGCGCGAGAGACTGAAATATAAGGACAGAGGGACGCGTTGAAAATCACACACACCAAATCCAGAAGCCAAAGTGAGAAACTGGAAGACAGTATCTGCAAGAAAAGTTATTTTTTCACGCTGCATGCAGGGCAGATTAACTTCAACCAAAATAATCTCACCGTGAGCTTATAGATCCTAAGAGGGTATGTAAGTTTATTAAAGATATATGTATGAATAATATCATTTTATTTCAGATTTTATTTCTGATTGATTGTATCAGATATAATAAAAAAGAGAATGACGCTAACCAGAGATAACCTTCACCGGTATTGTCAGGAAGCATAACCATTAATTGGTTAGCCAAATATATCATGGCTAATTCTTGCCTGGAAGCTTACGACATACCAGCAAGTAATTAAGTGACTTGACATCCATAAGTGGAAGGCAAAGGTTATATCGTACCCATGTATCATAACATATGATTTATTCATGTATTTTGTTAATTCTGCACAGTATACATTATCTTATCATGCTATCTCTGTAACATACTACCATGATTCATTCATTTATATACAAACACTGAAGACATGGTCGCATCATGAACAGTAGTTGGTGGTGAGATTGTTGGAACAACATGGCCACCTATTACTTCTTGTTCCAGGTTTTTATGATCAATGTTTATGATCATTCCTGATCGAGAAACTAAAGACTTGAAGAAGTTGATCCAGCTCACTGAAGCCTAGAGGTCAACCAAACTTCAACACCTTAGTCCCCCGTAGTTATAGGGCGGGCTGAAGGAAAGTCTTCCGTACTCCAGTGTGTCGGAGGAACCTCGAGCAGACGTGGCTAAAGTTGAATTTCTTTGTATCCATCCAACAAATCCTGTGAGCAGTTTCTAAAACGACTGTCTAATGATGACAACTAGATGGAAAGAGATAATGTGACAATCCTTTTGTTGTAAATTCAGTGGAAGATAAATCCAAGACTTTTTCTATTAGTTATTTTAATTTGTAACTGTAAATAATCATACATTTTACCATCTTCCAACACCCATTTATCATTACAAGAATATATAGATGTACATAATAAATTGGATAATTGTACTCATTTGACTTGTTAAATTTTTAACTGTTAAATTTTGAGTTACCTTTTCAAATTTAATTATATTATCACATAGGGTTACGATAGCGAAAGTAGCAATTTATACTTCTGAAGCCTAAATCTATTGTCCAGCTCAGAATATTCACAGCTGTAACTCACTTGTAATACCAGTGTACTTCTCGGGCACTGGAACTTCATACTTTCTGGAGAGAGATTCTACTTCTGCTCTACCACTATTATCATAATAGGAAAACCTTTTGCTACAGTAGGCTAGACTCTTTTTGAACAGGTCGATCCTAGATTTGGGCAGACGTAACTGATGTAATTGTTGTCCCTCCCTTCTACTGGTTTGAAACAATGATCTTAGGTACGACGGGGCATTGTTAGATAGAATAGTGTGAGTCAGCTTGGCTTTGTTGTATAGAAGACGTTTTTTTAGCGACAGTATTTTGGGTTCTTTTCCTGTCCTTGTGTGTGGTGTCATGCGATTATCGGTGATCAGACGTACTGCTCTCTTTTGCAGGGAGTGCAGTCTCTTCGAGGTGGAAGCAAGGCAACAATCCCATAGTGTAGAGCAGTAATCTAGATGTATCTGTATATGTGAGGTGTAGAACAATAGTCTAGTGTCTGCGTCTAAGAAGTGTTTTATTTTGGCTAGCTGGTACGTCTTTTGTGCTAAGTGTTTGGTTAAATTCCGTACATGGGAGTTCCACGTTAAGTGCTGGTCAGTCGTGATCCCTAGAACTTTGTGTTCTGTTACATGTTCAATTTGTATTGATTCCGCGTGTAGCTGTAGCGATCTTTTCGTGCAGCTTAGGAGTTTCTGTCTGGTGGTAATCAACATAGATTTCGTTTTTGTTGTGTTTACTGGCATACGATTCATATTACTCCATTTAGATAGATTGTCTACATTGCTTTGAAGAGTCATTATAAGTGCCATGCAGTCATTGTCACTAGTGTAGATAGTACCAGTGGCGGATCTACTATGAAACTAATGAAGCTTAAGCTTCAGGGCTCCCTAATACCGGAGGGGCCCCAAAAGCGAATTTAGTCCACATTGCTTAACAATTTTGGGTCTACTGTATGAGAAGGGGTTTTAAAATAATAATAATAATTAAGTGTAATTCAATACAAAATAATAGTTAAAATAAAAATTAAAAGGTTATTAAAGTATCATGTAGGCTAGCCGTAAACGAAAAAAACGCTTCCTCAGAAAGTAGACCTACAATTTTTTCCTTTCTAAGCATGCGACAAAAGTCGCACGACTCAAATTGATTAATTTTTTGTTGTATATATTTCAACAATCCCAAAGTTTGAGAGTCAGTAGCACAGATGTTGTAAAGGTGGAGTGTCGCGGTAAGTTGGCTGTTCTGCTGTGGCTAATGTAATTTTTCCCCCCTTTTTAACAGAGGTCAAGACCCTAGAGGAGTTCACGAAAGTACTTAAGTGGATACCAAAAACGTAAACTCAAGGAAAAGCAATCTGACGAAATCTCTAAATGTCAAAAACTAACAAACTATTTGTCAACACCTACAGTTGAAACAAGCCAAGCAAACACCATTGAAGCCAATGATAGTGCACAAACTGTGGGAGCTCTTTCTAGCAATATTCAACCCACTGTTACCGCTTTTGATACAGATGACGATCACAGTGGTCAACATGAAAGTACCGCGGAACAAGCAGAGACTGAGCAGAAACATGAACTGGGAATCAAATTCAGTGATTTAAAAAAATACAATGACCTCGAAAACTGGCCCATAATAGTTGATAATGATTTCATACAGAATTGTTTAATGCAAGTAAGGTTTTTTTCAAAAAAAAAAAAAAAAAAAAAAAAAAAAACAGATGATGTATTTACCGAATCAAGCAAGGTTTACAAGGAACAAATCAGAAGTTTCCCAAACAAATATTTTGAAAAAAGATTGAAAAATGGCCAGACTGTGATGAGATCCTGGTTAGTTTACACAAAGAGCAAAGGCTGTATATACTGTTTTGTTTGCAAACTTTTTTCTAAATGCCAAACATCCCTTACAACAGGTTGGTTTTCTGACTGGATGAATGTACTCAGAACTCTGGAGAATCACGAAGACAGCATGGAACATAAGAAGGCGATGTTGTGTTGGATAACAAGAAAGTCAAATAAAAATACTGTGGATCAGCAACTTGAAGAACAGATGACAAAAACCATACAGAACTATTTTGAAGTACTGAAAAGAGTTGTAGCTGTTATAAAGTTTTTAAATGAAAGAGGTTTGGCATTTAGAGGTCATGAGGATAAGTGGGGCTCACCAATAATGGAAACTTCATGGGGGCCATTGAACTTATTGCAGAATTCGACCCATTTTTACATGAACATCTCGAGAAATGTAAAAATGAAAAAGTAAATGCTACTTATCTATCCAAAACCGCATATGAAGAATTGATAGAAATTATGGAAAAACGCGTGCAAAATGAAATTGTGAATCAAATCAACAACCTAGACACCAAATACACTATACCTGAAGTTCTTGACTATTTTGGCATTTTGCAGGAGCTGTATGTTTTCATTTCTGGATCTCCACGAAGATGTGGAATTTTAAACACACAGGGCTATCTCCATTTTTCTCTAAAGACTCAGAAGAGAAGCCTGAATGTAAACGAGATGCAAAGAATTTATACAAGTTGGTACAGCTGGAATATGCTATTTTAACAGTCGTTTGGGAAGAAGTGCTGGAGCGTTTCAACAAAACAAGTAAGAAACACCAAACCCCTGATTTTGATGTATTTGAAGGTTATCTTCTGCTTTCATCTTTACTTTCGTTTGTTAAAGAACTCAGAGAAAATTCAGCCGATAGGATTGCATACTATGAATCAGAAGCAAAAGGTGTGTGTGAAGATATCACTTCAAGTTATTATGATGCTTCCAAAGCATTGTTACAAGGAAATTTTCAGATGGAACAAGTGGTATTGCTTCTTTGAGAGGAGCTGACAAATTTAGGAAAGAAGTTCTATATCAACTCTATGACTGCTTGATAATCCAGTTACACAAGAGGATTGACCCATATGAGCAGATTGCGAAAAGGTTCAAGTTACTCTCAGAATTGGTGAACAATTCTGAAATTGATGAGGACGGTGTTAAACTTATAATATCGTATTACACATCGTATTACGATGATATTGACCACAAATTAGTAAACGAGTGTTATCAGTTCAAAGAAAATTTGCACCTTAGGAAGTCCCAGAACTCAGAAGAAAACATGCCATCTAAAATGCAATGCGCAGAAGTTCTTCAGCTTATTTGTGAGCAACACCTAATTGAAGTGTTCCCCAATATTACTACTGCGCTTAAGCTGTACTTGACCATGCCCATCACGAGCTGTGAAGCAGAAAGGAATTTTTCAAAGCTATCCTTTATAAAAAATTAATTTCGGTCTACCATGACTGAAGAGCGCTTAAATTCTTATGCTTATTGTCTCTAGAAAATGACATTGTAAAGAAGCTCGCATATGACAAAACTGTACGTGAATATGTTGCTAGAAAAAAACAGAAATAAGAGCATTTTGTAAAATGTGCTTCATGTACGTCGTAGTATGTTCTGGTAAGTTTAACTTTTCCTTCTGAGCACAAATCTCTTATGGATACACCTTGTCATCCTCCTTTTTTAAACAAATGTATTAAAATATTTTATATTTTCCTCATTGCTAATTTTCTTATCTTATAATTTTCTTGGTATGTCTTCAACGAACTAATTCTGAATGATGGAGGCAATTATTAAAATAGTTAAGATTTAAAAAATCACATATACCAAGGTGGATAGTGGTTTAATGATCAGAACATATGCCTTCCAAGCAAATGTTCTGCATTCAACTCCCAGCAGAGTTGTTTCTTTTTTTGAAAATTCATTCATTTGTCTTCAGTTTTTATATGTGTTGTTGTGGATCTACTATAAAGCTTGAACTTCAGGTCCTCTAAGTCCATTTATCTCTATAATACATTTCTTTTTCATACTCATAATTTTTTTGGGGTTTGTTTTAAAAAAAAATAAACTCCAAGAGTTCAAGCTTCAGGGCCCCCAAAATGTAGATCCGCCACTGGATAGTACAATCATCTGCAAAGAGGTCACAAGTTGAATATTTTAGATGTAGTGGCAAGTCGTTGATGAACATTGCGAAGAGTAGGGGCCCAAGAATAGAACCCTGCGGTACTCCTGTAACTACCTTCGAGAAATCTGATGCCGAGTTGTTGAGAAGCACTAACTGTTGTCCATCTGCCAGGAATGATTTGATGATGTTTAGTGGATTAGGGCCTATTCTGAGAGTTTCAAACTTTTGAACCAAGATATTGTGGTCAATTATGTCAAATGCTTTCTTGAAGTCGACAAAAACAGCACCACATAATTTTCCATCATTTATGTTCGACAGCCAGTTGTCTGCCATTGTGGTGAGAGCTGTGTGACAGGAATGTTTGGGTCTGAAACCTGACTGGCTATCAATGAGCAGTTTGTTTGTTGTTAAGTGTTGAAATGTGGTGTTGTAAATGTGTTTCTCTAGTGGTTTTGAAAGAGATGATAGAAGGGATATTGGTCTGTAGCTGTTGGGATCGCTATGTGAGCCAGATTTATAGAGGGGATACACTTTGGTAGATTTAAATGCTGTGGGGAAGTAGTTGTGTGCAATACATTGGTTGTATACATAGGTTAAGGAGTCGCAAATGATAGGCGCAGCATAACGTAGAATCTTATTGCTGATACCATCAAGCCCAGATGAATTGTTGTTTTTTTATATTTGAGAACTTCATGTACTGTTAGAAAAAAAATATGTCTTAGATCTGTTGTGGTATGTTCAGTGTTGCAGAAGGCTGTCAATTTACTAATATCGCAGTCCATTGGCTTTAGTGTCGACTTGAGAAGGCTAATTTCTGTTTTGAAGTGGTTGCTAAAATGAGTTGCAGTGAGGGAGCAGCTTTTTGGTAAAGAGTTTAGTGACTTTGATTTGTGTGTTAGTGTTCTAATGGCTGCCCAGACTTCTTTGCTGTTTGCTTTGTCTTGAATCATCTTTCTGAAATGTAGTTTCTTTTCCTGACGAATGAGGTATTGTACTTTGTTTAGTTAGCATACTGGGGCAACTACAACAGTAGTTTTTGCCAGGAATAGTCTATGAGATATAGATATAAGGTCTCTAGAAATTGGCTCGTTAAGAAAGAAAAAAAAAGACCTATTCGAGATAGGGACAAGAAGACAGGAATGCGAATGCTTTCCACTAGACAGTGTTGTCTAATTAATTATGGAAAGAGTTCTGTTTCCCCACGACCTTAGCTTCTGCCCTTAGATCCCGTAAAGAAAAAGCCCCCAACCTCATCTGAGTAGAGAAAGGTTCCTATAGGTGAATATGTAACACCGACAGCACGAGTGATACATTAACAAACTCTTGATAATGATCAACCGATCGTTGGGTTTATTAATGAAATATCCACACATATAGGGTTAGTAATGGTTAGAACGTGATGATGGTGAAAGACGATTCACACAAAACACACAGATGAGATAATAAAATTACAGTTAATTAAGTAATAGTTAATTAAGAATGAACTGGTGTAAAGTGAAATGATGATGATGTGATATGATACGTGTTACCAAAATGGTGAGTACTCTACACAGTCCATGTGTCTCTAAATGCTTCTCCTAGATATGAGGATTCACATGTATGCATAAAATGTCCCAAGTTGTTATACGTTATGTCGAATGGGGTATCTCTAAGCTGAGGACGTTCTGATGAATACTGTTGTCGTACGGAGAACGCTGACGAGATATCTATGTATATTCCTTCACTGTTTGAGTATATCTCTGTAGTGTTGATCAACAGTTAATAGTTGTCATATGAACAAAAAGTCTGTTGTCTAATCTCCCGACGGTACTGGTCAGACTGGATATCTTCACGAAATGTTAGTGATATGTAGACTCATAATCTTGCGTATGTAGTCGTGATTCATATACTTTCGAGTCTGCTTCTTAAAATGCGCTTAAGAGTGTGTTGCACGTGGTATAAATATGCGATTCCTCTTTTGAGCTCTTTTGCTTGACTTCAGATAATAATGATCTTTCGAGTGATTAGAGTTTATGATGACTCTGTATTGAACTTGTGATAACGATGTATTGAACTTGTGATAACTCTGTATTGATCTTGTGAGCAAGCAGTATATGGTGACGAAAAATGCTGCGTCCACCTTATGACTTGTGGGTGAGACAATATTCCTTTTTAATTGAGGAATGAAAGATGTCCTATGGCGAATTCTGCTAGCCAAATGTCCGTTTTTGATAACTTATTTCTGGTTAGACGTCAGACACGTTGCGTGTAGACTCAGACTTCTGATGAACTGAAGACACACAAAAGTCTTCGTAAGTTTTCACATTTAACATCACTGGTTGACTTTCATTTAAACTACTGCTCATTATTCATCTCTCTCTCTCTCTCTCTCTCTCTCTCTGAGTTCAATTCTAATGATGTTAAATATCTTGTGCATGAGAGTGTGTGCGCATGGGAGACTGTGATGATGATAAAGGTGAAATATGAACTATTAATTACCTCCTATCATCCTATCATCTTCTAGGAAAATCTTCTGATTTTATTAATCAGTTATGCCAAGAATTATTTGAAACTTTATCTTTCGCACATTTTAGCTGTGAGGTTAAAATAAACAAAAATAAGAAAATGTATTAATAAGTATAAGATCTACTAACCTTCTTTTCCCTTCGCAAAATCCTTTAAGAACACAATTAATCACAGAACTGAATTATCATCCACTCTGAATAAACACGTGTATTAGGCTATGCGTTTTTGGGTTTAATCTCTTCCTCACAAGGTAAAAAAACTGGACTCCCTCCTAGAACAAGCTACGCAGTAGATTATATTTCTGCCAGTCCAATATGGGTTTCTTGTACAGCTCATACCAACCAATCATTAATGGCCCCTCTGGTCACTCATTCACAGGATCGCTCTTTTCCCCTGTCAGTCCAAACGTGGGTGTAGTTTGACCTCTGATTGTTTATTTTTCCCCTGGCCAATCTGGGCGTCCAATGTGGTAAATCGACGGTTGTCTGAACCGCGGCCGACCCAAGATAACATCATTACAGCATGAGACGTTTTCCCCTGGCCAATCTGGGCGTCCAATGTGGTGTCACAGAAATTACAGTTTGATTAGGATGACCATATGTGTTTTTACCAGATTTATCACGATGCAATGTGGGCTTCAAACGATAATGTCGGGCATGGCGACTCAATCAAAGGACTTTTATTTCCCCCGATGAAAGAACAAATGTGGTTCTCTAGATACCGGTCGCGAGTAATCACAACAATGAAATAGCAAATGTGGATCGCAAATGTTGCATGAAAGAGCAAATGTCGGAGAAAATACAGTACGAAAGATGTAGGAAAAGATAGAGCAATAAGGCCTTTGCACTCGTTTATCACAATAGCCCCTCCTCAAGTGTGATGTCAATCGTACTCAGGAGAGCTAAGCCTTCTTGCTCGGGATTCCTTAATCCTTTTCCTCATCTTCGTTTTTCTCTTCGGTTTCCACCCTTTCCTCTACTTGTTTGTGCTCTCCGTCCTGCCTCATAGGATGACGGCTTAAAAAATCCGCTCCTACGTTATGTTTTCCTTGGATATAGTCCACTTGGAACGTGTAAGGTTGTAGAACAAGCGACCACCTCATCAGTCTAGCATTCAAATTCTTTGAATTGGCGAGGAAGGTCAGAGGTTGGTGATCACTCTGGATTGTAAATTTCCTTCCGTACAGGTATGCTTGAAATTTTTGTATTCCCCAGACGAGGGACAAACATTCCTTTTCGATTGTGGAATAGTTTTGTTCTGCTCGGTTTAACTTCCGACTCGCATATGCGACCGGAAATAGATTTGGTGGGCTTCTGTCATCTGGCTGTAGTAATGTAGCCCCGATTCCAATGTTACTGGCATCTGTGCGCAAGATGAATTTTCTAGTTAAATCCGGAAGCCGTAAAATAGGTTTTGTGGTGAGTTTCTCTTTTAAGAGTGCATATGCATGTTCACATTCTGCTGACCATGTCACTTTATCTGGGTTTCCTTTCTTGGTTAGCGATGTAAGCGGCGCACAGAGGCTATTAAAATCCTTTATATATCTCTGATAGAATCCACAGAGAGATACAAATGACCGGACATCCCTTTTTGTGGACGGTCTCGGTGCATTTCTCAGCTTCTCAACGTTTTGAGTCTCGGGGAACATGGTCCCATGGGATATAGTATGTCCTAGGAACTCTAGCTGTTCACACCCAATTTGACATTTGGTTGGGCGGGCGGTTAGTCCCGCTTCTCTGAGTCTGTTAAACAGCAAGGATAGCGCTGATATATGTTCTTCAAACGATTCAGTAGCTACTAGGATATCATCCATAAAATTGCTGATGGCGGGATGATTCAAAGGATCCAATAACTTTCGCATCATCCTTGTGAAGACACTAGGAGCATTGTTCAGTCCAAATGGCATCACATTAAACTCGAAGTGTCCATCTGGAGTACTGAAGGCTAACAGGTTCCTCACCTCAGCTTTTACCGGTATTTGATAGTACCCTTTACTGAGGTCGATCTTTGAAAAATAGCGAGCCCTGCTCAGCTTAGTAAATAGCTGGTTCTGGTCCGGTAACGGTTCTGGCTGGAACTGTGTTAACGCATTCAGCTGTCGGTAGTCGATGCACAGGCGGTGTTCTCCACTGGGTTTGCGTAACAGCACCACTCCCGCACTGTAAGGGGACTCCGACTTCGAAATTATGCCTTCCTTAAGTAAGTAATCAATTTCTTGCTTTAATGCCGTCGCCTTGGCATACGGAATCGGATATGTTCTCATTCGGACGGGCGTAGGATCCGTGACTTCCATGTCAAACTCCATCAGGTTTGTCCGGCCCGGTTTGTCTGTCAGAGAGTCGGCGTGGTTTTCCATCAATCTCCTTACTTTTTCTTGCTGGGCTTCCGTTAGGTGGAGCTTATTTTCACATCTAAATGTGATTCCTCCTGTATCACCGGGTACTCTACGGATGATAATGGCTCTTCTTCCATTTGCATAGCAATGGCCATAGTCATGAGGTGCGCTGGTTCGGCAGGGGCTCGCTCGTAAAACTTCTTAAGCAGATTTAAGTGATAAATTTTCTGCTTTCCGTTCACGGCGATTTTATAGTTGGTGCGAGAAATCTTTTCCGCCACTTTGTAGGGTCCCCTCCAGCAAATCTGCAATTTATTACTGTTACTTGGCAGAAGAAGTAGCACCTTCTCTCCTACTGCTAGTTCTCGGTCCTTCGCATTGCGATTGTAATATTTGGCATGTTTCCGCCTAGCCTCCCGTACTTTCGCTGTGGCTAATTCCCAGCCAGTCTTCAGGCGTTGTTTCAAGTCTGTGACGTACTGGAAGGCTGATGTGACAGTGTCGTCTGCCTTGGCATCTGTCCATGTTCTTAGTAATGCTTCTAATGGACCTTTAATAGGTCTTCCGAAGAGTAATGTGGCCGGAGGAACTCCAGTTGACGCATGCGGTACTTCCCTATAAGCAAATAATGCGGCAGGAAGATACTGATCCCAAGTTTCTGGCTTCTCCTGTGCCAACTTCCGAAGAATAGAGGTGAGCGTCCCGTTAAACCGCTCTACTTGCCCGTTACTTTGGGGGTGATAGGGCGAAGTATGGATATGCCTAGTCTTGAATATTCTAAGCACCTCCTCTGTCAACTTGCCTCTAAATTGTGACCCGTTGTCTGTGAGAATTTCATGCGGGAAGCCCAATCTAGTAAAGATATTCAGTAAAGCGTCAGCTACATGCACTGAGTCGCATGCTGGCATGGCTATGGCTTCGCCCCACATGGAACAGGTGTCCACTAAGGTAAGGATATGGGAGTTCCTCTTCTTAGTTCTCAGCAGAGGTCCAATTATATCCACGGCCACTCTTTCAAATGGGGTGCCCAAGATTGGCATCTCCCCAAGGGTCGCGGGTGCCGTCCAGTGTTTTGGTGCAACTTTCTGGCACTGAGGACAAGACTTGACGAAACGTTCAATGTCGCCGGTGATCCCTGGCCAATAATAGTGGCAGGCGATCCTTTGAGTCGTGGCGCTCATTCCCATGTGTCCACTAAATGGGATAGAGTGGCCCATCTCAAGCACCTGGTTCCTATAGGTTGCAGGAACTACTAATTGGTTGTGTTCCTGTCCTTCATTTCCAGCTCGGCGATACATCAATCCATTTTTCATAAAGAAGTCTCCCTTGGTAGGTGGGTTGTGTGTCCTAGGTAATTTTTTAAAACGGGGCGCCAGTGAGGGATCTTCCATTTGGGCCCTCTTCAATTCCTCGGGGAGGATATTGGTAGGAGTTTCCTGCTCTGCGTCTTTTTTTTGACTGTCCTCTAGTCTGTACGGCCGCCATGACTAGTGGTTGAGTAGGTTCTCCAAGGAACACATATCTACATCCCAAGATTAAAGAGTAGATTGGTTCTTCCATGATAGCTGCACGAATCTCTCCTGTCACATAACGAGATTCCACTCTGATAAGTGCAATTGGCAGTGTCATGGGTGCAACATCCTTCGTCGGACCTTGGATGTCGACACTCTCTTCTGTTATCTGGTCAGGGGTGACAAGAGATGCCCTGACCACCGCATCGAAAGCAAGTCCTGTGTCATAAAGGCACTCCACAGATTGTCCGTTTACGAGGACTGATTCGATGACAGGAGGATGAGAAACGTTTCCGGTCCTCTGCTCCTTCCGGGGTGACGATTTTGTCTGCAGACAGGCAGCATGTTGGGGAGGAGGTCTGCGCTTGCACTCATTAGTGTTGTGATTGTTCAAGCGACAGTACTTGCACCATTTATCTCCCTGTCTCTGGTGTGGCGCAGCATTTTTCTTGTTTTGCTCTTTGTAGTAGTTATCTTGTTTTGCGTGCTGTTTATGCGAGATGTGTGGTCCTTTGCTTTGTTGGTCTGGTTGGGAGCGAGCAGGTTGCTTTGGCGCCTGATCCGAAAACTTCTTTCTGGCTCCTTGAGACTCCATGAGAGCATTTTGGAATCGCTCTGCCAGTGTAAGAATATTTTTTAACCGGTCAGCGCCGTTTTCAGTGAGAAATCTACGCATTTCCACCGACATAGATTCTTTTAGTTGCTCTATCACAATCAGCTCTTTCAACCCGTCATAGTTCTCGGTAAAGTTTCCCAGTGTACACCACTTCACTAAGTAGTCTTCAATACGGGCTGCGAACTGTGAGAAAGTCTCTCCTGCATCCTTCCTAGAACCTCGAAATTTTTTCCGGTAAGCCTCTGAATGAAGCTCGTACCTCACCAAGAGAGCTTTTTTCAATGCCTGGTAGTCATCTTGCTCTCCGGCCGGAAGTTTATTAAAAACTTCGTAGGCGGCTCCTCTTAGGCCCTGGGAAAGTTTCAAGTTCCACTTCCGTTCTTCAAGCCCAAACCCTGTTGCAAAGCGTTCGAAGCGGTCTAAAAAGGCGTCCATGGTATCATTCCTTTCTGAAAAAGGTTCCAGCGGAAAGTTCATGGCATTGGGTGGCACAGGTTGCGAAGTAGGCACACCATCTGAGCGGGGTGAGTACCCTCCATCACAGTTGGAAGCCGCTGCACTTTTTGCCAGCTCTATCTGATTGGTCTGTCCCTGGATTTCCAGTTGCTTCATGTTAAGTGCATGCTCTGCTGCGGCTTTCCGCTCCGCTGCTTCTGCTGCTGCTTTCCGCTCCGCTGCTTCTGCTGCTTCTTTCCGCTCCGCTGCTTCTGCTGCGGCTTTCCGCTCCGCTGCTTCTGCTGCGGCTTTCCGCTCCGCTGCTTCTGCTGCGGCTTTCCGCTCCGCTGCTTCTGCTGCGGCTTTCTCTTTCCGTTCCGCTGCTTCTGCTGCGGCTTTCCGCTCCGCTGCTTCTGCTGCTGCTTTCTCCATTGTAAGTTTCTGCATTTCCATCTCTCTTGCATGGAGTTTATCAGTCTCCTCGCTTACATATTTCATCAGGTCTTTTCCACTTAACCCGTATTCACGCCCTGCCTCCATCAAACTAGTTCTAATTTTTGCAGCATCTGCCATGATATGCAGTACGGGTTTGCGAAGGGAAAAATTGGCAGTGACCTCCAAACAAATTTAATAGACTCGCACAAGTAATTATCTCTTTAAAACCAGCTAGGTTTAAATTAGTAATCAAGTTCAAATAGTTCTTAAAAATCACTCACTCAGCGTATTCTGAAAAATTAATTAACAGATTATCTCGAAGTTTCTATGAAAAATTTACTAAATATTTATGATAACAATTTCTCCAGCAGTTACTGAAAAAAAAAATTTTCAGTTCCCTACAGTATCCTCTGTTCTCAAAAAGTGTTTACTCTGTCCGTTTGATACTCAATTTAAAAAGTATCACTCGTGCTTTAGAGATATAAATTATTCTCCTATGAAATAGACAAATTATAGTAATAGTCAGTCTAGAAGGTAATCCCTCAAAATGCCAACAAATTTTGCAATTATCGCAACTGTATAGCAGAGATGAAAATGTGATTTATCACCCTTCTAAGTCCGGGTTCACTAATCCCAAGACGAGTCCACAATTGTCGTGTGGTGAGTACTGGGGCAACTACAACAGTAGTTTTTGCCAGGAATAGTCTATGAGATATAGATATAAGGTCTCTAGAAATTGGCTCGTTAAGAAAGAAAAAAAAAGACCTATTCGAGATAGGGACAAGAAGACAGGAATGCGAATGCTTTCCACTAGACAGTGTTGTCTAATTAATTATGGAAAGAGTTCTGTTTCCCCACGACCTTAGCTTCTGCCCTTAGATCCCGTAAAGAAAAAGCCCCCAACCTCATCTGAGTAGAGAAAGGTTCCTATAGGTGAATATGTAACACCGACAGCACGAGTGCACGAGTGATACATTAACAAACTCTTGATAATGATCAACCGATCGTTGGGTTTATTAATGAAATATCCACACATATAGGGTTAGTAATGGTTAGAACGTGATGATGGTGAAAGACGATTCACACAAAACACACAGATGAGATAATAAAATTACAGTTAATTAAGTAATAGTTAATTAAGAATGAACTGTTGTAAAGTGAAATGATGATGATGTGATATGATACGTGTTACCAAAATGGTGAGTACTCTACACAGTCCATGTGTCTCTAAATGCTTCTCCTAGATATGAGGATTCACATGTATGCATAAAATGTCCCAAGTTGTTATACGTTATGTCGAATGGGGTATCTCTAAGCTGAGGACGTTCTGATGAATACTGTTGAACTATTAATTACCTCCTATCATCCTATCATCTTCTAGGAAAATCTTC
This sequence comes from Oreohelix idahoensis, assembly GCA_024509875.1. Classification (NCBI taxonomy): domain Eukaryota; kingdom Metazoa; phylum Mollusca; class Gastropoda; order Stylommatophora; family Oreohelicidae; genus Oreohelix; species Oreohelix idahoensis. The sequence continues at coordinate 471,965 of JAMPIV010020836.1, read as the reverse complement.
TGATTTTATTAATCAGTTATGCCAAGAATTATTTGAAACTTTATCTTTCGCACATTTTAGCTGGGAGGTTAAAATAAACAAAAATAAGAAAATGTATTAATAAATATAAGATCTACTAACCTTCTTTTCCCTTCGCAAAATCCTTTAAGAACACAATTAATCACAGAACTGAATTATCATCCACTCTGAATAAACACGTGTATTAGGCTATGCGTTTTTGGGTTTAATCTCTTCCTCACAAGGTAAAAACTGGACTCGTTCCTAGAACAAGCTACGCAGTAGATTATATTTCTGCCAGTCCAATATGGGTTTCTTGTACAGCTCATACCAACCAATCATTAATGGCCCCTCTGGTCACTCATTCACAGGATCGCTTTTTTTCCCTGTCAGTCCAAACGTGGGTGTAGTTTGACCTCTGATTGTTTATTGTTCACCTGGCTAAGATGGGCGTCCAATGTGGTAAATCAACGCTTGTCTGAACCGCGGCCGACCCAAGATAACATCATTACAGCATGAGACGTTTTCCCCTGGCCAATCTGGGCGTCCAATGTGGTGTCACAGAAATTACAGTTTGATTAGGATGACCATATGTGTTTTTACCAGATTTATCACGATGCAATGTGGGCTTCAAACGATAATGTCGGGCATGGCGACTCAATCGAAGGACTTTATTTCCCCCGATGCAAGAACAAATGTGGTTCTCTAGATACCGGTCGCGAGTAATCACAACAATGAAATAGCAAATGTGGATCGCAAATGTTGCATGAAAGAGCAAATGTCGGAGAAAATACAGTACGAAAGATGTAGGAAAAGATAGAGCAATAAGGCCTTTGCACTCGTTTATCACAGGTACAGGTAACCAATTAAAACGGGGGTCAGGTTGGGGAGTTTTATTTCCAGCCATAAACATTCAATGCCAGTATGTTCTAGATCATCACGGCGTCTGTACTGGAGAGATGTTAAGATGTATATGACTAGCCCTGTTTCATGTTGTCTGTTAGGATCCCTGCGAATGGTGGTGAATCCATTAATCCTAATTTCGTCATCTGTAATTTTGTCATTGAGACGGGTTTCAGAAAAACCAAATATGTGGAAGTTTTGTTAAAGAGAGGTGGAGACTTCAGAAAGCTTACCTAGCAGGTGGTAAATGTTTAAATGACCAATTTTAAACCCTGATAGTTTAAGCCATGAATTAGTGGCATTGCCTATATTTTGATTAGAGTTTTTGCACTCGGACATGATAATAGTCAATAGGAAAGAAATAGTGAGGAGAGTAGGAATGAGTAAGAAGCAATAAAATTGGTACACAATGGTTTATACAAAATTGTAGACAAGTAATAAAATATACACTGCTAGAGTCCGTGGACACTGTTTACAGTATCTTAATCTTTGCAAAAAGTGTGGTTTTTATCTTAAAATACAGTCTGTTCCGAACAAAAAGGAATATTTTTACTTCACCCACAATCAATGTAGAGAATTAATCTTTTTGGGACAGTTTAAGGTCCACGCTGTGACTTAGCTAGTTAGTTTTGTGAGGATTTCCTAATTTTCCTCAATATGAAAAAACGAAGATGCAGATGTATAAAAGATGTAAAAGAGATGTAAAAGAGAATGGTGAGCGTAGGAATGAGAGGGATAAGCACAGAGATAATAATAATAAGAAAACAATAGTATTAATACGATAGAGTTATTACAAACTCGGAAACAAATTTAGATACGCCCTGCTCTGACGAACAGAAAGAAATGTTTAAACAGACAATGTAATAATAAAAAAAAATTATTAACATCTAAAAGTGACAGTTAAAAGTTATACGCTGATACTCAGCTATGTCTTTTATCTCAGGACAAAGGTCACTAAAGTGCTTACGAAGAGAACGCGTCAGGTCGAATGTTACACTGCAAACTTGTTTTTAAAAAAAACAGTTTTAAGTTGCTTGGTTTTAATCTTGTTCTGTAGAGCCATGCATAGACATCTGAAGAGCCTGCATTAATATTTCTGGACTATATTGAGTCAGTTGCCGTAAAACGGATGAACTGTGAGAATTCCGTTCTGGGCGGGTGGAGACGGGGTGAGGAAACTCCCATTTTCTTGCTGTAGTTTCTGCGTTGCGATTAAGTGAATGGGTGTTACTTGTAGTCCAATCTGTCCATCTGTCCAATGGTGTCTGTTGTGCAGTTAGCAGCTGGCGGGACTGTTGTGTGGGTAGTGGGGGATACATTTGGTCATAAAGGTTAGCGTGGGAGGTGGGCTTAAATGTAGCTTTTCTAGATACTTGCTTGTCAGCTGAGGACGGTGGTTATGAGCTGTTGTGCCTGGGTTTACTAAGTTAAGTGTATAATTTGTGTCCCTGGTGAATGAATGTGTGTGTTTCTGGTGTGTCCTCTGAGGAAACTTTAAATTTTTGGCTAGGTAGCTGGTCCCTAGTTTAGAAGTGTGCAATTGATCTCTGTATAGCAGTTTTTTTGGCGCACCTGACTTAGATGTGAAAAAGGGTGTGTTGTTTATGAAAGACGATGTTATGTTGAAAGAAAGTGAAGGCTAGGTAGGACACATAAGAATCTAAATAAATATAAAAAATTAAAGCTACGTACTTCTCTGACGGCATCGAAGTCCTAACACTTTTGCTACCTGCGAACGGACCAGCGTGCCCGGAAAATGAAATGACTGCCACCACCGGATGTACAAAATACATACTCAGAAACCAAAAAACGAAACTGAACAATAAACTACCCAAACGTAATATTAGTGGGGACCGGAAATAGAAGAGGACAGAATGAGTTGGTGATAAATAAATATGAAATAAAAACTCAAGACATATTTTTTAAAAATGTATTATATATTCATACATAATATTAGAGGGCGACAGAAAAAAAGGATAAGAGTGGAAAGAGTCAAAATATAACAAGAGAGGAAAGGGTGACCTCAGACAAATGTGTGTAGAGTGTTAAGACCAGCTGGTTTTAGGCATCCCATGCGGCGGATAAGACGGTTCTCAAGCTGTTCTCGGTTAGCAGTGTCAGAGGAGCTGGATCTGATCGCCGTGACCTAGATGTCGATAAGACCATGGTGGTCAGGACCATTAAAGTGCATAGTGTATAGTATAGTGTAAGTAAATAAATTAGGGGCCTGCTATTTTATATATATATATATATATATATATATATATATATATATATATATCATTACCCTTCATTCCCAAGGGAGCATAGGCCTACAACAAACACATGCCAAGTCCTCCTGTCACGTTCCAACATCTCAAGTTCTTTCCACGTTCTCCTCATCATTTTCCCCTCTGTTTCCAGCTCTCTTTTCCATGTGCTTCTTTGTCTACCTCAGCCACTCTTTCCCTGGGGCTTCCAGAACAAGGTCTGCCTTTGTAATGCTATCATCCGGTTTCCTCAGTGTGCATCCTATCCATCGTCATCGCTTTCTTCTCATCTCTTGTTCCACTGGCACTTGTCTTGTTCTTGTCATCAGTTCTACATTGGTAACCTTGTCATAATTTTTAAATCCTTCTATTCACGAGCCCTGTATTATGAGTGTGTCGTGTGTAGATAGTAAACAACATAAGGGGTATGAATAACACGACGCCACTTGTACAGCTCCATGACATTTAATAGAACATTCACATAAGTCCTGAACATCAATAATATCGTCACGCATGCATTACATCACACTCAGGCTGACCCTGCCTGTAAGAAATAACTTATAACAATACTTCCACGGACTGGCTGACCGTCCACACACTAACAGTACACACAACACGTTTCTATGTGCGGCATTCAATCCTCGCACGAATCCATTCACCATACAGGTGTAAATCACTTATCCCAAGTGACTGGCGGCATGCAACATCATATAAATACTACTCCAATATAGCTACAAGGCGGACAATACCCAACGCCTTACTCCACTGTAGCTCCAAAAGGCGGGACCAACTCGTCGCCTTAATATGTTCTCCACGAACATTACCTAAAGTTCCTCCAGAACACTCCTAGGCGGGAAGACGTCGCCTATACAACAATATGTCAGACATAATCACAATATTCATAATCACTATATCATTATCTCAACCGTCACATAATACGAGCACCCAGCTCGATCACAAATCACAGCCTCAAACACACCAATTGGCTATCAAGCACAGACTACCACTAGTAACATCCGGGTACTCTCTCAGCCACCCAGACTTGTTCCCCAAACACGCTTTCTCCATGCGCACGCCCTAAGTCACAACATACTGACATGAAGTCAGACATAAACTCAATCCCTGAGTTAAACTTAAATATTGACAACCTCAGTGACCTTTACTTCCACTCACTCAATCATCCACCCATGAAACTGCTCTGTGACATCTACCCCCCTCTCCAGATGGAAAACGAAGTTTTGCACCAAAGAATTGGGCACATACCACAGAATGCATCATGTATCAACTCGTGATTGCGTACAAACATATATCCCTGAAGAAGTTGTCAAATTTCTGTGACTGGATTATTTACACAAAACTTCAAAGGGTGAGTCACACTCTAACCCATACCACAGTTCTCTATAATGCTTCCTACTCACATGAAGCAAATGCTTATAATAATAATAATGTCCTACCCTTTCACCAAAATGAAACAAATGATATAGTTGTATGCAATTACATAAGTATTGAAACATTCTTGCACAACTATCAGTTATTTATCCTCATCAAAATACATCACAGAAAAAAAATCATCAACAATTTCTTATGATATCTGTTACAAAATGTTCTACATCTCATTGTGAAAAATGTTAAGTTTCATACACCGCAGTACCCTAGGTACACTATAAGAATTAAGATTTAAACAACAAACCATGATGCTTTATCACACTGCATCATTATGTCGTGTAACAACAACCAAACAATGTATAACAGCCCAAGATGTCATATTTATAACGTAAGTCCTATAAAATTTAACGCATTCCATTATTCAAAGAATAATCCACACTTTTAATAAGGTTTCAGTGAATGGTATAATTTACTTACTATTCAACACAAAAGCTTTTACTTCTTCCTAATCCATTCTCAAAAGATCTAATTTCCTTCACCACGATCAGTTTAATTCACAAAGATAAATCTAACAATTCTTCTCAAATTCCTTAAGTTCTCGAATCCAAAACTTTGCTTGGTCAAAATTGTATCTGTGAAGTTCTAGCAGATACTGATAACTCTTGCTCCACTGCTTCCTAAATTTCTACCATTATGCTCATCTCTAGCATGAGTATTCCCGCTTCTTGATTCTATTTGGAAAACAAAGTTGATACCCACATTCTTATAACTCATTGTAATCCTTTCAGACAGAGACATCTCCCAATAGTCTCATACATTACAATTTCAACACATGCTATACCAATTGCTATCACTAAGAGCATTGATTTAATCAAATAGGCCTATGCATGATGAAACATATGATGCATCCCGGACGAGCCCCCAAGTTGTCACGAGCCCTACGTGTGTAGATAGTAAACAACATTAGGGGTATGAATAACACGACGCCACTTGTGGCCACCTCAGTGACCTTTACTTCCACTCACTCCATCATCCACCCATGAAACTGCTCTGTGACAGTAACCTTGTCATAATTTTTAAATCCTTCTATTCTACGCAAGCACCCATTTATGAAAGTCTGTAGCTTTGTGGTTGTTGTCTTTGTTGTTCTCCATGCTTCAGAGCCATATAATAGTACTTACTTCACATTTACTTACACACTATCTGCATAATTTGAAATGATTGGATCTTTCTGAGTAGATTCATAAGATCATTGGAGGGAATATAGGCTGACAATTTCACAGTTTTATTTCTCTGTGATTTGCACGCTCGCCAAGACAACACCAGACCTTCGCCAGAGGAAGAACTAGATTCATAATTCCTCATTTTTATCCGGACCTTTTATTGGAGAACCAGATGAGACGTATAAAGAACAGGAAGTCTCTTTCAAGTTTAAAAGGAAAACCCGAACTAGGAAAACCGAAGAGTCAGAAGGGCAATCTATTGTAAAATTAAAAGAAATCCCAGACACGTGTTGTAAGAGAACGATTCGTCTCTTTTATTCATCTGTGCGACAAGTCTGTAGCCAGGATTGGCGTATGTTGTGATTTACATTTTATATTTTATTACTAACATGTGAACTAACATATATATGTATATATTACCATGTGAATTTTATTGTGTGAAACTCGCTTTTGGATGTCAAAGTCATTTGAGTCTGGCAACCTCAGCGTGTAGAATGATGATTCACGAACCGCCACTGCACGGGCTGGTGATTGCTTTATTGATAGTTTCGTAAAGAGAACTAAAAGCATAAAGTAATTCCAGGTTCCATATGGAAAGAAATGATTTATCTGGAAATTATATATATATATATATATATATATATATATATATATATATATATATATATATATATATATATATATATATATATATATATATATATATATATATATATATATATTAATTCCACTGATTAACTCAGCGGTAACTCCACCTAGGCCGGTCCCAAGCCCGGCTGAAAAATGAGGAGGGCGGCTGCACGGAGGCCGTAAGGAGGCAGCCCCTCCACCATGCAAAGGCACAACAGATTAAGCGAAATACAAGAGAGAAAACCGGACGGATTCTAAAGGCGACGAACAGGAACGGAATACGGACTACGACTTATGGAACTTGGAAGAAAGAAGTATAAATGGGAAAGAAGAGGAGCTGGTGGAAGAGATAAGGAAAGCAAAATTAGAAATCCTGGCTATAACGGAAACAAAGAGACAGGGACACGGGGTCATGGATCTCGATGGCGGCACGCTGCTCTACAGTGGTGTACCTACATCTGAGGGAGCTAAAGGTGGCGTTGGTTGCGTTGTGGCCAAGGGCCAAAAAGATGGTGTCATGGGATCGAACTTTGTCTCGGAGCGCATTGTGGTTGTGAAACCGGAAGAGGGAGAGACCGTGGTCAACCTGGTCGTGGTGTGTGGACCGGGTGGGGATGGGGGAGCGGAGGTCGGGGTGGGAGTTCTTCGAGCTGCTTCGGAGGGCGGTGGATGACTGCCTTTATGAAATTGTCATGCTCGGAGATTTCAATGCCAGAGTTGGAGGTGACCATGCTGGATGGGGTGGAGTCGTCGGAGGATGTAGAGAGGGTGCTCTCTGTCGCAGTGGAGGGCAACTCCTTGGATTCTGCAGTGAGCAGAGTCTGATTATTGCAAACGCAGGGTTCCCCCATGGGCGCATGCATGCGTGCACTAGATGTGAGCCAGCAGGGAATGAGAGGTCAGTGATCGGCTGTGCCATTGTTGGGAGGAGCTCATTCATGTATGTCCGGGACGCTAGAGTCTGGACAGGGCCAGAGATTGGAGGTGATCACTGCCTGCTTATGGTCAGGGGAGCAGCTGAGAGAGTTGCTCGGACTGGGGGCTGCCCGGCATCACGCGGAAAACCAAGTAAACAAACGGGAGAAATGAAAATTGGGACCTACAGGCTGAGAGAGCCAGAAGTTGAGACCGGATGTAAAGGGCTTATTGCTACAGCGGTGAGAAGCACAGAGGAGCAGGCTGATGGCTTGGAAACCCTCTGGCTTAAATTCAAGGACATTATGGGGACAGCTGCTGCAGAGGCATGTGGTGAGGTCCGACTTGGGAGCGGGAGAAGGAGGACGCCGTTGTGGACAGAGGAGGTCAGGGAGAGTGTGGGAGAGAAGAAAATGGCATGGAGGCAGTACTTGGGTGCTGAAGGCACAGCAGGACAGATGGAGAAATATGGAGAATATGTGATGCTCGGAACAGAAGCAGAGGACAAGGTGTTGGCAGCGGAACGGAGGTCCGGGGAAGAATTTGGAGAAAGGCTGGAGGAGGATGCGCAGGAGGGCCAGAAATTGTTCTATAGGACACTAGGGGACATGAGGAGGGAGAAACAATGCCCTCTCAAGTTTATAAAGGACAGGCAAGGCGAATTGCTTACTGCCCCAAGGAAAGTGGTGGAGAGATGGAGGGAGTATTTCTCGGGGCTCCTCGATGGTGAACGGAGTCAGGCATCAGAAATGATAACCACTGGCACAGAAGAGGAAACCAATGGTGATGGAGATGACATAAAGATGGAAGAACTGAAGGCAGCACTGGAGAAAATCAAGATGGGCAAAGCAGCAGGGCATGATGATATAACACCAGAAATGGTTAAGTACATGGGGGCATCAGGCGACCTATTACTCTTGGGGGTCCTACGGGCAGCGTGATGCAACAAGACAATTCCAAAGGACTGGGAGATTGCCATCATAACACCAATTTTCAAAAACGGTGACAATCGACGGTGGAGAGGCCATATCCCTTCTCAGTGCCACTGGTAAAGTCTACTCTGGAATCCTAGGGCGGAGACTCAGATGCCTAGCTGGGCCACAGTTGGATGGGGTCAGGTGCGGATTTCGAGCGAGCTGTGGTGCTCAAGACCTGGTCTTCACACTCGGACAGCTGAGTGAAAGGGCTCTTGAGTGTGGGAGTGAGATCCATCTTTGTTTCATAGATCTGGAAAAGGCGTTTGACAGGGTCCCCAGGGGCGAACTTTGGGTCTGTTTGGCAGGAAAGAACATTCCAGCACCTCTGATTCATGCAATACAGAGCTTCTACAAGTCTTGCAGAAAGTATGTGAGGACAGCAGATCATGGGTCAGGGGAGTTCGGGACCACCACTGGTGTGGGACGGGGTGATATCCTGTCACCTTGTCTTTTCATACTCCTCATGGACGATGTTGTCAGGACGTGTAAGGAGAGAACGGGAAGGTGTTCAGTGGGGTGCTGGAGGATGAGTCAGGTCTGTATTTCAGAGTTAGTAGTTGCTGATGATGTTGCCCTGATTGCTAAATCAAAGGCACATCTCGAATCCAACCTGCAGGTCTGAAAGGAAGAGCTGGAGAAGAGAGGGGTGGTCATAAGCAGCTCTAAAACAAAATCCCCGGTGATATCACGAGAAGAAAGAAGACATCAGATTAAGCTGGGAGAACAGGTCCTGGAGCAGGACAACCACTTTAAATATCTCGGAGCTATTACAGACCGAAAGGAAGGCATCAAAGAAGAGTTGGCCACTCAAAAAGCAGCGGCTGAGAGACTTTTTCAGGCCATAAATCGACGATTCGTCAGCAAGAAAGAGGTTGGAAAGAAGACGAAGATGGCTGTATGCGGCTCCTCCTATGTCCCAGTCTTGACGTATGGATGCGAGTCATGGGCGGTGACTTCAGCCCACGGGAGCCAGATCCAGACCTCAGGGGTGAGGTATCTGGGGAAGTTGGTTGGGTTGGCGGGAAGAGACGTGGTCCGCGACCAGACGATGCGTCAAGGCATAGGGTGCCAACCGCTGCGAACCCAGGTGGAACAGTCCCGACTGGGATGGTTTGGCCATGTCTGCGGAATGGGAGGGGATCGGCTACCACGACGGGCATGGGAAACGGGGAGCCAGGGGTCCGCTGGGAGGAAAACATTGGACAATCTTTGAAGGACCGAGGACTGGAGTGGAGCCGTTCCGGGAGATGGACAGCCGGTGGGATTGTCTGGCGCTCTCTCTTCCAAACCTCTACACCTCACGGTAGAAGGGGAACGACTAAAAAAGTAAGTAAGTAACTCAGCGGTGGGGGCTAAACGAGCTGATAAATAAGTGCTTAATTCTTTACAAAAGTGGTCGGCAGGTTACAGAATTAACGTGCTCAGCGACAGCCAGCATTGTTTTCGTTTACCTGAATTTCTTGTGAAGACTCCCATGTGATAGAAGCTTTATTACTCTTCTATCTACATTTTTACCAAGAGTAATCTTGTGTACAAATGGACTCCATTAAAGCCTATATTGGATACTCTTGAGTTTTGGCCATTGTTGGACCACTACAGCAAAGCATGGGAGGCAATACCGTCACAGTTGGATCCGATGTCTCTTGATCTCCATATATTTCCCAATGCAATGAAAGCTCCTCTTGCTTTTTGTATTCTTATTTTGATATCACTGTCTATCCCTCCAACTTTGTCTATATTGCTGCCAAGATATGTGTACGATTCTACATCTTGTAGTGGTGTTTCTTCAAGTTCAACCTTGTTATCTGATAAGGGTGGATTTAAGGCTGTCTTCTCAATGATGATGAGGCCGCTATGGACGTTGCAAGTATAAGTCCAAGTACGTTGAAAATCTTTAGCTCTGTCAAAATACCACCCCTATCGACACCAGGTATATTATAGTTGAAGATGTAGGGTGTCTTAACTGGTTTTTGTTGTTGTTGCTGTGTATATATTAGTGAGGTAGTTCAGAGTTACAGCATATGGAGTATGACATGTGAAGTCATAAAAAGGGTGAACTGCTTTGACGTTTCATAATTTATTTGGACGCCACAAATGACAGGTACGTTACAAAGTCATATACATCAATAGTTCAATATATTCAGCATACTAAAGTTGAATTCATGGATCTGCATACATTCTCTAAGTTGATACAGATAATCCTAGCTGACGATAGCCTCAGCTTCATCTCATAAATATTCATAAATATCAATACTCCTCTCTGATACTGGAAGATCAGATGTACAAAATAAGTCCATTACTGTTCGCACGAGAATGGCATACATGGAGTACAGGTCAAGCTGACCTTTATAACATTCCTAAGTCTAACCCTCGACAAAAGGTGCAATCGCTGACATAGCGATGTTCATATGACGTAGAACTGTTCCTCGGGCTTAGTATATCCCGTATACATATAAATCGCAGGTATGAAGATACCTGGGGTGTGACTTCTAGTAGAAGAACCTCTATCACTGTAATACGTGAGCGAGCAGAGATAGACCATTGTCAACATAATGTTAAATTATAGATTTGAAACATAAATGAGGTATTACCTTGTTTCGAAATCAACACCACAGAACACACGCCTCCAGGCGTTTTTTGAATCATCAAGGGAAGGACCTTGTTAGCTACACTAACTCACAAAAGGATTCCTAATTCCCTATTAACAAATCACAGAGACGCTGCATAGCGTCCTGCTCGGCTCAGAACATCTCATCGAATCCCTGGGCAGAAAACCATTCTAACTCTCTTAAAGTTGGGACATGCGCAGAACGCATACACCTGAGTAATAATCAAAACGAGACGATGGTTGAAGACCTTCCAGAATGATTTTTGTAAGAGATCGCGCCTTATATGGACAGCAAAAGAATCCTCAACACTGGTTTCAATCATTCTAAGAAACAGTTGACCGATACTAACATATAAGGAGAGTGACCAACACATCGTTCAGAAAATGGACCGATGAGTTCCGTCACAAGAGAAGGTAACCATCCTTGTAAAATGTAATCACAGTTAAACAAGAGTTATCTAGCTTTGACTGAAAAAAATTAAAGTGTACATTTCAGACAAGCTAATTATACAATGTCTTTAGAAAAAATGATTATACAATGTCTTTAGAAAAATGATTATACAATGTCTTTAGAAAAATGATTATACAATGTCTTTAGATAAAATATCTGTGCGTAACATTACCGCACCCTCCCGGGAAAAAAAAATGAAACTTTTTTTTTGAATCCTAGAACCAGAAAAAAAAACAGGCTCCTAACGCACGTATGATGCGCGGATATAATGCCTAATATGAGGCTAGCTCTACGCATGGAGCGAAACTGAGATTATATCTCATATCCTTAGAGAAAATATTTCCCTAAGTGTACACGTATATTCCAGGGAGGTGCCACCAACATACGCCACAGTGATGGCAACATCATAATGCAAGCCAAATCATACTCATACAAATCTATGAAATTAAATATATTATTATAGTATTACACAATGAAGTGTTGTGTAAACAGCGGTGTAATATATTAATATACCGCACTATAAAAGTACACATATTCAAACAAAAAGTACATTATTAATCATTACTAATACAACAGCTGTTCCTCGTAGACATGGATATAATCGACTAGAAGATGTGGACATAATCCGCTCCAACTTAGGATAGGACTTGAAATACTTTATGGGTCCACAATGTACATAATCTCGCAGACGTCAATGATGTGCTGCGAAAATATCAATAACACAAATCTTTAAGACAAATGTTAAATCTCTTAATACAGTCATCAAAATACAATATATAAATGTGGCCATGTGATCATTGGCCCGTATTTTGCTAACTAAGCCTTCTTCCGTTATGATCAAATCGGTAACAGAAAAAAAGCAATTATATGGTACAATGTTATAAATTCACAAAAAGTGAGAAAATATGTGCTGATATGTCATTATGGTAGTGGACTGTATATCAGGAAATATATATGACAGAAGAATTAAGTGGAATCGTGTGGGCACCTGGACAGAATGTCTGCCATCACATTATCCGAACCACGGATAGCTCGCACCGTGAAATGAAATGGTTGAAGAGCTATGGCATATCGAGTGGACCTCGAGCTCTTCAAGTATTTGCTCTGAATAGCACTAAGAGCTTTCTGGTCGGTTTCCACAATGAAATGTACGCCTAGAAGGAATCTTTGCAACTTCAGAATTGACCATACCATAGCCAATAATTTACGGTCTAAAACCGAGTAATTCCTTTCTGCAGCATTTAATTTCCTAGAGATATACATCACTGGATGCAGAGTATCAGAATACTCCTGCATAAGTGCTGCCCCAATTCCATTAGACGAGGCGTCACTTCGATGAACAAAAGTCTTCTCAATAGTAGGTAACCTAAGGATAGGTGAAGATGAAAATAGAGTTTTAATCTGGTCCAATGAGGATTGACATTCTTGAGACCAGCGGATCAGATTAGGCGATCCTTTCTTCAGTAAAGTAGAAAGCGGTGCCATAATGGAGGACAGATTCGGAATGAATCGTCCGTAAAATTGTATCAAACCTAAGAGACTACGCACTTGTTTTTTCGTCTTAGGGACAGAAATGTTAAGTATTTTTGAGACATTGTGGTCCTCTGTCTTTAAGAGACCATGACCAACACGATGACCCAGGAAAGAAATCTCACTAAATCCTATAAAGGCTTTTGAGGGTTTTGCAGTCAAGTTATACTCGCGAAGAGTAGACAGCAATTCGTATAAACCCAAATAGTGATCTTCCCAGGAATCACTGAACAGACAGATATCGTCTAAGTATGCTATGACATCTGTACGATATGCGAGAATTCGACGCATCATGCTTACGAATGTAGCAGGGGTGTTCATAAGACCGAAAGGCATGAAATTCCATTGGAATAAACCCCTAGGTGTAGAAAAAGCAGTAAAAGGTTTGGCTCGTTCAGTTAAAGGAACTTGCCAATAACCTTTCGATAAGTCGAGTTTGGTAAAGAATTTAGAATTAGAAAGTTTGTTTAGTAGCTCTTCCAATGAAGGCATAGGTTCAGCATCGAACTTCGTAACTTGGTTCAATTTGCGATAATCCACGCAAATGCGAATGTTATTATCCTTCTTTCGAACAATAACCATAGACGAAGAGTATGCTGAAGTGGATGGTTCAATGATTTCCAATCGTATCATTTCATCCAATTCTTTTTCGACTTGTGACTGAAAATTAATAGGTATCAGATAGGGTCTGACTCTGATAGGATTATGGTCAGTTAGTATTATGTCATGTTCAATGACATGTGTGTGTCCCGGGATGTCTGTAAGAACATCCTGAAATGTTTGTAACATCGAAGAAACTTGTCGATGTTCCTCAGCGGAAAGATTAGGAGAAACGGAAACGTTTTCCCAAGATTCCGTTGAATGAAGTGGGATCACAGGAAGTGGGAGATTGACATCAGAAAAAGTAGTTTCCTCATCCTGTATAACTGACAGGGATGAGTAATGACCATGAGGTAAAGGAGAATTGTCCGTTGCCTGGAAAATAGGCTGCAAATAGTCAGGTCTTTCATGAAATTCCGTGAGCATATTTATGTGGAAAGTTTTATGCTTTCCATCAATATCGACAACATAGTCGACATCGGAAATTTTAGAGACTATTGCATACGGACCTTTCCATGCAATAAGAAGTCTGTTCTCCCTTGACGGAAGAAGAACGAGTGCTTTGTCACCTGGACAAAGGTTTCGTAGACATCTATTTTTATTTGCAAACTGCCTTGCCTTTTCTTTAGCAAATTCGGATGAAGAAGTTGCTAGTTTGCATGCCTCGATGATCTTTTGCCTAAGAGCAATGACATACTCGTAAGAAGATTGAGTCTCATCGCTAATATTATCGGCAGTAATAAGATCGTGGAGTAAAGACATAGGGCCGCGCGGTTGCGCGCCAAAGACAAGTTCAAAAGGAGAAAACCCTGTGTGTTCATTGGGGACCTCTCTATAAGCAAAGAGAGCCGCGGGTAAAACCCTGTCCCAATCCTGAGGATGATCCTCAGTTATCTTCCCAAGTAAAGTTTTTAGTGTCCTATTCAAACGCTCAACCAACCCATTAGACATTGGGTGATAGATACTGCTGAGAGACCTTTTAATATGTAGCATAGACATTACCTGTGACATAGTGTCGGATATAAGTTGAGTGCCATGGTCTGACAATATTTCTCCCGGGAATCCCAAGCGAGAAAATATTAGCCAAAGAGCGTCTGCGATATCGGCAGTGGAGATGCTCTTGAGAGGTATAGCCTCTGGCCAACGTGTGCACATATCGACACATGTAAGGATAAATTGATGTCCTCTGGCCGACTTAATCCTAAAAGGACCGATAATATCTATTGCCATTTTTTGCAAAGGGCGAATAGGAATGTCAGCAGCCTGGATAGGCGCAGCATGTCGTGGTCCTTTCGATTTGACCTCCTGATACACTTTGCAAGAACGACAGTAAATTCGTATGTCCTTGCTCACAAATGGCCAAAAGAAAGCCGCAAGAACCCTCGACTTTGTACGGGAAAAACCCATATGTCCAGCACATTGCGAGTCATGAGCATGTTGCAATATTTGCAAAACTCATACTCTTAGGCACAAGAATTTGAGAATGAGTGAACGTAGTCGAGTCTTGTACCATACGCACAAGTACGCCGTTCTTCATAGAAATCCAAGACTTTCTACTTGTATTTTGATTTGGGTCACCTTTTTTTTGCTAGAATGAAGAATTTTTGTAAAGAAGGATCTTCTTCTTGCAACTTTATGAATGAGTCACGTGAAAAAATGCAGTGACTACCTTGGCTATTTACTTCATCATCACTAGTCAATGAAGTTTGGGGTGTCTCTAGAGCTTGTGCTCTTGTGACCACTGCATTGGTAGCATGCATATTCTGGTTTTCCCAAGCTGCTATCTGCTGTAGGGTACATTCCCTAACTCCGTGAATACGACCGATAATAAGGTCCGCAAAAGGGTTAGGTAGAAGACACGCGTGAACATCTCCCGTAAAGAAGGGAGTAGCAATATGTATTATGGCAGTCGGATACTTTTCCAAAGTGCCACCAAATGTGACACATTTGATGACCTTTCCTGTAGCACAGGATGGATTTACAAGAGATTGTCTAACACCAATAGTAGTACATCCAGAATCAAACAGCAGTGAGACTGGATTACTATTTACAAGACTCTTATGTAGTATAAGAGAACCTCTCCCGTCATGCGCAACTGCATCAGGGAGAGCGGGAAGAGGGTGACCACAGCTTAAAGTAGTTACGGTAGTTGGTTCGAACAAAGTACTACATTGGAGACATTTATTTGCTCTACCAAAATCAAAAGCAGAACATCCGATAGCATTGGGGTTTTTATCATCATTAACCTGTTTATCTGCTCCCTGAGATTCTTGTTGTACAGAGTTTGTCTGTTGATATCTTTTTCTCTTATGTAGAGATCTACCGCGACCATTATTGTCTCTGAAATTATCATTATTTTCTCTCCTGTAATTGTTATCCTGGTTTGTGTTCCAGTTTCCATAATTGTCATTATCATCTCTGTATTGATTTGAAAATCTAGTAGTTTGATTTTGAGGTTTACGCGATAAGTAGTTACCTCTATATTGACTACCTTTGCGGAAATGTCTAAAATTATTAGATGCAAAATAACGAGGAGTGTCAGCTTGTTTCCATTTATTCGAAGAAGAATCACCATGTGATTGATTGCTATGATTTTGATCATAATTACGGTTACTCTTTCGATTAATATTATGTTGAGTACCCTGAAATTTACGTTTGAAGTTTTGGCCATATGGTGCTGCCGAAGCAACTGGCAAACCTTCTTTTACTCTAGAGTTGCTAATGGTTACGTGAGGATGCGCAGTCACATACTGGCAACAGTATTCTTCCATTTCTTTTATGTTTTTAGGCTTACGCTCATGAAGAAAAGAAAGAAAGGATTCATTGACAGAAGACATAACCTTGTCTCTAAGTAGTAAGTCCATAAGTGCTTCATATGTATATTTTGTCTTAGACAGCTCAACCCAACGTGAAAAAGTAAGTCGAATCTTTGAAATGAATTCAGAGAATTCAACTCCAGTATCTGGCAACATATTTTTTAATTGAAGACGATAGCCGTCTTCGTTAAGTTGGTACTTCTTTAACAAGACTGACCTGATAACTTCATAATTGTTCTTGTCAGGCTCATCTACCATACTTAACATACTCAAAGTATCACCTCTAAGTAAGTTGGATAACTGATAAACATACATTGATTTATCTATGTTATGTGTTGTACATGCACGTTCGAATCTATCCAGATAAAACGTTATATCGTCACTGGAAGCATTGAATGCAGGTAGTTTAATCTTAAAAGTACTTGCATTGAACTTATCTGACACCTTATTTGCATCATTAGCATTACCAGTGTTCAACAATTTCATCTTTTCTAACTCCAAAGCTAAGAGTTTTTCTTCATGCTCCATTTTTGCTTTTCTCTCATCAGCGTCTCTTTGTAACCTTCTCTCTTCAGCCTCAGCCTCTATCTCTAGTCTTTTATTTTCAGCATCTTTTTCAAATCTTTTATTTTCAGCCTCTTTTTCAAGTCTTTTATTTTCAGCCTCTAATTGTAGCTGAAATTTCCTTTCCTCAGCTTCTTTGTCCAATCTTCTCTCCTCAGCTTCAGCTTCTCTTTTCTGCTTTTCCATTTCCATCTGGAATTTTCTTTCATCTGCCTGCATCTGCAGTCTCAGATTCTCAGCATCTATCATTTTTTGCTCAGATTCTCTGTCTAATCTTTTATTTTCCTCTTTTTGTCTTTTCTCTTCAGACTTTAGTGCTTTAATCCATTGAGTATTTGCATACTCTTCCAATTTATCACCAGTCTTTCCAAGGGATTTCCCTTGCTCAATAAAGTAATCAAGTGTAGACATGATGTCTAATATTATGAGTCACAAAATCTGAAATAATTAATTAACTTATTTCAACCTTAATAGTGACAAGACTTAAATAAGTACTTGTATAATCACAATGTTCACTCCAATCTTTGGGGGAAACAAGTCTTTGACAAAGAACTTGTATTACTCAATGTATAATAATACCACAAGTCACTTCTTAATCATAAGGGCACTACACATCAAATAGTGCATAACCAATCCACCAGTTAGTTATGATCAGTGCACTATACAGCTAATAGTGCATAAGCAAATATGTAACAATAGTGAAAGCTAACTATGCAAGAACTATGTAAACAATAACAACAATCGAAGACAATGTGAACAATAACAAGGATCAAACACAATACGAAAACATTCGCAAAAGTCAAAGAAATAAACAGAAGAACTAAGGAAAATATCACAAAGGATGTGTTGACAAATGCGAAAAATGTAAACAAACAAATGACGTCACAGTGTATAAACAAAAATGATGTAAAGAACTGAATAATAGGAAGAGGAGACCTACAAATACAAACAAATCAAAACAAAACTAAAGAATGCGAAAAAATACCGAAAACAAAAATGCACATGTCATCACAACTAACAAAAATAGCAACAGATGTTGCATGCAAATTTTCAATTAAGAAAATTGCTCCTACAGAACGCTATCATAAGACCTCTATGACGTGGTATCTCTTATGATAGTTACCTACCCAACCAAACCCGCTGAAATATAAACATATAAATATACAAATAAACATATAACATGTAGCAAATTGACAATAAGGATGTGAAAGTATAGAAGGCTCATCAATCAGGAACAGTAAATCGACTGGATCGGCACTTGTCCTTCTCAATCAGGAACAGTAAATCGACTTGATCGGCACTTGTCCTTCTCAATCAGGAAACTTTGATAAACTGATGAGCAGCGCCGGGTACTTTCAAAATATTTCCAAATTCAGCAACGCCGGGTAGTTTCAAAATATTTCATTGAAGGAAGTGAGTTCAAAATGATAAACTTGAATGTTGTATGGAGTATGCTGTATGGGTTTGTTGACCCCCTTGAGTGCTGGTACCAGATTAACCAGTTTCTGGCCCCCATAAAATAATATGGCAGCATAACACACTCACTGGCCACCATAAAATGATAAGGGTTGATTTAAGGCTGTCTTCTCAATGATGATGAGGCCGCTATGGACGTTGCAAGTATAAGTCCAAGTACGTTGAAAATCTTTAGCTCTGTCAAAATACTACCCCTATCGACACCAGGTATATTATAGTTGAAGATGTAGGGTGTCTTATCTGGTTTTTGTTGTTGTTGCTGTGTATATATTAGTGAGGTAGTTCAGAGTTACAGCATATGGAGTATGACATGTGAAGTCATAAAAAGGGTGAACTGCTTTGACGTTTCATCATTTATTTGGACGCAACAAATGACAGGTACGTTACAAAGTCATATACATCAATAGTTCAATATATTCAGCATACTAAAGTTGAATTCGTGGATCTGCATACATTCTCCAAGTTGATACAGATAATCCTAGCTGACGATAGCCTCAGCTTCATCTCATAAATATCAATACTCCTCTCTGATACTGGAAGATCAGATGTACAAAATAAGTCCATTACTGTTCGCACGAGAATGGCATACATGGAGTACAGGTCAAGCTGACCTGTATAACATTCCTAAGTCTAACTCTCGACAAAAGGTGCAATCGCTGACATAGCGATGTTCATAGGACGTAGAACTGTTCCTCGGGCTTAGTATATCCCGTATACATATAAATCGCAGGTATGAAGATACCTGGGGTGTGACTTCTAGTAGAAGAACCTCTATCACTGTAATACGTGAGCGAGCAGAGATAGACCATTGTCAACATAATGTTAAATTATAGATTTGAAACATAAATGAGGTATTACCTTGTTTCGAAATCAACACCACAGAACACACGCCTCCAGGCGTTTTTTGAATCATCAAGGGAAGGACCTTGTTAGCTACACTAACTCACAAAAGGATTCCTAATTCCCTATTAACAAATCACAGAGACGCTGCATAGCGTCCTGCTCGGCTCAGAACATCTCATCGAATCCCTGGGCGGAAAACCATTCTAACTCTCTTAAAGTTGGGACATGCGCAGAACGCATACACCTGAGTAATAATCAAAACGAGACGATGGTTGAAGACCTTCCAGAATGATTTTTGTAAGAGATCGCGCCTTATATGGACAGCAAAAGAATCCTCAACACTGGTTTCAATCATTCTAAGAAACAGTTGACCGATACTACCATATAAGGAGAGTGACCAACACATCGTTCAGAAAATGGACCGATGAGTTCCGTCACAAGAGAAGGTAACCATCCTTGTAAAATGTAATCACAGTTAAACCAGAGTTATCTAGCTTTGACTGAAAAAAATTAAAGTGTACATTTCAGACAAGCTAATTATACAATGTCTTTAGAAAAATGATTATACAATGTCTTTAGAAAAATGATTATACAATGTCTTTAGAAAAAATATCTGTGCGTAACATTATCATTACCTGCATTTATTCTCATAATTTTTGTATTTTCCCTGTGTATTTTCAGACCCAATAGCTGTGACCTCTCATCGAGTGTTTTCAATTTGCCATGCATCTGATTACGGTTATGGGACAGAAGAGCCAAGTCATCTGCAAAATCCAGATCATCCAACTGCTTAGTCAGATTACATTGGATTCCATTTCTGTTGTGTGGTCTCGATGTTCTCATAACCCAGTCTATTGCTAGTAAGAAAATAAATTGAGACAAGAGGCATCCCTGTCGCCCTCCCGTTCTTATCCCAAACGGTTCTGTAAGCTTGTTTGTATAGTGGTGAATTCCATTCCAGAATTTGTTCCACTATTATTATCATAGTGGCTATCTGGTCTGTACAGGATCTGTTTTGTCGAAAACCTGCTTGTTCATCTCTCAGTTTCTTGTCTATGGACTCTTTTAATCTCTCAAGGATAATCGTGTTTAATGTTTTTCCAGGCTCTGATAGTAACATTATGTCTCTATAATTTGTGCACTCTTGTAAGTTTCCCTTCTTAGGCAACTTAACCAGATATAATTCTTTCCATTCTGCAGATAACTCTTCCTTTTCCCAGACTTTACCAAGTAATTTATATAACATCTCTGTAGCCTTGTCGATATCTGCTGTGATGGCCTCTGCTGGAATGCCATCTGGTCCAGCCGCTTTTCCATCTCTTAGAAGCTTTATGACTTTCTTTATTTCTTCCTTCGTTGGTCTTTCACCGTTAATTTGTAGCTCTTCTTCTGCTGGTTGGATGTCTGGGGATTGGGGGGGGGGGGGGGGGGGGGGGGCTGGTCTCTTGAGAATTTCCTCAAAATATTCAGACCACCTCTTCATTTGCTCTTGTATATTGTTGAGCAGTTTTCCATTCTTGTCTTTTTTGAGACAACTTGTTTAATTATGTTTCTCTGTTAGCTTCTTTGTGCTGTTAAACAATTCTCTCATATTTCCTTTGGCTACAGCATCTTCTGCCTCTCTTGCCAACTCCTCAATATGCTTCCTCTTGTCTCTTTTGATACTTCTTTTTACTTTTTTGTTTGCTTCTGTGTACACCTCTTGAGCCATGGCTTTTAGAATTCTGGTATTGCTTGTGTTAAAATCTGCGTTCTTGTTTTTTCTGTCTTTTATCTTATTGATGGTTTCTGTTGTTATCCATGCTTTTTGTTGTCATTCCCTTTTCCCGGGTATTTCTTCACATGTCTCATTCCATACAGTTTTGATTTGCTGCCTATAGTATTCTGTTTTCACTACATTTTCCAGCTGTTGGAGCACTTGTAATTTGTTGAATATTGTGACCGCAAATTTGTCTCTCGTTTCTTGATTTCTTAGATGTCCTACATTAAATTGTTGTCTATAACTTTGCATTGTTGCATATCTCTTGAGTTTCATTTTTACATTCTCTATCAGAAGGTGGTGATCTAATGCCACATCTGCTCCTCTATATACCTTTACATCCTGCAATGATGATCTAAACTTCTTGTTTATGCATGCACATATGATCAATCTGATTTTCTGTTCTATGGTCTGGTGATATCCATGTTGCCTTATGTATTCTCTTATGTGGAAACATGCTTCCTCCTACAGCCAGTTGACTTGAAGCACAGAAGTTTATATTGTACATTTTTAAAACTGTCTTTCAAATTTTGAGTAAGAAAGAACAATTGGTCTTCAGTTCTTGATCCTTTGCAGAAGCCTGCTTGAAAGTTGTTGAGAGATTTTGAAGATTCCAGCCCCAGTACATTTAATTGTTGAACATTCATTCTGTCAGTTTTTCTGTGTTGGTAGTCAGTGCAGTAGTCATCTTATATCTTGTCTCGAGCAGAAGCTGGTCTCAGCTGCATTTTATTCCGGGCACTTTGTAGTTCCTGGAGAGTCAAGTTTTCTTCAAAGAATACACACATTTACTAAACTCGATTTTTCTGTACGTTTCACAATCTTACCAAATGCTCTGTCAAGTACCTTCCTGTGGGAGGGTCTGTTGATGTCTGAGAAGAATTTGTTGAAAGTGTTAGATAATTTATTGTCATCCTTAAGGACATAATCACAGGTCAGCAGTGATTTAGGGTTAGAAGTCTTATTCTCACCTGAAAGGTTATTCAGTAGTTTCTAGGCATTTTTTCCTTTAGTTCTGAGGTTGAGGTTGTTGCAGTTGTCAGACGATCTCTCCTTTTTTTATTTTTTGGTTTCAAGTCTGATCTATGCAGTTAGCCTGTTGTATTATATTCTGTGTTCTCGCGTTGGCTTTCCTCTGCTTTCTTTCTGGCTTCTCTCCTTGTTTTTTTTTACAAGATCTTAAAGTTTCTTTGTCAAGAAAGGGAGTCGTATATTTTTAGATAGGTTAGAAGATAATATGGTTCCTTCTGAGCAGAAGTGATAGTGGTAACTATGTGAGAATAAAGGTGTAAGAAAATATATTTTCACGAGGGAATAGTGTAAGAGGAAGATCTGTCTCTGGAATGAGTAGTTTCTCTAGTCCAGTCTATCAATACGATTATATTTTAATATAAGACAACCTTTCTCTCCCTATATGATATATAAGTTACACTGAACACGTACAATTATGTGACAACAATACACACAAACATGAAAATGTATGGTTACTTGGGTATGGGTCTGACCAACACACACATTTAAGTTCTTATTGTTGTTTATTATCATTAAACATTTTACATCAAACATATAGAGAAATCAATAAAGCAATGTTTTACAGACATGAAAATAACCGAATAAGTGCCCTCCCCCTTTGTTAAGAAAGATCCCAAGAGAATTTAATAACCCAAAGGTCAAAGACAAGCTCTAGGTTACAGAATAGCGTATGGAGAACAAATTCCCCACTAAAGTACTACTCAGTAAATACTCAGTTTAGCGAAATAAAAAACAGAAGTTAGTACAATGATTGTAACAAAAGGAAATATTCACTCTCTCTCTATCTCTCACTCTGTCATCTATGGCCACAAACAATCTCGCTTACCTGTTCGTATCCCGTGAAAAAATATATTAGTTCCTGAACATACACTGTCAGGTGGGTTGCCCAAATATGACCCCAGTCCAGCCTATTTATCAAATAATAATTACAAGGTGGACGGCAAATTTGGTGGTGTAATTTTCCCTGGATGAAACGATTGTCACCACAAATAGTTACTGAAACAAGACGTGCTCTGGACGTTCACATTTGAAAAAAAAGAAGAACAGTAAATCCCGTATTGCGAAGCATCTGGTTGCTAAGTTAAACGTTACAGTATGTAAAAATGATGATGATGTTAAATCCTATCGGCTGACTCTATGGTGAGTGCCGATTTTGAAACAGCACAACTGTCTGAATAAATCCAGTGCTGCGTCTGTCAAAAGTTAGATGTTGATATTATGTTACATATATATCACTCCAGTGGGCTGATAAATTGGAAAAAAATGTCTGGGAATTGATAGTCCAGTTAACTTAATACGGTAATTAAAATGTTTATGTGTCTTTTAGCCAGTCCTGTTCACAACACGGACTTATGGACTCGAAAGTCACAAAGAAGACAGCATAAATCTCATCAGTACTGGAGACTATCATCAAGAAAAAGGCCTGCTGGTTTTGATTAGGTGCTACATTGGGAAGAAAAGAACATTTATGAAAATAACTGCTACTATCCTGTCCACCCGTAAGTTTTCCGCTATGGCATGTCGGGAAAAAGGGTATGTGCCCTTCCCCGTTATTGCCTGCGAGAAATTGAACAGAGCACAAAGTCATTTATTATTTAATTTATCCATACGCACACTTCAACAAAAATCGGCTGTCACTACTAACTATTTGTCGGCGTCTGTTTTGTCACATGACATTAACTCTAGTCACTTATATAGTTTCGCACGATGAAATATAATGCAAATTCTATTCTTTCACTCATCCGTCACGCGTAATAATCTCAGTCAGCTAAGCCGTATCTTCTTGTTGAAAGAAAATGGGGTGTTTGAAATTACATTACACAGAACGACTGGCAAGAAAATATCTACGCGTTATGTTATTTCACTGGTTTTAAAAGTAAAGGAATTATACTGAATTAAAAATGGTAAACTTGACACATTTTAACACTTATTCACAATTTCTATTACCACAAGTCAGAAAATAATATCCCCGCGAGACAATTTAACACATTTAGCAAAGAATGGTTTTAGTCTGGCGTGCTTAGATTATCCAATAATTTCTGAGCGACTCTAATAACTGAATTTGAGAGAGCGCGGTATATATATACAGATCGTTTGCTCTCAGATCCCTAATGGTATTAATTCCGCATTGACGTGCGAACCATAAGATTGAGAAACTGTGGACCAGATGAAAAATTCTCTTGCGGCCACCGTTTTCCTCGTCAAATGCTTTCTTGCCCGACATCAAAGGCATCGTCCCGCTAACAGAGTTTCTTTCGAAATCGCCTGCCTTCTCGAGATGAAATGCAAAACTGGCGTCAGAGTTCCCCCTGCATCTGAAGATCAAAGGGTTACGAGTTTATCACACGTGCAATCCGTCCGATGTCCAGTGATTGGCAGATCAACTCGCGTGAGAAACTAGGTAAACAAATCAGGGTTCGCTGCCTGTTATGCTGACAGGTCACGGAAATTGGTGGTAGATGTCTGTTTGTTTACATCTCAGGAAAAAAAGGCGTGGATTAGATATGAGTAATGCAGTCAGAAAATTGCGTGGTTTGGCTTAGCAAATGGTAGATACTAAATGAGAAAGCAAAGGCTGTCAGATTACTGTATCAATATTTACATTCTACGTCACAGTACGTCCGGGCTTTGAAGATGCGAAACCATTTCATATCTCACTAATAGAAATAGAGCTACTTTCATTCGCAGCTTCCGAGTGATTGCTATCTTCCATTGCATCCTCCTCCTCCATGCTCCAATTTCGACTCATAAAATCCGCTCCTACATTCTCTTTTCCTGGAATATATTGTACTTTGAATGAGTACACGCTTAACTGCAGAGCCCAACGCAAAATCTTTGCTTTAAAATCCTAATTGGCTCCAAGAAATGTCAATGGAGCATGGTCTGTCTGCACTGTGAACGACACTCCATAAAGATATTCATGGTGCCTCCTGATCCCGTTCACGAGTCCTAAACAATTCCTCTTCACGGTCGAATAATTCCTCTCTGCTGTATTGAGTTTGCTGCTGCCGTAGGCCAATGGAAATAACAAGTTCGGTTTCTTGTCATCTGCCTGAAGCAGTGTTTACCAGATTCCCTGTCCGGAGGCATCTACACGCAAAATGAAAGGTTTCTTAAGGTACGTTAACCTTAGAATGGGGTATTTGGACAAGTTGTTCCTTCAGAGTGACGTAAGCGTGTTCACACTCTGCATTCCAAATAACTTTATCAAGTTTTCCCTTCTTTGTGAGGTCAGTAAGATGTGCTATAGAGGCCATTGAAGTTTTTAATGAACTTTTGGTAGTACGCACACAGTGATAGTTTTCGGCCTCTTTGCTGCACGTATTTTCTCTAAGTTTTTGGCAACTGGCCACATACACCCTTGAGAAATGGTATTCCCCAGGAAGTCAATCTTTTCAAAGCCGATTAAACATTTGCTAGGACGGGCGGAAAGGCCAGATTCCTTTAGTTTCCTGAGGAGCATAGCGACCGTAGCAATGTTTTTCGCAGTTGTTCGTTGCAATCAGTATATCGTCCATGAAGTTGTGGATATGTGGCCTTTCAAGGGTTATAAAAGCTTTTTCATCATTCTCGTGAAGACTCCTGGTGCGTTGTGCAAACCGAAAGGCATAACGTTGAAAGTATAGTGTCCTTCACTGGTGATAAAAGCTAGCAGGGGCTTAATTTCCTCCTTGACTGGTATTTGGTAATAACCTTTACTCAGGTCAATCTTGGAGAAAATTCTTGCCTTGCTAAGCTTGGTGAACAGTTCAGAAGCGTTTTGCGGGGGCTCCGGCTGGAATTCTGATATTGTGTTAAGTAATCGGTAGTTGATACACAGCCGAACTTCCTTATTAGGTTTCTGCAACAGTACGACGCTCGAGCTATAGGGCGATGTTGACTCGCTAATTATAATTATCCCAGCTTGTAGCAATTTGTCTATCTCCCCACGTAACTGTTTGCTTTTGCATACGGGATCGGGTAAACTCTGGTGCGCACAGGTGTCTCGTTTGTCAGCTTCATATCGAACTCTGCAAGATGCGTTCGACCAAGTATGTCCGTTAAGACTGCAAGTACTGTTTCAATAACGCCTTCGTTTCTGTCTGTTGTGCGTCTGAGAGAATGTCGCCGAATTCAACATCTTTAAATGATTCCGTTTGTTGCAGTGGATATTTCATGCAACTATCGTCATTCTCCTCGTCTTTGGTTGCTATAGCGACCGCCAAAAGATGGTTATGAGTAAATTTCATAACATTTTTGTCTCTATCAAATACAGTTCGACTTCATGGTTGATTTGTTTAGGAGACCGTTGCCCTGGTTTTAGGAAGTGTCGTCATTACGTTTGCTGGCCACCTTTGCAGACGTGAGTTTTGAAGTCTGCTAACTAAAGCGTGCCTTGGCTAAGCATTCGGTGTGTGGCCATTCAAGGTGTTTGATGCATGTGTTATTTTGCGCCTGAGAATAATGCGATTTTACTAGATCTTCATTATGTTGTATCAGCACTAGCTTACTCATATACTTCCGTGTGGTAAGACTAGTTATTTGATGAAAGAGATGAAGATGATTCTGTGAAGTATGTGAGTGAGATAATTAATATAAATAAAACTATGAAAATGTCTTCGACATTGTTATAAGTACAAGACTGTACTGCGACGCTAGAGACCGTCATATTGTTCCATATATGCATGAACATATTCTCTACATATTGTTGGAGCTTTCGAGATGTCGAAATAAATTATTCTGTAGATTGTCTAACCTGGCCTTGAAGTATAATTCATGTTTATCAAGTATACGGCACTTGGGTGGGCTATGAACGGGACAAACCCTTAACTGTGTTTGTGTGCATTTAAAGAAGTATAATTGCCACACCATATACTATATTAAGCCTTTAAGCCCAGTAGAAGAGGAGAGCCCGTACAAATGGAGGTCAAAGCCGGAGGATCGTGAGTATCCAATGTAAAGAAAGAATTATTTCACGTCGGCATATCTCCAGTACCTGAAAATTTTCAAAATGGTGACCTGCATCGTCTGCCGCTTAAGGTGAAGAAGCGATGGAACATTTTTTCAAGTTATTATCAACTACAAGTCAAAGTTGAATTTTCTTTCTTCAGGAAAAGGACTTTCATGAACTACATTAAGTTCTAGTTACAAGTCTGATGCCGAAGATGGCGAATTTTTTACGAGAATCTTGGACCAAAGCGGTGTCCTTTGATGTCAGCTGTTACGATTGCTAGGCCTAACCTTGGTCTATGCGGAAAGTTTTTCAACGTTCATTGCTGGGAGTGAAATGGAATCCAGGAGGAAACTGTTACTGGCATAACAGATACGTATATTTATCGTTACATACAGATTGTGTTGCTGATGAGAACTGCTTGCCAGAGTTTGTTTTTACCTTATATGTATTTTCGTGTCTACATGTTGTGTGAATAGTGGGCGGTTAGAAGGGAACTTTGAATCTGCCATACCTTCATGGACGGTTGTAGATTCAAAGTCGTTCTATAGGTTGCATCTGTTTGGTTCAAATTGAGGGGCCGGCGAAAATTGCTGTGTGTTACTGCTTCAATTTAATTAAACAGGTCCATTTTTTGGATATAGTTGTGCAGTGCTGTTAATTGGCAAGTTTGTTTTTGTAGTTAAGTTACTTGTAATTTTTTTAATTCAGTTGTTTCTACATTATTGTTTGTGAAATTGTTGATATTACCTAAGTTATTAGATGTCAAGCATGTTGTGAACTCGTGATTGTCTTGTCATATGAGTGATAGAGCTGCATTTTGTTAATTTGCTCTATAGTTCATAGAATTTTTTTTCCTTAGTTGACTATTTGAATTATTTTACGTTAGCTCTTGTCACTGTATTCGGTCATCTTGTTTATATTTCTGTTCTTTATTGCTTCATATATAACATCTACTATAATATATGTCATTGCATACAGAGAGTGATTTTAGAGTGGTGGAATAAGTATTGAATATATTGCTGACATATTCATAAATAAAAGTTACATTATTGTTTTGCTATTGGAAAGCACAATAATTGTAAATCATGGCTATCTTAAAAGATTTGGTAACGGTTGGAAAAGATTTTGGTTTGGGGGGGGGGGGGGGGGATGCCTTGAAAACCTATGTGGACTAGGAACTCAACAGGCTAGAAGACTTAGCTCTTGAAAAGGAAAAATTGGCTGAAAAAAGAAGAGAAGAAGAATTAAATGAAAAAAGAAGAGCTGAAGAATTGGCTGAAAAAATGGAGACAAGATGAATTATCTAAAAACAGAAAAGTAGAAGACATGGCTCTTGAAAAAGAAAAATTGGCCTAAGCTCAGGCTGAATTAAAAGCCAAACAAGCTCAGGCTGAGATTAGAGCTCAACAAGAATTAAGAATGGCAGAATTGGAAATTGAAAAATTAAAACTATAACAACCACAGGTTAATCCTATGAGTGGTGACGTTAGAAATAAAGATCATTCTGCTAATTTTTAGATCAATTTGCGAAAATTTAACTCAGCCATAGACGATATTTCGTGCTTCCTCAATAGATACGAGACCTATTGTCAGGAATTTAATATTGATAAAACTACATGGTCTAGTAGGCTCATGAACCTATTAGTGGGTGAAGCATTCACTGCAGTCTATGGATGATCAGACTAGAAAAGACTATGAGGCTGTAAAAATCTTGCTACTTAAGAAGTATCAATTGGATGAAGATGGATACAGGTTAAAATTTAAGTTATTACTACCTGATTAAACAAAAGATGTTACTGAGTTTATTTCATCTGTTAAGCTGTACTTCTCTAGATGGGTTTACTTATCCAAAATTGAAAAGGTTTTTGAAGGACTATCTGATTTGATTTTGAGAGACAAGGTAGTGTCTTTTATTAGTGGAGAATTTGTGTCATTCTTGCAGGAGAGGAAACCAGAGAATTTGGCTAAGCTTGAAACTCTTGGTCGACAATATCAAGTGGCACATCCAAATAGAAACCTGAATAGAAATAACATTAAGGATTCTTTGCCAGCTGCATCTGCTAGGACCGTAAATTATAATACACCTATGCAGAGATCTAATAGCATTGACAAAAACTATAGAGTCAATCAGAACATAACTATGGCAATAACAGAGGTAGGTATAATTTAAACAAAAAATTCCAACAGCCTCAAAGAAATTATAACTCCTATGAGGATGGATATTATAATCCACAGTCATCATTCAGGTCTAATGATTTTCAAAATAGAGGAGGATATAATGCCAGATCAGGCAGAGGACAAAGACCATGTCATAGAAGTAATGACGGTTCTTATAATAATAGAGGTTCTCAACAGAACAATAAGTTCAGATAGTCAAGGAACCCTGAACGTTCAAATGCTGTCGTACATAAGGGTGACAATAATCCAGTTCAGAATAATAATGGTGTAGCACATGCAAATAATTCATGTAGTGTTGGTCTATCCAACAGTGCTAATTGTACTGAATGTAACTCTTTATTTCAGCCACAGAGAGTTCCAAGGCTTCTGTTTGGACATCCATTACCTGTCATGTCCTTATATGATGGAACAGGGTTACTAGTGCTTAATAAAGGTTTTGTGAACAACAAATTAGTCTCATTTTTGAGGGATTAGGGATGTACCGCCATCGGAATTCGTATGTCGTTGGTGGATCAGTCAGATTATACAGGAAAAGAGGTGAAATGTATTACATTTGGAGGCACAGTAGAATACTATCCAACTGCAGAAGTATTTTTGGATACTCTATTTTTTACGGGAAGAACTCTTGTGTGCCTGTTAAATAGTCCCATCGCAGGAATTATTTTAGGAAATATTCCTGGCATTCGTGAATGTAAAAAGGATGATATTGAAAATTGGGATTAACAACATCTCATATGTGCAAATGCTGTTATAACCAGAGCTCAGGCTCGTGCTGAATCGGATAGGCACATTCAAAGTGATAATGTGGTAGATGAGGGGGTGATTGATGAGAATGACACTGAAGAAAAAATGGATAATGAAGAGTATAATAATGATAATGATTGTATTGAGAATGAAGAAAATAATGATGATGTTCAGGTAAATAATGATGACAGAGAGGAAAGTGATGATAATTTCCAGGTGGAACTTATTGATAAGGAGTCTTGTATTCAAAGACAATATGATGATGTTTCCTTGAGGAAATTTTTTTTCAGGTTGCAAGATCAGATGATGTGATGTTTGATAATAACGCAAAACACTGGTATACTTTAAAAAGTGGTATTTTGGTTAGAAATTTTCAAGATTCTAACTCGTTAAAAAAACAGATTATGGTACCGGCTTGTCTTTGGACCATTTGTTTTACGACATGCACACAACATTAATTGCGCTGGTCATTTGGGTATTGCAAGGACAAAACAAAGAGTTTTGTCAAATTTTTTAGGCTTGGGGTGATAAAAGATGTCAAATCAATTGTTCGCACATGTACAGTGTGCCAACGTATGGCAACAAAAAGGCCTAAACACGATGCTCCGATTCAAGCAGCTGTTATTTATTTGAGCCTATTCGCAAAGATGGCTATTGACCTTATCGGTCCATTAAAGGTAACATCAGCTAGAGTGCATAAATTCGTGTTAACGTGCATTGATATGTGTACACGCTGGCCAGAAGCGATACCAATAAAAACAGTTACAACTGTTGACATTGCAGATGCGCAATTTTTAATTTTCAGCAGATTGGGTTTTCCCGAAAACATACTATCTGACCGGGGATCACAACTCGTCTCAAACGCAATGAAACAGGTCATGAAAATGTTTGGTATTGAGAGGTCTCTCAGTTCAATCTATCACGCCCAAGCAAATAGAAAAATTGAAAGATTAAATAGAAGTTTAAAGCAAATGTTAGATAAAGTTACCAGTAAATATCCACAGAATTGGGACAGAATTTTGCCAGCGATTTTATTCGCTTACAGAAAGGTGCCAAACGAACATACGGGGTTCGCTCCATTTGAATTGGTTTTTGGGGCGAAACCACTAAAAACAGTTACAACTGTTGACATTGCAGATGCGCTATTTTTAATTTTCTGCAGATTGGGTTTTCCCGAAAACATACTATCTGACCGGGGATCACAGCTCGTCTCAAACGCAATGAAACAGGTCATGAAAATGTTTGGTATTGAGAGGTCTCTCAGTTCAATCTATCACGCCCAAGCAAATAGAAAAATTGAAAGATTAAATAGAAGTTTAAAGCAAATGTTAGATAAAGTTACCAGTAAATATCAACAGAATTGGGACAGAATTTTGCCAGCGATTTTATTCGCTTACAGAAAGGGGTCAAACGAACATACGGGGTTCGCTCCATTTGAATTCGTTTTTGGGGTGAAACCTAGGGGACCAATGTCGATTTTAAAACAATTGTTGGTTGGAGCTGATTTGAATGAAGAGGTTCAAACCTCATACCAATATGTTGTCAATTTGAGAAAAAAGATTATCGACGCGTGCCAAATAGCAGTAGATTCGTTAAAGGCTCGTTTGTTTGCCAACCAAAACAGGAAACTACGCCAATTATGGCCGAGTGATGAAATATATGTGCTTTTGCCAAACAAAGACAACAAATTACTTGTGTCATGTAGAAGACCTTATGAGATTATTGATAAACTGTCAGATGTTGACTCTATTTTATCCATTAATGGAAAGGAAAAAAACTTCATATTAATATGTTACAACAATTTCATACACGTCCTCCACATCTTAAACCAGTCTTTGAAGCTATTGATGAATCTGTTAATCGTCATTCTTCGTTAGCGGTTATACAAGAGGAAGGGTCTGACTTATGTGATGGTGCTGAATCACTTTTATTGTAGTCAAGTTTACATCTTTTGGCTACTGAGAGTTGGAAACAGTTTTCCATTGCGCCAACTCTTGCTTCTCATCAGAAGGAGCAAATTTCTCAGTTACTGTTATCTTTCTCTGATGTGCTCACGGATGTCCCTGGGCATACAGATATCATTCAACGTGATTTCGTACTTACGTATTTTCAGCCTATCAAGTTGAAATTTTATCCTATACCTATTCACTTACAATCTCAGGTTCAGGATGAAATAAAACAAATGATTAAAAAAAAATATTACTCCATCACACTCACCTTACAGTTTTTCTATGGTATTGATTAGAAAAAAAGATAAATCTATTCGTATTTGCATAGATTTCAGATGCTTAAATTATGTCACGATTTTCGACGCGGAACCATTACCGTTATTGGATTCTCTACTTGATAAATTGATTTCTGCTACTTTCTTCACGAAATTTGATTTGTCAAAAGGCTATTGGCAGGTGCCATTATCAGATATAGCTAAGCCTTATACAGCTTTCGCCACACCTCTTGGTCTATTTCAATTCAATTTTATGTCTTTCGGTCTTGTTAACGCTCCATCTACCTTCTTTTGCATGATGTCAAGACTTTTTTCTTACCATGAAGATTTAATCACCTACATAGATGATATCTGTTTATTTCATCGCACTTGGGATGAACATATTATAGGTATCCAGTCTTTGTTGAATACTTTGCGCGTACATAACCTTACTGCTAGACCTTCTAAGATGAGAGTAGGATTCACTGAAATTTCCTTTCTTGGAAATAAAGTAGGAGGTGGATTTCTTAAATCTGAGGACTCTACTATTTCTAAAATCTTAAACCTTGAAATTCATCAAACTAAGAAACAAGTTCGCAGTCTCCTCGGATTAGTCAACTTCTATAGGTAATTTCTACCTAATTTATCAGACATGACTTCAGTTTTGTCCTCGTTGGTGAAAAAAAACTATCCAAACAGAGTCATCTGGACTCATGTTTGTGATGTGGCCTTAAATATACATACATGTTCATTTTCTAAAATGTCTATTTTGAGATTACCTGATGCTCGTTTATCATTTACCCTCAGAGTCGACGCGTCAAATACAGCAATCGGAGGCACATTAATGCAGGAATTTGAAGGCTGCATGCACCCAACACTGTATGAGAGCAGAAAGTTATCACCCACAAAGCAACGTTATCCTATCGTCGAGAGAGAACTCCTTGCAGTTATATACTATTTCACAAAACTGCAGCAATATCTTATGGGTGCCCGATTTACCTTGGAAACCGGTCAACGGGTATTGTCATATCTCAAGACAGCTTGCTTCAAGAACGAGAAGAGCCGCTCGTGCCTCGCTAGCTCTTCAACAGTACGACAATGAGATTAATGCATTCAAAGGCAGCCAACATGTTCTTGCAGACGTACTGTCGAGATGCATGCAACATTCTATTTCGCCTGCGAACTCTACGCATGCATGTGATTCTCAAGTTTGCACATAATCTACATACTTACTTCATAATGACCTATTCAAGAGAATATTCCATGTATTACATCTTGTTCATATGACTCTATACTTTGGTACAGCAATTAATACGAGTAAGAAGGTTAGCTGACAATGTGTACGATAACTATGCTGTGAATTAAACTACATTGTCACATCATCAAATACAGAAACATTGCTAATAATAGAAAGCGGTTCGCACAGCAACAGGATGATGATGATTTTCTGAATGTTTAAAATGGACTAATACCTCATTAAACTCAGCGTATTACGTCTAGTATTGTGGTTCAACGACATTACGTAAATGCCACATGCATACTTGTGGTGAAGTGGGATGTTATAAATATTTATAGGGGACTTAGTGTACTGACTGAGATCAGCTGTGAAGGTATCTATATCTAATAAGTGTAGTGTATTATAGATAACCTTACTTGCTACCACATATCTATATATCTCAGTCAGAATTATTCTGGAATAGTGTGATGACTACGTTATGTGTCTAGGGTATGTGTATGATGAAGTGTAAGTCACAACAACAGACAGATAAACAATTTAATTTAATCCACTACTCTTGACAACACTGTGACACTCACATACATATAACACTCTATGAAAATATCTGAAGGAGTCACTGATAACTTTTCAAATAACAATATGTATTCATTGCTGTTATGAATGAATATGTGTCCTGATTCAATTACAAAGGGAACCAGGAATCACAATCAATTTTACTTACAAATTATATGTACAGAATTTATCAATATGAATATTGTAATGACATATATTATTAAAAGTATCCTATGTGTGTCAGTTGTGTAGTAGTAATATGAGGTAATACTGGTTTTGTTTTGTCAAGCTCTGTTGGTATTTGTCATCATGACTTCAATAGTTTGTCTTTTGGGACTAGTATTGGAGATGTTCTCAGTTCCTGATATTAAGACAATTAAATTCCCCTCTGAATGTTATTTTTACAAAGTCATTTCAAGATGAGGGGACATAATGTTGAGCTCAGCTGGCCAAATCAGCTTATCTTGCGTGATGGCGGCAGGAAAGGACTCCTCTGCTCGAATTCTCCCCTGGGCTCTGGAGACACCTCACTGATAGCTAAATGGACCAAGGAGTATGCTGTCCGACTCTGGATTCAGCAAAGCTCTAACCAGGTGCTGCTCAATACCATCAAGACCACGGTCCCACAATTCATAGAATAAACACAGATACGTTGATTAGCAATGAATTCTGGCACATTTACTGGCACAAATTCCCATCTGCTTATGTTCCAGGCTTTTATTTAGCAATATATGAGCTGGCTTCAACGCACTGTTGCTTTATCAAGCTTATTTAAACAAGTGGTTTCGAACTAACGCTCCTAAGTGAGTATATCAGCGAGTCTAGCCAATGGAGCCACGTTTCGACAAGTGTTTGAAAAAATGTTACCTTTCCCGTCTCCCCTAACAACGATAGATAGTATTTATAGCCCGACCTATCGTGGTTAGTCTTTCATTTGTTGCGCTCCAATCAATTGGGAGTTTACATGGTAGGCTATTTCTGTAACGTAAGGTTTTGTTCAAACACGTTATAAAAAAAATTTTATGAGCAGAAATGATTCCATGTTGTCAGGCATCCCCACTATTTTATTTTGGTTATAATTTATTAATTCCTGGACTATTTGCGTAACGTTTTACATATTCTTTGTCAGCAAGCCCTAAGGAACCCAAATATCCAAATTTAAAAGAGCTACGTGGCTGCGTTCAAAATATGCAATTCCTTCTACCTCCTGTTTCGAAGATGTGCTGTCTGGGTACTGTAATGTTTTCAAACGTAAACCCATCTATTGTTATCTTTCCTAATAAGCGTTTTTTATGATTTTAAAACCTAACTCTGGGAAGGGTAGTGTATTTTATCACTGTTCGTCCAAAAAAGTTAGTGCATGTAGTCTTACACGCGTGATGGCAGCATTTGTGTATCGCGCGACGCGTGTTTAGTGTTCGGCTTACTGCCTCTCCCTTCTCGCTATCCTTTAGTCCATCTGTCTTTTGTTTTTGGTAACATAGTGTAAAAAAAGACATGAATGGAATTTAAAATTTAGGTCAACTTGCATATTTCAAGGTTTTTCTTAGAAAGGCAGCACATTTTATTGTGTGTTTGGGAAACGCGTGTATGTTGCAGAAGGCCTTTAATATCAACGTGAAAGCGTTACAATTTGCAGACGAAGCAGAAAAGAAGGGGGGATTTCGAGTACTGTCATTGTGACAGCACTGTTCTTTACCATTCTTCTTCCTTTATTTATTATATGTATTTATTAGGCTTTATATTTACTTGATAATTTATATATGTGGATTAGAATATTCCACGACAATACTTAACAAGAGAACTTTGAGAAAATATATCAGGTGATGTTCTTTCCAAAGATTTTCGTATAAATATATTTCAATATTCTCAAGTGAAATGACTAACAGAGCCAAATAAAGGGAAATAATATTGAAATGACTGTCGCGAAAACATCAGGAGGAAACAACAAGAAAATTGCTTCATGGATCTGATTCGATTTAAAGTCGCGTTAATAATAAACATTTGAATTGATCATAACAATATAGCACATGGTGGACAATCATGGACATTGTCAAGAATGTATACTACATACATCTGTGAACATTATATTAACTTTTATTTATTCAAAATAACTTTGGATCAAGGACTTGGACAGTGGTTATATAATAGTGATTATTGATTAATGTGAAATTACTAGAAATTGTTGAGTTTTTGACACAATTGTGTCACATAGTTATGGGTAAAACTTTAATGTAGAAGCAAGGGGTTGGTCTTCAGAGAGGTCCCTTCCCGTATTAATTATGAATTCACCACAGCATACCATTATGCAGGTGACAGTTTTATGTTGAGCCTCAAACACATTTCTGGACTCGAACAGTAAAGACTCTGTAAAAAGGCCAGCTTGGACGTAAAGACAATATGTAGTTTTATTTTTTACATCACAGGCTCTGTTATTAATGTATCCAATATAAATGTGAGACAATGGCATAACCTAGCCAGTCTGGAACGTCGCTATTCCGACTTCTAGTGACAAGATGTCCTCAACATTTTGTTGCAATAATTTATTTCAAAGTACTCACACACGTACATCAGCATACAGCATTCACATGTAATGATACATATCTAACATCGACCCAATGAAGCATCTGGGCGATCTAGTAGTAGAAATACTTTAGGACTCTGTCGAAATAACACGTGCAGGAGCCGGACCAAATATGCGTCCGAACACTTTGAAGAACACAGAGGAATGGCTAAAAGTATCGTTCCCTTCTGCAAAGTGAAACCAGCTTAACGTCTGCAAAATCTGTGCAAAAGACAATGACGAACTTCCGAGTAACCCAGGAAATGGTACGTCAACAAACATAGTCTATAAACAAGCCTTATCGATATCAACCGATATGGTATGATTTACTTCATAACATCTATTCCCCCCATCAAATAATGAAAACGTAGTTTTCATTATTTACGTGTTGAGAGCAAACATCACCAAAGTGATCAGATTATAACATCAAATTTCAATGCTAGTATGAAATTGTATAGTACCTATGTTTGTGCCAACAAGGTAGGCAATTTAACATACGAGGCATGGAATATAGCAAAACATGCTAATACCAACGTCTTCGAAGGACCCAAATCAAATTAACATCCAAGTGCGGTAACTATTGATAGGTCAGCCAATATGAAACAACAAAATAACTTAATTAGTTCTTGCATTCTAACCTTCATACCGTCTGAAACACCTATTGTCTCGTCAGAGTACTTAGTCACATAATGTAAAGTTAATGTAACATTATAATGTAAATTATTAATAATATTATAATTCAAAAATAGATGGCATGAGGCAGACAATTAACCACTAAGGTGTGTGACTGTTACACACTGTCACATGAATAATGTTTATCAAAATATGATACACAAGTAAAAAACAGCTTTCATTGCATTGGGAAATGTATGGAGATAAAGAAGAATTAAGTCCAACAAAAAGAACAGAATCTTAACACGTTTTACCCAGCACGTCATTCCATGTGCCTGATAGGCATTGAGTGATACCCACGGCCTACCATGCGTCAGCGTGATATATGTCAAATTTGAACGAAAAAGTTTTAAATACCTGGCAACAAGCCGGTTTTAAAATCATTTCATTACTTCCGGCACACTTGTGTGAACGTATGTAAGTGCAATAAAAATTTCTGAAGCTAAAAGTTTGTGCTTTATATCCAATGCTAGCATTGCTAATCATTTGTTTATGAACAAAATAGAGCAAGATTTATGAACAAAATGGAGCGAGATTCTTCTTCTAAACACCGGCTACCAGCTGATCATGCACAAGTGCTTATTTCTCAGTGGACTGAAGATAATTCTAGCGATAGTGATTTAGAAATTAGTTTTAGTGATTCAGATGAAGACGTAAAGACTTTGTGTCAGAATATTCATGAAAGTGATTATTCTGACGGCGATGCCGAGCAGCTGATTGAACAGGCATCAGGTAGTGTGATTCATAATGGACATACAGCCTACAGTGCCTGACAGTTTTTCGTGATCTCGCAGCGTCTATGATTCGCTAGCAACGCCATGCAACTTACAGCCTGCGTTTACTCATTTTAAATCCACGCCTCTTTTCCTTGAAACGTAAACAAACGGAAATATTACCAACTTCCGCAACCTGCCAGTCATAACAGGGAGCGAACCCGGTATGTTTACCCGAGTTTCTCACGCGAGCTGATCTGTCAATCATTAAGATATCAGATAGACGCAAGTGGAAACACCGGACCTTTTTGAAGTAGTTGCACGGGCAAAAACATTTTCTCACGTACTCTTTGATGTTCGTACATACAGGAGGAGACAACTCTTTGATCTCCAGAAACGGGGAAGATCTACAGAAACCCGTTACACGATTTAAGTTTCTGTTGTCAGAATCTGTTGTCTATTAGCAACGCCGAATGAGAGACCGTGAAAAACCCGAGGACCTGTCCTTACGCGCCGTCATCGCCAAAATCGACTTCTTTGGGCCAACCAGCATCGTCCCAGGGCAGCTGACAATCAATGGAGACGTGTCTGATTTAGTGACAATTCTTTCTTTTTGTTGCAGCGTCATGATAGACGGCGAAGGGTCTACCGTAGGCGAAATGAACGTTTTGCCCAAAATTGCGTTGATGAAGCTCCGCCGCACGGTGGTGGAGGTGCAATGGTGTGAGGAATGAGTTACAACGGAAGGAATCAATTGGTGCACATTGAAGGAGGCTTATATACGTCAATGAAATTCTTCGACCCCATGTCCTTCCACTTTTGGCTGCCCAAAGGTCTGTGTTTCAACAGGACAACGCCAGACCCCATTGTGCACGGTTGACCACGCTGATCCTGACTGCCAACAGCATTCTCACCCTTCCTTGGCCATCCCTGTCTCCAGACATGAGTCCGATTGAGCACCTGTGAGATGAGCTGCTGTTGCCAGTAATTTTAATGGAAGGGAAGTGATCCGGAAATTGTTAGGTGAGCAGATAAGATAAGAGTTACATTCCTTGATTAGCTATGATGTTAGGTTAAATTGTAAGAGGGGAATTCCCTCATATGTTCGAGAAGTAAAGTTAGAAAGCGTGTGAACGCTAGTCAGTTCAATTGTGGAGGTGTATTCACTCCGAGTTGAGGAGTATCTTTAAGGAGGCCATGGATATTGTAGTATCTGCATGATTCTGAGATGTGAGGAGTACTTTATTATTGTATTGCTGTAAACTGTAATTTGACTATGACTGTGTATTCTATATTAACGTAATGTGTTGTGGTGTAATAAACCGTCATTAACTTTCACCAGCCGTTTATAACCATCTATGACTTCTACGTGCGTACCTGTGTTGTGAGTGATTGTTCCAACACGCACACACTCAATCTGCCAGATATACAGTAACATATCACTCAATCAACCTTCCTAACACGGTACGCCACCCACTCACGCAACCACCAAAAAAATCAACATTGTATCATTTGGTGGTTTTTTCAGTCTAAACGGATCTAATACCTACTAAAACTGTTACTGAGAAAGCATACAGTAACATAAGCTGATAATAGCATTAACATATCTGGTGGACCAGTTCATTTTGGATCGATTACCACGACTTTATCCACGGTAGTATGAGAACCTTTCCATGATTATTTAGAAGGAGCTAACACCTACATATTCGCGTTTATAGCCTGTGTGGCGTAGTTTAGGATCATTTAGAAGTGCCTGTGGGGCGTATATGATTCAGAAACTGTACCCACGCACACTCACTGCAACATTTAACACGGTAGGAGAACAGTAGTCGTGACGGTAGTAACGCATGACCATAAATAGCCGGTGTGGCGGAATATATATCAACAAACAGGTTGTATCAATAACAGTATCTCGTGTGTAGCAGTGGTATGTAGTAGCACTAATCCTCATTAGTAACAAGACGCATTAGTAACAGTGATCTTCATTATTAACAATAATAATGGAATTATATACCACGCTGTTGACAGTATCGAGTGACAGTGGTGGTTTTACAGATTTAATGGAATGAAACCCACGGAACTCGCATGATAAGGGAGCCCTGTGTGGGCGTGGCTTGTGTGAGTCTCCTGATCTTGCTTCATAATCCTCGACCTAGTTTGTTAACTGTGTCCAACACGGCAGAATATAACAGTAGACAGTCAAGTTTAACTAAATGTGAAGTGTTTTGAAGAGTTGTTTGCAGATTATCTCAAGTCAAGAGTTGCAGAGGATGCTGTGTTGTGTTTCCTGTGTGCTGATGCTGTGTTGAGCGCATTCTACACTTTGTCAAGAACCTGAAGAAAAGAAAGTCTAGTTCGTGTTTCTGCGGTGGAACGTTTTTATCTGCAGAACTTTGTGATATCTAGTGTGTCGGCGGAAAGGACGAAAATATTTTAAGATAAGTGGTTTTTGTTCTGTGTAGATTGTGCCACTTTTCTGCATGTCAGCAAGTCTGCCTATACTATCCATCGCTATTTCCTGTTGATAAGTGTCGTTTTGTTGTCGATAATTATATCGATTGAGTGTACAATATGTTGATGCATAGGTAATGTATGCTATATATAGGTACTATAACAGGAATTGGTGTACAGTAATTGATTGAGTCAGTTGAAACTCTTATAAAATGTGGGAGTATGACAAATACCGTGAACTATTAGGATATGGAGACCGCGAGCTGACTGAGTCTGAAATAACAATATTGATATGTGAAAAGCAAATTCATGAAAGTGATGAGAGGATTCAGCAAAGGAAGCTAGAAGAGAAGAAGCAACTGGACATAAAACAGAGTACCCTAGAGCAAAGGGAAAGTTTCATAGAATGTAATGCTGAAGTAAGTGAGTTACATGAAAAAGTCTCTAAACTAACAAGTGATTTAGGTGAATCAAATTCCAGGCTTGCTTGTGTTCGAGCAGCATTAGAATCTGCATTGTGCAAAGTTAAAGAGGTGGAAGCTCGAATGGAAGATAGGGATAATGAAGTTAGAAATCTAACTCAGGAACTTCAAGAAAGGAGAGAGATATATGAGAAATTGAAACTTGAGACCGATGAACATAATAGGACGTATACAGAAACGCACCTTGATTTATTAGATGATATTGCAAATCTCGGTGGCGAACATGAAGAGAAAAAGATTCATGAGCTTAATAAGAGCAGTGATGATATTAAGATTCAGTCACTACAGCTGGAGTTGACTCAGTTAAGAGAGAAAAAAGAAAAGGATGATAAAGATAGATTAGTACAGTTGATGGCTGAGAAAGAAAAGGTCACTAAGATTAAAAATTTACTAGCAGGGGAAAGCTGTAAAGTTTTAAGAGCTGAGAGCTTAAGCAAGAAATTAAGTGCAGAGATTGCACTTAAAGATATTCAAATTTCAGAAGCCAGAATGAGAATAGATGGTCTACTCGACATTTTCTTGAAAAAAAATGTGGTCTTCTGTCAGTGTTGACAGTAATAGACAAAAAGCAAAAAGTCAGTCCTATACCCTTTTTGCGGATTCTAAAGGCAAGAATAGTGGAAGCAAATTTTTTCGTGGGAAATATAACTTTCAACGCAATGCCGATGATTCTAGCGATATTGGTTCCTGGCGGCAAACTAGCAAAGGAAAATCTACAGTGTTAGACAGTCCTGTGGATAACAAAAGAATTAATAATAAATTTCAATTCAAGTTGTTAAAAACAAACCAGGTATTAAGTGAGAACTCTGATGGCTTGATAACAGGGAGGAAAGATAACACTCCTTGTTTCGGGAAGAAAACATATTTTGTGAAAAACAATAAAGAAAATATCAAACCTTCTAGTCATACCCAGTCAAGTCAGTGTGACCCATTTCTTAAACACATTGCCACAGGCAAAGATAAAAACACTTTTGATAGGAGATATAACCCTGAGGTTAGAATGGACCAAGGGAGTTCTTCATATAGTAATGTTTCTTTGCCTAAAAACAAGAAACAATTTGACAGATCTCAACATCGTGATCCTGAGAGTAATCGAAATTATAGTGGAAATAATTATGTGAAATTTTATCAATCTGGTAATAAATTTTTTGATAAAAAGCCAGTTCTATCTAGTAGATATTTTTATCCAAGAGGAAATGCTAATTGTAATTATGCAAACTGGGATGTAAAACAGTACAACTGTGTTAATAAAACAAATAACAATGTTCTCAACAGCAATTATAGAAATCGTAACCAGGTTAGCTGTGCTCCACGTAAGAGCAAAGTTATTAACAAGCAAAGTAATAAGACTATTGATTGTCACACTGGTGGTGTCGAAAGGGCATCTCGTTCTTGTGAATGTGGTAAATTTTTTCAGCATATAGCAGAGATGAATTTTCGTTACGGTCAAGTGGTCTCTAAGCCTTCTGTGATGTCTACACGTTTAAGGAGGGCTTGCTGAGGTGTAAGAAGGGGCCAAGACTCTACGCTACCAAAAGGGTTAGGTAATTGTTAGTGTGATTTTCCGTTTGTCCTCGTTGGATCGGACGGTTGATTATAATAGAAATTCTCATTTGTATTGTCTCGCAGCATTCGACTTGGCGATGACTCAGAGCGCCTGTTGACATTATCGGCAGAGAATGTGGGTCATCTTTGTGCGTTCGTATGCAATCAAGCGAAACCTGATAGCATCTGACTCAGCATTTGATGTATCACTTTCTGGAGGGTCAGGTCATGTTCACAAAACGACGGGAGATTTTGCGACAGATTTTTTTTTTTTTAAGAATAGTACATGTTATTGTTTTCTATATACTATATTAAATGCTGTTGTATTAAAATATTAGTAATTTCTTTAAAACATTATGATGTTCATCATTATGCACTATTTGATTGCTATATATATACATATATATATTTTTTTTGTTGTAGTTGACATATATGACTGTTTCAATAAAGTCAAATTTTTTTTTGCCATTTGTATACTATTATGTTTTGATTATGGGTAACGTGTATTGGTAATGATTTGTATGTAATTTTTGATGAAGGCAGTGAGCGGTTTCAAACCTGTGCTCATTTAGATCATAATCATTTATC
Source organism: Oreohelix idahoensis (assembly GCA_024509875.1). NCBI lineage: Eukaryota > Metazoa > Mollusca > Gastropoda > Stylommatophora > Oreohelicidae > Oreohelix > Oreohelix idahoensis. The sequence continues at coordinate 429,145 of JAMPIV010020836.1, read as the reverse complement.
TTTTTTTTTTTTTTGCAGCTGTAATTGTTAGGGTATTTTTTTTATAGTCACTTTCATAGATAGTCCTGATTGTAATTTTATTTTCTTAATTGAATTTGTCCCATATTTTGATACCATAATTGTTTTACATATTAACATACATATTTTATATGAATTTATTGTTATGTTATGGAACGTGATTTTGTAAAATTATCTTGTATGTATCAAAAATGATCTGGTATTTGAATCATTAACATATGGTGAAACACTGATATTAGTAGAGTATGGTACCTAAGAATTTAAATAATACGATTTTCAATATTTTTGTAGCAGATTAATTTGATAAATATTTTTTATAGAAACTTTGCAGATATTTTATAGGATATATTATCAGGCTGAATAACATATAAATTTACAGTTAAATAACTCTGTAACTAAGCTGAACGCTATTGTCAGTCAGAATTAACTTATAAGTTAAATTGAACTTTTTTGTAAAATTGATAGACACATCTGATACTATTGTTTTTTTAAAGAATATGGACAGATTGTTATAATACATACTCTATATACATTGTGTTATGTTTATATATTTGGAAGTTGGTATACAGACGACAGTGTGTTTTTCCCAGGTGTCTTTTTTGTGACGTATTTTTTTTTTTAAAAAAAACTTACATATTTTGATTTAAGTGTTTGTCTAGAGATAAGATATTTTATGTTTCTCTCATTTTGTTAAAAGCTAATTTCACTGTTAGTTTATTAGTTATAACTTCGAATTACTTAAATAATAATTTGATTTTTTGATAACTTATCGTTCTGAAATATTTTGTATGGTAATTTTGAGAAAATTTTTTTTTTTTTTTTTTGACATTGTAATTTATTTTTTGTGTGCCCAGCGCTTGACTATGCGCTAGGATTGATATGTAAAGGGATATTAATTCATTGAAAAGTTGTTTTGTTTGATATTATGATGTATTTTTATTTAGCGCTTGACTTTGCATTACATCGAACTAGTTATCGTAATGATACTATTTGTTTGTGTGATGTTTATAATTTATTTTCAGTTAAGTATAACTTTTGTAACTTAATTAAATTACTTACTAGAGGCTTTATTTAGTTATAAACTATTTTTTGTGGTGTTAGTATAGATATTCTTTGACATTTTGTTTTGTGCCTTGTAATCATTCAAGAGAAATTCATACTAGAATTGCTTTGGCAGCTAGAGCCTTCAATAGATTATCTAACATTTGGAAATTACGATCATTGAATATACGTACCAAGCTTCGTCTGTTTAATTCAAATGTTATCTCAGTGTTAACGTACGGCTGTGAGAGTTGGAAAATAACAAAATCATTGGAGAACACGCTGAATACATTCGAGAACAAATGTTTTAGAAAACTCATGAACATCAGTTGGAAAGAATTCAAGACTAATCGACAAATAAGAGAAGACTCTAGGCAGAAATATGTCTCCGACTATATAAGGAAAAGACGATGGTCATATATCGGTCATGTCCCACGAATGCAAAACAACAGAATACCACAACAGGCGCTCACTTGGGTTCATGAGGGTAAGAGGAAAAAAGGAAGACCAAAAGAAACACTCAGAAGAACAATAATAAGAGAAGGAAGAACGTTGGGCCTAAATAATGTGCAAGAGCTAAGAGGAGTGGCGTCACAACGAACAACCTGGAGAGCACTGGTTTCTGCCTTATGCGCCGTGTTTGGTGCTTAAAGAATTTATTATTATTAATCATGTTTGTATTTAATTTTGAAATATGTTGTCTAATCTAAACATTTATTAGTATGTATTGTTATTGATTTTTTCTGCGTTCATACCTTTGCTTTCCATTCGTCTTTGGTGTCTATTCTTCATTTCATTTTATATCTCTGTTGTCTTTTCGATATGTGTTCATATCTTGTTTATACTTCCGTATTACATCTTCGTTTCTCTTCTTTCAATACTTATACTTTCATTCGTTGTATTGTTGGGTTAATTATATAACTTAATATAATATAATTAGTAGGGTATTTGTATTTATTGTACATGAAATTCTTTTACTTATTCGTCATCATGTGCTATTGTTGATTGTTTCTCATTTTTCGATTTCTTACTTTCCTATACTACAGATCATTCTTCTTTTGCTTGATCTTGTTCTTTCACTTACTATTAGTTGATTCTTGTACTAAATGTACTTAGTTTGGTTTTGTATTAGATTAATTTTAGTATGCTTGGATGATTATGTTGGATGCTTTAGTTGTTATTTAAATTTATTACTGATATTTTTTGTAGATTTACTATTTCGACTTGTCATATGTACATTTTTGGTAGCCATAGGATATAATTTCATTAAACTTTAAATGTTTGGGTCTTAAATTTTCACAAAAAAAAAGATAAACCATTTTTTTCCCCGGACGGGGTGGCAAACTGTTGCCAGTAATTTTAATGGAAAGGAAGTGATCCGGAAATTGTTAGGTGAGCAGATTAGATAAGAGTTACATTCCTTGATTAGCTATGATGTTAGGTTAAATTGTAAGAGGGGAATTCCCTCATATGTTCGAGAAGTAAAGTTAGAAAGCGTGTGGACGCTAGTCAGTTCAATTGTGGAGGTGTATTCACTCCGAACTGTTTTGAGCTACGGGTGTTTAGCTATTTGTGGCTAGCCCGTGCAAGTAGTGAGACTGAGTGGTGTTTTTTGAACAGCCGGATCTCGTATCTGTTTTAGGCGGGAGATGTGTATTCCCGTGGGCAGTGAGTTTTTGGGCATCGACTGGAGAGGTCGGCCCCACAGTGTGTGTTTTCGATGGTAAGCCTGTGCAGTGCTGAAGATAAGAGGCCATTATTTGTGTAGGCCATTATTTCCTTAGAGGGGATAATTTTTGATATGTGAAGACATGTTGATTGTGAGATTATTGCAAACTGCCGAGTGTGCAGTATTGTGTGGTTTTTTAGAGGTAAGGATCCATTAACTTATGTTATGATATAATCGCGCTGAGATGAGTGAAGGCGAGAATATTGCAAACTGCCAGGTGTGCAGTCTTGCGAGAAATTGCTATTAGGATTCATTATCATATTAATACAGCGCTGATGTGAAGAGCATTTTTGAGGAGGCCATATATATATATATTATTAGCACGGCGAGGATGTCCGTTTGCTAAAAAGGATCCATAAGTATTTTGAGAAGGCCATATATATATTATTAGCACGGCGAGGATGTCCGTTTGCTAAAAGGATCCATAAGTATCTTGAGGATGGTATTTATGCAGTAGCACGGCGATGATGTCCGTTTGCAATCTGTGAGGAGGCCATATTTATATTATTAGCACGGCGAGGATGTCCGGTTGCTAGAGGATCCATTATTAGAATATTATAGCGCTAATGTGAGGACAGGTGGATAGCGCTGAGTTGAGGAGTATCTTTAAGGAGGCCATGGATATTGTAGTATCTGCATGATTCTGAGATGTGAGGAGTACTTTATTATTGTATTGCTGTAAACTGTAATTTGACTATGACTGTGTATTCTATATTAACGTAACGTGTTGTGGTGTAATAAACCGTCATTAACTTTCACCAGCCGTTTATAACCATCTATGACTTCTACGTGCGTACCTGTGTTGTGAGTGATTGTTCCAACACGCACACACTCAATCTGCCAGATATACAGTAACATATCACTCAATCAACCTTCCTAACACGGTACGCCACCCACTCACGCAACCACCAAAAAAATCAACATTGTATCATTTGGTGGTTTTTTCAGTCTAAACGGATCTAATACCTACTAAAACTGTTACTGAGAAAGCATACAGTAACATAAGCTGATAATAGCATTAACATATCTGGTGGACCAGTTCATTTTGGATCGATTACCACGACTTTATCCACGGTAGTATGAGAACCTTTCCATGATTATTTAGAAGGAGCTAACACCTACGTATTCGCGTTTATAGCCTGTGTGGCGTAGTTTAGGATCATTTAGAAGTGCCTGTGGGGCGTATATGATTCAGAAACTGTACCCACGCACACTCACTGCAACATTTAACACGGTAGGAGAACAGTAGTCGTGACGGTAGTAACGCATGACCATAAATAGCCGGTGTGGCGGAATATATATCAACAAACAGGTTGTATCAATAACAGTATCTCGTGTGTAGCAGTGGTATGTAGTAGCACTAATCCTCATTAGTAACAAGACGCATTAGTAACAGTGATCTTCATTATTAACAATAATAATGGAATTATATACCACGCTGTTGACAGTATCGAGTGACAGTGGTGGTTTTACAGATTTAATGGAATGAAACCCACGGAACTCGCATGATAAGGGAGCCCTGTGTGGGCGTGGCTTGTGTGAGTCTCCTGACCTTGCTTCATAATCCTCGACCTAGTTTGTTAACTGTGTCCAACACGGCAGAATATAACAGTAGACAGTCAAGTTTAACTAAATGTGAAGTGTTTTGAAGAGTTGTTTGCAGATTATCTCAAGTCAAGAGTTGCAGAGGATGCTGTGTTGTGTTTCCTGTGTGCTGATGCTGTGTTGAGCGCATTCTACACTTTGTCAAGAACCTGAAGAAAAGAAAGTCTAGTTCGTGTTTCTGCAGTGGAACGTTTTTATCTGCAGAACTTTGTGATATCTAGTGTGTCGGCGGAAAGGACGAAAATATTTTAAGATAAGTGGTTTTTGTTCTGTGTAGATTGTGCCACTTTTCTGCATGTCAGCAAGTCTGCCTATACTATCCATCGCTATTTCCTGTTGATAAGTGTCGTTTTGTTGTCGATAATTATATCGATTGAGTGTACAATATGTTGATGCATAGGTAATGTATGCTATATATAGGTACTATAACAGGAATTGGTGTACAGTAATTGATTGAGTCAGTTGAAACTCTTATAAAATGTGGGAGTATGACAAATACCGTGAACTATTAGGATATGGAGACCGCGAGCTGACTGAGTCTGAAATAACAATATTGATATGTGAAAAGCAAATTCATGAAAGTGATGAGAGGATTCAGCAAAGGAAGCTAGAAGAGAAGAAGCAACTGGACATAAAACAGAGTACCCTAGAGCAAAGGGAAAGTTTCATAGAATGTAATGCTGAAGTAAGTGAGTTACATGAAAAAGTCTCTAAACTAACAAGTGATTTAGGTGAATCAAATTCCAGGCTTGCTTGTGTTCGAGCAGCATTAAAATCTGCATTGTGCAAAGTTAAAGAGGTGGAAGCTCGAATGGAAGATAGGGATAATGAAGTTAGAAATCTAACTCAGGAACTTCAAGAAAGGAGAGAGATATATGAGAAATTGAAACTTGAGACCGATGAACATAATAGGACGTATACAGAAACGCACCTTGATTTATTAGATGATATTGCAAATCTCGGTGGCGAACATGAAGAGAAAAAGATTCACGAGCTTAATAAGAACAGTGATGATATTAAGATTCAGTCACTACAGCTGGAGTTGACTCAGTTAAGAGAGAAAAAAGAAAAGGATGATAAAGATAGATTAGTACAGTTGATGGCTGAGAAAGAAAAGGTCACTAAGATTAAAAATTTACTAGCAGGGAAAAGCTGTAAAGTTTTAAGAGCTGAGAGCTTAAGCAAGAAATTAAGTGCAGAGATTGCACTTAAAGATATTCAAATTTCAGAAGCCAGAATGAGAATAGATGGTCTACTCGACATTTTCTTGAGAAAAAAAAATGTGGTCTTCTGTCAGTGTTGACAGTAATAGACAAAAAGCAAAAAGTCAGTCCTATACACTTTTTGCGGATTCTAAAGGCAAGAATAGTGGAAGCAAATTTTTTCGTGGGAAATATAACTTTCAACGCAATGCCGATGATTCTAGCGATATTAGTTCCTGGCGGCAAACTAGCAAAGGAAAATCTACAGTGTTAGACAGTAATGTGGATAACAAAAGAATTAATAATAAATTTCAATTCAAGTTGTTAAAAACAAACCAGGTATTAAGTGAGAACTCTGATGGCTTGATAACAGGGAAGAAAGATAACACTCCTTGTTTCGGGAAGAAAACATATTTTGTGAAAAACAATAAATAAAATATCAAACCTTCTAGTCATACCCAGTCAAGTCAGTGTGACCCATTTCTTAAACACATTGCCACAGGCAAAGATAAAAACACTTTTGATAGGAGATATAACCCTGAGGTTAGAATGGACCAAGGGAGTTCTTCATATAGTAATGTTTCTTTGCCTAAAAACAAGAAACAATTTGACAGATCTCAACATCGTGATCCTGAGAGTAATCGAAATTATAGTGGAAATAATTATGTGAAATTTTATCAATCTGGTAATAAATTTTTTGATAAAAAGCCAGTTCTATCTAGTAGAAGAGGAAATGCTAATTGTAATTATGCAAACTGGGATGTAAAACAGTACAACTGTGTTAATAGAACAAATAACAATGTTCTCAACAGCAATTATAGAAATCGTAACCAGGTTAGCTGTGCTCCACATAAGAGCAAAGTTATTAACAAGCAAAGTAATAAGACTATTGATTGTTGTAATGTTATGATGTATGTATATAAGCATTACCTCGTCATCTACACAAGCACACACATGTTTCAGAAGGCACTCAGTAAAAGCATGTTCAGTTTGTAGCCATGTTTTATTTACAGGATATCGTACATGTGAAGATTCGCATATTATTACAATGTGTGGTTCGTATTATTAATGTATTATATTACATCCCCCTTTTTTGAAAAAAAAATGTGTGCAAACATTTCCAACGAAATGTTTCATGTGAGAAAGGATAAGTATGTGTAATGCTCAGTGTGAGTATATATATGTCACTGTCTGTATCGGCTGGGAGGTGTCACTGTACGGCCAGAACGAGTGGTGTAAAGTGCTGGTGGTTCTACGGAAGTCCCTGGTTTAGCTTGAGTTGGTTGTGATTTCGGCCTTGGCGCTTGTTGGTTTTGTGGGGCACCAAGGTCTGGAGTTACTGCATTGTCTGTTGAAAGCATGGGAATTCTCTGTTCTGTTGTATTCTGTGGGATTTCTCTTATGTCCACTCTGTTTCGCCTCAGGAGGTTGCTGCTGCTATCTGGTCTTAAAGTATAGCTCCTGGGTTCAGGGTTTCTGGAAATGATTGTTGCTTTTGACCATGTGTCATTGTTGTGGTTGTAGGTAGTCACATGCTGACCAGGATATAATGGTGGTAAGTCTTTAGCACATTTGTCATAGTTGGATTTCTGAACTTGCTGACGATGCTGAAGTTGATCATATGTGCTGTCTCTATGTTGTGGACGGAAGTGGACCTTAGATGGTAGGAGGTCTTTAATTCTTCTATCAAACATAAGTTCTGCTGGACTGTCGATCTTACTGTCTACCGGTGTTGTTCTCCATCTCAAGAGTGCTAGGTTTTCATCCTCTGTTCTTGTTTTCTTCATGATTGACTTGATAGTTTGTATCTGTCTCTCAATGAAACCATTAGATTTAGGGTATCTAGGTGATGATGTTGTGTGTTTGATCTTCCAGTCCTTAGTGAAGTTTCTGTATGCTTGACCTGAGAAATGTGGACCGTTGTCTGATCTAATTTCATCTGGGATGCCAAACATGCTGCAATACTTCTTTGTAATGTCTGCAATAACAGCTGATGGTGAGGGTTGTGGAAGTTTCTCAATGATGGGAAATTTGCTGTAGTAATCAGCAATAATAAGATAGTCATTATTGTCGATTGAGAAAATATCAGTTCCTATAATGCTCCAAGGGCTCAATGGTATGTCTGATGGTATGAGAGGTTCTCTGCACTGCCTATTTGCATGTTCTTGGCAAATTGAACAGTTTTTACATAGTGTTTCTATGTCCTTGTTTATCTGTGGCCAGTAAACATCTTTCTTTGCTCTCAGTTGTGTCTTCACAATACCAAGGTGACTATTATGGAGCTGTTTAAGGATGATATCGCGTTGTGTTTCTGGTACAACAATGCGATCTCCTTTAAGGATCAGACCATCTTCGATGCTTAACTCGTCCCTCATCGAGTAGTATGGACGGATGTGTGTTGGAACTTCCCTGATAGAGCTTGGCCATCCATGGTATATCAGTTCTTTGAGAGAGTTAAGGATAGGATCTCTCATTGTGTCTTCTCTGATGTGTTCAAGCCGATTATCGCTAAACTTGACAAAATCAACTTTGATGTTTGGGGTAAGATCTGCTGTCTTGTTGGGGTTTGGTAGTCTGCTGAGAGCATCTGCAAGACCTATATCCTCTCCTGGGATATACTGAATATTAAAATCATAACCTTGTGTTTCCAATAACAGAGCTTGTAGTCGTGGTGGTGCTGAAGCTATTGGTTTTTTTATGAATCATCTCAAGTGGCTTGTGATCTGAGAGAGAATTGTAAATGGGCGGTTGAAAAGAAATGTGTGGAAGCGTTTGATTCCAAAACGTACAGCTAGCATTTCTCTTTCAATGTTTGCAAGTTTCTTTTCGCCAGAACTTAATGATTTGCTTGCGTAAGCTACAGGACGAAGTTCTTTGGCATAGTGTCCTTCAGGATTTTTGTCTGGTTGCAAAAGTGCTGCTCCTAGGCCTTTCAGACTGGAATCAACCATGAGAAAAGTGGGTGCTTGCATGTCATAGTATTTCAAGCATGCATCAGATGATATGAGGGTCTTCAAGTGGTTGAATATGTGTTGGTAGTCTTCTGACCATTCATACGGAGTTTCATTCTGTAGTAGAGATCGCAAAGGTTCTGCAGCAGCTGACAAATTTGGTATGAATTGTGCTAGGAAATTGACAGCACCTAAGAATTGTTGCAGTTCCTTCTTTGTAGCTGGTGTTGGCATGTCATGAATATCTTCAACCTTTTTAGGGTCTGGTTTTACACCATTCTGGTGTACAGCAATCCAAAAAATTGTATCTCCGTTGCCTTAATTGTACACTTTTTTGCTGTTGAATGTTAGCCCATTGGCCTGTGCTACATGCATCAAGTTAATCAAGTTACGGTCGTGTTCTTGTTCTGACCTGCCGCAGACTACAATGTCATCCGCAATAGCCACTGTACCAGAACATTGCTCAACAATGTTGTCAATCTTCTGTTGAAAGATGTCTTGTGATACATTCAAACCAAATGGGAGTCTCTTGAAACAATATCTGCCGAATGGTGTTCGAAAAGTTGTAAGGAGTTGACTTTCCTCTGCTATCTCAACACTCCAGTATCCGTGTACAGCATCTAGTTTAGAAAAATATTTGGCATTGTGGAATCTGTGAGTTATCTCTTCCACTGTATGCATTTTGTGTGGACAGCGCTTTAGACTGTTGTTTAAGTGTTTTGGGTCAAGGCAAACCCGAAGAGAACCATCCTGCTTCAGAACGGTTGTGATACTACTACACCAATCAGAATGCTCTTCAACCTTTCTAATAACATCATTCTGCACCATCTTTTCTAGTTCTGTGGCAAGTTTCTGTTTAACATGTATAGGATACTTTCTAGGTGGGTCTATCTTTGGCTCAGCGTTGTCTTTTAAAAAGAATCTTGCCTTTCCTGGAAGTTTGCCTATTCTGTCGAACTGTTCTGGGAATCGCTGTTTAAGGTCATCTACTCCAGTGACGTGTAGAGTAAGATGTTCTTTTTTGTCAGCTTTAATGTTGTTAATAGTTACCACACTCAGCTTTTCGCACATTGGTAAACCCAAAATTGCAGGTCCTTCAACATCTACCAAGTAAAATGTTGACGATGTCCATTCAGAGTCTCTGTATAAACATTCAAGTGTTACTGCTCCGAAACAGTCTATACTTGTTCCATTGTAAGCTCTTAGCTTTGTCCTGCCACTCCTACTTTTTACATCCCTTGTGGGAAATCCTTGCTCATCCACCTTGTCAGGCATGATCTGTCTGAATATTCTTAAGGGTAGAGTGTTACCTTGGGCACCTGTGTCTATCTTGAACCGAATATATCTTTCTTTGTGCCTTTTAATTCCTGGTATTCGGAATTGTACCTTGCAGAAAGCCTGCGTTCTCTTTGGTTCATTACTGAAAGTTAGTATCTTCACAGTATCAAATGTGGAAGGATCACTTTCTTCACTGGAGTCAAGGTCCTCAGTCATCATAAAATGTGTTTGTTTTGATGACTCTCTGCTGTGAAGGTTGTGTTGAGCACTGTCTTGTTTCCTCTTGAAACATAATTTTATCCAGTGGCCCCTCTTTCTGCAGTAATGACATGTAGAGTCTTTAGCTGGACAGTGGTTTTGTATGTGGTTTAGGCCACAACATTTACACATAGCACCTCTGCTTGTGTTGTGTTTTTTCTTGTTGCTTCGAACCAGTTGCTTTGTTGTGTCTAGGTTTATAGCTTTTCACTGCATCCACCTGGGCTGCTAATGTACCTTGCTGAATTTGTGTTTAATGTTTAGTGCTTGTGCCTCGTGTTTCCTGCCTTCATCCAGAAGTTGTTGTAAAGTTAGTGTATCACTCTGGCTCAGTATCCATTTCTGGAACTCTGGCATTGGTGTGCTGAGAAGGATCTGTTCGATAATTCGCTCTTTTTCTTCTTCTTTGTTAAATTTGCATACACTTGTTTTCTCCTTGATGCGAGTGAAAAAATCATCTAGACTTTCACCAGGTTTCTGTCGCAGGTGGTGAAGTTCTAATCTTGCCGCTCTAAAGTTCGTGTGCTTTATTATCAGACGTTTTTCAAATTCGTCCAATATGGCTGCGGGGTCTGTCGCCGACTCCACAGGCATGGCGGTAGCAAAACTGTTGTAAATTTTCAAACCTTCATCGTCCAATGCTTCTAGGATATATGGAGTTAGGGTTTGTCCTTCCAGACCAGTGGTCTTGGAATATAGATCTATGCGTTGGCGCCATAACAAGAAAGCTTCACTCTTATCATCTTGACCGGCGAATCTCATTTGCGGTGCGTTGCGATATTGTTTCGCCGCCATGGCTGACCTCGATGACGAAAATTAGCCGAATACTGTACTCACGTGTTATCGTGTAGCTGTTTTTTGCGTCAGTCCGGTATCGACCGCTGCCACCATGTAATGTTATGATGTATGTATATAAGCATTACCTCGTCATCTACACAAGCACACACATGTTTCAGAAGGCACTCAGTAAAAGCATGTTCAGTTTGTAGCCATGTTTTATTTACAGGATATCGTGCATGTGAAGATTCGCATATTATTACAATGTGTGGTTCGTATTATTAATGTATTATATTACAATTGTCACACTGGTGGTGTCGAAAGGGCATCTCGTTCTTGTGAATGTGGTAAATTTTTTCAGCATATAGCAGAGATGAATTTTCGTTACGGTCAAGTGGTCTCTAAGCCTTCTGTGATGTCTACACGTTTAAGGAGGGCTCGCTGAGGTGTAAGAAGGGGCCAAGACTCTACGCTACCAAAAGGGTTAGGTAATTGTTAGGGTGATTTTCCGTTTGTCCTCGTTGGATCGGACGGTTGATTATAATAGAAATTCTCATTTGTATTGTCTCGCAGCATTCGACTTGGCGATGACTCAGAGCGCCTGTTGACATTACCGGCAGAGAATGTGGGTCATCTTTGTGCGTTCGTATGCAATCAAGCGAAACCTGATAGCATCTGACTCAGCATTTGATGTATCACTTTCTGGAGGGTCAGGTCATGTTCACAAAACGACGTGAGATTTTGCGACAGATTTTTTTTTTTTAAGAATAGTACATGTTATTGTTTTCTATATACTATATTAAATGCTGTTGTATTAAAATATTAGTAATTTCTTTAAAACATTATGATGTTCATCATTATGCACTATTTGATTGCTATATATATACATATATATATTTTGTTGTTGTTGTTGACATATATGACTGTTTCCATAAAGTCAATTTTTTTTTTTTTGCCATTTGTATACTATTATGTTTTGATTATGGGTAACGTGTATTGGTAATGATTTGTATGTAATTTTTGATGAAGGCAGTGAGCGGTTTCAAACCTGTGCTCATTTAGATCATAATCATTTATCTTTTTTTTTTTTTTTTGCAGCTGTAATTGTTAGGGTATTTTTTTTTATAGTCACTTTCATAGATAGTCCTGATTGTAATTTTATTTTCTTAATTGAATTTGTCCCATATTTTGATACCATAATTGTTTTACATATTAACATACATATTTTATATGAATTTATTGTTATGTTATGGAACGTGATTTTGTAAAATTATCTTGTATGTATCAAAAATGATCTGGTATTTGAATCATTAACATATGGTGAAACACTGATATTAGTAGAGTATGGTACCTAAGAATTTAAATAATACGATTTTCAATATTTTTGTAGCAGATTAATTTGATAAATATTTTTTATAGAAACTTTGCAGATATTTTATAGGATATATTATCAGGCTGAATAACATATAAATTTACAGTTAAATAACTCTGTAACTAAGCTGAACGCTATTGTCAGTCAGAATTAACTTATAAGTTAAATTGAACTTTATTGTAAAATTGATAGACACATCTGATACTATTGTTTTTTTTAAAGAATATGGACAGATTGTTATAATACATACTCTATATACATTGTGTTATGTTTATATATTTGGAAGTTGGTATACAGACGACAGTGTGTTTTTCCCAGGTGTCTTTTTTGTGACGTATTTTTTTTGAAAAAAAAACTTACATATTTTGATTTAAGGTAGAAGTATACCCAGAAAAGCTTAAAAAAAATAAAAATCCAACAATTTTCATTTTCATGCTTTAAATCATCGTCAACATGTTCTTGAACTAAAAATAATTCATAGAAGCTTAGAGATACTCTGGTTTGATAGGAATCAGTGTTTTTCTACACACGCCCCCTTGAGTGATTTGCATAGCAACCAATGTTTATAGTTGGTTACCATGTGAATAATGACCCAACAAGAAGGTGCGTAATTGTAAAACTGCGAAATTATAATTATACATAGGCAACAGGAAAAAGATATTTATAACTTTTCCACAGGGAATCACTCAATGATTTCTTGTGAATTTTTCAAAAGTGTGTGTCTAGAAAGCTTTGATCGTAAATTTCAACATTTGTTACATGCATAGTGCATTTTCACCAACATCAACTCTATTTATTGCTAGTTTTATACTGATTCTGTATAATAGTAGTTAGCAGAGCTTCTTTTGTTCACAATGAGAAATAAGACAAAGACTGGGAGGCGTGTGCACCAACAAACCGTTGCCTGAAAATGAGACACCTATTGTCGATAGTGACGCTATAAAACCTCTGTGCTCCTCAGCAAAGAAAATAAAGGTCATAAAGGTCCAAGAAAGTGAAGGACAAGCTAAAAATGACAACAAAGGAAATGGGTTTATCCTTATGGATGTAAAACTACTGTTTGGGTTTTTATGCGCTAACTTTAGATGTGACAAATGTTATCAGTACTCACTGACCTGTGAGATCGTCGAAGAGACTCGGAATGGCTTTTGTCATGAAATCAGTATCAAGCGCACAAACAGTGGCGAATGGACTGCCAATTTCAATACTTCTGATGTTTCATCTTCAGCTACTCACAAACAAAGAAGTAAATGTGCAAATGGTGGCATTTGTGCGTTCTATTGGGAAAGGCCACAGTGCATTGCAGAATTTTTTTCGATATACATGAACACAAGTCAACGCATGGCAAAGAAAGCATACAGGAGAACGCTGCACAGGATCTATTCAGCAAGTAAGGACATTGCAATGGAAAGACCCTGAGAGCACTGAAAATGGGATTCATAGACACTGCAGCTGCAGTAGAAGGAGACCTTTATTCAACAGGAGCTCATTAAACTTCATTTTGTGAGTTCTTTTTCTGTTTTTCTTTGTTTTCTCGGAATTGTCTTTTTAGCATAATTGGTGATCTTTGAAACAAGATATCTCTGGATCTGTACATTCAATTGACATGAAAATTAACACAGTTGGTTATCATATAATCTTACAGATTATGACCTAAAATGGATACAATTGAATTCAAAATTTTAGTTTTATGACCATCATGCATATATAATGAGGCACAAATATCAAACATTCAAGAAATATAAATTTTGAAAATTCATTACAAATCAACCTTTCGGTCAATATCTGTTATTTTAGGTCAAAACCTCAAGCTATATATACTAATTCAATTTGCCAAGTTTCAGTCAGATCCTTGTAAAAATAACATAGTTATGATGTTTTAAAAAAGGTGTATAATTTATTCACTACGGCGGCCATATAGGATAGCTAATTTGCATAATTAATGAGGTCATTATGTGGACAAAAATGTTAAGTCCATACTAACACTATACCCATGGTTGTTTGATTCTAAAAGGAAAATTTGAGTTTTTTACCCTACAAGGTAGTCTACTACCTTAAGTGTTTGTCTAGAGATAAGATATTTTATGTTTCTCTCATTTTGTTAAAAGCTAATTTCATTGTTAGTTTATTAGTTATAACTTCGAATTACTTAAATAATAATTTGATTTTTTGATAACTTATCGTTCTGAAATATTTTGTATGGTAATTTTGAGAAAATTTTTTTTTTTTTTTTTGACATTGTAATTTATTTTTTGTGTGCCCAGCGCTTGACTATGCGCTAGGATTGATATGTAAAGGGATATTAATTCATTGAAAAGTTGTTTTGTTTGATATTATGATGTATTTTTATTTAGCGCTTGACTTTGCATTACATCGAACTAGTTATCGTAATGATACTATTTGTTTGTGTGATGTTTATAATTTATTTTCAGTTAAGTATAACTTTTGTAACTTAATTAAATTACTTACTAGAGGCTTTATTTACTTATAAACTATTTTTTGTGGTGTTAGTATAGATATTCTTTGACATTTTGTTTTGTGCCTTGTAATCATTCAAGAGAAATTCATACTAGAATTGCTTTGGCAGCTAGAGCCTTCAATAGATTATCTAACATTTGGAAATTACGATCATTGAATATACATACCAAGCTTCGTCTGTTTAATTCAAATGTTATCTCAGTGTTAACATACGGCTGTGAGAGTTGGAAAATAACAAAATCATTGGAGAACACGCTGAATACATTCGAGAACAAATGTCTTAGAAAACTCATGAACATCAGTTGGAAAGAATTCAAGACTAATCGACAAATAAGAGAAGACTCTAGGCAGAAATATGTCTCCGACTATATAAGGAAAAGACGATGGTCATATATCGGTCATGTCCCACGAATGCAAAACAACAGAATACCACAACAGGCGCTCACTTGGGTTCCTGAGGGTAAGAGGAAAAAAGGAAGACCAAAAGAAACACTCAGAAGAACAATAATAAGAGAAGGAAGAACGTTGGGCCTAAATAATGTGCAAGAGCTAAGAGGAGTGGCGTCACAACGAACAACCTGGAGAGCACTGGTTTCTGCCTTATGCGCCGTGTTTGGTGCTTAAAGAATTTATTATTATTAATCATGTTTGTATTTAATTTTGAAATATGTTGTCTAATCTAAACATTTATTAGTATGTATTGTTATTGATTTTTTCTGCGTTCATACCTTTGCTTTCCATTCGTCTTTGGTGTCTATTCTTCATTTCATTTTATATCTCTGTTGTCTTTTCGATATGTGTTCATATCTTGTTTATACTTCCGTATTACATCTTCGTTTCTCTTCTTTCAATACTTATACTTTCATTCGTTGTATTGTTGGGTTAATTATATAACTTAATATAATATAATTAGTAGGGTATTTGTATTTATTGTACACGAAATTCTTTTACTTATTCGTCATCATGTGCTATTGTTGATTGTTTCTCATTTTTCGATTTCTTACTTTCCTATACTACAGATCATTCTTCTTTTGCTTGATCTTGTTCTTTCACTTACTATTAGTTGATTCTTGTACTAAATGTACTTAGTTTGGTTTTGTATTAGATTAATTTTAGTATGCTTGGATGATTATGTTGGATGCTTTAGTTGTTATTTAAATTTATTACTGATATTTTTTGTAGATTTACTATTTCGACTTGTCATAGGTACATTTTTGGTAGCCATAGGATATAATTTCATTAACCTTTAAATTTTTGGGTCTTAAATTTTCAAAAAAAAAAATGATAAAACATTTTTTTTCCCCGGACGGGGTGGCAAACTGTTGCCAGTAATTTTAATGGAAAGGAAGTGATCCGGAAATTGTTAGGTGAGCAGATTAGATAAGAGTTACATTCCTTGATTAGCTATGATGTTAGGTTAAATTGTAAGAGGGGAATTCCCTCATATGTTCGAGAAGTAAAGTTAGAAAGCGTGTGAACGCTAGTCAGTTCAATTGTGGAGGTGTATTCACTCCGAACTGTTTTGAGCTACGGGTGTTTAGCTATTTGTGGCTAGCCCGTGCAAGTAGTGAGACTGAGTGGTGTTTTTTGAACAGCCGGGTCTCGTATCTGTTTTAGGCGGGAGATGTGTATTCCCGTGGGCAGTGAGTTTTTGGGCATCGACTGGAGAGGTCGGCCCCACAGTGTGTGTTTTCGATGGTAAGCCTGCGCAGTGCTGAAGATAAGAGGCCATTATTTGTGTAGGCCATTATTTCCTTAGAGAGGATAATTTTTGATATGTGAAGACATGTTGATTGTGAGATTATTGCAAACTGCCGAGTGTGCAGTATTGTGTGGTTTTTTAGAGGTAAGGATCCATTAACTTATGTTATGATATAATCGCGCTGAGATGAGTGAAGGCGAGAATATTGCAAACTGCCAGGTGTGCAGTCTTGCGAGAAATTGCTATTAGGATTCATTATCATATTAATACAGCGCTGATGTGAAGAGTATTTTTGAGGAGGCCATATATATATTATTAGCACGGCGAGGATGTCCGTTTGTTAAAAAGGATCCATAAGTATTTTGAGGAGGCCATATATATATTATTAGCACGGCGAGGATGTCCGTTTGCTAAAAGGATCCATAAGTATCTTGAGGATGGTATTTATGCAGTAGCACGGCGATGATGTCCGTTTGCTATCTGTGAGGAGGCCTTATTTATATTATTAGCACGTTTATGATGTCCGGTTGCTAAAGGATCTATTATATTATCAGAGCGCTTATGTGAGGAGTATCTTGAGGATGCTATTTATGTTGTAGCACGGCGATGATGTCCGTTTGCTATCTTTGAGGAGGCCATATTTATGTTAGCACGGCGATGATGCCCGTTTGCTAGAGGATCCATTATTAGAATATTATAGCGCTAATGTGAGGACAGGTGGATAGCGCTGAGTTGAGGAGAATCTTTAAGGAGGCCATGGATATTGTAGTATCTGCATGATTCTGAGATGTGAGGAGTACTTTATTATTGTATTGCTGTAAACTGTAATTTGACTATGACTGTGTATTCTATATTAACGTAACGTGTTGTGGTGTAATAAACCGTCATTAACTTTCACCAGCCGTTTATAACCATCTATGACTTCTACGTGCGTACCTGTGTTGTGAGTGATTGTTCCAACACGCACACACTCAATCTGCCAGATATACAGTAACATATCACTCAATCAACCTTCCTAACACGGTACGCCACCCACTCACGCAACCACCAAAAAAAAAACAACATTGTATCATTTGGTGGTTTTTTCAGTCTAAACGGATCTAATACCTACTAAAACTGTTACTGAGAAAGCATACAGTAACATAAGCTGATAATAGCATTAACAGCTGCATAGACGTGTTTGTCGCCGAGACGTAGCTCCAGCCAATCGTCGTGATCTGTTCCAGGCACTCCAGGAAGAGTGGGCAGCCATCCCATAGGCCCACATCAGACGTCTGGTCGCATCCATACCGAGGAGATGCCAGTCGCTGATCGATGCAAGAGGAGGCCACACACCATACTAACGGGAAAGCCCTACGCCAAAAAACTCTCGTGATCCAGATGCAAAACTGTCAATTGATTGGATGAACCCTAAGGTATTCTTGTGTGCAATTTGAACAATTAACTCATTAAATTAAAAAAGTTATTGAATGTCAAAATTATGGCTATGAGTGTGCCTTCAGTAGCTATGCGTTTTTTTTGTTTTTTGTTTTTTTTTTAACAGTATATATAAACTACATCTTCTCAAGACAGTTATCAGTTGTCGCTCAGAATTTTTCAGAATCTAAACACGTAGCCTAGAACCATTGTGGTAGATATGTTAATAGTTTCGTGGGGATTTCATTCTTATTTTCTGGTAAAAGAAATGTGTGCTTAAGTGTTAAAATGTGTTAAGTTTTATTATTATAATTCACTATGATTTCCTAGCGTTAAAACTAGTGAAATAAAATAACGCATAGATATTTCTTGCCACTTGTTCAGTTTAATGTAATTTCCATCATCCGCTTTCTCATACAGAAGATACGGTTTAGCTGACTAAATTAATATGATAGACTAGTAGTGGACCATATAATTCACAGTATATTTCATTCTGTGTAGTTTAGTAAGTGACTGATATTTAAAATACCATACGACAAACAAACAGACGCCGAAAATCTAATAGCTATTAATGGCAGGCGATATTAGTTAAGTGCGCATATGGATAATTAAATAATAATAGACATTGTGCAATGATCGTTTATGCGTGCGCAAAGGAGCAGGGAGGGCACATACATTCACCCGAACTAGAGACGCAGCGATAGCGAAAACTGACCGGATAGGAAAAGGCTAAAGACACCATGTGCGTTTTAAATTTAATCAGGACTGACGGAGAGGATAGGAGATCGTCTTGTCCCCGTCCGTGTAAATATATATTAGTAGCATTATTTTCTTAATGTTCTCTATTCTAGCAGACCTGACCAAATGGCGACCAGCGGTCTATTGTGGTCTATTTTGGCCCTTTTTCTTCATCTGCAGATTAATTAATGTTGTCCTCTTCTTGGCTTACGCGTCCCCAAGTTCAGCTGTGAACAGGACCGGCCAAAGAGACAGATTAACATTTTAAATAGTAAAAGTTAACTGGACTTACAAATACCCAGATATTTATTTAATTTTAGTAGCCCACTGTGGCGTCACAAAAATAATATTGCCATCTGACTTTTGACAGTCGTATCATCGGATTTATCCAGCAAGTTACGCAGTTTCATAATCGGCACTCACTCCAGAGCCAGTCGATAGGATTTATCATCACCATAATTTAACAGTTTTAGCAAACAGCTGTTTTTTCTATATACTGGAAGTACTGTCTACTGTTTACACCAGATCGCGGGTTTTTTTCTGACATTAACTATTCGAAATGACATTTGTCTATCCAAAAAGCAACCACCAAATTAGGCGTTCCCCTTATAAAATTTAATTATTCAAGGGGGAACTGGGGCCATTTTTGGAGATAAAAACACTGGAAATATATATATATTCAGACATTAGATATCCAAGAGATTTCTTCACCAAGAATAAGGTAAGCGTGATTGATGTGGCCACGTATGACAGAGAGAGTGAATATTTTCTTAGTTACAGAAACTGTACCATCAGTTATTTTCTTTGCTTAAAACGTTTTACTTTACTGGATAACATTTAGTAGGAACTTTGTTCTTTTCTTTACTGTCTATGCTATAACATAGTGCTAACCTTTGGGGTTGTAAACTTGTTGGGTTCTTTTCTCAATAAGGGGGAGGACACATGTATTCTGTTTTTTTCTATGTATGTAATTCTGATTTTATTTGATCTTTCTTTAGATATTTGGTGTTGTTAACTTTAATGATAATAAACAACAAAAAGAACTTACCTTTGTGTGTTGGTCAGACCCATACCCACTTTACCATAGTTTTCACGTTTGTGTGTCTTGTTGTCACATAATTGTGTATGTGCGCAGTTAAACGTATATTTACATATATATGGAGGTATAAGATTGTCTTATACTAAATTATAGTCATATAGATAGGCTGGACTAGAGAAACTTCTCATTCCAGAGACAAATATTCTCCTTAAACTATTCACTCATGAAATCTATTATCACACCTTTACTTCTCACTTACTTATCACATTCCACTTTACTCAGGCGGGACCATAAATATCTTTCAAACCTATCTAAATTTACAACAGGTAGGCCTAGTATAAAAAGAGCTAAACTGTCAGTCTGTAAAAGAAAAGGAAGGAGTAAAAACCCCATTCTGACAACCAGTAAAGCTAAGAGAACTACCATAAGTCTAGAGACAGGTGCATCGTCACACGATGTCCCAGAGTGGTAAGAAATTACTGAGGTCATGACACAAAATGCATTTTGATTTTGTCCAAAGAGAACACCAGGTGTGACTGATGAACTTGACCTGTCAACCCCATTGAAATGTTTCAATGTTTTGTTTACAGATAAGGTTAAAGCTTTCATGTGCCAGTGCATCAATCATTATGCCAGACTCAAATGTATTCAAAATAACCCTGCAAAACAATATTCAATGTATTCTCAGTGGACTGAAGTCACACACCTAGAAGAACTTGATAAGTTTATTGCTGTCCTAATAACTATTGGGATTCAGAAGAGACCATTCATTCACGACTGCAGGCCTACATCTGCAGAATTTTATACTCTATGGTTTTGTCAGATGTTTTAAACAAGTAAATTTGAAGCATTATATCATACAATGCTTCATGTCTCTGATGAAAATTGCACAAGGAAAAGAACAGATTGAACCTTTTATGAACATGCTGTTGCAAAAATTTAAGAGTGCCTTTTACCCATTCCAAAATCACTGTTTGAATGAAATGGTTATAGGGTATAAAGGCAGATGGCAATATAAGCAGCATAATCCAAGTAAACCAAGCAAATATCACATAAAAGTCTTTGGTTTGGTTTATGTGATTCAGCTACTGGATATGTGGTGAACATGTTCACATATTTTGGTTCTGATACTTCATATAATCCTAAAGTAGATGCAAACAGTGGGCAAGTTGTCAAGATTTTTTTGACCCTAATACAGCCTTTGGGTACAGGCCAACATTTATTTGCTGACAGGTATTACTTACTTACTTAGTCGTTCCCCTTCAACCGTGAGGTGTAGAGGTTTGGAAGAGAGAGCGCCAGACTATCCTATCGTCTGTCTTCCTCCTGGCCTGGCTCAATTCTAGTCCTCGGTCCTTCAAAGATTGTCTAATGTTGTCCTCCCAGCGAACTCTGGGTCGTCCTGGGGTCTGGATCCTTGGCTCTTTGTTTCCCATGCTTGTCGTGGTAGCCGATCTTCTCCCATTCTGCAGACATGGCCAAACCATCTTAATTGGGACTGTTCTACTTGCGCCTGCAGGGGGTAGGATTTAAGGCCTTGACGTATCGTCTGGTTGCGTACCATGTCTCTTCTTGTTACTTCAACCACTTTCCTCAGATACCTCATTTCTGAGGTTTGGATTTGGCTGTTGTGGGATGTAGTCATTGCCCATGACTCGCATCCATATGTCCAGACTGGGACATAGATGGAGCGGTATACAGCCAGCTTCGTTTTCTTACCAACCTCTCTCTTGCTGAGGAACCCTCGATTTATGGCCTGAAAATGTCTCCCAGCTGCTGCTTTTCGAGTGGCCAACTCTTCTTTGATGCCTCCCTTTCGGTCTATAATAGCTCCGAGGTATTTAAAGTGGTCGACCTGCTCCAGGACCTGTTCTCCCAGCTTAATATGATGTATTCTTTCTTCTCGTGTTATCACTATGGATTTTGTTTTAGAGCTGCTTATGACCATCCCTCTCTTCTCCAGCTCTTCCTTCCAGACTTGCAGGTTGGATTGGAGATGCGCCTCTGATTTAGCAATCAGGGCAACATCATCAGTAAATGCCAGCTCCGAAATATAGACCTGTCTCATCTTCCAGTACCCCACTGATTACTTTCTTGTTCTCTCCTTACATGCCTTGATGACATCATCCATGGGGAGTATGAAAAGGTAAGGTGATATGATATCACCTTGTCTTACACCAGTGGGGGTCCTGAACTCTTCTGACTTATGGTTTGCTGTCCTCACATAATTTCTGCAAGACTTGTAGAAGCTCTGTATAGCATGAATTAGAGGTGCTGGAATGTTCTTTCTTGCCAAACAGTCCCAAAGTTTGTTCCAATGGACCCTGTCAAACGCTTTTTCCAGATCTATGAAACAAAGATGGATCTCACTCTTATACTCAAGGGCCTTTTCACTCAGCTGTCTGATTGTGAAGATTAGTTCTTGAGTACTTCGGTTTGCTTGGAATCCGCACTGGACCTCATCCAATTGTGGCTCAGCTAGGCGTCGAAGTCTCTGCTCTAGGATTCTAGAGTAGATTTTACCAGAGACACTGAGAAGGGATATGCCTCTATGGTTTCCACACTGTCGATTGTCACCTTTTTTGAAAATTGGTGTTATGATGGCAATCTCCCAATCCTTTGGTATGGTCTTGTTGTACCACGCTGCCTGTAAAACCCTTAAGAGTAGTAGGTCGCCTGATGCTCCCATGTACTTAACCATTTCTGGTGTTATATTATCATGCCCTTCTGCTTTGCCCATCTTGATTTTCTCCAGTGCTGCTTTCAGTTCTTCCATCTTTATGTCATCTTCGCAATCATTGGTTTTCTCTTCTGTGCTAGTGGTTATCATTTCTGATGCTTCACCGTGCTCACCATCCAGGAGTTCTGAGAAATATTCTTTCCATCTTTCCTGTTGATATGGTCTTTGTGTATATATGTCTCCATAGTTACTGTGTTTCCCACTAGAGTTACTTGCCCGTATGCTAACTACTTCCTTCCTCTTTCTGCTTCTAAAAATGGCTGATTAAATATGTCGGTTTGTATACAGTGTGTTCAGGCTTCGTGATTATGCTTCGTAATGTGAGAATGTATGACAGCCAGCCACGTCTCATTACATCTAACAACATTTACTACACACAACAGTAAATATCAACATGGTGGCAGCAGTGTTTATTTCTACAGAATTCGAACTATGCTGAATGTCTTGTAACACGTGTGCTGACGTCATAGACTGGTAGGTTATTGGGTGCATACCATTGTTAGACATTTCGTCATGGCAGAACGGCCCATGTTTCGGTTACACCCTGCCTAGACATAAATAACGTCGAACAAGACACATTTCGTAAATGGAGACGACAGTTAGAACTGTATATGGATGCAGCAGAGGTGGCCTCTAAACCTGATCCTGTTCGGGCGGCTGATATGAGTAAATATCATGTCATGTTTTGTATACGATCACTTCCGTGATTGTATTGTTTATACACGGTAGTCCGTGGTTACAACTCCGCCAATGCCGGTCCCAAGCCCGGATGAAAAAGGAGGAGGGTGGCCTGCATGGAGGCCGTAAGGAGGCAGCCCCTCCACCATGCAAAGGCACAACAGGCCAATCACCTGTTTGCTTTAAACCACGATTACGAGTAACACAAGAGAGAAAACCGGACTGATTCTAAAGGCGACGAACTGGAACGGACTACGGACTACGACTTATGGAACATGGAACACGAGAAGTATAAATGGGAAGGAAGAGGAGCTGGTGGAAGAGATGAGGAAAGCAAAACTAGAAATCCTGGCTATAACGGAAACAAAGAAAAAAGGACAAGGAGTCATGGATCTCAATGGCAACACGCTGCTCTACAGTGGTGTACCCATATCCGAAAGAGCTAAAGGGGGTGTGGGTTGCATTGTGGCCCAAAATCAAAAAGATAGTATCAAGGGGTGGAACTTTGTCTCAGAGCGCATTATGGTTGTGAAACTAAAAGAAGGAGAAACCATAGTCAACCTGGTCATAGTGTATGGGCCAAATGAGGATGAGAGAGCAGAGGTCAAGGAGGAATTCTTCGAGCTGCTTCAAAGGACAGTGGATGACTGCCTAGATGAAGTTATCATGCTCGGAGATTTTAATGCCAGAGTTGGAAATGACCATGCTAGATGGGGTGGAGTTATCGGAAGATATGGAGAAGACACTCTCAATGACAATGGAAAGCGACTCCTTAGATTCTGCAGTGAGCAGAATCTGATCATTACAAACACAAAGTTCCCCCATAAGCGCATACATGCATACACTAGATGTGAACCAACAAAGAATGAGAAGTCAGTGATTGACTATGCCATTGTTCGGAGAAGCTCATTCAAATATGTCCGAGATGCAAGAGTCTGGAGGGGGCCAGAGATTGGAAGTGATCACTACCTGCTAACAATCAAACGAACAACTGAAAGAGTTGCTCAGCCTAGGAACTGCTCAACATCACGCAAGAAACCAAGTAAACGAGCAGGAGAAATGAGCATTAGGACCTACAAGCTGAGAGAGCCAGAAATTAAGACCAGATATCAGGGGCTTATTGCTGCAGCGGTGAACAACACAGAAGAACAACCTGATGACTTGGAAACCCTCTGGATTAAATTCAAGGATATCATAAAGACAGCTGCTGCAGAAGCATGTGGTGAAGTCCGACTTGGGAACCAGAGAAAGAGGACACCTTGGTGGACAGAGGAAGTCAAAGAGAAAATAAGAGAGAAGAAAATGGCATGGAAACAATACTTAGGAGCTAAAAACACAACAGGACAAATGGAAAAATATAGAGAATATGTGACACTCAGAACAGAAGTAAAGAACAAAGTGCAAGCCGCAAAACAGAAGTCCTGGGAAGAATTTGGAGAAAAGCTAGAAAAAGATGCACAAGAAAACCAGAAATTGTTCTATAAGACCCTAAAGAACATGAGGAAGGAAAAACAATGCTGTTGCGTGATAAATTCTCGCAACATCGTTTTATTTCAATATCTGTTTTATAACGCAAGGGCAACAACTGCTTGAAATCTATAGTCACTTTTCTCGGTAAGCATTTGTCTTCTCGCGTTAGTATCGAATGCAGTTAACTTTTGAGCTGTGGTCATTTTTGCGCTGGACTGCGCATGACTTGTCTTGTTGTTTGGTCGATCGGTTTCCGCCCACCACTAGTGGGGGTGAGCGATTTGGAATGGCGAAAGAGATGCCTCGTTGAAGAGGGGATCTCCGCTTTTTTTTTTTGTTCTGTCAGGGATGTGTAGTCCTCTTATGGATATTTCGTTTATTCGGGATAATACCTCTAGTGTATTTGCACATGCCGGGAGGCGTGATATTTCTGTATTTCTTGAAAGCAAGGTAAATTAACATTTTCATTAACTCTATCGATTTTTGGTCGTGAACGATTTCTGGTTCATAGCCTGTCTGCGAAAGTCGTCGTCACGAGATGTTCTTTCCCAGCTCACATGTCGCTGCATTGTACTGCATCGGTTGATGCATGTACCAAGGACCATTACTTGCTACTTTGTTAAATGAACTAGGTTTAGAAAACCTTTATTATCTAGAGGATATTTTTGAGGACATTATTTATACCTCGGCAGACGTGTCTGTCTTGCTGAAGTCAAACTAAGGAGAGTGAACTGATCTCATACATCTGGTTATCTCCTGGCTGTTATAGAAAAGGATGGAGTTTTTCACCTGACTATATTTACAGCACTATGAAATATAACATGCATCTGACTCATCATTGTAATGCTGTCTACCGTTTATTGCTGTATTGAATGTTGCTGTGATAATGACTGTTTGATGTGCCTACACATTTGCGTAACCATTTTGTCACTGTGGCGTCCACAATAAATAATGAAGAAAAACGTCAACGGCTGTTTCAAGACTCATTGACTTTATACGTCGTGAGTTTACTGACGTCCTATGTGGATTGCCCTGTTATTGTTGCATGAACATTGTTTTGACTGAACACATCTACACACTACACAAAACCAGACATGCGGATGCCATCCATCATCATATGGCATCACGCATCATTTGGTGGCCATAAGCTGGTTTGATTCTGGTACTAGCAAACACGGGGTCCCTTACCCACTTCATTTTCAACAAGAATTCATCAGCATCCTTCAAGAAATTAACATTCTTCAATACAGTCAACATCTTCAAAATTTTCAAAGTACTCGGCGTTGCCCGGTAAAAGTCAAAATTTCAACTTTTTGACGGAAACAAGAATTTGACAGTACCCGGCGTTGTTACATGTTGCCGGATAACTCGAACTGCTGTTATCTTTTACGCAAGTCAAGCAAGTTGCTGCTGTCAAGGTTCCAGTGCTGTCGTTTTTTGAGAAGGTCAAGTGCCGGTTGAAACGGGTTGTTTTCTGAAGAAGGCCAAGTACCGATTTCCATCAACTTACTTTGGATTAGAAGGTCAAGTGCCGAAACAACTCAACACACAGTATTTCAGAAGCTCTTGTACCATCGTGTTAGCAGTGGAAGCAGTTCAGATGTGCCATCATCGTTGGAGCTTCGCTCTTTAGGACGTTGATTGACATCCGTTTTTCTGCTGTTCTACGATTGGAAGCCTTTAAGTTAAGTGGCCTGTTTGTATGTAAACTGTGCCCTTATACTTCTGCTGAGTCTTCTGTGTATCATCTCATTCTATATGTTATATGTTTATATGTTATTCGTATATTTATATGTTTATATTTCAGCGGGTTCTCGGTTGGGTGGTGTCTCCGTTAGATTATGCCACGTCATAGAGGTCGTCTATTGTGAGCGTTTTCTGTAGGATTGGTTGATTTTCTTTGGTTGATATTTTCTCGCTTGGGGTTCCCCAGAGAAATATTGTCAGACCATGGCACTCAACTCATATCTGACACTATGTCACAGGTAATGTCTACCTTACATATTGAACGATCTCTCAGTAGTATCTACCATCCTATGTCTAATGGGTTAGTTGAGCGTCTGAATAGAACGCTCAAGACTTTGCTTGGTAAGATAACTGAAGATCATCCTCAAGATTGGGACAGGGTTTTACCCGCGGCTCTCTTTGCCTATAGAGAAGTCCCTAATGAACACACAGGATTTTCTCCCTTCGAACTTGTCTTTGGCGCGCGTCCACGCGGCCCTATGTCTTTATTACACGATCTCATCACTGCCGATGATATTAGCGATGAAACTCAATCCTCATATGAGTATGTCATTGCTCTTAGACAAAAGATCAGTGAGGCATGTAAGCTAGCAACTGCTTCATCAGAAATTGCTAAAGAGAAGGCAAGGCAGTTTGCTAACAAGAATAGATGTCTACGACAACTTTGTCCAGGTGACAAAGCATTCGTCCTACTCCCCAGTAGGGAAAATAGACTTCTTATTGCATGGAAAGGTCCGTATGCAATAGTCTCTCGGATTTCCGATGTTGACTATGTGGTCGATATTGATGGAAAGCATAAAACTTTCCACATAAACATGCTTTCGGAATTTCACGAACGTCCGGACTATTTGCTGCCTATTTTCCAGGCAACGGATGATGCTCCTGCACCTCACGGTCATTATTCATCCCTGTCTGTCATTCAGGATGAGGAAGCTACCTTCTCTGATGTCAACCTTCCCCTTCCAGTGGTTCCATTACATTCCACGGAATCTTGGAAAAACGTTTCTGTTTCTCCTAATCTTTCTGGTGACGAACATCGACAAGTCTCGTCGATGTTACAAACATTTCAGGATGTTCTCACTGACATTCCTGGACACACAGATATCATAGAACATGACATAATTCTTACCGACAATAATCCAATTAGGGTTAGGCCGTATCCTATTCCTATACACTTTCAGTCGCAAGTGGAAAAGGAATTGGATGAAATGATTCAATTAAATATAATTGAACCATCGACTTCACCATATTCTTCTTCCATGGTTATTGTCCGGAAGAAGGATAAGAACATACGAATTTGCGTTGATTATCGCAAATTGAATCAGGTCACAAAGTTCGACGCTGAACCGATGCCTTTGTTAGAAGATCTACTGATTAGACTTTCTAATTCTAGATTCTTCACTAAACTTGACTTGTCTAAAGGTTATTGGCAAGTGCCTTTAGCAGAGCATGCCAAACCTCTTACTGCTTTTTCTACACCTAGGGGTCTATTTCAATGGAATGTTATGCCTTTTGGTCTCATGAACGCCCCTGCCACTTTCGTTCGCATGATGCGTCGAATTCTGTCACATCGTTCGGATGTCATCGCATACTTAGATGACATCTGTCTCTTCAGTGATACCTGGGAAGATCACTATTTAGGGTTATATGACTTACTGTCCACTCTACGTGAGAATAATTTGACAGCAAAACCTTCTAAAGCTTTTGTTGGTTTTGGTGAAATCTCTTTCCTGGGTCATCGTGTTGGTCATGGTCTCTTGAAGACAGAAGACCACAATACTTCCAAAATACTGAACATCTCTGTTCCTAAAACGAAGAAACAAGTTAGGAGTCTCTTAGGTTTAATTCAATTTTATGGGAGATTTATTCCAAATTTATCTTCGATCATGGCACCTCTATCAACATTGTTGAAGAAAGGTTCGCCTAATCTGGTCCGTTGGTCTGAAGAATGCCAATCTTCACTAGACCAAATCAAGAATATATTTTCTTCTCCTCCCATCTTAAGATTACCTACTCTTGATAGGACTTTTGTTCTTCGGAGTGATGCTTCATCCACTGGGATTGGAGCAGCACTGATGCAAGAATATGCAAATACTCTGCATCCTGTTATGTACATTTCTAGAAAACTAAATGCGGCAGAGAGGAACTACTCGGTTTTAGACCGTGAGTTGTTAGCGATGGTTTGGTCAATTCTAAAGCTACAAAGATTCCTCCTGGGCGCACATTTCATTCTAGAGACTGATCAGAAAGCTCTTACAGCTATTCAGACTAAGAATTTGAAGAGTTCGAGATCCACTCGATATGCTATAGCTCTTCAACCTTTTCACTTCACGGTACGAGCTATCCGTGGTGCGGATAATGTGATGGCTGACATTTTGTCTAGATGCCCACATGACTCCAACTAATACTTCTGTCCTATATTTCCATATATTACAGAGTCATAACACACCTATATTTCTACAATAGATTAGCACATCTGTACTTACTTTATATGTACACACTATCGTGCTTTGTTGTCATCTTCTTCTGTTCGTTTTTTAAGATGATAGAGGAGGACTGAGTAGTTAATATAAGGGCCGTTAGTTTACTAAACAGCCACAATTATTAATAATGTATTGTACCTTATGAAGCATATTAGTTATTAATTAGCATTATATTGCTTGTACTTTCTCAGAATGTCATTGTTGAGCTGAGGACTTACCTTACGAGTTCTAGATTGTGTACTTACCCTCGGAATACCAGAGCATATGTCCTGGATCGTCATGTAGTTTAACTTTACTATGTACTTATGTCATTACATGTCAAAGAATGTACTATTTAAATTTTCCTATCAGATTTGTACATCCATTTTTAAAGACAATATTAGAGTATGCTGTTTAATGATGATTATAGTAACTTGCATACGTATATTGTGTTTACATGCTAACGTGATGTGTGTTGGTGACACCTCCCCGATGTGAATATTTTTTTGAGACATATTTATTTTTCTGTTGAGGTATATCCTCACCAGACACTCTATAATTAGCCTATTGTTTGGCAATTTAATTAATTATCAGCGCATAATTCGTGCGTTTTGAGCCGCTTATCGCTTGCTCTTTGATATTGAAAAAAAAAATATGTTCCACATTTTTTTTTAATCGGGAGGAGGTGGTGATATGTTGCGTGATAAATTCTCGCAACATCGTTTTATTTCAATATCTGTTTTATAACGCAAGGGCAACAACTGCTTGAAATCTATAGTCACTTTTCTCGGTAAGCATTTGTCTTCTCGCGTTAGTATCGAATGCAGTTAACTTTTGAGCTGTGGTCATTTTTGCGCTGGACTGCGCATGACTTGTCTTGTTGTTTGGTCGATCGGTTTCCGCCCACCACTAGTGGGGGTGAGCGATTTGGAATGGCGAAAGAGATGCCTCGTTGAAGAGGGGATCTCCGCTTTTTTTTGTTCTGTCAGGGATGTGTAGTCCTCTTATGGATATTTCGTTTATTCGGGATAATACCTCTAGTGTATTTGCACATGCCGGGAGGCGTGATATTTCTGTATTTCTTGAAAGCAAGGTAAATTAACATTTTCATTAACTCTATCGATTTTTGGTCGTGAACGATTTCTGGTTCATAGCCTGTCTGCGAAAGTCGTCGTCACGAGATGTTCTTTCCCAGCTCACATGTCGCTGCATTGTACTGCATCGGTTGATGCATGTACCAAGGACCATTACTTGCTACTTTGTTAAATGAACTAGGTTTAGAAAACCTTTATTATCTAGAGGATATTTTTGAGGACATTATTTATACTTCGGCAGACGTGTCTGTCTTGCTGAAGTCAAACTAAGGAGAGTGAACTGATCTCATACATCTGGTTATCTCCTGGCTGTTATAGAAAAGGATGGAGTTTTTCACCTGACTATATTTACAGCACTATGAAATATAACATGCATCTGACTCATCATTGTAATGCTGTCTACCGTTTATTGCTGTATTGAATGTTGCTGTGATAATGACTGTTTGATGTGCCTACACATTTGCGTAACCATTTTGTCACTGTGGCGTCCACAATAAATAATGAAGAAAAACGTCAACGGCTGTTTCAAGACTCATTGACTTTATACGTCGTGAGTTTACTGACGTCCTATGTGGATTGCCCTGTTATTGTTGCATGAACATTGTTTTGACTGAACACATCTACACACTACACAAAACCAGACATGCGGATGCCATCCATCATCATATGGCATCACGCATCAAATGCCCTCTCAAATGTATAAAGGACAAGCAAGGCAAATTGCTTACTGCCCCGAAGGAAGTAATGGAAAGATGGAAAGAATATTTCTCAGAACTCCTTGATGGTGAGCAAGGTCAAGCATCAGAAATGATAACCACTAGCACAGAAGAGGAAACCAATGGTGATGAAGATGACATAAAGATGGAAGAACTGAAGGCAGCACTGGAGAAAATCAAGATGGGCAAAGCAGCAGGGCATGATGGTATAACACCAGAAATGGTTAAGTACATGGGAGCATCAGGCGACCTGTTACTCTTAAGGGTCCTACAGGCAGCATGGTGCAACAAGACCATACCAAAGGATTGGGAGATCGCCATAATAACACCAATTTTCAAAAAGGGTGACAATCGACAGTGTGGAAACCATAGAGGCATATCCTTTCTCAGTGTCCCTGGAAAAATCTACTCTAGAATCCTAGAGCAGAGACTCCGACGCCTAGCTGAGCCACAATTGGATGAGGTCCAGTGCGGATTCCGAGCAAACCGAAGTACTCAAGACCTAATCTTCACACTCAGACAGCTGAGTGAAAAGGCCCTTGAGTATAAGAGTGAGATCCATCTTTGTTTCATAGATCTGGAAAAGGCGTTTGACAGGGTCCCTTGGAGCAAACTTTGGGACTGTTTGGCAAGGAAGAATATTCCAGCACCTCTGATTCATGCTATACAGAGCTTCTACAAGTCTTGCAGAAATTATGTGAGGACAGCAAACCATAAGTCAGAAGAGTTCAGGACCACCACTGGTGTAAGACAAGGTGATATCCTATCACCTTACCTCTTCATACTCCTTATGGACGATGTCATCAAGGCATGTAAGGAGAGAACAAGAAAGTATTCAGTGGGGTACTGGAAGATGAGACAGGTCTATATTTCAGAGCTGGCATTTGCTGATGATGTTGCCCTGATTGCTAAATCAGAGGCACATCTCCAATCCAACCTGCAAGTATGGAAGGAAGAGCTGGAGAAGAGAGGGATGGTCATAAGCAGCTCTAAAACAAAATCCATGGTGATATCACGAGAAGAAAGAAGACATCAGATTAAGCTGGGAGAACAGGTCCTGGAGCAGGTCGACCACTTTAAATACCTCGGAGCTATTATAGACCGAAAGGGAGGCATCAAAGAAGAGTTGGCCACTCGAAAAGCAGCAGCTGGGAGACTTTTTCAGGCCATAAATCGAGGATTCCTCAGCAAGAGAGAGGTTGGTAAGAAAACGAAGATGGCTGTATACCGCTCCACCTATGTCCCAGTCTTGACATATGGATGCGAGTCATGGGCAATGACTACAACCCATAAAAGCCAGATCCAAACCTCAGAAATGAGATATCTGAGGAAGGTGGTTGAAGTAACAAGAAGAGACATGGTACGCAACCAGACGATACGTCAAGGCCTAAAATGCCACCCCCTACAGACCCAAGTAGAACAGTCCCAACTAAGATGGTTTGGCCATGTCTGCAGAATGGGAGAAGATCGGCTACCACGACAAGCATGGGAAACAAAGAGCCAAGGATCCAGACCCCGAGGACGACCCAGAGTCCGCTGGGAGGACAACATTAGACAATCTTTGAAGGACCGAGGACTAGAATGGAACCAGGCCAGGAGGAAGACAGCCGATAGAATAGTCTGGCGCTCTCTCTTCCAAACCTCTACACCTCACGGTAGAAGGGGAACGACTAAGTAGTAAGTAGTAGTAGTCCGTGGTTACAGGAAGTGACGTCTTGTCGGCTGCTCAAATTGATAGCAGACGGCAACTTTAAATTGGGACAAGTTGAGCGTTCTTTGAATCACTTGGGCTTGTGTCTTCGGCCTGTGTAGATGGCATATGTCCGTATGGACGATATCTTTAGCTTGTGTTATTAATCCACCTGCATGCTATTTTACCATCAATTGTATTACAGCTTCTACTGCAAGTGTATTATCAGTTTAGGCAAATGCAGAGTGTGAAGTTTTCTAAATGCGTAAGTACCAGACTTTATTAAAATGTATGATGTCTCCGAGGACGAGACGGTAGTCTAGACACGACTAGAAGAGAATCCTTATATTGTGCACTTTGAAGAGATGAACAATATTGTCTTGTAATAAATAATTGTACACTGTCAATGGTTATTGACGTGTTTGTGCCTGAGTGCCGGCCAGGGAGTTGGGATATGTCTGACCAAAATTGAACCCACAGTATTATTACGTGCAAAGCTATTAGCATAACCCTGGAAGGCGACTCAAGGCCTAAATAGAGACAGAGTGTCAAAGCATTGAGTCTGTTGCACTCTTGATCCACTCCATAGCAAGTCACGCTATCAAGGAATTGTACCCGTATCAGTCTTTTTTGGGGGCCAAGCTTATCAGACAATCTGGAAGAAGCTAAAATAACATTATTCAAAATGGCGGCATTCATCGTCTGCCGGAGATTTTAAAGTGCGGAAGAGACTTTCCAACATTCAAACGCATCTCAAAGTGCCGCAAAGTGTCAATAACAAGAAGAAGTGACATTTTCATATCAAATCAAAGTATTAGATGGAGATTTTTCATCCTATAAAGATCAGATGCCAGCGATAGACCAGAGCTGTTGTTTTCAAGTGTCAGCCTTACGATTCTAGGCCTAACCTCAGCCTGGAGAACGATCCACCTATTCTAGGCCTAACCTCAGCCTGGAGAACGATCCATCACATTGATCCTTGCTTGTCGAAGTCTCAAGGAGGATTGTTTTTTTTTTGCAACAGATAAGTCTATGTATTGTTACATACAGCTTGACTGTAAATATAATCTGTTTGCATGATTTCTGACTTCACATATCTGGGTTTTCGTTACGTGTACTTGTTTGTAACTAGTGGGTAATGTTGGTGGGACTTGAGTTGTTCATTTAATACCGCGAAAGCTAGGTCGAATGAACAAATCAAGCGTTCTATAGGGCAGTATCTGTGTGATTCAGATAGACGACCCAGCATATTCTGCTGGTTGTATAAAAGTTTGCCTCTATTGAATTTAACAGATCCATTTTTGTTAGCTGTATAGTCATGTTTCATTATTGTATGTTGTCATAAGTCTTGTTATTGTAATATTTTACTCAGTTTGTTACATTATTGTTTGTAATATTGTACATTCTCCCCTGACTGTCATTTATTTCATAGATGTCATAATTGTTGTGATATGCGTCTTGTCTTGTCTAGTTGTACTAGAGCATTAGTTTAAATTAATTCATATATATGTTATAGTTATTCCTTTGTTTTCCATTTGTATTTCCTTCAGTTGCTCTAACCCTGTCTTTCTTGTCATTACTCGTTGTACGTGCTATTTTCTTTGTTGTTCATATCTCGTATTTCACTGCACCTATATTATTGCAATTATAAATTGATCTGAGATTGGTGGATGAAGTATTGAATATTTAGCTGACATATTCATATATATAAAAGTTAAAATATTGTGTATTACTGATAAACACAATAATAAGCAACCATGATTTAATGAAAATTGGATAAGAACTTAATTTGGAAGGTCCAGCCTTGCAAGCTTATGTGGATAAAGAATTAAACAGACAAGAAGTACTTCGCAAAGAAGAATTGGCTGAAAAAAGGAGACAAGAAGAGCTCCATAAAGAGGAATTAGCTGAAAAAAGGAGATCAGAAGAATTGGCTCTTGAAAGGGAAAAATTAGCCTATGCCAGATCTCAAGAGGAGAAAGCTCAAGAGCAGATGAAATTGCAACAAATTAAAGCTCAAGAAGAGATATTATCTCAACAAGCTATAAGATTAGCTGAGATTGAACTGGAAAAATTAAAATTACAACAACCACTGTTGCATCCTGGGGTAAGTGAAGATAAAAATAAAGATCATACTACTGCCATAAGGATTAATTTGCCAAAATTTAATGCATCCATAGATGACATTTCATGCTTCCTAAATTGTGAAGAATATAAGATTGACTAATCTACATGGACATGTAGACTTATGAATTTATTGGTTGGTGAACAATTAACTGTAGTCTCCACTTTGGATGACCAGACTAGAAAGGATTATGAAGCTGTTAAGGTGATTTTATTGCAGAGGTATCAATTAGATGATGAGGGTTATTGTCAGAAATTTCGGTCTTTGTACCCTGATTCTGGAAAAGATTTCACTGAATTTATTTCAGCTGTTAAACTAAATTTTTCTAGATGGATTGAACTATCCAAAACTGAAAAAAACTTTTGAGGGATTGTCAGATTTAATTCTAAGAGACAAGGTTTTGTCATCTATTAGTTCTGATTTTCTTGCGTTCCTGCAGGAAAGAAAACCAGAAAACCTGACTAAATTACAAACCCTAGGACGTCAATATCAAGTTGCACATCCTAATAGAGTATTGAGCAAAAACAATGTTAAGGATTCATTACCAGTTGCATCTGCTAGGTCATTCCAAGACAATGCACCTAGGTATAGATCAAACAGTATGGATAGGAATCAAAGATTTAAACCATCACATAATTACAGTCAAAATAGAGGTAGATACAATTTTAATAAACACCAACCTCAAAGAAATTGGAATTCATATCAGGAGGATAACCATTACCCACAAACCTCATTTAAGTCCAATAACTGGCAAAATAGAGGAGAATATAACTCAAAATCAAATAGAGGGCAGAAATCATTTTATAGAGGAAATGATCAGAATGCAAATAAAAGATCTTATCATAACAATACTTCCAGACAATCAAGAAACACTGAACGTACCAATGCCATTGTTCATGATAATAATCAGAACCATAATGATATTGTAGCACATGCAAATTCATGCAGTGTAGACTTAGCAAATAGTGATAACTGCACTAATTGCAATTCTTTATTTCAGCCTCAAGGAGTGCCAAGATTATTATGCGGACACCCCCTCCCAGTCATGTCATCTTTTGAAAGTACTGGTTCATTGATCTTGAACAGAGGTTTTGTCAATAATAAGTTAGTATCTTTACTCAGAGATACTGGTGCAACCACCATTGGTGTGCGCAAAGCCTGGTTGATAAGGTGGAATATACCGGAAAACAAGTGAAATGCATAACTTTTGGAGGAACTGTGGAATATTACCCCACAGCTGAGGTGTTTTTGGATACACCATACTTTACAGGTAGAACACTGGTATGCCTCTTGGACAATCCAATTGCTGGAATTATTATGGGAAACATACCTAAATTGCATGAATGTACACAGGAAGATATTGAAATATGGGAAAGACAACATTTATTATGTTCAAATGCTGTGACTACCAGAGCTCAGTCTCGCATGGACAATGATCATCACAAACCAGTCATTGATGTGTTACCTGAAGATATAACTGAAGATATCACTTCAGAAGAAGAAGAAGAAGAAAAGGAAAATAATAATGATGATATAATTCATTATCAACAGGAAAATAATGATGATATTAAGGCAATGAATGATGTGAATACTGATGATGACAATTTATTTCAAATGGAGCTCATTGATAAGGAAACCTTTATACAAAGACAGAAAGATGATATTTCCTTAAAAAAATATTTTCATATTGCCCATTTGAATGATGTAATGGTAGATGACTGTGCAAAACGCTGGTATACTATCAAAAATGGGATTTTGGTAAGAAACTATCAATTTGCTAATTCCTTAAAGAAACAGATTATGGTACCAGCTTGTTTTCGACCATTCATTTTACGACATGCACATGACATTGAATGTGCAGGACATTTAGGTGTTGCTAGAACAAAACAAAGAGTTTTGTCATTTTTTTTGGCCCGGAATTACGAAAGACGTCAAATTATTTTGTCGTACATGTACCATCTGCCAAAGTGTAGCAACCAGAAAACCAAAACATGATGCGCCCATTCAAGCATCTGATATCTCTTTGCGTCCCTTCGCAAAGATGGCCATTGACATTATCGGCCCTTTGAAGGTAACATCAGCCAGAGGTCATCAATATGTGTTGACCTGCATAGATATGTGCACACGCTGGCCAGAAGCTATACCTTTAAAAACCATCACCACGGTAGATATTGCTGATTCATTATTCTTGATTTTTAGTAGAATAGGTTTTCCTGAAAACATTCTATCTGATAGAGGAACTCAGTTAGTTTCAGATGCTATGAAACAGGTTATGGATATGTTTGGGATTCAAAGATCCCTTAGTTCAATATACCATCCTCAGTCTAACGGAAAAATAGAAGTCCTCAACAGATCCTTAAAACAAATGCTACATAAAGTTACAATTAAATATCCACAAAATTGGGACAGAGTTCTCCCAGCTATTTTATTTGCGTATCGAGAGATAAAAAATGAACATACAGGCTTTAATCCATTCGAATTGGTTTTTGGCGCCAGATCACGAGGCCCAATGTCTATATTAAAACAACTTTTAATTGGTGCTGAAATGAACAAGGAGGTTCAGACCTCATATCAATATGTGGTCAATTTGAGGAAAATAATAATAGATGCATGCCAAATAGCAGTAGGTTCATCTGAAAAGGCAAAGCTTAGGGCGAGGTTGTTTATTAACCAAAACCGCAAATTACGCCAACTCTGGCCTGGTGATGAAGCTTACGTACTATTACCCAGGAGAGATAACAAATTATTAGTGTCATGGAGAGGACCTTACAGGATTGTGGAGAGACTGTCTGATGTTGATTATATTGTCTCAGTAGAGGGAAAAGAAAAAACTTTTCATATCAATATGTTACAGCAGTTTCATACACGTCCACCATATCTAAGACCAGTCTTTGAGGCTCTTGATCAATCTGTCTGTCGTCATTCTTCTTTGGCTGTCATACAGGAGGAAAATTCTGATTTGACTGATGGAAATGACTCACTATTAGTATTAGTCTTCACTACTTAGCTACTGAAAGTTGGAAAGATGTTGATACATCGCCAACTCTATCTTCTTTCCAGAAAGAACAGGTTACTTCAATCTTACATTCTTTTGCTGATGTCCTTACTGATGTTCCAGGACACACTGATATCATCGAACATGATATTATTCTGACAGACTTTCAACCGATTAAGTTGAAACCATACCCTATACCGATACATTTACAATGTCAAGTTAAGGAGGAACTAGAACAGATGGTGAAATTAAATGTCATTTCTCCATCTCATTCCCCTTATAGTTTTCCGATGGTTTGATCCGGAAAAAAGACAAATCTATACGTATATGCATAGATTTTAGACGTCTAAATTCGGTCACCATTCACGATGCGGAACCACTCCCCGTGTTAGAGTCTTTACTGGATAGACTAGCTTCGGCTACATTTTTCTCTAAATTTGATCTGTCTAAAGGCTATTTCCAAGTGCCATTAACGGAACGATCCAAGCCTTATACTGCGTTCGCAACTCCATTGGGTCTATTTCAATTCAATTATATGTCCTTTGGGTTAGTAAACGCACCTGCGACCTTCGTTCGCATGATGAGACGACTCTTCTCTGACAGAGAAGACCTCATTACTTACATTGACGACATTTGTCTGTTTCATCATTCTTGGGATGAACATTTGGAGGGTATTCAATCTTTACTTAGCACTCTACGTCTTCATAATTTATCTGCACGTCCATCTAAGACTAAGATTGGATTTCAGGAGATTTTTTTTTTGGGATATAAAGTGGGAGGAGGTTTTTGAAAACAGAGGATACTACCATCTCTAGAATTCTAAACCTTGATTTACCCAGGACAAAAAAACAGGTTAGAAGAATTCTGGGGCTCCTAAACTTTTATCGCAAGTTTATCCCAATTTTGCAGAGTATACGTACGTATTGTCATCACTTGTGAAGAAAGAGTCACCAAATAGGTTTGTTTGTAGTCGAGAATGTAATGTAACTTTGGATAGATTAAAATGTCTGTTTTCCAAGTTGCCTATATTGAGATTGCCTGATCCTTCTAAACATTTTACTCTTAGAGTCGACGCTTCAAAATCGTCCATTGGAGGTTCGCTGTTGCAAGAATGGAATGGCTGTTTACATCCGACACTTTATGTTAGCAGGAAGCTAATGCCTACTGAGCAGCGTTACCCGGTCATTGAAAGAGAGCTGCTGGCTCTTGTGTTCTGCTTCTCTAAACTGCAGCGCTACCTGCTTGGTGCAAGTTTCACACTCGAGACGGACCAAAGAGCACTTTCTTACCTGAAAACGGCGAGATTTAAGAATGCAAAAGCTGCCCGTGCCTCATTGGCCCTTCAACCCTATCAATACCAGATTAAGCCCATCGAGGGAAGAGTGAATGTGATGGCTGACGTGTTGTCGAGATGCGTGAAGCATCCGCTATCTCCAGTTGTCGCCACAAATGCTACTGCAATCCAACTTTGATACTCAATAATTACAGAACTTCCTTTCTGACAAGTCGGGAATTATTTCACAAATATGAAGCATCATGAACTAAGGCACATGCCTTCCGTTAACAGATATACCCCATACTTCAGGGATTACAGCCACATTGCTTCGTCATGCACTTAAACCAGTTGCAAAACAGGAGACATTATGCCAAGCAACATGATGATGATGAATTTCTGTCCATCCAAAGTCAACTGATATATTCAATCGTTCGGCATAGGATGTCTAGTGTACGTGGTCAAGGACAATACTTCGCTACTATATACACGTTGTAGAATGACTCTTGGCGGTATGACTATCCAATTCTGTACATTTCAGATACTTTGCTGCAATTTCCAAAATCATTTGCACGAATTATATGACTGAAACGTGTAATAAAAAGGGAAGTAACTATAAATTACTTACTCCAAATATCGAAAAGGGACATAACAGAAAAATTATATTTCAACTTATACTTATAAAATTCTCAAGTACAGAATGAAGAATGGTATCTGTGCTGCATATGCTATTGCATGGAAGACAAACATCGACATCCGACATAGAGGAAAAATGGATCTTTTCAATGAACTATTTCGTTCCGGCATATGTACTTAACTGGAAATCAATAACAATGATGTGTGAATAAGTGCGAACTAGTGACTTATTGAAACTTTAATTCTTATAAATACTTCTACAGGAAGAACTTTGTATGGTTTCACATGACCAGTTTTAATAACCCTAGTGATATTACATTGGTTCATTAATGTGTCACTATGTGAATTGAATTACATTGGTGCTTATACTCAGTATAACCTATAACCTTCGCATGTTTAGATATTAAGTAATATATCTTCACATGACATCTCATTAACATTGTCATTCACCACATGACATTGCATACATACAAATATTAATAACTATTTTGACATGTTGTCAGTCACCATTTATATTTTGACATGTCTGCCTCATATGTTCTATTCTGTCTTTGATTGCTTATTATGCATTTCATTTGATAGATAGGTAGACTTACATACCGACATGACTTAAGGCGTTTGTTGACATGGTATGCTGTATGAGTGCCATGACTGACATATTGACTTTTTCCACACTGCCTTCTACTTAATGTAGTTACCTCACATTTGTGTCAAAAGAGCGTCTGCTAACGATAATGGGTTTGGTAATGTTATTACTAAATACCACACCTTGTGTGTTAAATTGTCGATTATGGAGCACGCCTCTAGGTGCTATCATAATGATGACAGTTGAGAATTTGGATATTGTCATATGGTTTCTCCAGTGACCTTGTAAGATTGTACTATAGAAATAATGAAAAGTTCCTTTTCATTATTTTAGTCCAGGGGGGAGTAAATGATATGAGTAAATATCATATCATGTTTTGTACACGATCACTTCAGTGATTGTATTGTTTATACACGGTAGTCCGTGGTTACAGGAAGTGACGTCTTGTCGGCTGCTCAAATTGATAGCAGACGGCAACTTTAAATTGGGACAAGTTGAGCGTTCTTTGAATCACTTGGGCTTGTGTCTTCGGCCTGTGTAGATGGCATATGTCCGTATGGACGATATCTTTAGCTTGTGTTATTAATCCACCTGCATGCTATTTTACCATCAATTGTATTACAGCTTCTACTGCAAGTGTATTATCAGTTTAGGCAAATGCAGAGTGTGAAGTTTTCTAAATCCGTGAGTACCAGACTTTATTAAAATGTATGATGTCTCCAAGGACGAGACGGTAGTCTAGACACGACTAGAAGAGAATTCTTATATTGTGCACTTTGAAGAGATGAACAATATTGTCTTGTAATAAATAATTGTACACTGTCAATGGTTATTGACGTGTTTGTGCCTGAGTGCCGGTGTGCGGGCCAGGGAGTTGGGATATGTC
This sequence comes from Oreohelix idahoensis, assembly GCA_024509875.1. NCBI lineage: Eukaryota > Metazoa > Mollusca > Gastropoda > Stylommatophora > Oreohelicidae > Oreohelix > Oreohelix idahoensis. The sequence goes on along the minus strand of JAMPIV010020836.1, from coordinate 388,444 downwards.
TGACCAAAATTTAACCCACAGTATTATTACGTGCAAAGCTATTAGCATAACCCTGGAAGGCGACTCAAGGCCTAAATAGAGACAGAGTGTCAAAGCATTGAGTCTGTTGCACTCTTGATCCCCTCCATAGCAAGTCACGCTATCAAGGAATTGTACCCGTATCAGCGGCCATCATCCTACACTGTGCTGGACCTTAAGCTGTTGAAGTTTTTGATCAACTTGCAGAGAAAGGAGACCACTCTAATCCTAATAAAATTCTCGATTTGCTCCAGAACCATTGTAGCTCACGAAGCAATGAAGTATTACATACCTTCAGATTCTGGAACACACCTCTTCAAGAGCCTTTTAATTCTTTTTTGACTGAGCTGAGAACTAAGGCAGATTTGTGCAACTTTAACGACAAGGATCGTATGATAAGAGACAAAATTGTCTTTACTGTTAACAAAAGGTTACAAGAGAAGCTCTTGAGAGAAGCTGACCTCGATCTAAAGAAAGTCATTCACATATGCAGAGTCTTCGACCAAACTGGAAAAGACATAAGTGAGATGAATAATACAGTACAACCTTCTGAAGCAAGGGTTGAAAAGGTACAGAAAAAATCACTTAACCATAAACCTCCCAAGAGAGACACTGGGCATGCTGCTGGTAAAGCCTGTCAAAGTAACACTGATAGTGGGTACTTTGAACCTAGAAAGGAGTGTCATTACTGTGGTCAGAAACATCCATTGATTAAGAAAAAGTGTCCTGCATGGGGGAAGTTTTGCTCAAACTGTGGGGGAAGAAACCATTTCAAAGTTAAATGCAAGAAAGTTCACACTGTTCACACAGAGTCAGTGGAAGATTCTGAAGTTTTTCTTGCTTGTGTGAAGTCTAGCTAAGCTTGTACATCTGCACAACTCATTGTCAATGGAAAAATGGTAAAATTTCAGCTAGACACAGCAGCTGATGTGAATACAATCTGTCAGCGCTTTGTGATGCAAGAACAATTGTTACCCACTAAAATGAGGCTTGTTATGTGGAATGGTACTAAGATGACTCCACTGGGAGAAGTTCTATTAACTGCTGAGAATCCTAAGACTGAGACAAAACACAATATAAGGTTTACTGTTGTGAAAAATAGATTCACATGTTTGCTGGGCAACAACACAATGCAGGATCTACAGTTTGTGATAGTCAACACAAACAAATTTATTGCTAAGGTGGCTACTGACAGTTTAGATAATGATCATAACTCTGATAACCATCTAGGTGTCCTGGGTGAAGCTGTGTTGCATATTGATCCTAATATTCGTCCAAAGGCACTGCCGTGCAGAAAAATACCATTTTCACTTAAGAGCAAGGTAAAGTCAGAGCTTCAAAATCTAATGAACTGAGGTATATTAATACCAGTAGAGGAACTGACTGAATGGGTTAACCAAATGGCTGTTGTTGAAAAGTCTGATGGTTCTTTAAGAATATGCATTGATCCTAGACCCCTGAATGAGGCTTTGCAGAGAGAGCATTACATATTACCAACTTTGGATAACGTATTGCCTGAACTCAATAATGCCAAGATTTTCACAAAGCTGGATATCAAGGAAGCATTCTGGCATATCAAACTTGATGAGAAGTCTAGTAAACTTACAACAATGATTACACCTTTTGGTAGGTTCAGATGGTCTAGATTACCATTTGGTTTGAATGTAAGCAGTGAAATTTTCCAGAGGCATCTAGCACAAGCTCTTGAATGTCTTCATGGTTGCATCAATGTTGCTGATGACATAGTTATTGCAGGTTGGGATCAAACAGACAGCAAGCAATTAAGGACCATGATCTGAAGCTTAAAGCACTGAAACATAGGTGTAAAGAGAAAGGCATTAAACTGAATGATGCTAAAGCTCTAGAGAAGAAAAAAGAAATTACCTTCATGGGTCACCTTATTACTGCTCGAGGTGTTGAACCAGACAAGAAAAAGGTTGAGACAATAATAAACATGCCTGTTCCTAAGGACTGTCATGAGGTTCGCAGATTTTGCTGCATGATACAGTATCTAGCAAAGTTTCTCAACAATCTTTCAGAAGTTCTTCATCCAATAAGAGAACTTACCCGTAAGGATACTCCCTTTATCTGGTCTGCTGAATGTGAACAAGCCTTCAAGAGAATCAAGAAGCTGATTACTTCTACTCCAGTACTCGCATACTATGATCCTGATGAATCTTTGTGTATTCAAGTTGATAGTAGCAGCTATGGACTTGGGGCTGTCCTCCTACAAAATGGTCATCCAATAGAGTTTGCTTCAAGAGCTCTAACTCAAACAGAAGAACGATGGGCTCAAATTAAGAAGGAACTCTTAGCTGTTGTATATGGTTTGGAACGCTTGGACCAGTACACTTATGGAAGGAAAGTTACAGTCATCAACGACCATAAACCTTTGGCAGCCATCATTAAGAAACCTCTGAGTCAAATTCCCCGAAGACTGCAGAATTTACTGATGCGCTGCCATCGATATGACTTTGAATTTCAATGGGTACAAGATTCCGATCTTCTTATAGCCGACACACTGTCCAGAGTTTGTATTCATAATGTCACATTGGATTCCTTAGCTGATAGAGAGAGCAATGCAGGAGCTGATGCACCTGTAAGATTACCTAAAATACCAGATGTGATGATGGAAAAGATTAAAGCTGAAACTCTCAAAGACAGCGTGCTTCAGAGGTTGAAGTCGACCATTTTGGATGGGTGGCCTACAAACAAGTCTGATGTACCAGCTGAGCTTATGCCTTATTTTGACATTCGTGACACTCTGACAACAGAACAAGACATAATACTTAAAGGAGAGCGTATTCTTATCCCAAAAGCACTGAGGCCTGAAATCAAGCAGAAGCTACACGCTGCTCATCTTGCATTTGACAGCATGATGCGCCGGGCCAGAAGTTGTCTGTTTTGGATTGGCATGACGGCTGAGATTCGACAGATAGCTGACAGTTGTCCGGAATGTCAAGAAACGAAAGCAAGGAATACTAAAGAACCTTTAAACCAACACTCAAGAGGTTTATCACCCTGGGAGAAAGTTGGCACTGACATCTTTATTATAGAAGGCCGATATTATTTAGTTCTGATTGACTACTTTTCCAACTTCATTGAAGTATACTTTCTACTTACAATGACGGCACAGTTAGTCATCAGGAAATTGAAGTCTCATTTTGCTCATTATGGTGTTCCTAAAGTTATTGTATCTGACTCAGGTACTCAGTTTACGTCTGCACAGTTCAGATCATTTACTGCTAGATGGGGAATCATCATCATCTCAGCCCGTAACCCGTCATGGGTCGTAGGGGTGCCATGGTGCAAGCATCAGCAGACAGGGTCCTCCACTGCTCTCTATCCTCAGCAATGCGTACAAGTGTGGAAAAACCGTGTCCTGCCCATTCTTTGATGTTATCAGCCCAGGATTTTCTCTGCCTTCCTCTTCTCCGTTTACCTTCGACTGTTCCCTGAAGGATCGTTTTCGAAAGGGAGTCATGACGAGTTACATGCCCAAACCAGGCAAGCTTTCGACGTTTCACTGTTGACAAAAGTGGTTCTTGGTGGCCTGCATAGGTGTTTATCTTCTCTCTAACATAGACATTTGTTTTGTGCTCTTTATAGCAAATGCGCAAAATTCTTCTATAACATTTATGCTCGAAAGCCTGAATCCTTCGCTCCGTATCTGCAGTGAGTGTCCAGCTCTCACACCCATACAAGAGAATAGATAATACAAGTGATTTGTATAATTTGATCTTCACAGGAAAACTGATGTTACTTTTCCAGATCACATTCAACCTTGTCATGGCAGCTGAGGCCATCTCAAGTCTTGTCTTGATTTCTTTAATTGATCTTCCATCACTGCATATAGTGGACCCGAGATATTTAAAGGTGTTAACTTCTTCTAACGTTTGCCCATTTAACGTAATGTTGGTCGGAACATGTTTCTTATGGCTATTCACCAATATCTTGCTTTTTTCTATATTAATTTCCATCCCATACGTTCTTGTTACTTTCTCCAGTCTAGAGGTAAGGTCTTGAAGTTCTGATTCTGATCCAGCTATCAGATCAATATCATCAGCAAAACGTAGGTTGCACAGAGGTCGGCCTCCAATCGATATGGTTGATTTATAATCGTAGAGAGCCTCTTGCATAATATGTTCTAGATAAATATTAAAGAGCACTGGGGACAGGATACATCCCTGCCGAACTCCTACAGTTGTTTTGAAAAATTCTCCAATGTCGTTGCTTGCAAAAACAGCACTGCTTGCGTCCTTGTATAGTGCTTCAATGATATCTATGATGTTGGTATCAAAATTGAATTTTTTCATTACTTGCCATAAGCCTTCATGCCAGACTCGATCGAAGGAAGATGGGGAATACTTCATGTTAAATCAGCACCAGGTCACCATAAAGCCAATGGATTAGCTGAATCTGCTGTGAAACTCATCAAGGGTATGATGAGAAAGATTGTTCAAATCAATACAGATGCATATGAGGCACTACTTGAACTTCGTAATACGCCAAGACAAGGGTTTGATCAAAGTCTAGCAGAAATACTGTTCATCAGGAAACTCATACACTGATACCTTCTGCAGTGAAACCCGTTGCATCTCACAGTAGACTAGAGTTATTGAAAGTAGAGGCAAGAGAGACAGATCAGTGAAGAAGTATTATGATAAAACTGCTCATGATCTGCCCAAGTTGTCTCACCAGCCAGTCTACTATCAAGACCCTGAACAACCAAACTGGCAACCTGGAAGGATTGATAAGAGGCTCTCTGAAAGATCTTATTTAGTTGAAGGGGAGAATGGAGGTCAATATGTCAGAAACAGAATCCATCTAAGACCTAAAACAACACCTTTCACATCTGATCCCGCGGACCTGGAAATTGATTTCTCCTCTCCAATTCTACCCGAGCAACAGGTTGTTTTGCCAGACATGGAGAACACTAGTGAAGTGAACAGTTCCAATCCTCCAGAAGATAATCTTTCAACTCCAGCTACTTCTAGTCCTGGGAAAGCTGGCAAAGAACAGAAACATTCTCTCCTACCATCTAGCCCTAAGAGACCTCAAAGAGATCGCAAGAAACCCTCTTGGATGAATGACATTGTTCACTCATAAAGAAGGGGGGATGTTGATATGGTCTTTGTGTATATATATATCTCCATAGTTACTGTGTTTCCCACTAGAGTTACTTGCCCTTATGCTAACTAGAGGCTATATATATATATATAGTTGTAGAGATAGGCTGAACGAGAGAAGTTTCTCGAGTTTCAGGGACAGACTCTACCTATTTTCCAACATCTCACTTGTGAAAAATCTATTTTTTTATATTATCTCTCACTGAGTCATCACATGTTGTAGTCTATTCAGAAGGGACCAATCTATGTCTTAATTCCCCTATCAAAATCTACGACAGTAACGCTCACTGCTTGGTAGTTTGCTAAAATTTTGGAGAACAGTAGACAAGTTGCGCATGTTGCAAGACTGACTTTCCATATTTATGTTTGGCTACAGGTAGGCTAGCCTTAACCTAACTTCAGTCTTATTTCGAGCTTTGTCAGAAGTCAAACAACTAGCCTCAACCTAACACAACCCGGTTTCGAGCTTTGTCAAAATTAATAACACCCGACAAACAACATTGAAACAAAATAAGAACCCGAAAATAGCAGACTACAACCTATTGCCCCCTCCTTGAAACAGCACTTTTGCATGGTAGTATAATATATTACTCTGCTGCACACAGTAACAAGATTAAATAAGACAGAATTCAGTATCAGGCTTTATGTACAATAGCAGGTGCAATCAGATCAACATCAATGAGAGCTATAGAGGTGGCTTTAGGAATTCTACCTTTAGAATTACGGAGAAAGGAGGAAGACTAAATTACATGAACAGAGTTATGTTAGAAAAGTCTCACCCAGCACATACAGCTTTTACCAGATGCCAACTAACAACTCAGGCCAATCCAATGAATACCACTAGATACCCTACAGGATGGAAGTGTATGGAGGAAATTGTCCACCTGGGTACATTAATTACATCAATTAATAACAGTTGTTAATACAAGCCAGTGATTCCGCCCTGGGAGATCAAGAAACCAGACACAGACTACCACCTAGCAGAAATACTTAATTACCTACTTACTTAGTCGTTCCCCTTCTACCGTGAGGTGTAGAGGTTTGGAAGAGAGAGCGCCAGACTATCCTATCGGCTGTCTTCCTCCTGGCCTGGTTCCATTCTAGTCCTCGGTCCTTCAAAGATTGTCTAATGTTGTCCTCCCAGCGGACTCTGGGTCGTCCTCGGGGTCTGGATCCTTGGCTCTTTGTTTCCCATGCTTGTCGTGGTATCCGATCTTCTCCCATTCTGCAGACATGGCCAAACCATCTTAATTGGGACTGTTCTACTTGGGTCTGCAGGGGGTAGGATTTAAGGCCTTGACGTATCGTCTGGTTGCGTACCATGTCTCTTCTTGTTACTTCAACCACCTTCCTCAGATACCTCATTTCTAAGGTTTGGATCTGGCTCTTATGGGTTGTAGTCATTGCCCATGACTCGCATCCATATGTCAAGACTGGGACATAGGTGGAGCGGTATACAGCCATCTTCGTTTTCTTACCAACCTCTCTCTTGCTGAGGAATCCTCGATTTATGGCCTGAAAAAGTCTCCCAGCTGCTGCTTTTTGAGTGGCCAACTCTTCTTTGATGCCTCCCTTTCGGTCTATAATAGCTCCGAGGTATTTAAAGTGGTCGACCTGCTCCAGGACCTGTTCTCCCAGCTTAATCTGATGTCTTCTTTCTTCTCGTGATATCACCATGGATTTTGTTTTAGAGCTGCTTATGACCATCCCTCTCTTCTCCAGCTCTTCCTTCCAGACTTGCAGGTTGGATTGGAGATGTGCCTCTGATTTAGCAATCAGGGCAACATCATCAGCAAATGCCAGCTCCGAAATATAGACCTGTCTCATCTTCCAGTACCCCACTGAATACTTTCTATTTCTCTCCATACATGCCTTGATGACATCGTCCATAAGGAGTATGAAGAGGTAAGGTGATAGGATATTACCTTGTCTTACACCAGTGGTGGTCCTGAACTCTTCTGACTTATGGTTTGCTGTCCTCACATAATTTCTGCAAGACTTATAGAAGCTCTGTATAGAACATTTCTTGTTAAAATGTAAGAGGTATGAACAAACGAGAATACCAATATTAGATTATTTGCAATCATCCATTTTACCTATAAATATGGAAGAGGTGTTAAGAATAGAAAGACCTAGGGAACTGCATAATATAGTCAAATAATATTTAACACAAACAAATGTTAATATATAGTGACTTGGAATGTGAAGGTCTGATGCTTGCTTACATTGCATATGACTTTTAACAGATGAAAGTCAATTAAATATCTGTTAAAGTCAGTTATATAACTGGAACCGCCAGGCCTTTACATCCCTCCACTTTAATATTATTCTTGTTCAGAGTTTCTGCTTGATTTTTATTTTTTTTTTTTTTTTATTTTATTTAATGTATAAGCACAATTGTGATTGTCCCTATTTACAATGATTTGACAAATGTGATGCCACTTTCTCATATCGGCAGTTGTTCATATTATTTGGAATTGAAAACAATATGTATCCTTATTATAACCCATCAGAGGTTGAACGGGATATTTTTCTTCATTAATTTAAAAAAAAAAAAAAAGCTCCAAGTTATTAGGCTTACCAATACATTTAAATTTGTGAATTTTATTTCAGTTTGTAGGCCAGATTTTTACATTTGTAGGTTAAGGGGAAGGATAGTGGAACAAGGTCTGCCATATTGCCTGTACATTATCTATATGGACAAGAAACCGTATCAAAGTGACATTGCAAAACACCCACTATTAAACTAAACTAAAATGAAAGAACAATATCCATTTCAACATCTTAGGGCCTATAGGTTACAAAAATGGTATATAACGCCTAAAATTTCTAATTCCATAATAAATCATGCTCTTGAAATTTATGTTATGTGCAAACACACCACATTACATGCAAAAACACCACACAGAGTCACAGTATGGCAGCGTCCAGTTAACCGTCCTTCGCTTCGGCCCATTTGAAAACCATTCAATATTCTTAGCTCCCCAAGGAGCATAGGCCTTCAGCTAAATATATTAAGATAAGTAAGGTGAGTGGTACTGTGGTAAGACATGGAGTACATTGGATGGGAATGACAAAAAAAAAAAAAAAAAAAAAAAGGTGATTCATCTTACGAGGACAAAAGACAAAGAAAATAGACAACATTGCGACCACAAGGCCTTTGTCTTTCCCTGGTCGCATTGTTGTATATTTTCTTTGTCTTTTATTCTCGAAAGACGGATCAAAAATAACTGAAAAAAAAAGATAAATAAAACTGTGTACTGACATATTTCAGCACCAGTTTAATCCATAGCAGAAAAATCTCAGAATATCGGTGCTCATCCATTTTAAAACACAACACATTTTTACCACAATCACTTCAAATATATAATTTATATGATTTTTTTCCTACACCACATATTTCTGTAAAAATCAAACATGAAACAGCTGTGACTAATATTATTTCACTGACCTAATTCTATTTTACATTTCCCAGAAGAATTTGCCACTATTTACATGCTTTTATGGTAGTCATAAAAACATTGTGGGTGTAGATGTGGCTGGTTTGGACTTCCAGTGCAATAATAATGCGAGCGCTGATGATGAGCAGTGGACACAGTTCCTATCTCTTTCTGCATAACATACAAGATGCCTTATGTCACTCTGGTACTCTGAAGTTGAGGCAGCTTGAGATCTAACAGTATTAGTAGCTGGATTTTCTTGGACACTAGGTGGGCTCAAAACAGCAGAAGCTTCAGTTAGTTGGTGAAGCAGGTTTCTTTTGAACTGCAGCAGTGATTGCTTTTCACCTTGATGAAAACAGTATAAAACTGAAGCATTCACCTGCACTATTTCAAGCAGCCAGAAGAACATTTTGTTCCACCATTTAACAGATTTTCTGTTATGCACACCATAATAACCAAATTTTTTTTTTTTTTTTTGATCCAGGAGATCACACCCATTCATTGAATTGTTGTATTCATCTATAATTTTTGGTTTAGCAATGTGCTTCCATCACACGTGTGTTGCCGGGGCCCGAAAGGGGAGCAAAGAATAGTAACACTGCACCCTACCACGCATGTCGTAAAAAGCGACTAAGGAAGGTTGGGCATGGGGCAGCTGTTTACTCCATCCCGTAAAAACTTCACACAGTGGGCTGATCACCTGCTTGCCAACCAATCTGATTACGGAAACAACGATAGATTGTTTGGTCTGTTTTTGTTCCACAAAGACGCCACTAGGCGTGGTGGAAACAGCAATAGATTGATCAATTTGTTGTTGCCCTAAGACGCCACTAGGCATACTGGCCACATACTGCTTTGCCGGTTGGTGGCTAAGGATGGAAGAAGAAGAAGAATGTGCTTCCATGTGGTTATGATTTCCACTTTGGCCTGAGAAGATACAAGGAAAACTGATTTCTTGGCCTTTTTGTCTGTAAATGCTGTACACAACACCATGCTTGTTTGTGTCATATACCATCTGTATTCCAGATAACTAAGATACAGATTCTTAGCCTTAATAGAAAATGTCTGCGGATAATGTTCAGAGTACCAGTGCAGTATAGCTTCTTCTCCAGTAGGAAGTCAATGAGTTTTCTTGTGGTGTAATACCTGTCAGCAAATAAATGTTGACGCCACTAGGCGTGATGGGAAACAATGGCAAAGAAAACCTATCTGCTGTTGCCCTAAGACGCCACTAGGCGTAATGGCCACTGACTGCTTTGACGGTCGGTGGCTAAGGATGGAAGAAGAAGAAGAAGAAATAAATGTTGGCCTGTACCCAAAGGCTGTATTAGGGTCTAAAAAATCTTGACAGCTTGCCCACTGTTTGCATCTACTTCAGGATTATATGAAGTATCATAACCAAAATATGTGAAAATGTTCACCACATATCCAGTAGCTGAATCACATAAACCAAAGACTTGTATGTGATATTTGCTTGGTTTACTTGGATTATGCTGCTTATATTGCCATCTGCCTTTATACCCTATAACTATTTCATCCAAACAGTGATTTTGGAATGGGTAAAATTGTTCTATAAGACCCTAAAGAACATGAGGAAGGAAAAACAATGCCCTCTCAAATTTATAAAGGACAAGCAAGGCAAAATGCTTACTGCCCTGAATGAAGTAATGGAAATGTTGATATTTACTGTTGTGTGTAGTAAATGTTGTTAGATGTAATGAGACGTGGCTGGTTGTCATACATTATCACATTACGAAGCATAATCACAAAGTCTGAACACACTGTATACAAACCGACATATTTAATCAGCCGTGTTTAGAAGCAGAAAGAGGAAGGAAGTAGCCTATACAAGATGTTTCAAAAAATAATTTTGGTATGGTATTTTGAAGGTGTATAGTTTTGGTAATTGCAAACTTACAAATGCCCCACGACTTGGCGGTAAGACTCACAATAGTCTCCATCAAAGACGTCTGTCTTCATCAACAGACTTTAAGGATTTCTGTACAGCGTTATTGCTGTTTGGCAACAAAAAAACCTGATCGCACCAAGTTGTGCTATTTGGTTCAAGTATTGTGCCCAACAGCTTGTAAATAAATAAATAAATATATATATAACTGACTTGGATGCGCTCACATGTGCGTCTATCAAGACTAGACTAGATGGACAAGTGAGTCTCCCATGCCAAAAAAGAACTTAACAGTGAGATTTAGTATTTTAGCCTTTCCCTTGGCTCCAAGATGTGAAATCATCTCATCTTATATCTTGTCTTGAGCAGAAGCTGGTGTTAGCTGCATTTTATTCCGGGCACTTTGTAGTTCCTGGAGAGAAAAGTTTTCTTCAAAGAATACACACATTTACTAAGCTCGATTTTTCTGTACATTTCACAATCTTACCAAATGCTCTGTCAAGTACCTTCCTGTGGGAGGGTCTGTTGATGTCTGAGAAGAATTTGTTGAAAGTGTTAGATATATTATTGTCATCCTTAATGACATAATCAAAGGTCAGCAGTGATTTAGGGTTAGAAGTCTGATTCTTACCTGAAAGGTTATTCAGTAGTTTCTAGGCCTTTTTTCCTTTATTTCTGAGGTTGAGGTTGTTGCAGGTGTCAGACGATCTCTCCTTTTTTTATTTTATTTTGGTTTCATGTCTGATCTTTGCAGTTAGCATGTTGTATTCTACTCTGTTTTCTCGCGTTGGCTTTCCTCTGCTTTCTTTCTGGCTTCTCTCCTTGTTTTGACAAGATCTTAAAGTTTCTTTGTCAAGAAAGGGCTATATTTCTTTCTGCATCAAGTATGGTTTGAGTGATGGTAATGTGTAGGGTGTCAATTTCTGTGTCCTCGTTGATTGTTGATAGGCTTTCATCTGTGAAGAGTCAACATTTTCCCCTACTGCTCTTTTGAAGTTCCAGTGAGAGGTTTTCCTCAATTGCTGGTTTCTTGTTCTTCTTCTTCTTTGATCCTTAGCCGCCGACCATCAAAGCAGTCAGTGGCCATCACGCCTAGTGGCGTCTTGTAGGGCAACAACAAATTGATTCCACTTTGCTCGGTCGGTGGCCATCCTTCGTACAGTGCCCCAACTCTGGTTCATTCCCCGCATCTCAGCCTCCACAGTCCTCCGCCAGGTTGTTTTCGGTCGGCCTCTCCCTCGCCTTCCCCCAGGGGTCCAAAGCATAGCTGTTCTTGTGATGGCATCAGGGTCTCTTCTGAGGACATGACCAACCCAGCTCCAGCGTCTGCCAGCTATGATGGTGTGCATGTCCTCTTGCTTGCTACGAGTAAGCAGATCTTGGTTAGTGATGGTATTCGGCCAAAAGATTCGGTGAATTTTTCTTAGGCATGTTGTGTGAAAGGAGAACAATTTCGACATTTCCTTCTCTGTAACTCTCCAGCATTCCGCACCATAGAGAAGCACAGAAAGCACACAGCTCTGATATAATCTTAATTTTGTGCTTGTGCTGTATTGGGAGGACTTCCAGATGTTGTTTAGGCTAAAGAAGGCTGTTCTTGCCTTATTCATTCTGATGTTGATGTCTTTGCCTGCCCCGCCATCTGGTGTTACTATGCTTCCTAGGTATGTGAAGGTATCTGTCTGTACCAATTGCTGATTCCATACTGATATGGGCTCAGGGTTGCTCACATTGAGCGTCATGACCTCAGAATTCTTTAAATTGATGTTCAAGCCCACCTGCTGGCTAAACTTGTTAAGTCTATCCGTTTTTTCCTGGATATGTTGATGTGAATGTGCTAGTAGTAGTAGTGCAATGTCATCTGCATATTCCAGATCTTCCAGTGTAGAAAATGTTGTCCATCTTATTCCTCTTGAACTGCCCTCTGTTGTCTGGCGCATCACCCAGTCTATGACTGTTAAAAATAGAGTGGTTGACAAGGGGCATCCCTGTCGTACTCCTGTCTTCACCTCAAAGGTTAGGTTGCTCTGCCCAACGCTACACGTAAAGTTGGCATAGAGGCTTTTTATGATTGACACTATGCAGCTTGGAATTCCATAAGCCCTCAGTATTTTCCATAAACTGTCCCTATGTATGCTGTCAAAAGCCTTTTCAAAATCAACGAAATTAATGTAAAGCTGTCTTTGCCATTCTGAGCACTGCTCTATAATGTTCCTGAGAGTGAATATATGATCTACACATCTTCTATTCTTTCTAAATCCTGCTTGTTCCTTCCTCAGTTTGTGGTCTACTGCCTTTGAAATTTGGTTTCTTGTTAGAGAGATTTAAAAAGAGGGGATCGTTGCTTTCTATGTCATCAAGGACTCACAGTGAATATTCATTCAGTATGTCTGCAGGAAGTATCTTCTTCTTCTTCCGTCCTTAGCCACCGACCGTCAAAGCAGTCAGTGGCCATTACGCCTAGTGGCGTCTTAGAGCAACAGCAGATAGGTTTTCTTTGCCATTGTTTCCCATCACGCTTAGAGGCGTCTTTAGGGCAAAGGCAAATCAACCCATTTGCTGTTGTTTCCGTAATCGAAGTGACTGGCAAACGGGTGATCAGCCCGTTGTGAGGAAGTATAGTGAGGTCAAATCCATATGAATACACTGGTCCTGTGTTGAGTGCAGGTATGGATGAGGGCCTTGCAGTATTACTACTATTACCAGGTTGCTTACACAGTTTCTCTGTGCTGTTGTCCATGCAGTTTATATCTTTGTATCCTAAGGTTGGTATATGTGTATTAAAGTTTCCTGCTATGCTGATAAACAAAAATTAGATCTGTGTTATGGATGATCATTTGGCTTTTGAAATTTGGAGGGCAGTAGACATTGAACAGAGTGAACCACAGTTCATTGAGCCACCACACTTTTATATCTTGAATATCATTCCCATTGTTTATTTTGTTCTACACTTCCCCTTGGACATTGTTCATTAAAAGTGTTGCTTTTGAACATGGTATAGCCTGAAAGGAGATTTTCTTTATCAGTTAGAAGTATTTCCTGTATTGTGGATCTTGAGTTCGTTCAGCAGTTGTCTTAGCTCCAGAGTTTTAGGTCTCAGTCCAGAGATGTAAACCTGGAGAATGTAAAGTGTACCAGCATAGCTGACTTTTCGTTTATGGTAGGTAGCGAAGGAGTGAACTAACCAAAGCAGACTTTTAATGAGACTATGTCCAAGCTCATATGTTTTACCTGGTTTCTTCATGTTTTCTAATTTATTTATTTATTTTATTTTTTTTTTTGGGGGGGGGGGGGGGGGGGGGGGGGGGGGGGGGGTGGATTGGGGAGGGGTGGGGTGATGTTTCTTGAACTTTCTTTAAAACCCAGAGGGCTGCTCTAACTCAGCAGATCCTGATGATGTTTATGAGTTAAAAGTCTGGTTTTGGAGTGTGGGGTCCAAGGTGTGATTCATCACTGTCCATTCCACACCAGCCTTAGTCTGCTGCCATAGATTAAATTTTGTGATGAGATTTAGGTTGCCAAGAATGTGAAGACATATAAGCTTGTCATGTCCTGGATCAGATGGTTTTATGTGAAGCTTCCTTTTCCTCTGCAGCTGGTTTCCAAATCAATATAAGCTCATTTCCCTGCACGGACTAAGTGAAGCTTATTGGACAAAGTCACCAGGCTGTATTAATGGGAAGATGTGCAATGACATGAGCTGAAGTACATTAACTGCCAGTTATACATATATTGGCATGCTGCAGGCCTATATGTTCAATTTATAAAATTATAATTCATTTTTAACACATCTACTAGTGAACAGAAAATGAAAATTTTTATAGGCTTAACAGCATGTTTTTTATGAGTTCTTATCTATGTTTGTTGTTGTTAGAAACCAGTTTTTGGGCTGAAGAGGGGAATCAGCAAGGCACGTTTCTGTGTGGGTGTTAAGGACTTATGTTCTGTGAGCAGCTTATATTTGTTGTTGGGTTTTATTTGTAAGGATCATCTTCACTGAACACATACAACTCCATCAGTGCTCTAAAATTTTCCCTCAGATTACACAAGGAGGATCTCAGCACAGTGAACAAACTCCATAGTATCAGCGAGGATTTCAGTGTGTGTATACAGAAATCACACATTCTATAAATTATTTTTTGTGTCAGGAAGATTTTTCCTAATTTTATAAATTTTGCCATGGCAGTGGAAATATTGCCAACTATTTATGATTTCCAACTGCTAAGAAATTTATAACTTGCACACAGGACATTTAAATTATTTTGCCTTTATTCAAGAAGGCTAGGCATACAATATCACTATCCAAGAGATCAGGGAGAAAATGGCATCATTAGGACCCACTAGTCTGATAAAACGCTCCATCAAATATATTCTAGAACAAGATTCAAAAATGTCCATTAAGAAGACAGAAACTAAAATTCTGTGAAGAAAATAGACAGATAAAGACCTAAAAACAAAATAGGGTTTACAATGATACACAGAGAAAAAAAAAATCAAAGGACAATTACATGTCATCTATGTACCCAAAATTAAACAAGCACCTAAAATGTAAACTGTTTCAAGACTACACTGACATCTTGCATGTCAGTAGACCATTGCACATTTTTGTGACAACATCTACATCTTATATATCTGCAGAACTTGTGTATATCTCTGAGATAACATTGATATCTTATATGTCAGCATGTGACAAAACGGGGCGACCTCTATCGATCTTTGGTTCTCTCCAGCAGTATCAGTACATTTTTGGTACTGATTTCTATTAGGTGCTTTCAATGTGCACTTTTCTTTCTTTCTTTATTTTCTGCTAAGTAGCAGATATGTGATTTTATCAAATCACCTGGTAGGTGATAAGTATCACATCTATGACACTCCTTGCAGATATGTCACCGGTTTCCTACCAGGTAATATTTCAGAGCTGTCATTTGCTGATGATGTTGTCCTGATTGCTAAATCAGAGGCACATCTCCAATCCAACCTGCAAGTCTGGAAGGAAGAGCTGGAGAAGAGAGGTATGGTCATAAGCAGCTCTAAAACAAAATCCATGGTGATATCACAAGAAGAAAGAAGACATCAGATTAAGCTTGGAGAACAGGTCCTAAAGCAGGTCGACCACTGTAAATATCTCGGAGCTATTATAGACCGAAAGGGAGGCATCAAAGAATAGTTGGCTACTCGAAAAGCAGCAGCTGGGAGACTTTTTCAGGCATAAATCGAGGTTTCCTCAGCAAGAGAGAAGTTGGTAAGATGGGCGCATACCGCTGTTATGATTAAAATTCATAACAGTGTTGTCTACATCATTATTTGGTTCGCCAAGGCTTCATGTTTATTTATTATACGTAGTCCTTGGTAACACAAGAAGTGACGTCATTGCCTCGGGGTGGAGTTCGGCAGACGCCGTGGTAGGCAAGGCAGGCGGGAGAATATCGTCTGCTAGGGCCTTCTTGTGTGTGTTTGATGGCGAGTGGACGTATGTGTCTGAGCTCTTGAAATTTATATGATTCTGTGACATATCTGTACGTTGTACCATCATCTGTACTCCAAGATCTTGTGTGAGGTGTATTAGATATCTTCATGTGAAAGAGATTAATACTCCGAGTATGCATTTCGTTGAACTGATTAAATAAAAATGTGTAAAACTGTCGTAGACAGTGTTCTAGTTACTGACGATACAGAGCTATACTGATGACTGAATATGTTATGCCATAAGATATGATGGCTTTCAAGTTGATGCATGGGGAGCAGAGTTTATCGTAATAAACATTGTATAAATTGTCCACTCGGCCTTTGTGGTGACATTGATATTACAAGTGCATCGCTGTATGCGTTGTCAAGCAAGTTTATCCTATATTATCTTGCCCAGAGTAACCACGCGTTTACTCACAAGTTACAGATGAAATTATATAAAGACATGCAACAGTAGAATGGGGGCGTCAAGCCGGGATCATGAATACAGTAATGTTTTCTTGTTGTCAGGAGAATTTTTTCAAGTCATTGGACTTCATTTTCTGCGCAGTACAGCATTTTTCAAAATGGCGGTGTGTGTCGGCTGGTGGCTGCTTTGTTCAACCTAACCTGGTCAAAACAGAGTGTGTATCATCGTTCCTTGTGAAGGAGGAGGAAACAAGGAGGATCTTTTTCTGGCATACAGAAAAGTATATTTATCGATACATACATTGTGTGATGTTAAGAATCTAGTTTGCCAGAGTTCTTTCTTTATGTTATAATGTATTTTCGCATCTTTATGTTTTTGTATTAAGCGGGCTGGTTGGAGGGACCTATGAATTCATCAATACCTCCTCGGATGGCCATTGAATTCATGGGCATTCGTTAGTTTTTTTTTCAAATTGAGGGGCTGGCGAACATAGCTGAGTGTTTTACTGCCTTAATTGAGTTAACCAGATTCAGTATTTGTCTAGTTGTGAAGGTCCTGTTATTTTGTAAGTTTGTTATTTGTGACCAGTTAATTGTAATTTTATTTAGTTTTTCTGCATTATTGTTTGTGAAGTTGTTGGCCTATTCTTGCTATCCCTAAGTTATTAGATGTCCTATATGTTGTGAAACCTTGCTGTTGTTATAATTCGGGGTCCTATTGCTTCCCATTCTATAAGTGCCTTCTGTGCTTCCCTAAACAGCATTACAGCCACCGGTTCACTGTGGTGGACTCTTTCCTCCTTATGCCCTGAGGACAACACCATTTCTGCTATGATCAATCTCCTCCTCTCTATGCCCTTCCGCAGTGTCTCACAGAGGCCCAGGATATCAATCCTGTAATTTGGCATTTCTGCTGCTACCTGTGCAGTTTTCCCTTGTTCACACAGAATGTGAACATTCCAGGTGCCAATCCTGGAGATTTTCCTAGACGAAAAAAAGTTTAGTCGGTAACCCAGACTCCTTTCAGCTTTCTCTGGGTTGCTTCATGGGCTTCCTGTCCAGAGGACCTTGTTCTGTCTTGGGCGGCTGAGTTGACTTATTTTCTGTATTTTACTTGTCCATGTTTGTTGAAGTTATTTGGTAAAACGTTTATTATGGGATGGAGTAACCAGCCCCAAGCCCAACCATCCATAGTCACTTTTTTACAACATGCATGGTAGGGTACAGTGTTACTATTCTTTGCTCCCCTTTTGGGCCCTGGTAACACATGGGTGCTGAAACATTTGCACAGAATATAATGTCTGTTTCCTACCACCAAAGACAATTCTCTGATTCAGACAATACAGCCCATGAGGCTTTTGTCAACACCACACAAGCAATAAAATACATCGGTAAAATATAGACATCATTTATAAATTCCTCTGAATTCTGTCCTGATTACTTCCCTTTGGTCCTAAGTTGTGACAAATGTGATTTTCCTTTCCACAGTTAAGAATTTACATCAGCAAAAATTTAAATGAAAAGAAACTAAAGGAAATGAAGAGCTGTAGAAGAAGAGGGAGTAAAAGATGAAGAAGTAGAAGATGAACTCTTGGGCATTCAGCATTTAAAAGATAAGCCCTGAAAAGGACTGTAAGCTCTTATAGCTAGCATTAAGCCATCCTGACAAGGACTTTTAGCTGCATCAATGCTGTTCAGGATTGTGCAGATTATATTTGGCTGGAAACAAATTTCAGTTATCAGCACAGGGTTTAGAGTATCAAAATATAGATATCATGTGATTCACAGTCAGTGATGACATTAAAATCAAATATTACAGCAATTTACAAAACACTTAATGATTACTATAAGTGTAACATACCCTTCAGACATAGTATTACGGATTTGAGCTAAGCAAGTCTGCTCACAAAACAAGTCAGCTAGACTTTTCTCAGGTATGGACTGTGGCTATGTGGTTTCATCAAGAGTGTGTCAGTCCGCTAGACATCTTTTCAGATATGAGTGAAATTCTGAGAGCCCTGAATTGAATCTGAGTGGCTTATATAGGTCTAACCCTTTGTTTCTTGGAGGTCTGTGCTTTGTTTCATTTTTTTGCTTGAAAATTTTGTGTAGTTTTAAGGATACAACTGGTTGTTCTGCCAATTTTCCAACAAAATCCTGAATTCCTCATCAATTATTAAAGATAATGGTTTTCCACAGAAATAATTACATATATTGTGAGCTAATCCAGTATCACAAACATCACACTTGTAAGACTTTTCTCCTGTATGTGTTTTTTTTATGTTTTCAAATGAGCATTTGTAAGCTAGTCCTACACAACAAACATCACACTTGTAAGGCTTCTCTCTTGTATGTGTTGTTTTATATTTTTTGTTATAAACTTTGTTAGGCAAATCCTACACCACTAACATCACACTTGTATGGTTTCTATTCTGTATGTGTTATTATATGCTTTTAAAGTGAGCTTTTGTCAGCAAATCCTGCACCACAAATATCACACAAGTAACACTTTTCTCCCATATGTTTTCCTTTATACTCTTGTAAATAGCTTTTATCAGCAAATCTTTCACCACAAACATCACATTTGAAAGGTTTCCCAACTGCATGTGTTTTTTTATGATATAGTAAACTTTTTTTTCCAAGAAAATGTAATGCCACAAACATCACACTTGTATGGCTTCTCTCCTGTATGTGTTCTTTTGTGGCATGTTAAGCCGCTTATCATAGAAAATGCCACACCACAAACATCACAAATGTAAGGCCTTTCTCTGGTATGCATTCTTTTGTGGCATAGCAATGATTCTTTGTGAGCAAATCCTACACCACAAACTTAAGGCTTCTCTCTGTGTTCTTTTATGCATTCATAATGTGCTTCTGTGAGCAAATCCTACACCACAAACATAAGGCTTCTCTCCTGTGTGTCTTTTACGCATTCGTAATGTGCTTCTGTGAGCAAATCCTACACTACAAACATCACAAATGAAGGGCTTCTCTCCTGTATGTTTTCTTTTATGGTATTGCAAATTACTTTTTGAGGCTAATCCTACACCACATAAGTCACATTTGTATGGTTTCTCTAACTGAATGTGATATTGTATGTGTTAGTAATGAGCATTTCTCAGCAAATCTAACATCAAAAACATTACATTTGTGTGGTTTCTCTCCTGTATGTGTTCTCTGATGCTTTTGCAATGAGCCTCTCCCAGCAAATCCAACACCACAAATGTAAGGCAGCTCTCCTGTATGTGTTATCTTTATTAATGTATTTTTCAAAGCAAATCTTACCCCTCATACATCACACTTGTATGGCTTTTCTCCTGCATGTGTTATTTTATGTCTTTGTAATGAGCATTTGTAGACAAATCCTACACCACAAACATCACATTTGTATGGTTTCTCTCCTGTATGTGTTATTATATGTGCTTGAAATGTGCGTTTGTAAGCAAATCCTACACCACAAACATCACACATGTAAGGCTTCTGTCCTGTATGTGTTATTTTATGGGTTTGAAATAAGCCTTCCTGATTAAATCCTTTACCACAAACATCACACATAAAGGGCTTTTCTCCTGTATGTGTTATTTTATGTGTTTGTAATGAACATTTGTAACCAAATCCTACACCACAAACATCACACTTGTAAGGCTTCTCTCCTGAATGTGTTATTTTATGTGTTTGTAATGAGCGTTTCTGAGTAAATCCTTTACCACAAACATCACACATGTAAGACTTCTGTCCTGTATGTGTTATTTTATGGCTTTGTAATGAGCCTTTCTGATAAAATCCTTTACCACAAACATCACACATAAAGGGCTTTTCTCCTGTATGTGTTATTTTATGTGTTTGTAATGAGCTTTTCTGAGTAAATCCAACCCCACAGACATCACACTTGTATGGTTTCTCTCCGGTATGTGTTATTATATGTGTTCGTAATGAGCATTTCTGAGTAAATCCTACCCCACAGTCATCACACTTGTATGGTTTCTCTCCTGTATGTGTTATTTTATGTTTTGGTAATGCGCTTCTGTGAGCAAATGCTACACCACAAACATCACATTTGTATGGTTTCTCTCCTGTATGAGTTATTATATGGCTTTGTAAATATTGTTTCTGAGCAAATCCTACACCACAAACATCACATTTGTATGGTTTCTCTCCTGTATGTGTTCTTTTATGGCATTGTAAATAATTTTTGTGAGCAAATCCTACACCACAAACATCACATTTGAATGGTTTCTCTCCTGTATGTGTTCTTGTATGGCATTGTAAAGATTTTTTGTGAACAAATGCTACACCACAAACATCACACATGAAAGGTTTATCTGTGCAATGTTTTATTTTAGGACCCTGAACATTCTCAGTATTACTTTGAACTTCTCTGCTGCAGTTTTCACTTTGTGAAGCCAGTCTATAGTTGGCATAATTCTCACAAATGTCTGTAGATAAAGCCTTCTTATAATCAGTCTCACAAATGTCTGTGGCTAATGGCACCTTATAATCATTCTCACAAATGTCTGTGGTTAAAGCCACCTTATAATCAGTCTCACAAATGTCTGCTGGCAAAGCCACCTTATAATCAGTCTCACAAATGTCTGTGGCTAATGGCACCTTATAATCATTCTCACAAATGTCTGTGGTTAAAGCCACCTTATAATCAGTCTCACAAATGTCTGCTGGCAAAGCCACCTTATAATCAGTCACACAAATTTCTGTGGTTAAAGCCACCTTATAATCAGTTTCACAAAAATCTTCAGTTACACTATGACGACAGAGAGGCCTTTTAAAAACAAACACATACCAAATTCTGTTATGTCAATCAATCAATACATTTGAGTTCCCTATAGAAGAAGAGGCCTTTAACAAACACATACCAAATCCTGTTATGTCAATCAATCAATATATTTGAGTTCCCTATAGGAGCCTTTAACAAACACAAACCAAATCCTGTTATGTCAATCAATCAATACATTTGAGTTGCCTATAGGAGCAGAGGCCTTTAACAAACACATACCAAATCCTGTTATGTCAATCAATCAATCAATACATTTGAGTTCCCTATAGGAGGAGAGGCCTTTAACAAACACATACCAAATCCTGTTATGTCAATCAATCAATCAATCAGTCAATCAATCAATCAATCAATACCCTTTAGCTCTCAGAGAAGCACAGGCCTTCAACAAACACATTTCAAGTCTTCATGTTCTGTGCCATTCACTCATGTTCTTTCCATGTTTTCCTCATCATTTTAACCTCTGTATCCAGCTCTCTTCTCATTGTGTTTTTTGGTCTACCTCTGCCTCTCTTTTCCTGTGGATTCCAGAACAAGGACTGCCTTGTAATGCTATTAACAGGTGTCAATCATGTGTTTCCTATCCATAGCCAGCGTCTCCTTCTCAACTCTTGTTCCACTGGCATTTGTCTGGTTCTTGTCATCAGCTCCACATTTATGACTTTGTCATACCATTTCAGTCCTTCTATTCTACGCAAGCACTCATTTATAAAAGTCTGTAGCTTTTTAGTTGTTGTTTTTGTAGCATGGTCAACAGCAGCTAAGTCGAACTCTGGCAAAATAAACAGAACCCAAATCCAAGCCATGAGAATCATAACACCCATTAAAGAATTGGAAAAGATTACTCACCTCCAGCCTATGGAAGATAGAAGAGATAGCAGAGCCCAGCAACAAGCCGAGACATTCAGGAGGCTGATAGACCACCCAATTAACCAGAGAATAAATGGACTTGGAAGGGGAAGACTGAAGCGAAGCAACTTTGTAGAGACAAAGATGAGAGCAGACCCCATAAATGCAAGACCAACAGCTACTCACATAAGTACCACATACAAGCTACCAATTTGGAAACAACAGTGCTTCCCTGAAATGACAGAAAATGTTCCTGTATTGAGAGAAAGAACAGCCAAAATGAAACAGAAAGGAGAGTCCTAACCACAAAATATATAGAGAAACATTACCCAAGCAACACTTGGATCCACACATAAGGAGATGGATCAGCAACTAATGCAACAGAAGATGGGGGTGGAGGAGTCTTTCTGAACTGAAGCAATGGCACACAAAACAAAAGATAGAAGTTGTAACAGGGAAGTTTTCAAGTAACTTCAGAGCAGAGGCAGAGGCCCTAAAAACTGCATCAGAAATTCTAATGACAGAAGAAAGCTCAGAGAGACCAGTAGCTATCTTCTCAGATGTGATTTCAGTAATTACAATGCTGAAAAGTCAAAGTAATGCTGAATTGGATGACCTAAGAGTAACACTGCACAGACTAAGTCAGTAATAGAAAAGAGTCATGATACAGTGGATCCCTTCTCACTGCAACATCCCCGGAAATGAAGAGGCTGACAGATTGACAAAGGAAGGGGGAAAGCTACCTCAACTTGACACAAACATAACTTATGAGGAGGCAAAGAGTTTCATCAAGCGCAGATTCAGGCACAAGTGGGAAACAGAGCCTCAAGGCCATTAAAAAAATGATCCATATTACCAGCTCAGCAGAAGTGAATTAGTGGTAATCTTCAGACTTCACTTGGTCATAACAGATTGAGATACCATATATTCAACAAATTAAAGATAGGAACTTCTGATGAGTGTTACTGTGGCACCAATAAAATGACTGCCAAACATCTGCTTCAAAGGTGGCCAAAATATGAGGAACAGAAAACGCATTTGGCCATCACCAGTACCATTCCTGGAGAAAATCTACGGAGATATCAACAGCCTCAGGCTTACCACTGCTTTCTTTGAACTTATTCAAGTTAACATCTGAGGGTGAATGAAGATATCAACACATCCAAGAAAAAAACAGAAAGACTGAATAAGTATAGCCAGCTGGTTGGTCTGAACATCAATCTAAAGAAGACAGAGGTCATGACACTCAATGCGGGCAATCCTGAGCCAATAACAATAAGAAACCAGAAACTAGAACAGACAAGGACATTTGCATACCTAGAATGCATAGTAACAACAGATAGCAGAACAAGCAAGGATATCAACAACAGAACGAATAAAGCAGGAACAGCCTTTGGTAGTTTCAACAAGATCTGGACACAGTACATCACAAACACCAAAATAAGATTATATAAGAGCTGTGTACTTTCTGTGCATCTCTATGGTGCAGAATGCTGGAGAGTAACACAGAAGGAAATGTCAAAGTTGTCCTCCTTGCACACAATCTGCCTAAGGAAAATTTTCCAAATCTGTTGGCTGAATACCATCACCAACCAAGAATTACTTATTTGAGGTAACCAAGAGAACATGCACACCATCATAGCTGGCAGATGCTGGAGGTGGGTTGACCATGTCCCCAGAAGGGACCCAGATGCCATTACAAGAACAGCAATGCTATGGACCCCCAAAGAAAAGTGAAAGAGAGGCTGACCAAAAACAACTTGGAACAGAACTGTGGATGCCAAGATGCAAAGAATGAACCCGATTTGGGGCACTGTACGAAGGATGGCCGTCTACCTAACAATGTGGAAGCAGTTTGTTGCTGCCTTACAAGACGCCCACCAGGCCACTGATTGCTTTGACAGTCTGCAGCTAAGGATCTAAGAAGAAAGAGAGAACCAACCATTGCAGACTCAGATATCACTTGTATAACAAATTGAAAATCAGAAAAACAGATTTGTGCCATGTGGGGAGGACAAAATAACAGTAGAACACATACTCCAAAACTGTCAGCTCCATGGGAAGAGCCTGGTGGCAACATGACTGTAGGAGTACTTGTTCCCTTATATTTCATGGTTCACAGGCCATACTGGCCATCATTGTAACGTCTTGATTCCACTGTAACGTCTAGTTTCTTTATGGAACTGTAGCATGTTGCTATTTCCAACCACTGTAACAGTACTGTAACATGTAATGGGATGAGGATGGCCACCAGTATAACAGTTCTCTCTGCAATCACTGTAGAACTATAAATTTAGGTGAACAGTGGCCACTACTGTAGAGGATCATATTGTAATGATGAAGATGTTGAATGTAGTAGTCATGAAGCATTGAAAACGACTGGACGTTTCAAACAGTTTATTACAGGACAATGGCGACATACGTTGACATCAAAATATACTGTCATTCGGACAAGGTTCAAGCACATGGACATAACAAAAGTTCAATACATCTGGCATCAATGAATTTTGAGTAGCCTGCATGTATCGCAGTGCTAGTAGCATGTTACTCTATATTCAAGTACTCAATGTTAATCTATATATATATATATCTTCTGTCTTCTCATCGACCACACAGGTCATATAATTCTTGCTACAAATCAAGCTGCACGGATGGCGGGCTACCAAAAAATGTTTAATCTCCTCCTGTCTTTTCATCGACCAAACAGGTCATATAATTCTTGCTACTGCCTAGCCAAGACAGTCTTCCGGACCCGCCAAAACCTTGGCGCATGCGCGAATACATCGCGTGACATGAGTTCGTTCACTACAGGAATGTACTGGAAACTGTTCTAAGAAAATCTACGAACAGAACCTTATATGGCCATATAGCTGGACAATAGTAAGCCCAAGGGGATATAACAACTAAATCACCCTTATTCCAGAAAATATATCTACAGGTAAACTCCCTTAGAACACAAATATTAAAAAGAAGTATAAAGAGGGCACATTCCTAACTTAAAACAAACTGACTCTTAACAGTCTACCGCACCCCCCGGGAAAAAAAAATGATAACACATTATTTTTTTTTGGAAAAAATACATCGAACAAATGAGGGCGGTAGCATACAAATATCTACACATAAATATACTCTATATGAAGTCAGAAACACAACAGTAAAAAGAATAACAAAGAGGAATGCAGATAGCATGCTAAGATAATATACATAAAAGTAGAGGAGTGGCAAGAGAATAAAGACAAGATGGGATACAAAAGAAAAAGAGAAGAAGAGAAGCTACAACAATATGACATAGTAATCAAATGCATGGCATAAATAAATATCATAGAAATGCATCAACGTCCAACAATCTAACTCTACATACACATCCCCAAAAAATATAAACATGATAACCTAGAGAACCGGCCCACAATTGCATAAATGATGCACAGATACAGGGTATCAAAACATACAACGCCATAATATCAGGCTACCGTAAAATCTCATGTATAATACGCACAATTTTTACTCATTTTTGCCAGCTAAAACTTGGGTGCATATTATACGCGAGTACAAAAAAATACGTCATTTTCGATTTCGAAAGTAACCTACATTGGACAGTCTGTCAAGTTTTTGTCACAATTTAACAGTGAAAATGGCGCGAAATTGAATGTGCCCCGTGTTTTCTTATGTGTCAGACATTGTCGCAATACGCATTTCGCACTCTTGGTCTTCAATCTGTTTTGATATTAAGCTTGGTTGTGAAGTTTGTTATTTTATTATTCTGAGCCCTAAAAACGAATTCGAGAAAATGTTATACTGCAGCAGAAAAGCTCTTAGTGGTAAAATTTGCAGAATCTAACGGCAATCGGGCAGCAAGTTGACATTTTTCCATTAACGAGTGTAACATTCGATTATGGCGAAAAAACAAAGAGGTGCTGCAAGTGTTGCATAGTAAGAAAAAGGCGAATCGTGGGTCACCACCAGATCTTCCAGACCTAGAAAAAACATTATTGGTGTGGGTAGTGGATAGAAGGCAAAAATGCATCGATGTTTCATGCATTGAAATACGACTTAAAGCTCTGGAACTTACAAAATCTCATACAGGACACAACAACATTTAAAGCGTCATATGGATGGGCAGTTCGTTTTATGAAGCGACATGGTCTTTCAGTCCAAAGTACCTAAAATGTAGGTGTTGTGTACCTATTTCTGTTTGTTATTATACTTTCAGTTTTTTTAACAAATGTTTCATAAAATAAAATCTTGAAAAATAATGGTGCGTATTATACACGAATTTCCATTTTACCAGAAAATTTTAGGCTAAATCAAGCATGCGTATTATACACGAGTGCGTATTATACGCGAGATTTTACGGTATGCTGACGCACAAAAGAGCGTCGGGAGACAAAAATATCTCATGAACTAAGAGAAAATATTTTTTATAGTACTAATATTATAAAAGGAGCTGCTGCAAACACACACTAAGGTGCTGGCAACATACATTGCAAGAAAAAAAAATCACATATATGTGATTTAATCTATCCCAAACAAAAATACAATAACAACATGTCTCGCAATAAATTAGAGAAAATACCATATTATCCTTACAACATAGTATCATAATATCGTATACAACTGTACAATAATGTAAACTAATTTGCAATTATTAATAAGGGACGACTTCCAAAATCCCGGACTATTCTGTCTACAAGAGGGCACCACTGAGATCTAAAGTAGCGTCAAATGTCACCAAGGTAAATAGGGACGTCAAATCTAGAAATATCTGGCAAACTGTTGAGACTCTCCATATAACAGCACTGATTCGCTGGGAAAGCTTACGCTGTGAAACAATACAAATGAGAATCTCTGTTTGACAACCGTAGGATTTAATAATTTACAATAGTTAATTTAAATCTCTACTTATCAAATGTGGCCATGTAAATTTCTGGCCTCTATATGGTGATAATAAAACCTTCTCCCGTTACACTAGAGATGGTACCCGAGAAAGAAATACAAACTGTCTACCAAAATGTATTAAAGAGAGTTGAGCAAATGTAATAACAGACTGTTAATGTATAACAGTGTTATGGGTATATAACAAACCCCGCTATATATAAGAAAATATAGGCATGAGTTTCAAGTATAATTCTGTGGGCATCGAGGCAGTATGTCTGCCATAACATTATCCACACCACGAATAGCTCGTACTGAAAAGTGAAAAGGTTGAGAGCAATAGCGTATCGAGTTGATCTTGAACTCTTCAAATCTTTACTCTGTATAGAAGTGAGGGCTTTTTGGTTGGTTTCTACAATGAAATGGGCGCCAAGAAAGAATCTCTGAAGTTTAAGTATCGCCCAGACCATAGCCAATAATTCCCGGTCTAGTACCGAGTAATTCCGTTCTGCTGCATTCAGCTTTCTAGAGACATACATTACCGGATGCAGAGTTTCATCATACTCCTGCATCAATGCGGCCCCAATCCCTGCGGATGAGGCGTCGGTGCGAAGAACGAAAGTCTTACTTGCTGTGGGTAGTCTTAAGATAGGATAAGATGAAAATAGTGTTTTAATGTTATCTAATGAAGATTGGCATTCTGGAGACCAGTGTACCATATTCGGTGACCTCTTCTTCAGAAGAGTTGAGAGAGGTGCCGTGATAGATGACAGGTTTGGAACAAATCTTCCATAGAATTGTATTAAACATAAGAGACTACGGACTTGCTTTTTCGTCTTAGGAGTAGTGATGTTCAAAATTTTTTAAGTGTTATGGTCCTCCATCCGTAAGAGACCATGACCAACACGGTGACCCAAAAAAGAAATCTCACTAAATCCAATATAGGCTTTGGATGGTTTGGCTGTCAGATTATGACAGCGTAGAGTAGATAACAGTTCATATAGACCCAAAAAGTGATCTTCCCAAGAATCACTAAAAAGACAAATATCATCCAAGTATGCAATAACATCCGAACGATGTGAAAGAATTCGACGCATCATGCGTATGAAAGTAGCAGGGGCATTCATAAGGCCGAAAGGCATGAAGTTCCATTGGAACAAACCCCTAAGTGTTGAGAAAACTGTAAGAGGTTTGGCGCGTTCAGTAAGAGGAACTTGCCAATAACCTTTGGACAAGTCGAGTTTGGTAAAATATCGAGAATTTGAAAGTTTAGTAAGTAGCTCTTCCAATAAAGGCATAGTTTCAGCATCAAATTTCGTCACCTGATTTAGTTTGCGATAGTCAATGCAAAGACGTTTGTTTTTGTCTTTTTTTCTGACAATAACCATAGACGAAGAGTATGCCGAAGTAGATGGTTCAATTATTTTTAATTGAATCATTTCATCCAATTCTTTCTCAACTTGTGCTTGAAAGTGCAATGGGATAGGATACGGACGGACTCTGATAGGGTTGTAATCTGTGAGTATTATGTCATGTGAAATAATTGATGTTTGTCCAGGAATGTCCGTAAGCCTGTCCTTAAAAGTTTGTAACATAGAGGAGACTTGTCTCTGTTGTTCAGCAGATAACTCTGAAGAAATAGATAAATCTTCCCATGATTCCATAGAATGCAGTGGGATAACCGGAAGAGGGAGGTTCACATCGGAAAAGGTAGCCTCTTCCTCCTGAATTACCGACAGAGATGTGTAATGACCATGCGGTACCACTGGATCGTCTGTCATTTGAAAAACCGGTTGTAGGTAATCAGGTCTATCATGAAATTCTGTCAACATATTAATATGGAAGGTTTAATGCTTTCCATCCCCATCGACGACATAGTCGACATCAGAACTTCTAGAGATAACAGCATAAGGACCCTTCCATGATATAAGAAGTCTGTTTTCCTTACAAGGGAGTAATACAAATGCCATGTCACCTGGACAAAGTTGTCGTAAACGTCTATTTTTATTTGCGAATTTCCTCGCCTTCTCCTTAGCAAATTCAGATGCAGAGGTAGCTAACCTACATGCTTCGATAATTTTCTGCCTTAGAGCAATGACATATTCATAAGAAGATTGGGTTTTCTCGCTGATATTCTCAGCAGTTATCAGGTCATGCAACAATGACATGGGGCCGCACGGTTGCGCCCCAAAGATGAGCTCGAATGGAGAAAACCCTGTGTGCTCATTAGGGACCTCTCTATACGCAAAAAGAGCAGTGGGTAAAACCGTGTCCCAATCCTGAGGATGGTCCTCAGTTATTTTCCAAAGTAAATTCTTGAGCGTTCTATTCAGACACTCAACTAATCCATTTGACATAGGATGATAGATACTGCTTAAAGACCTTTCAATACGGAGTGTAGACATGATCTGGGTCATAGTGTCTCATACTAATTGAGTCCCGTGATCTGATAAGATTTCTTTGGGAAATCCTAAACGTGAGAATATCAGCCAAAGGGCATCTGCAATATCAGCAGTAGAAATGCTCTTGAGAGGTATAGCCTCTGGCCAACGTGTACACATGTCGATGCATGTAAGGATAAACTGGTGTCCTCTGGCAGATTTAATTTTAAAAGGACCAATAATATCTATTGCCATCTTCTGAAAAGGGTGAATAGGAATATCCGCAGCCTGAATAGGTGCAGCATGGCATGGACCTCGTGACTTAACTTCCTGACATATCTTGCAGGAGCGACAATAAATTCGTACATCTTTATTTACCCCTGGCCAAAAGAAGGAAACAAGAACCCTCAATTTAGTACGGGAAAATCCCATATGACCAGCACACTGAGAGTCGTGGGCATGTTGTAAAATTCGAACTCTCATACTCTTAGTTACTAGAATTTGCGAATGCATAGACGCCGCAGAGTCTCGTACCATATGGACTAGTACCCCATTCTTTATCGAGATCCAAGATTTGCGATTTGTGTTATGGTTTGGATTATCATTTCCAACAAGGCGGAAGAATTTTTCCAAAGAAAAGACATCTTGTTGAAGTTTTATAAAAGACTCTTGGGAAATCACCGAGTGATCATCTTCGTTATGCACTTCATTAATTTCGTTTAATGGAGTCTGAGAAATATTTTGAGCTTGTGCTCTTGTAGTGACTGCATTAGCAGCCTGAATATTTTCCTTCTCCCAGATAGCAATTTGCTGCGGTGTACACTCCTTAATTCCGTGTATACGTCCAACGATAAGATCCGCAATGGGATTCGGGAGTAAACATGCGTGGACCTGTCCCGTAAAAAAGGGAGTAGCTATATAGATAATAGCAGTTGGATAATTTTCAAGAGTTCCCCCAAATGTGACACATTTCACCACCTTTCCAGTGGCACAAGAAGGATTTATGAGAGATTGTTTAACTCCTATAGTTGTGCATCCAGAATCAAAAAGAACTGAGACTGCCTTATTATTCTTTAAACCCTTATGTAGAATAAGAGACCCTCTTCCGTCATGCGCAACTGCTGCCAGAAGAGCGGGTAGAGGATGACCGCATCTCAAGGTAGATATAGTAGTAGGTTCGAACAAAGTTGTGCACTCCGGGCACTGAGATGCTCTCTCAAAATCGAAAGCAGAGCAAGCGATAGCACTAGAGGTACCCTTATTATTGTTCACTTGATTACCAACTCCTTGTGACTTGTTGAGCAGAGTTAGCATGGTGACATGATCTATTATTCATAGATCTGTAGTTATTTTGTGATCTATCGCCTCTAATATTCCTATTGTGATCATGGTTATTTCCTCTATTGTAATTATTATTCTTTTTTGAATACCAGCTTCCATAGTTGCAATTGTCATTTCCCCTTTGATCAACATATCTGTTAGATGGGTTTTGTTGCCTTCGAGGGAAATTATTATAGGGCCGATTGAAGCTACCCCTACGAAAATTTCTATAATTGTTGGAATTAAATTGTTGAGGACCATTAGATTGCCTCCAGTTCCCTGAAGAAGAATCATTATGAGATGGACCCCCTTTGTTCTGTCCAAAATTATGATTACTCCTCCTATCAAAATTGTGCTGAGCACCTTGAAATTTATGACGAAAATTAGTACCATATGGTGCTGCTGAAGCCACAGGTAAACCTTCGACTTTAGAGTTGCCAATCGTTACATTAGGATGTGCCGTGACATATTGACGACAACATGCTCCATATCTTTTATGTTTGGAGGTTTTCGCTCATGTAGAAAGGAAAGAAAAAGTTTACTAACTGATGACATAACTTTGTCACAAAGCAGTAAGTCAACAATGGCATCATATGTGTGTTCGATTTTTGATAATTCCACCCAACGTGAAAAGGTCAGGCGAATATCTGATATAAAGTCTGAGATATCTTTTCCAGTCTCCGGCAACAGAGACTTGAAGCATAGGAGATAACCTTATCATCCAGTTGGTAATTTTTTAATAGGGCCACTCTGACAACATCATAGTTATTTTTGTCAGTATCTTCCACCGACATCATAACTTTTTGAGCATCACCTGTAAGTAACCTACCAAGTTGATCACAATATTGTGACTTGTCTATCTTATGAGAGTCGCATGCCAATTCAAATCTAGTTAGATAGAATGCAATATCGTCTTGGGTAGGGTTCAAAGCAGGTAATTTAATATCATATGGTTTAATATTTGCCTTATTAGAAGAATTATTTGATTCACCTTGTGAATTGCCCATATTCATCAACTTTATTTTATCCAGCTCCATTGCTAAGACTCTTTCATCTTGTAACATTTTCTCTTTTTCCTTTCTTTCTTCAGCTTCTAGCTTCTGTTTTCTTTCTTCAGCCTCTCTAATTTTTTTATTTTCCATCTCCATTTGGAATTTTCTCTCATCTGCTTCTCTTTGCTGCTGAATTTTTCTCTTTTCAGCCTCTAATTTTTTATTTTCAGCCTCTAATTTCTTTTGTTCCATCTTCATTTGAAATTTCCTCTCATCCGCTTCTCTTTCTATTTTCTGTCTATTTTCTTCAGCCTTCTGCGCCTTGGCATATTCAGCCATTGCAGATTCTTCTAATTTCTCCTCAGTCTTGCCAAGGGATTTCCCTTGTGCAATAAAGTAATCCAATGTAGACATTATGTCTAATTATATGAGATCAGTAACTATATAACTCACACTGTCCCAACTCAGTGGCTGACAAGTCTTTTCTCAAGAACTTGTAAAATTAATTTAACTTTCAATACTACAATAAATGATCAATCTACTTATTGTGCATAACAGTAATGACAGTATATAACAACAATGAATGACATCAACAAATAAGACAAAGACAGAATATAAATAACAAATGAAAACGTTCGCAGAGATCAAATAAACAACAAAGCAAAACTAAAGTAGAATGTTACAAAGCATGTAACGATAGCTGCAAATCACCAACAAAACAATCGACTACACAGTGTATAAACGAAAAGGTGTAAAGAAATAAATGATAGGAAGGGGAGGCAGACAACTACAAACAAATTAAACAAAACTAAAGAACAGAGAAAAATATTACAAAAACAACATAGGACAGCTCGTCACAACTAAACAAATATATCACAAATAACCAACACAGTGGACAAAAAACGACAGCAACAAAAAGTCGCTGGCAATTTCCACTGCGGGAAATTCGCAATAGTCCTTAAAGAATGCTGTCGTAGACCCTCGGTAAAGTGGGATATTCTACGACAGTCACCACCCAACCAAACCCGCTGAAAAAGAACATATATAACATAAAAAAGAAAGAAACATGCAACATAAAACAAGGAATATAAATGGTATGTGCAGATAGGACGGCTTAACTACCATACATACAGAGGCACAGTTTACAAAACATATAGCCACTTATCTTAACTGGCGGAAAAAAATCTTGGCCTTGAGAGTAACAACAATGAAGTCCTCAGCAACCACCGTTCAGTGAAGAGAAGATCCAACGCTGAAGGAATACAGCAATGACGAAAACAGGCACTGTCCTCCAAACTAACATCAACGATGAAAACAGGAACTGTCAACACAGGTGCAAGTACCGACATCTGACGTTGGCTGGAACAATCTATTCTTGGATAGTAACGAACTGGTGTAGGAACCTTCTGGACAACACCGGGTATTTGCAGTCGAAAATGCCAAAAGTTGCAAAGATGCCAGGAAGACGATAATGTCAATGACAAATCAACACAGGAACATCATAGGAAGACATGGTGCATTGGTAACGCCATATTGCATTTCACAGTGACATGGACATCACACGATAGTGTCAATGGAACATTGATCAACATCATCAAGGACGTAACGAAAAAGTTCAATGGATCATGAAATACGAATGTCGTATGGGTTTCACACCCTGTGAATCTGGCCTACCACTGTAGGAGTACTTGTTCCCTTATATTTCATGGTTCACAGGCCATACTGGCCATCACTGTAACATCTTGATTCCACTGTATCTAGTTTCTTTATGGAACTGTAACGTGTTGCTATTTCCAACCACTGTAACAGTACTGTAACATGTAATGGGATGAGGATGGCCACCAGCATAACAGTTCTCTCTGCAATCACTGTAGAACTATAAATTCAGGTGAACAGTGGCCACTACTGTAGAGGATTGTATTGTAATGATGAAGATGTTGAATGCAGTAGTCATGAAGCATTGAAAACGACTGGACGTTTCAAACAGTTTATTACAGGACAATGGCGACATACGTTGACATCAAAATATACTGTCATTCGGACAAGGTTCAAGCACATGGACATAACAAAAGTTCAATTTATCTGGAATCAATGAATCTCGAGTAGCCTGCATGTATCGCAGTGCTAGTAGCATGTTACTCTATATTCAAGTACTCAATGTTAATCTATATATATATATCTTCTGTCTTCTCATCGACCACACAGGTCATATAATTCTTGCTACAAATCAAGCCGCACGGATGGCGGGCTACCAAAAAATGTTTAATCTCCTCCTGTCTTTTCATCGACCAAACAGGTCATATAACTCTTGCTGCAAATCAAGCCGCACGGATGGCGGGCTACCAAAAATGTTTAATCTCCTCCTGTCTTTTCATCGACCCAGCAGGTCATATAATTCTTGCTACAAATCAAGCCGCACGGATGGCGGGCTACCAAAAATGTTTAATCTCCTCCTGTCTTTTCATCGACCCAACAGGTCATATAAATCTTGCTACAAAATAGCTCAAAAATTCTTTTACCTGTACTGCTGTCCAGGAATAAAACACAAACACATTTTTCACATCCTTGGCTTATAAAACATGCCATAATTATCACTGGGAAAAAACTCAGCCATCTCTTAACACACAAAAGGCTCCATTCCCCGTGGACACAGACAGAGAGGAAAAAATGCTGAACTCCTGTCAGCACAAGAAACTCTGGTCGACTGCCTAGCCAAGACAGTCTTCCGGACCAGCAAAAACCTTGGCGCATGCGCGAATACATCGCGTGACATGAATTCGTTCACTACAGGAATGTACTGGAAACTGTTCTAAGAAAATCTACGAACAGAACCTTATATGGCCATATAGCTGGACAATAGTAAGCCCAAGGGGATATAACAACTAAATCACCCTTATTCCAGAAAATATATCTACAGGTAAACTCCCTTAGACCACAAATATTTAAAAAAAAGTATAAAGAGGGCACATTCCTAACTTAAAACAAACTGACTCTTAACAATGACCTTCTCCAATTGACATGAGGGAGAAACTGTATGGTGATGAGCTTCATAACATATATATATATATATATATATATAAATCCAAAAAAGTCTGGAAGTATTACAAGTCCACTTATAAAATATACTGTGGTACTAGATTGTGGCACATCACACTCGTGGGATAGAAAGATTTAAATTATAATATTTGTTTGCTAAAGTCTTACAGATTCTTAAGCTGGAAATAGAAATTTGCACCATTTACATTCAAATCATGAATGAAGTTTGTTGTTAATACCTACCTTCATCATGTCCACATGAATCAAACAGTTCTTCATTCAGAATCCTTGGCATTTTCAAGGAGGTATTATTTTGTATATGATTACTTGTACAGCTGTTGCTACAGTTAGTCTGTAATAAAGTAGTAACAAACTGCTAAACAGCAAAATAGAGGAAATACATTTCGATTTTTAAAAATAGAGGAATACATTTTTTTGTTCATAAAAATAAGTTCAGATATTCAACTTGCTTTTGCTCATTTGTTTTGCTGGCATTATACTGATGTAAATCTGTTTTATATTAATGCTGAGCTAATTTTATAACCTCAGTGACAGCATCATAGCACTGATATGTTTCTGACAGAGAGGATGTCTTACAACATCATAGCACTGATATGTTTCTGACAGGAAGGATGTCTTACAACATCATAGCACTGACATGTTTCTGACAGAAAAGATGTCTTACATAAGTATATAAACAATAAAATGGTACTGAATCAGTTCTACAAATTAACGGTTCACAGGAAACAAGGGACGTTTCGGGTTTTACCCTTCGTCAGCCACAGTTACAAACAGGTGACAAGGACAAGAATTACATATAGGTACTACAAAAACATACTATCATGCGAAATATACATACACCAAATGAGTGATACAAGCAGATGGAAAAAGTAAACAACCACAGTGATGAGTAAAAAAAAGAACAATAATAATACAAGAAAATCGTAAAATCTGAAAGAAATACCAAAGCAAGAAAGTAAATAATCAACGAAATGAAAAAAAGAGAATGAACAAAACTTTGGAACAAGTAAAAGGTCACTTAGCTAGATCCGTAGATGCTTGGAATAGAACATTGAGGTACCTTGTCCAAGAAATTGTCTAAGGAAGTGACGTATAAGATAGCAACAATTTAAAAAAATTCAAAAGGATACGAAATGAATCAAAATAAAAACATGAGAAGATAGATCGAAAAAACAACAGTGCTCTGATCCCTTCCACAGGAGGATCTCAGCACAGTGCACAAATTCTGCAGCACCAGCAAGGATCACAATGTGTGCATACATGAATCACATATTATTTAAATAGCTTTATGGTGGGTAGGCTTTGCCAATTTTTACCAGGGTAGCGGCCCCATGGCCTTCTCTTTTACGATTTTCAACGCCTGAGAGATTTTTAATGTATGCAACTTGCACACAGGACCTCCTATTTTTTTCACCTTATATGAGAAGGCTAGGCATCTGATGTGGCTACTCATGAGATCAGGTGGGAGTATGACATCATAAGGACCCACTAATTGTGAAAAAATGTCCATCACGAAAATTGTTGAACCTGGAGTGTGGGTTGGCTATCAGCAAATTCACAGACACAAATATATTGCCTGTACTGAGAACTAAATCTGGTACCTTTAGAATTAGAGGTGGACACCATACCTCTTAGTCACTCAAACCCCATGCATGTAAGTAGATAGTTCTATTTCTTCTTTGATCCTTAGCCACACAAACCCCATGTATGTAAGTAGATACTTCTTTTTTGTTCCTTAGTCACTCAAACATCATGTATTTAAGTAGATACTTCTTCTTCTTTGTTCCTTAGTCACTCACACCCCATGTATGTAAGTAGATACTTCTTCTTCTTTGTTCCTTAGTCACTCAAACTCCATGTATGTAAGTAGATAGTTCTTCTTCTTCTTTGATCCTTAGCCACTCAAACCCCATGTATGTAAGTAGATACTTCTTCTTCTTTGTTTCTTAGTCACTCAAACACAATGTATGTAAGTAGATACTTCTTCTTCTTTGTTCCTTAGTCACTCAAACCCCATGTATGTAAGTAGATACTTCTTCTTCTTTGTTCCTTAGTCACTCACACCCCATGTATGTAAGTAGATACTTCTTCTTCTTTGTTCCTTAGTCACTCACACCCCATGTATGTAAGTAGATACTTCTTCTTCTTTGTTCCTTAGTCACTCAAACTTCATGTATGTAAGCAGATAGTTCTTCTTCTTCTTTGATCCTTAGCCACTCAAACCCCATGTATGTAAGTAGATACTTCTTCTTCTTTGTTCCTTAGTCACTCACACCCCATGTATGTAAGTAGATACTTCTTCTTCTTTGTTCCTTAGTCACTCAAACTCCGTGTATGTAAGTAGATAGTTCGTCTTCTTCTTTGATCGTTAGCCACTCAAACCCCATGTATGTAAGTAGATACTTCTTCTTCTTTGTTCCTTAGTCACCCACACCCCATGTATGTAAGTAGATAATTCTTCTTCTTTGTTCCTTAGCCACTCAAACTCCATGTATGTAAGTAGATAGTTCTTCTTCTTCTTTGATCGTTAGCCACTCAAACCCCATGTATGTAAGTAGATACTTCTTCTTCTTTGTTCCTTAGTCACTCACACCCCATGTATGTAAGTAGATACTTCTTCTTCTTTTTCCTTAGTCACTCAAACTCCATGTATGTAAGTAGATACTTCTTCTTTGTTCCTTAGTCACTCAAACCCCATGTATGTAAGTAGATACTTCTTCTTCTTTGTTCCTTAGTCACTCAAACTCCATGTATGTAAGTAGATACTTCTTCTTTGTTCCTTAGTCACTCAAACCCCATGTATGTAAGTAGATACTTCT
The DNA here is from genome assembly GCA_024509875.1 of Oreohelix idahoensis. Classification (NCBI taxonomy): domain Eukaryota; kingdom Metazoa; phylum Mollusca; class Gastropoda; order Stylommatophora; family Oreohelicidae; genus Oreohelix; species Oreohelix idahoensis. The sequence goes on along the minus strand of JAMPIV010020836.1, from coordinate 350,995 downwards.
TCTTCTTTGTTCCTTAGTCACTCAAACTCCATGTATGTAAGTAGATACTTCTTCTTTTTTGTTCCTTAGTCACTCAAACCCCATGTATGTAAGTAGATACTTCTTCTTCTTTGTTCCTTAGTCACTCAAACTCCATGTATGTAAGTAGATACTTCTTCTTGTTTCCTTAGTCACTCAAACCCCATGTATGTAAGTAGATACTTCTTCTTTTTTGTTCCTTAGTCACTCAAACCCCATGCATGTAAGTAGATACTTCTTCTTTGTTCCTTAGTCACTCAAACCCCATGTATGTAAGTAAATACTTCTTCTTTGTTCCTTAGTCACTCAAACCCCATGTATGTAAGTAGATAATTCTTCTTTGTTCCTTAGTCACTCAAATCCCATGTATGTAAGTAGATACTTCTTCTTTGTTCCTTAGTCACTCAAACTCCATGTATGTAAGTAGATACTTCTTCTTCGATCCTTAGTCACTCAAACTCCATGTATGTAAGTAGATACTTCTTCTTTTTTGTTCCTTAGTCACTCAAACCCCATGTATGTAAGTAGATACTTCTTCTTTGTTCCTTAGTCACTCAAACTCCATGTATGTAAGTAGATACTTCTTCCTTGTTCCTTAGTCACTCAAACCTCATGTATGTAAGTAGATACTTCTTCTTTGTTCCTTAGTCACTCAAACTCCATGTATGTAAGTAGATACTTCTTCTTTGTTCCTTAGTCACTCAAACTCCATGTATGTAAGTAGATACTTCTTCTTTGTTCCTTAGTCACTCAAACTCCATGTATTTAAGTAGATACTTCTTCTTTTTTTGTTCCTTAGTCACTCAAACCCCATGTATGTAAAAAGATACTTCTTTTTTGTTCCTTAGTCACTCAAACTCCATGTATGTAAGTAGATACTTCTTCTTCTTCTTTGATCCTTAGCCACTCAAACCTCAAGTATTTAAGTAGATACTTCTTCTTTGATCCTTAGTCACTCAAACTCCATGTATGTAAGTAGATACTTCTTCTTCTTCTTTGATCCTTAGCCACTCAAACCTCAAGTATTTAAGTAGATACTTCTTCTTTGATCCTTAGTCACTCAAACACCATGTATGTAAATAGATACTTCTTCTTCTTCTTTGATCCTTAGCCACTCAAACTTCATGCATGTAAGTAGATACTTCTTCTTCTTCTTTGATCCTTAGCCACTCAAACACTATGTATGTAAGTAGATACTTCTTCTTCTTTGATCCTTAGTCACTAAAACACCATGCATGTAAGTAGATACTTCTTCTGCTTTGATCCTTAGCCACAGACTGTCAAAGCAGTCAGTGGCCATCACACCTGGTGTCATCTTGTAGGGCAGCAACATACTGCTTCCACTTTGTTCAGTCGGTGACCATCCTTCGTACAGGGCTCAATCTTCAGTTTGTTCTTTGCATCTCTGCCTCCATTGTTCTCCACCAAGTTGTTTTTGGTTGGCATCTCTTTTGCTTTCCTTCGGGGGTCTGTAGCATAGCTGTTCTTGTAATGGCATCGGGGTCCCTTCTGAGGAAGTGGCCAACCCAACTCCAGTGTCTGCCAGATATGATGGAGTGCATGTCTTCTTGGTTACTCTGAATAAGTAGTTCTTGTTTGGTAATGGCATTCAGCCAACAGATTTAGAGAATTTTCCTTAGGCAGACTGTGTGGAAGGATGACAGTTTTGACATTTCCTTCTCTGTTACTCTCCAACATTCAAAAGGTGCCAAGGTCAAATCACATGCTCCAATTTACCTAGATGTAAATGGGTACCTGACTCAGCTTTGAGTTAGGGAAGGAAAAGGCAGTGAGGAAGTGGAGTAGTGTTAGAGACTTCATTATACTAGGTCCAGCATCGAGAGGTTGGGTGACCAGTTCCCTTCCTTGCTGTCTTTTCCACCCCTAACCCAGAGCAATGTCAGGTACCCATTCACAGCTGGGTAGACTGGAGCATGACAATACTTTGAACTGATCCCAGCAGCTTAGCCTCAAGAGAATAGTGCTCTAATCACAATGACTAGGTAAACATTGTAAAGTGTTTATTATTAATTGTCTAAACTTTGATTCACTCTGATGAGGTAAAGATTAGTAAGTGATTACTACTAATTTAATTAGCTTGAATCACTCAGACTAGACAAACTTTGTAAGTATTTACTACTAATTTTGTTAGCTTGATTCACTATGACTAGGCAAACATTGGTAAGTGTTTACTACTAATTTTGTTAGCTTGATTAACTCTGATTAGACAACCATTGTTAAGTGTTTACTACTAATTTAAAATCTCACTGGATTCTCTGAGGACACCCTCAAGCATGTCAAAGGAGGTAGCTAATATGAACTTATGCTTGGGGTTATGCATGGATGCATATCTGGAGTCATCCTTATATGACCACCAGCTATGCACAATTCTACAATATACGTACATGGAAGTGAACCTATGTCTGTGAGGCTAATTACATCCTCATTAACTCTTGAAATCATTCACACACTTCCAGGCATTCCCCCTGTGGGGAAACTTGCTGAGAACCCAGCATTGCACACTAAGCTTGGAGAAGTCACTTGAGCATCAGGCATAATTCTTTGGCTTTGACTTGGTTGACTGCATGTGGGAGAATCCGTCGTGAATTCTAAATCTCAATGCGCCATTCATACAAAAACAGCATACCATACTAAATAAAGTGTATGCTAGATGGACCAATGAAATGGCACCACTATTCATGTATCTTTACAAACGTATTAGGCATCTAACAAGGCCGGACACCAAATCTGTGTTACCGAGTTGGGTATGGAATTAAATTATAGGACTATGAGTGAAGTACCGCATAAAAGAGGTCAGTAATTCACTAATGGGACTGTACCTTTATAAGAATGTGCAAAGATTTCCATGGAAAGTGTTATACTAACACAGAAATTTTGAGTGGAATGCATTGAGACATCAGGCAAGTCAAAAATTTTGCCTATGAAAAGATGGACGAAGTAAAGGAAAAGACAATTATCTAGAAAGATAAAGAATAATCCAGGGTGTACTTTAAGCCTAAGATGAAGGAAATCACTCCCGGAATAAAGAAGATATGAATATTTCTAATTTTCCATAAATACATAACTCGACAAAATTATGCCTGCATTTGAGAACACAAACATACTTCAGTCTTATTGTTCTCCAAGACATTCGGCCCTGACCTATATAAAGACCAGAGCCGGATTAACGTAGTAGCACAAGTAGCATATGCTACGGGCCCCGCGCTTTTAGGGCCCCCGCGCCAATAAATATGTACATAATTTGTTGGTCATCTTCTAATACGAGCGTTGATGGGAAGGAGCGAAGCTTCTGACCTGGTTGGATGGAAAGTCTACTGACCCCCCAGCCTCGCAATGACATGTCATTGGGCCAAAATAGCTGGAAAGCTCGAGTGCCGCTAATTAGAGAGAAGAAAAAAAATACGAGCGTTAAACCAATGATCTTGTGATTTATGCCATTTTTAGCGCCTTTTCATTTGGTGTCACAAAATTGTGAGAGAAAGAGCATAAGAGGGTGACTAGTGTGACTCTTCATTATTTTAATGTTAACTGTTTGCGGACAGAACCCATTTAAGTGGCGTTGAAAATGTGGTCACGTTTGGACGGAAGCCACTTTTTTGGCTCTAGGCGACTGCCCCTCTATATTTGTTTCGTTCTTTGTGAAATGAATTTGCATTAACAATAAAAACTAGAATTTAGGAAACGGAAACTTCCTGTTTTAATTGAGATATACGGCGTGCTCGCACTCTCTTTCGATCTTGATTAAAATTTCTTGATTTGTAAGGTTAGAAAACTCAAAAAATGAGCAGTAGACACAGAGATATTGGACGTAATTATGCTTCTGGAAGTGAAAAACGTAAAGCGAAGGAAGAAAAAGAAAGAAGAGATCAACTTGTGATATCAAACACAAAAGCTGACAGAATATTTTGATATTCATGGTGCTGGTACTCTAACCGCTGAAGCTGGAAGTACAGGAACAACTAGTACTAGTGCAGGCTGTGCAGCAGAAAACATACAGCAAAACCCAGTATACACTGAGTCTGAATGTGAAAGAATAAGTGAAACGAAGAAGTACTCTAATGATATTAGTGACTGGCCGAACAATATAGATGACTGTGAGCGTGTATATTGCATATCCAAGGGAAGTGAAAAATGTCAACATGTTGATAGTGCCTTCTCTTCATCCGTGCGATTGTATGACACTGAAAAGAAAACTCGATACTGTCAGAAGTCTTATTTTACACATATTCATAAACTTACAAACAAGCAACATGCAAGAAAATGGTTATGCTATTCAGAAAGTAAAGGGCGCCTATTTTGTTTCCCATGCAAGCTTATGAGTTCAGAATGTTCATCAAAGTTTACTGTGGAAGGGTTTAATGACTGGAAAAATGCAAGCAATCTATTGCGTCGACATGAAGAAAGCTCCTCACATAGGCAAGCTTTAATTTCACTGTTGATGCCCAAAAACAAAGGTGAACGTGTCGATTCACATCTTGTGAAACAAATGGACATTCAAGAAAAGTATTGGCACAAACTTCTAGAGCGAATTATTAAAGTTGTGAAGTTTTTAGCAGAACGAGGCCTTTCATTTCGTGGCAGTGATGAAATTGTCGGGTACCCTTATAATGGGAATTACTTAGGGTTGTTAGAATTACTGGCCAAGTTTGACCCTTTTCTGGCAGAGCATATAAGTACTCATGCAAACAAAGGATTTGGACATACATCATATCTATTTAAAACAACGTGTGAGGAATTCATCAATCTGATTGGATCCAGCATACTGGATCACATTCTCTGTGAAGTGAAGAAATACAAGTATTATTCCGTTTCATTGGATTCTACTCCAGATATATCTAATGTGGACCAGCTGACTTTGACTCTGCGCTATGTTTTGCCATCTGGACCAGTTGAAAGATTTGTGACATTTTTGGATATGGAAGGTCATAGTGCTGAACAGCTTACTAAAAGTGTACTTAATTTTTTAAAGGCAAATGACATTGATATTAAAGACTGCCGTGGTCAAAGTTATGACAACACCAGCAACATGAGTGGCAAGTTTATAGGATTACAAGCACGAATTAATTGATAATGATAATTACTATGCAAATTAAAAATGTATGTGTTCAAATATGTTTGTGTTGTTTTATTGTTTTTTTTTTAAATATAGGGCCCTTTTCTTAACATATGCTACAGGCCCCGCACTAGCTTAATCCGGCCCTGATAAAGACGTGTCCATTTTCAAAAGCTTGCCGCAAAAATTCAAACTACAGCGATAGAGCCAGTTCTGTTAAGGAGACTCCATTGCCTTATGCATCTGAGAGCAGACTGAATAGCCATTAACTGCTCGACTGTATGTACTTGAGGGTAAGAAATAATATATATACTAAATGGGAACAACTGAGAACAGCAATGACAGAAGCAGCTGTAGCGACCACTGGATACCTAGTACATAAAAAGAAAAAATGGATGAGAGAAGATACTTGGGATAAAATACAAGAAAGGAAAACAGCAAAACTTAAACTACTAGCGGCAAGTACACATAATGCAGTTGAATCTTGCAAACTAACTTATAACTTGTTAAATAAAGAAGTGAAGACAAAAACTCGAAGAGATAAAAGAATTTCATCAATGAACTGGCCGTAGAAGCTGAAAATGCTGCAAGAACTGGTAATAGTAGGTGCGTTTATCAAATTACAAAACAACTATGTCACCAGCCTACTGATATGGAAACACCTGTTAAAGGTAAATTAGGGAATTCAATACCAACAGAAAAAGAACAAATGAAGAGATGGGCTGAGCACTTCATGGAGGTGCTAAATCGACCACCACCAACAGTAACACCTGATTTTAATAATGAAACACCCACAACCACCTTGCCAATAACTTGCGATGAATTCACGCTGGACGAGATCAAACAAGCCGTTAAAAGATTTAAAAATTTTAAAGCTGCTGGAGTTGACGAAATTTCAGGGGAAATGATTAAAGCAGTTAATGACAACAACCTCTTGAGAATTTTAGATATTATAAATGAAGTATGGAGAGAAGAACAACCACCACAACAATGGAAAGACAGTATTATTGTAAAGTTACCGAAGAAAGGTGATCTATCAGACTGTAATAACTGGCGTGGTATATCTCTATTATCAGTACCTGGAAAATTATTATGTTGCATGATGTTAGAAAGACTTAAATTGCATGCTGACGAAAAGATCAGAGAAGAACAAGCGGGTTTCAGGCCGAAACGATCATGTATTGATCAAATATTCACACTAAGAACAATTATAGAAGAATCAGTGGAAATGCAATCGCCACTTATTATCACCTTCGTCGATTTTCAAAAAGCCTTTGATAGTCTACACCGCCCATCATTGTGGAAGATACTTACAATCTATGGTTTTCCAACAAAATATGTGAATATAATCAAAGCGCTATATGACAATGCAAGATGTTGGGTTAGAACAAATAAAGGGAATACAGAATGGTTTACAGTAGAAACAGGGGTGAAACAAGGCTGTATTATGTCACCACTACTTTTTGGAATAGCTATTGATTGGGTTATGAGAAACTATACCCACAATGAACAATTAGGTATAAAATGGAAAATTCCTGGGGGACCTGGATTTCGCAGATGATTTAGCATTCTTAAGTTCAACACCCAGACAATCCCAAGAAGCAGTAAATAATTTTTGTCATCTCTCGGTTAAAATAGGTCTCCAAATAAATGCCTCTAAAACTAAAGCTATGAACTTTTCTAACGAGACCTTTGATATCATCTTGAACGGGGAAAACCTACAGAAAGTTGAAAGTTTCAATTATTTAGGCAGTAAAATGACTCAGGATGGTGACACAACAAGAGAAATCCATACTAGAATTGCTTTGGCAGCTAGCGCCTTCAATAGATTATCTAACATTTGGAAATTACGATCATTGAATATACATACTAAGCTTCGTCTGTTTAATTCAAATGTTATCTCAGTGTTAACATATGGCTGTGAGAGTTGGAAAATAACAAAATCATTGGAGAACAAGCTGAATACATTCGAGAACAAATGTCTTAGAAAACTCATGAACATCAGTTGGAAAGAATTCAAGACTAATCGACAAATAAGAGAAGACTCTAGGCAGAAATATGTCTCCGACTATATAAGGAAAAGACGATGGTCATATATTGGTCATGTCCTACGAATGCAAAACAATAGAATACCACTACAGGCGCTCACTTGGGTTCCTGAGGGTAAGAGGAAAAAAGGAAGACCAAAAGAAACACTCAGAAGAACAATAATAAGAGAAGGAAGAACGTTGGGCCTAAATAATGTGCAAGAGCTAAGAGGAGTGGCGTCACAACGAACAACCTGGAGAGCACTGGTTTCTGCCTGTTGCGCCATGTTTGGTGCTTAAAGAATTTATTATTATTATTATTATTATATATATATATATTTCTAATTAATTAATCAAATATTGCTGTAGGTAGTGTATAACTGTAGTATAAACCACTGTGACATTATTGGAAGCAATCCAAGCCTGTGTATATTCAGATAAATTGAGAATGGAAGCAGAAAGTATGTTGATAGTTTTAGAAATGCATTTAAAGAAGGAACGAAGAAAAGTACTCAAATTACTGTTTTGATTATGATTTTATTTAATGTTTTCCACAATAATTGTATGGAGGCGAATCATGGACAGATAGCTGTAACCAAGGAATTGGAAAAAGAGTGTATTCACAGTGGAATGAATTGTGTTATTGCTGATTTATTATGCCCTGTGCGTCTACCTGCACATTGTCTGACACTTGTCTCTTATCACCTACATCTGTGGTAGAGAGATGGAGATTTACAATACAGTGGTTAACCAGTTATATTTCAGGTTACCCCCTTTAACCAACTTGTACCTTTAAGGAGCCAGATTCAATTGAAGAAGCTAGTGGTGCACCAGCCCTTTAAGTCTAGACGGACAGCAACATAGTTACCTTGAGACCTGGAAGAATCACATCTGACAGTTCCTCTCCAGAGCAGTATTGTGAAGGACTCCAAGAAAAGTGAAGATAATAGCTACTGGCTACTGACCAGTGTATAACAGTACTACCACAATAAAGCAAATAAGACAGTATGATAAAAAGTCAGTGCATCTAGATAGGCAAATTCACAAATCAGTGATTGACTTTATTTCATATTAACTGTGAAGAAACCTTATTGATCCTAAATAAATACAGTCTACAACAAGATTAAGTTCAACCAGGAAAGGGGCACTATCCTTAGCAATATACAGACTGTAGATATTTGTGAATATTTGACAAGTAATTTTATTAATTTTATCTCAATCAATTTTGAGTTCAGTGAAAATTTCATAAGAAAAGAAAACTTGTACAAAATAAATTGTAAATTTTACCAACAGACTTACTTGGATTATTTAAGTTAAATTACAGTTCTTGTTGGTTAATAGTTTAATATAATACCCCTAGCAGAGCCTTAACACTATAAACAGAGGAGGATCTTGAGAGAAGCATTTAGGAACCTAGGATAATACACTATCATCATACCTTGGAACTTATACAGCTTGATCTTACCTCTGATGTCCATACACCCTTACTCTTTTCAGAGAACGGGGTATTTCTTATAAGACCAGTCTATTATCTGGCACTATTGATATCACCTGATACAACTTTGTGTCCAGGATAGCTTTTATCTAAAACTATAGTAACCTCTCGAGACACTGGTGTCTCAGTATGAGATACCTTTATTACACTGAGGTCTTTTCCTTGAGACATTCAGGCTTATGGGTATCACTTACATCTTCTGAGTTAGCAGTAGGAGAATATTTTTAATAACAAAAATTAATTTTAGTAAAAAGTAGAAATAAATAAAGCATTTTGAAGTACCATTGAGTACAAACCAAAATTGTGGTGACTGTGTACACTGACAGTAGTCTTTAATTAATTAGTATTTGTATTAATTGTTGGTTTGGTCTAATAAGAGAGTTTGAGTGTCTGCAAGATATTATTGTATCAGTATGGCAGACTTGGCAAAATTTTGATCTGCTTCAGTGCAGATGGCAATGGAGCTTGGGTTAAGTGGCGAGTCTCTTATTTAGTATGTCACTACTGGGTGTGACAAGTTTATTGAAAGAGAATATAAGAAGCTGGAAACACAGGAAACTTCAGCTGAAAGCTGAGGAAAAGAGATTGCAAATAGAGGCTGAAGCTAAGAGATTGCAAATAGAGGCGGAAGATAAGAGGTTGCAAAGGGAACATGAAATAAAAATGAAGGAGCTTGAACTTCAAGAAAATGTTACTGGTAATGGAAGTAGTCCAACTACTTCTAACAGTAGTGCCAGTCAAAGCACCTCAAATAGAGCCATGAATTTTCTTGTGGATCCATTTGTGGAGGAAGATGATGCAATAGAGGCATAGCTGGATAGATATGAGAGATTGGCCACTAACTATGACTTAGAGAAGGAAAAATGGAGCCTTAAGCTATCACAGGGGTTGAGGGGAGTTTCTTATGATGTATATGCAAAACTCAGAAAAGAAGACCAAGAAGATTATGAAATCTTGAAGCAGGCAATGCTGGTTTGATATGAAAAGAACTCAGAATCTTATAGGAAGAAATTCAAACGGCTAAGCTTCTTCCTGGAGAATACTACCACCATGTCTCAGCCAGATTAGAAACATATTTGGAGAAGTGGACTACTCTGGGAAAATGTCAAGATCTAAAAGAAATGGTCATGATGGAACGAGTGAGAGAATCTATGCCTCCAGACATGAGAGAATTTCTTATGGAACAAGGAGCAGAGAGATTGGGAGAGATTTTAACAGTTGCTGAGAGATATCAGGCAGCTCTGGCAGAAATAGCAGGAATTAAGAAGAGATGAGGAGAAAGTAGTAGGCCACCACAAAACCAGAATACGTTTGATAATAGAGAACAACACAAATAAAACAAGGGTATGACAAACCTAAATGTGACCATAGAGACAGGAACCCTCAGGTACAAGATAAGAAACCCTATAAACAGGGTGAAATGTGGTGTAAAATTTGCAAAATGAACAACCACAACACTTGGGACTGTAAAAGGAAAAATCCTCTACATCATGCTGCATGTCTCTCAACAGGGAACAAGGGAAAGAAGGGACTGTAAATGAGTCAGAATTTCCAATTGACTTCTGGAAAGACATGACACTGGGAAAGACTAGAAACCGGCTGACTGGGTTAGCACCCCCCTCACCCCCTCCCCCTCCCCCCCCCCCCCTATAAGCTGTATTCAATTCTAAAGGACCCAAAAATAATAGATGCCCCCAGGATTCACCGAAAGGGGGGGGGGAAGAATGATGAATCCACATGCGCCTCATTGGAATCGACCAGACCCGTTACACGGACTTCGAGCTCTGAACAATGGCTGGAATTTCCATGTGCCTGTGGTAGGGAATTCTCTACTCAGAGAGGAATGAAAATCCACCGAACGAAAAAGGGGTGTGGGAGGTCATCTGGGGGAGATAATCAGCACTCTGTCTTGACGGATAAGACGTTAGAAGAACGCAGCCAGGAGTCAGTCCACAGTGCTGAGTACATTCAAGTTGATCTGCCTGATGATGATCTCATACACTTCTTGGATGGGAAGAGAGATGCAATCAAGTTTCCACCTGCCAGTGCAAAAGGGCTTTGGGAACAGCTGGACGAAGCCTTGGCAAAAGAGTTGGATAGCAACCTGAAGCAGATAACTTTGGAGAAGCTGGAAATCTTCGGTGACATAATATATCTGCACTGTCTCAAAGTGTTCGGAGTGAGGGAGGCAAGGGAAAGTAACCCACCACGAAAAAGTAGAAGAAAAATTAAAATAGAAGAAATCAGGAAACAGAAGAAGCATGCCCGAAAACTTTTCAAGAACGCAGTTGCCACAGAGAAGAAAGGGTTATGACAGGTTTGGGAGCACCTCAAAGGCCAACATAATGCCCTTTGTAGAGCAGAAAGGTTGTGCAGGAAGAGAAGGAAGACTCGAAGGAATAGGGAAAGATTCTTCAGGGAGCCCTTCAAGTTTGCCAAAGAACTGTTTGAGCAGCCACGGTCGGGTACGCTAAACATCAGGAAAGAAGACCTGGAAGAACACCTTAGAATGACATATTCAGATGGTCGCAGAGATGAGCCGCTCAGCAGCATGGCAGGCCTTAAATGGCCGAGTAAGCCAGGAGCTGAATTTAACACCAAGCCCCCAACGGTGCAAGAGGTAGAAAGCATTGTCCAGAAAGCTCGGTGCAAGTCAGCTCCAGGTCCTAATGGTGTTCCATATGTGGTGTATAAGAGATGCCCTGAAGTGCTCAAACGACTGCTCCGTTTACTGAAGAATGCGTGGAAAACCCAGCTTGTAAGCAAGGAATGGAGAAAGGCGAACGGAGTCTACATCCCGAAGGAGCAAAATTCCACAGACATCAGTCAGTTCAGGCCAATCTCACTACTCAATGTGGAAGGGAAGATATTCTTCTCAGTGATGGCGAAAAGACTCACTACATACCTCCTGGCAAATGGGTACATTGACACTACCATTCAGAAAGGAGGTATCCCAGGTACACCAGGATGTCTAGAGCATGCCACAATGATCTGGGAAGCAATCCAAAAGGCAAAGTCTGACAGAACAAACCTCCATGTAATCTGGTTGGATCTAGCGAATGCTTATGGATCCGTTCCACACCAGATGTTGTGGCAGGCCCTAGAAATGTATCATGTTCCACAAGAGATTGCAGCAATGCTGAAGCTGTATTTCGCAGGGTTTGCTGTCAGATTTTCAACCAGAGAGTACACAACGAAGTGGATTGGCCTTGAAGTTGGGATTGCGATTGGGTGTACCATCTCTCCGATACTATTCGTGATGGCTATGCAGGTAATCCTCAATGCGGCTGAAGGAATGGCTATAGGTCCAAAGCTCGGTGGAATGTGTCACATGCCACCGCTCAAAGCATTCATGGATGACACAACAATTCTGACATCAGATGAACATCAGGCCCGGAGGATGTTAGCACGCCTGGATGAACTAGTCAGCTGGTGCAGAATGAGCTTCAAACCCAAGAAGTCGAGAAGCCTATCAGTCAGGAAAGGGAAGATAGCAGAGGACATATTCATGGTTTCCAACCAAAGAATCCCTACTGTCATTGAGGAACCTGTTAAAAGTCTTGGCAGGGTGTACGATGCCTCATTAAAAGACTCGAAGGCAGTGCAACAGACAATAGAAATGGCAGACAGAGGGCTACAGATCATAGACCAAAGCAGACTCCTGGGAAAGTTCAAACTGTGGTGCCTCCAGTTCATGTTGATACCGAAGTTGCTGTGGCCACTGCTTATATATGAAATAAGCACAAGTACAGTGGAAGCTATAGAGCAGAAGGTCAACAAGTTCATGAGAAAGTGGCTAGGGGTACCACCAGGTCTGTCAGATGTAGCACTGTACTGCAAAAAGTCAAAACTTCTGCTTCCTTTCAAGTCAGTTGTTGAAGAGTACAAAGTTGGAAAGGCAAGGCTTGCAATGATGCTACGCGAGTCAGCTGATGACGTGGTTAAGTCCATTCAGCCCACACTGAAAACGGGAAGGAAGTGGAGAGTGGAAGAAGCTGTTGATGCTGCCCAAGAGTCACTCAAACTGAGGGAGGTAATCGGATACACACAAACGAATAGACGGGGATTTGGTCATGGAGACATCCGCTGGTGGTCCAAGGCATCAAGCAGGGAGCGCAGAGACATGGTAGTTCAGGAGATACGAGGAGCTGAGAATGATAAGAGGTTGCAAAAAGCAGTGCAGCAGGTCCAACAAGGCCAATGGACTACATGGGAAGGAGCCCTGCAGAGGTCCTTGACATGGAATGATATATGGCATATGGCACCTCTTAGGCTCAGCTTCGTTGTTAGATCAATGTATGACCTGCTGCCGTCGGCCACCAACCTTGTGAAATGGGGAAAGTCGGATGATGAGCAGTGCCCCCTGTGCCAGGGGAGGCAGACACTCGAACACGTGCTCTCAGCGTGTAAGGTGTCATTAGGGCAAGGGCGATACACTTGGCGCCATAACAAAGTGCTAAATGAGCTTGCTGCAACAATAGATCTGGCAAGGATGAAGGCGAATAGCAAACCCAGGCCGAGCACCGCAAATACATACTTTCTGAGGGCAGGAAAGTCAGCACACCCCAAACCGAGTAAACCTGGTAGCAGTTTACCATCTCTTCTTGACTGTGCAAACGACTGGGAGATGGCGGTAGACCTACCTGGACGAGGGGCATATCCAGAGAGTATCAGAAAATCGCGGAGACGGCCGGATATAGTGCTTCATTCTTCAGCAACGCTTCAGGTCATACTGATTGAACTGACCGTGCCATTTGAATCCAGATTAGACAAGCAACATTCGTTCAAAGCGGCCAAGTATAGTGATCTGGCTGCGGATCTGAGACACGAAAAGTTCACTGCAAGGATCATGGCTGTTGAAGTGGGCACAAGAGGGCTTGTGGCTGCATCAGTGTATGATCTATTGAAACTGTTGGGGCTGAGGGGACAGTCGAGAACAAGGGCACTGAAGAGGCTTATTGAAACTGCCGAAAAGGCATCAGGCTGGCTGTGGAACAACCGCAATGGGCAATGGAAATCGTGACAATAAACGCTGCAGTACAGAAAACACCAGGAATTTTTCTAAGTCCACAATACGCTGAGTTTTTTGGTGTACTAGTGAACGGGCTGTGACTGAGGGGCAACAGGCGGTGTACATTATAGGGGTGTCTGTGTCAGAATTTCAGTGTTGAATGCGCAGTGGCTAGACTCGTTGGCTTCGCGATGGTGTCTCAGTGTGTGCAATGGAACGAACAGAATAATTTATCTTCTCTTTGTTACTTTCACAATTGCCTCCACGGCTGGCGGAGTTGTGGATTGAAGTTGCTACCATAACTGAAATGGGTTCATTTTCAATACAAGACAACAGGAGGCTGAGATGCTTGGGAGTCATGACCCAAGTGGGCCCCCCCCCCCCCCCCCCCCCCAGAGTGTAAAGGAGTATATTGGGCCGAAACACTTGTCGGACAGGGGGACTTCTGATGATGATCAGATTGCTTCCTGTTGTATCGCTTTGTAAAGAGTTTCCTATCAGAATAGCCTTCATCATCCCCCTGTGTGTGAAGAAGTAACTTGTAATGGCACTACTATCATGTGCTTCTATGATACTGAAATTGGATTTTGACTTGGTCGTGAGTTCTACCCTGGTGCATCCTGACCAATAAGCTACAGAAATGGTGGAGATACAAGGAGCAACCAAGGAGATAGCAACCATGACACTTCCCATAGCTAGGATCAATGTCAGGACTTGCTATGTGGAAGGAGTGATTAGAGCAGCAGTGATAAAGGAACCAATCTACCCTCTGATACTGAGGTGTAGATATGTGTTTTTTGGGAGATCCCAAATGACCTGTGATCATGGCAGCAGTAAAGACCAGGTCACAACCTAGGAAGGATGAAGACAGCCCAATAAATACTCATCTAGAGGGGATGAGGAAGGCAAAAGCTGAAGATAGCTCATTAAAGCCTTGTTTTGGCAAATTGCCAAAAAGCCATAACCCCACCAAACAAAAGGAGAATTTTATATGATGAAGGGTTCACTCTACAGGAAAGTTGGAACAGGACCCAATGGGCATGGACAGTTAGTACTGCCATCTTCATATAGGGCAACAGTTATGGAGTTAGGACATGCTATACCCTTTAGTGGACACATGGGAATTAGCACCATGGGACAACGAATAGCATGTCACTATTTCTGGTCAGGTATTACTGATGATATAAAAAAATTATGTAAAATCCTGTCCAGAATGTCAAAGGGTAGCTCCAAAGCACTGGATTGCACCTGCAACTCTGGGAGAAATGCCAATCATGGGAACTCCATTTGAAAGAGTTGCAGTGGATATTGTTAAACTTCTCACCAGAACCAAGAGGAGAAAGCGTTATATTCTTAATCTGGTGGACACATGCTCTATGTGGGAAAAGGCTGTAGCCATGTCATCTATAGATTCCAAACATGTGGTAGAGGCGCTTCTTACAATATTCATTAGGTTAGGTTTTTCCCACTGATAATGGCTCTCAGTTCAAGGGAAAGCTAACTGAGGAGGTATTCAGGATCTTTCATGCCAGGTACTTTCACTGTAGTTCCTATCATGCCCAAAGGAATGGGCAGGTAGAAAGATTCAATGGGACTCTTATTTCTATCCTGTGGAAGCTGGCACATGAGAAGCTTGATACGTGGGATGTCAATTTACCCACTGCATTGTTTGCCTACTGGGAAGTCCCACACAGCTCAAAAGATATGGCACCAGCAGCATTGTTATTTGGCCGGTCCATCAAAGGTCCATTAGAAGCCTTAATGAGGACATGGACATAGAAAGCAGAAGAGACTGTAACCTCATCATATCAGTATGTGAACGAGTTGACATCTCGTTTAAAAACTGGCTGGAAATTAGCAAATGATAATTTAAGGAAAGCCAGAAGGAAACATACTGCTTATTACAACAAGAAGGCGAAGTATAGAGAACTAGCTGTTGGGGAGAATGTGCTTCTTCTGTTACCCAGCAGTAGCAACAAACTTCAAATAGGATGGCAGGGCCCCTACACAGTTCTAGAAAAGCTATTTAGAACCAATTACAAGATAGACAAAAAGGGAAAAGAAAGGGTCTATCATGTGAATCTACTCAATAAGTATTATGATAGAAATGCCTCAGAAGGTGCACATTTAATGACCCTGGCCATAGCTACTGAAATGAAAAATGAACCTCTCACCTCATACCCTTTAAAACCCTGTGAAGGGCAGGTAAAAGTCAGTAACCACTTGACAAAAAGACAATGGGAGCAGATTCAAAAAGTTTTGGAAAAACATATAGACGTGTTAATGGACAAACCGGGGCACACAGACTGTTAGAATATGACATGAAATTACTAGACCCAACACCAATTTGTATGAAAACGTATTCAATTCATTTCGCCAAAGAGCTTTAAAGGGAGAGATAGAGTACTTATTGCAGGAAGATAACATTTCCCAAAGTGAATCACCTTATAGTGCCAGTGTTGTTTTGCTGAGGAAATCCTCTGGTCAACATAGACTCTGCATTGATTACAGGAAATTAAATGCCATAACAGAGTCACAAATGGATCCATTACCGGACACAAATCAGCTGTTTGCCAGGATGAATAAGGGAAAATATTTTTCTAAAGTGGATCTAAGTAAAGGGTATTACTAGATTCCCACCAAGCCTGAAATCAGACCATTGCTGGCCTTTAGCACTTTGGAGGGGCACTATTAGTTCAATATGTTGCCTTTCAGTTTGAAAAATGCTCCGAGTGTTTTCTCCAGGATGATGAGGAAATTACTGGAGCCCTTACAAAACCCAGCTATCAACAATTTCATGGATGATATCCTCATAGCAACAGAAACATTTGAGAAACATCTATCATCTCTAGAAATGTTATTGGATAGACTCAGAGAGGCAAATTTAGCCGCTCGCCCTACTAAATGTTGTATTGGTTGCCAGGAACTGGAATTCTTGGGTCACACAGTATATCAGAGTAATATGACCACAGACCCCAAGAATTTGGAAAAACTACAGACAGCACCCAGACCACAAACAAAGAAGGATGTGAGATCTTTTGTTTCACTATGTGGCTTTTATCATAAGTATATTAAGGATTTTAATAGAGTATGTGCTCCTCTGGCTAATTTCATAAAGAAACGCAATTTAGACAAAGTTGAGTGGACAGCGAAATGTGAGAAGGCATATTCAGACTTGAAGCAAAAACTCACAAGGAGGCCTATACTGAGACTTCCAGATCTGAGTCAAGAATGTATGGTTAGGACTACTGCAAGCAACATAGGGTTAAGGGCAACATTATTGCAAAGATCTCAGTCACAGCCCAGAGAATTGAACCCCATTGCATATGCCAGCCACAAATTGAATAAGGCGGAAAGAAGTTACTCCACAGTTGAAAGAGAATGTTTGGCATTGGTCTAGGTCATAAAAATGTTCCAGATATATCTTTATGGTAGACATTTCGTGGTCCAGTGTGATCACCAGCCACTTGTTTTTCTCGCTCAGACTCGGCATGGTAAAGCAAAGTTATTAAGGTGGTCTCTTTTGATCCAACCTTACTCGTTTACCACTGAATATATCTCAGAATGTTGTTTACGTAGGCACCCACCTGAAGGAAACCAGGAGAGTGAGAAGGAAGAATAAACTTCCTATTGGATGAATGCTTTGTTAGTGATTCCAGAATGAAAGCTCAACCAGATTGTTCACGCTTTTGAATTGGGGGCTTCTTGTCATGAATTCTGAATCTCAATGTGCCATTCATACCAAAACGGCACACCATACTAAATAAAGTGTATGCTAGATGGACCAATGAAACAGCACCATTATTCATGTATGTTTACAAAAGTATTATGCATCTAACATGGCAGGAAACCAAATCTGTGTTACAGAGTTGGGTATGGAATTAAATTATAGGATTATGAAAGAAGTACTGCATCAAAGAGGTCAGTAATTCACTAATGGGTCTGTACCTTTATAAGAATGTGCAAAGATTTCCATGGAAAGTGTTATACTAACACAGAAATTTTGAGTGGAATGCATCGAGTCATCAGGAAAGTCAAAAATTTTGCTGTTTATGCTGCGCTTATGAAAAGATGGACAAAGTAAAGGAAAAGACAATTATCTAGAAAGATAAAGAATATTCAAGGGCATACTTTAAGCCTAAGATGAAGGAACTCACTCCAGGAATAAAGAAGATATGAATATTTCTAATTTTCCATAAATACACAACTCGACAAAATTATGCCTGCATTTGAGAACGCAAACATACTTCAGTCTTATTGTTCTCCGAGGCATTCGGCCCTGACCTATATAAGGACGTGCCCACTTTCAAAAGCTTGCCACAAAAATTCAAATTACAGTGAGAGCGCCAGTTCTGTCAAGGAGACTCCGTTGCATTCTATATCTGAGAGCAGACTGAATAGCCTTTAACAGCTTGACTGTATGTACTTGAGGGAAAGAATGTATACATACATATATATGTATGTACATATGTATGTATGTATGTAAGACACATGCCGTAAAACCTGATTTAACGATAATCAATCGACAGAACAAAACAGCTTTTATAGTAGAAGCAGCAATACCATATGACGCCCATTTAGATAAATGTTACCAACATAAATTTGATAAGTACTATCCATTGACTGCAGAAATTAACGAACTAGGCTATCGTACGCATGTAATCGTACTGATAATTGGTAGTTTGGGTCATGTGCATGCAAAGTGTGTGAGTGGATTAATGTCGCTAGGGTTGCAGAAATTTGAAGCAAAGGTTTTATGTAAATATGTCAGTATCAGTGCAATTGTAGGTTCTTACAGAATATGGAAACTTCGATGTAAAAAACACCCATTTTAAATTGCTGAAATGTTTTCCCCACCGTCTAATCTCAATTGTGCTCTGTCTACTATACCAAACGACTATTGTATTTGATGCTATATTTAATATCTCACTCTACTAGCTGTCAAAGTTTTTTATGGCAAACAAAAATTCTGATAAAACCCCCATGTAGAATCAACTATATTGCTCTACTTGAATGGTATTCCACACACATTTTGTAAATTTCAATAATTCTCATTTTTGGCAGGTTATATCATATCATTATATGCCAATGTCTTTTAGAAAGCTTAAAAAATTGTTATGTATGTGTAACACAAAGGTTCGATGTAAAAACACCCACATATAACTACTTGAGACGTCTTCAACACTTTATGTAAATTCTAATGATTCTCCTATATGCCATGTTGTATCTATTATATCATGTCTGTACATCTTAATGTATTTTATGGAGAATAAAGATTCTGATACGTACGTACGTACGTACGTACGCACGCACGCACGCACGCACGCACGCACGCACGCACGCACGCACGCACGCACGCACGCACGCACGCACGCACGCACGCACGCTATTGTGCCTTTGTTGGTATAATGTTTGAAATTTGGTACATCCATTCAATAAATGTGACACTGTTTCGTATGGGTGGTTACATATTTTGCACATTTTCGTGTATGTCTGTGGGTAGTATAGATGTAAAAGACTTTCGCATTCCAGCAACTGTAACCTCGATCTCACAGCAAATGAAAGTATTTTATCACTTAATTTAACATTAGATAGAAAACTAGATGACAATGAGTGGTTTACATACATACATACATACATACATACATACATACATACATACATACATACATACATACATACATACATACATACATACATACATACATACATACATACATACATACATACATACATACATACATACATACATACATACATACATACATACATACATACATACATACATACATACATACATACATACATACATACATACATACATACATACATACATACATACATACATACATACATACATACATACATACATACATACATACATACATACATACATACATACATACATACATACATACATACATACATACATACATACATACATACATACATACATACATACATACATACATACATACATACATACATACATACATACATACATACATACATACATACATACATACATACATACATACATACATACATACATACATACATACATACATACATACATACATACATACATACATACATACATACATACATACATACATACATACATACATACATACATACATACATACATACATACATACATACATACATACATACATACATACATACATACATACATACATACATACATACATACATACATACATACATACATACATACATACATACATACATACATACATACATACATACATACATACATACATACATACATACATACATACATACATACATACATACATACATACATACATACATACATACATACATACATACATACATACATACATACATACATACATACATACATACATACATACATACATACATACATACATACATACATACATACATACATACATACATACATACATACATACATACATACATACATACATACATACATACATACATACATACATACATACATACATACATACATACATACATACATACATACATACATACATACATACATACATACATACATACATACATACATACATACATACATACATACATACATACATACATACATACATACATACATACATACATACATACATACATACATACATACATACATACATACATACATACATACATACATACATACATACATACATACATACATACATACATACATACATACATACATACATACATACATACATACATACATACATACATACATACATACATACATACATACATACATACATACATACATACATACATACATACATACATACATACATACATACATACATACATACATACATACATACATACATACATACATACATACATACATACATACATACATACATACATACATACATACATACATACATACATACATACATACATACATACATACATACATACATACATACATACATACATACATACATACATACATACATACATACATACATACATACATACATACATACATACATACATACATACATACATACATACATACATACATACATACATACATACATACATACATACATACATACATACATACATACATACATACATACATACATACATACATACATACATACATACATACATACATACATACATACATACATACATACATACATACATACATACATACATACATACATACATACATACATACATACATACATACATACATACATACATACATACATACATACATACATACATACATACATACATACATACATACATACATACATACATACATACATACATACATACATACATACATACATACATACATACATACATACATACATACATACATACATACATACATACATACATACATACATACATACATACATACATACATACATACATACATACATACATACATACATACATACATACATACATACATACATACATACATACATACATACATACATACATACATACATACATACATACATACATACATACATACATACATACATACATACATACATACATACATACATACATACATACATACATACATACATACATACATACATACATACATACATACATACATACATACATACATACATACATACATACATACATACATACATACATACATACATACATACATACATACATACATACATACATACATACATACATACATACATACATACATACATACATACATACATACATACATACATACATACATACATACATACATACATACATACATACATACATACATACATACATACATACATACATACATACATACATACATACATACATACATACATACATACATACATACATACATACATACATACATACATACATACATACATACATACATACATACATACATACATACATACATACATACATACATACATACATACATACATACATACATACATACATACATACATACATACATACATACATACATACATACATACATACATACATACATACATACATACATACATACATACATACATACATACATACATACATACATACATACATACATACATACATACATACATACATACATACATACATACATACATACATACATACATACATACATACATACATACATACATACATACATACATACATACATACATACATACATACATACATACATACATACATACATACATACATACATACATACATACATACATACATACATACATACATACATACATACATACATACATACATACATACATACATACATACATACATACATACATACATACATACATATATATATATATATATATATATATATATATATATATATATATATATATAATTAATTAATCAAATTGTGCTGTAGGAAGTGTATAACTGTGTTATAAACCACTGTGACATTACTGGAAGCAATCCAAGCCTGTGTATATTCAGATAAATTGAGAATGGAAGCAGAAAGTGTGTTGATAGTTTTAGAAATGCATTTAAAGAATTATTTCTTGAAGCAATGGAATACACACAAGGAACGAAGGAAAGAATGAAAGTACTTGAATTACTGTATTGATTAAGATATTACATAGTGTTTTCCACAAGGCTTAATAACTGTATGGAGGTGAATCATGGACAGATAGCTGTAACCAAGGAACTGGAGAAAGATTGTATTCACAGTGGAATGAATTGTGTTATTCATTCATAACCCTTTACTCCCAAAGAAGCATAGGCCTTCAACAAACACATGCCAAGTCCTCCTGTCACGTGCCATCATCTACTGTTATTTTCACATTTTCCTCATCATTTTCACCTCTGTTTCCAGCTCTATTCTCCATGTGCTTCTTGGTCTACTTCTGCCTCTCTTGCCCTGGGGGTTCCAGAACAAGGAATGCCTTGTAATGCTATCAACAGGTTTCCTCAGTGTGTGTCCTATCCATCGCCATCATCTTCTTCTCATCTCTTGTTCCACTGGCACTTGTCTAGTTCTTGTCATCAGTTCCACGTTGGTAACCATGTCATACCATTTTAATACTTTTATTCTATGCAAGCACCCCTTTATGAAAGTCTGTAGCTTTTTGGTTGTTGTCTATGTTGTTCTCCATGTCTCAGAGCCATACAACAGGACTGATTGCACATTTGAGTTGAAGATTCTTATTTTCGTGTTGGATTCATTTTCTCTTGATCTCCATATATTTCCCAATGCAATGAAAGCTCCTCTTGCTTTGTGTATTCTTATTTTGATATCACTGTCTGTCCCTCCAACTTTGTCTATATTGCTGTCAAGATGTGTGCACGATTCTACATCTTTTATTAGTGCTTCTTCAAGTTCAAACCTGTTATCATTACCTGCATTTATTCTCTTTATTTTTGTCTTTTCCCTGTGTATTTTCAGACCCAATTGCTGTGACCTCTCATCGAGTGTTTTCAATTTGTCCTGCATCTGATTACGGTTATGGGACAGAAGAGCCAATTCATCAGCAAAATCCAGATCATCCAACTGCTTAGTCAGAGTCCACTGGATTCCATTTCTGTTGTGTGTTGTCGATGTTTTCATAACCCAGTCTATATCTAGTAAGAAAAGAAATGGAGACAAAAGGCATCCTTGTTGCACTATTGTTCTTATCCCATATGGTTCTGTAAGCTGTCCTTCAAGAAGAACCCTGCATGTCATGTCTTCATATGTTTCCTTTATTAAATTAATGATCTGCAGGGGAACTCCATAATGCCTCACCAATTTTCAAAGTAATTCTCTGTCTACACTGTCAAATGCCTTTTCGTAGTCCACAAATCCAATATATAGTGGTGAATTCCATTCCAGTCTTTCTTCTTCTTCAATCCTTAGCCGCTGATCATCAAAGCAGTCAGTGGCCATCATGCCTAGTGGCGTCTTGTAGGGCAACAACAAATTGATTCCACTTTGCTCGGTCGGCGGCCATCCTACGTAGTGCCCCAAGACTTCACACACCACACCTGTCAACCTTCACAATTTTTTCTTACAATGTACGTATTCTCCCCCCCCTCCCCACCTTCACAATTTTTTTTTTTTTTTCAACAAATATTTTCCAACCCAAGTTTTTTTAAAATTTTAAATTAGAAAATATTTTCTAGCCAACTCCGCCTATGCCGGTCCCAAGCCCGGATGAAAAAGGAGGAGGGCGGCCTGCATGGAGGCAGCCCCTCCACCATGCAAAGGCACAACAGGCCAATCACCTGTTTGTCTTAAACTATGATTACAAGCAATATAAGAGAGAAAACTGGACTGATTCTAAAGGCGACAAACTGGAACGGACTTCGGACTACGACTTATGGAATATGGAACACAAGAAGTATAAATGGGAAAGAAGAGGAGCTGATGGAAGAGATGAGGAAAGCAAAACTAGAAATCCTGGCTATTACCGAAACAAAGAAAAAGGGACAAGGAGTCATGGATCTCGATGGCAACACTCTGCTATACAGTGGTGTACCCACATCTGAAAGAGCTAAAGGGGGCGTGGGTTGCATTGTGGCCAAAAACCAGAAAGATAGTATCAAGGGATGGAACTTTGTCTCGGAGCGCATTATGGTTGTAAAACTAAAAGAAGGAGAAACCACAGTCAACCTGGTCATAGTGTATGAGCCAAATGAGGATGAGAGAGCAGAGGTCAAGGAAGAATTCTTCGAGCTGCTTCAAAGGACAGTGGATGACTGCCTAGATGAAATTATCATGCTCGGAGATTTCAATGCCAGAGTTGGAAATGACCATGCTAGATGGGGTGGAGTTATCGGAAGATATGGAGAAGATACTCTCAATGACAATGGAAAGCGACTCCTCAGATTCTGCAGTGAGCAGAATCTGATCATTACCAACACAAAGTTCCCCCATAAGCGCATACATGCATACACTAGGTGTGAACCAACAAAGAATGAGAAGTCAGTGATCGACTATGCCATTGTTAGGAGGAGCTCATTCAAATATGTCCGGGATGCTAGAGTCTGGAGGGGGCCAGAGATTGGAAGTGATCACTACCTGCTTACAATCAAAAGAACAACTGAAAGAGTTGCTCAGCCTAGGAACTGTCCAGCACCACGCAAGAAACCAAGTAAACGAACGGAAGAAATGAGCATTAAGACCTACAAGCTGAAAGAGCCAGAAATTAAGACCAGATATCAGGGGCTTATTGCTACAGCGGTGAGAAACACAGAAGAACAACCTGATGACTTGGAAACCCTGTGGCTTAAATTCAAGGACATCATAAAGACAGCTGCTGCAGAAGCATGTGGTGAAGTCCGACTTGGGAACAAGAGAAAGAGGACACCTTGGTGGACAGAGGAAGTCAAAGAGAAAATAAGAGAGAAGAAAATGGCATGGAAACAATATTTAGGAGCTAAAAACACAGCAGGACAAATAGAGAAATATAGAGAATATGTGATACTCAGAACAGAAGCAAAGAACAAGGTGCTAGCAGCAAAACAGAAGTCCTGGGAAGAATTTGGAGAAAAGCTAGAAAAGGATGCGCAAGAAAACCAGAAATTGTTCTATAAGACCCTAAAGAACATGAGGAAGGAAAAACAATGCCCTCTTAAATTTATAAAGGACAAGCAAGGCAAATTGCTTACTGCCCCGAAGGAAGTAATGGAAAGATGGAAAGAATATTTCTCAGAACTCCTTGATGGTGAGCAAGGTAGAGCATCAGAAATGATAACCACTAGCACAGAAGAGGATACAAATGGTGATGAAGATGACATAAAGATGGAAGAACTGAAGGCAGCACTGGAGAAAATCAAGATGGGCAAAGCAGCAGGGCATGATGGTATAACACCAGAAATGGTTAAGTACATGGGAGCATCAGGCGACCTATTACTCCTAAGGGTCCTACAGGCAGCATGGTGCAACAAGGCCATACCAAAGGATTGGGAGATTGCCATCATAACACCGATTTTCAAAAAGGGTGACAATCGACAATGTGGAAACCACAGAGGCATATCCCTTCTCAGTGTCCCTGGTAAAATCTACTCTAGAATCCTAGAGCAGAGACTCCGATGCCTAGCTGAGCCACAATTGGATGAAGCCCAGTGCGGATTCCGAGCAAACCAAAGTACTCAAGACCTAATCTTCACACTCAGGCAGCTGAGTGAAAAGGCCCTTGAGTACAAGAGTGAGATCCATCTTTGTTTCATAGATCTGGAAAAGGCGTTTGACAGGGTCCCCTGGAGCAAACTTTGGGACTGTTTGGCAAGGAAGAACATTCCAGCACCTCTGATTCATGCTATACAGAGCTTCTACAAGTCTTGCAGAAATTATGTGAGGACAGCAAACTATAAGTCAGAAGAGTTCAGGACCACCACTGGTGTAAGACAAGGCGATATCCTGTCACCTTATCTGTTCATACTCCTCATGGACGATGTCATCAAGGCATGTAAGGAGAGAACAAGAAAGTATTCAGTGGGGTACTGGAAGATGAGACAGGTCTGTATTTCAGAGCTAGCATTTGCTGATGATGTTGTCCTGATTGCTAAATCAGAGACACATCTCCAATCCAACCTGCAAGTCTGGAAGGAAGAGCTGGAGAAGAGAGGGATGGTCATAAGCAGCTCTAAAACAAAATCCATGGTGATATCACGAGAAGAAAGAAAACATCAGATTAAGTTGGGAGAACAGGTCCTGGAGCAGGTCGACCACTTTAAATATCTCGGAGCTATTATAGACCAAAAGGGGGGCATCAAAGAAGAGTTGGCCACTCGAAAAGCAGCGGCTGGGAGACTTTATCAGGCCATAAATCGAGGATTCCTCAGCAAGAAAGAGGTTGGTAAGAAAACGAAGATGGCTGTATACCGCTCCACCTATGTCCCAGTCTTGACATATGGATGCGAGTCATGGGCAATGACTACAACCCACAAAAGCCAGATTCAAACCTCAGAAATGAGGTATCTGAGGAAGGTGGTTGAAGTAACAAGAAGAGACATGGTCCGAAACCAGACGATACATCAAGGCCTAAAATCCCACCCGCTGCAGACCCAAATAGAACAGTCCCAACTAAGATGGTTTGGCCATGTCTGCAGAATGGGAGAAGATCGGCTACCACGACAAGCATGGGAAACAAAGAGCCAGGGATCCAGACCTCCAGGACGACCCAGAGTCCGCTGGGAGGACAACATTAGACAATCTTTGAAGGACCGAGGACTAGAATGGAACCAGGCCAGGAAGAAGACAGCTGATAGGATAGTCTGGCGCTCTCTCTTCCAAACCTCTACATCTCACGGTAGAAGAGGAACGACTAAGTAAGTAAGTAATATTTTCTAGCCCAGTTTTTTTTTAAACCATTTTTTTTATTTTTTATTCTGGGAATCTTGGTGTCTGTTTTTAAACTGAGGTCTCTCCCAGTAACCAATCAAATCGTTTTATACCCAACAATTCGGCAAAAACTTTGAATTCGGTTTCAAAAACTTTTGGTTTTCAGCATGGCATGACATGTTTTTAAGGTTACCTGTTATCAGCCATGCTTGCCAAGACACTTCGATGCCATTTTGTTTAAAAAAGCTAAGTACTTATAATTTGGTTAAATATTGCTGTTGTTTTGCTTTGTTGCAATTTAATTGCTGTCTTAATCTTTCCAGTTATATCTTGTCCTTCAGTATATTTCCGATAAATTAATGTCATAATATTCTGTGTAGGCCCTATATAACTAGAAAAATAAAAAAAGTTTGTTTGCATTGAGTGGGCCTACTTTATTCCAGCGGTCGAGATTCACTGCTTTATATTTTTAATAAAATGGCAATCTATTATCACTAGTCTAGGCTACCAACTTTTAAATGATAATTTCGTAAATTTTTGGTAGTAGCTTACATTTTTTTCTTCCTAGATTTGATATTCTGTTCATAATTTGGTTAATTTTTTTATGTTTTGCTGTTAGCTGTTTGCTTTGCTTCGCTGTGTTTTATTTTTGTCATTCTCTTAATCTTTCCAGTTATATTTTGACCATTTAAATTTTTCCAATAAATTAATATCATAAATTTGTGTGTAGGCCGTACAAAAGCAGAAACAAAAAAGTTTATGTGCATTGAGTAGGCGAACCTACTTTATTCCAGCGATCGAGATTCCAGATTTATTTTTTAATAAAGTGGCAATCTATTATCACTGGTCAAGGCTAACAACTTATAAATAATTTTGTAAATTTTTGGGGCTACGTTTTTCTTCCTAGATGTGATATTCAGTTCATAATT
Organism: Oreohelix idahoensis; assembly: GCA_024509875.1. Lineage (NCBI taxonomy): Eukaryota > Metazoa > Mollusca > Gastropoda > Stylommatophora > Oreohelicidae > Oreohelix > Oreohelix idahoensis. The sequence continues at coordinate 323,123 of JAMPIV010020836.1, read as the reverse complement.
TGGTTAATTTTTTTTGTTTTTTGCTGTTAGCTGTTTGCTTTGCTTTGTTGTATTTTTTTTTTTTTTTTTTTTTTTTGGTGTCTTAATCTTTTCAGTTATATTTTGATCATTTAAATATTTCCAATAAATTAATGTCATAATATTCTGTGTCAGCCCTACATAACTAGAAAAAAAGTTTGTTTGCGTAAACTTCGCTGCTTTATTTTCAATAAACAAATCCACTCAGACTGCAGGAGGTCCATGAATGCAGACACACTCACTTCTTTTTTACAGTGTAAGATTAACAATGATACATGCTGTGCAGACTTTAAGCCCACAAATGCAATACTGCAAAGTGCTAAAAGTGCATTTCTTTTTCTTTTCTTTGATCCTTAGCCGCCGACCGTCAAAGCAGTCAGTGGCCATCACGCCTAGTGGCGTCTTGTAGGGCAACAACAAATTGATTCCACTTTGCTTGGTCGGTGGCCATCCTACGTACAATGCCCCAACTCTGGTTCATTCTTTGCATCTCAGCCTCCACAGTCCTCCGCCAGGTTGTTTTTGGCCGGCCTCTCTTTCGTTTCCCTTCAGGGGTCCAAAGCATAGCTGTTCTTGTGATGGCATCGGGGTCTCTTCTGAGGACATGGCCAACCCAGCTCCAGCGTCTGCCAGCTATGATGGTGTGCATGTCCTCTTCCTTGCTCCGAGTAAGCAGATCTTGGTTGGTGATGGTATTTGGCCAAAAGATTCGGTGAATTTTTCTTACGCATGTTGTGTGAAAAGAGGACAATTTCGACATTTCCTTCTCTGTAACTCTCCAGCATTCTGCACCATAGAGAAGCACAGAAAGCACACAGCTCTGATATAATCTTAATTTTGTGCTTGTGCTGTATTGAGAGGACTTCCAGATGTTGTTTAGGCTAAAAAAGGCTGTTCTTGCCTTATTCATTCTGTTGTTGATGTCTTTGCCTGCCCCGCCGTCTGGTGTTACTATGCATCCTAGGTATGTGAAGGTATCTGTCTGTACCAGTTGCTGATTCCTTAATGATATGGGCTCAGGGTTGCTCACATTGAACGTCATGACCTCTGACCTCTTTAAATTGATGTTCAAGCCCACCTGCTGGCTAAACTTATTAATTCTATCCGTTTTTTCCTGGATGTGTTGATGTGAATGTGCTAGTAGTGCAATGTCATCTGCATATTCCAGATCTTCCAATGTAGAAAATGTAGTCCATCTTATTCCTCTTGGACTGCCCTCTGTTGTCTGGCGCATCACCCAGTCTATGACAGTTAAAAATAGAGTGGTTGATAAGGGGAATCCCTGTCGTACTCCTGTCTTCACCTCAAAGGTTAGGTTGCTCTGCCCAACATAAAAGTGCATGTGTTGATTATAATACAAAACACTGTGCATCACAAGAGTAGAATCTCACAATCACTAAGTTTTTTATATGTAAAGAACAGCATGAGACTATTAGCATGTTTTATATCACACTAATTCAAATGCTAATAGATTTGTATGTGTCAATTCTCGTTTTAAAACTGTATTGGGTATAATTTATTAATATATTTTTTGCATAAGGATTTTTTGGTGTTTATAAGAATTTTTTGGGTCTGGCAAACAGGTTTTTGTCTCAGGTATGCCACACATCAAATATTAATCATCTAAATTACATTGGTTTTATACAAAGCAAGGTATTTCCTAAAAAATTCCTGTTTACTGCTTGTTGTTGTTTTGATGAGGTGATGGGCTGACCATTATTGCCTCTTCTCGTTCCATCTTGGTCTACCATCTTCTTCTTCTTCTTTGATCCATAACCGCCAACCGTCAAATCAGTCAGCGGCCATCACGCCTGGTGGCGTCTTGTAGGGCAGCAACAAATTGATTCCACTTTGCTCGGTCGGCAACCATCCTTTGTACAGTGCCCCAACTGTGGTTCATTCTTTGCATCTCAGCTTCCACAGTTCTCTGCCAAGTTGTTTTTGGTCGGCCTCTCTTTCGCTTTACCTCGGGGGTCCATATCATAGCTGTTCTTGTGATGGTATCAGGGTCCCTTCTGAGGACATGGCCAACCCAACTCCAGCGTCTGCCAGCTATGATGGTGTGCATGTCCTCCTGGTTACTCCGAATAAGTAGTTCTTGATTGCTGATGGTGTTTGGCCAAAAGATTCGGAGAATTTTCCTTAGGCAGATTGTGTGGAAGGAGGACAGTTTCGACATTTCCTTCTCTGTTACTCTCCAGCATTCCACACCACAGAGAAGCACAGAAAGTACACAGCTCTCATACAGTCTTAATTTGGTGTTTGTGCTGTATTGGGAAGACTTCCAAATTTTGTTCAGAACAGCAAAGGCTGTTCTCGCTTTATTCATTCTGTTGTTAATGTCCTTGTTTGTTCCGCCGTCAGGTGTTACTATGCTTCCTAGGTAAGTAAATGTGTCTGTCTGTTCTAACTTCTGGATCCTTACTGTTACTGGCTCAGGATTGCCCACATTTAGTGTCATGACCTCTGTCTTTTTCAAATTGATGTTCAGGCCAACCTGCTGGCCATACTTATTCAGTCTATCGGTTTTGTCTTGAATGTGTTGGTGTGAATGCGCGAGTAGTGCAATGTCATCTGCATATTCCAAATCTTCCAGTGTAGAAAACGATGTCCATCTAATTCCTCTTGTACTGCCCTCTGTTGTCTGGCGCATCACCCAATCTATGACTGTCAAAAATAATGTTGTTGATAAGGGGCATCCCTGTCGTACTCCTGTTTTCACTTCGAAATTTACATTACTCAATCCAACACTGCACGTAAAGTTAGAATAGAGGCTTTTTATAATGGAAACAATGCGGCTGGGAATTCCATAAGCTCTCAGTATTTTCCACAAACTGTCCCTATGTATGCTGTCAAAAGCCTTTTCAAAATCAACAAAGTTAATGTACTGCTGTCTCTGCCATTCTGAGCACTGCTCTATAATGTTCCTGAGGGTAAATATATGATCTGTACATCTTCTGCTCTTTCTGAAGCCCGCTTGTTCTTTCCTCAGTTTATGGTCAACTGCTTTTGAAATTCTCTGGATGACTATCCTGCCTAGTATTTTGCTGGGAACCGTGAGGAGGGCAATTCCTCTCCAGTTGTTGCATTGGTCTACCATGTTCATCCTGAAAATTGGTTATAATTGGGGTATTTAGTGTCATTTTATTTACTAATTTTGTATTAAGTTTAAATAACTATTGTCTTTTGCAGTTGCTGGTTTTAATTTATATTAGTATTTGTCATTTTATTTTCAGTTTTGTATTGTATACAGATAACTATTGTCCTTTACACTTGGTTTTAATTTGTATTTTTTTTTTCTTTTAAATCTCGTTGCCTTTCCTTGTCCTATGAGTAGTTACTGGGTTTGCTAATTTTTCTGGTTTTTTTTTTTAATGATTTGTTAGTTTTTGTCGCTTAATTTCTATTTGGTTTAATGTCTTTTCTGAAGTATCCTTTTTGTTATTGTTGTTTGATATTGCCACTGTTACTAACTTTATATGTTTTCCTTTGTTTTATGTATAAATCGTTTAAGGATTGATTGTGCTTCCCCTGGGGCATCTATACTCAACACCTTATCACCTGTCATGTCTATATTGTTATTTCTTAAGTATGTTTTTAATTCAAGCCTCTGTTGATAATATTTTATGCAGTGGATCAGGTAGTGGTCTATGTCTTTTTCTTCCTGACATTCTTGGCAGTGTGATTCCTCTATCATGAAGTATGCTGCACCGAGACAGAGACGCCACAGCTTTTTGTTCGAGGGTACCTTTAGTTCTTCTCTGACCTGGCATGTCCTTGTTGGTTCTTTGAGCAGTTTGAATGCATGGCTGCCTTTTCTACTGCTCTTCCATGTTGTCTTCCATTCCTCGTTTATAGTTAGCTTCACGTGGCTCATTATCTCCAACCTTCCCAGTCCTGCTCTTATATTGTTTTTACTTATCCTTCCATTCTTGGCATTCTGGTCTGCCAACTTGTTTCCAGCTATACCTATGTGAGCTGGAACCCACTGTTTACTGCTTGATTTTATTTGTGTTTAAATAACCTTAGGGTAGGTGGGAGGGTGTACCAGGGTAATACCAAAAAACTGAGACAGAAAGAGGTAAGTACCATGTGGAAAGCTAATATTACATGGTACAGAATCATAATGAAATACATTGGAAAAAAAATTTACATACCTCATAATTTAGTTCACATTTGATTTGTACCATTTCGTCACTCTGATCCATGTTTGACAGTCTCAGGTCCTACAAGGAAACTGAATAAGAAATTATAACTTTTGTTTAAAAAAAAAACTATATCAGTAATAATGCACAGGCAGTCTCATTACACATAAAACTCACTTAGAAGAACATTCTCCTCCTTATGTCATGTATACCTTATCACTGTTAAAGGGCTTGAGTATCTCTGAATCACAAAGGGTTACAGTGAATGTAGCAATCGCTATCAGAAGTGCTTCCGAGATTAAAATGGAGGAGGATAAAGAAATAATCCAGAGAACACAGCCCCATCATTCTTGGAAGAGGGTGTGTTTCAGGTCTGTGACCAACCCATTAAAAAACATTGGAAATCAGAAACACTGGTCAAGTGAAAATATCTTACATAATTACAACTGCAAGCTGGAAAAGCAGCTGATCATCATGGCATTCCAGCAGAGATGAAAGCAGATATGGATTCCTCTAGGTAAAGGTAGGCCCATAGCAGACACCATACATACCACATGCTATGGTTTACCCATAATCTGTACAAGGTGTTTGCATTTTCAGATGTGTACACCCTTGTTATGATTAAAATTCGTAACGATTGTGTCGAAATAATGGTTAGCTCAACAGGGCTCCTTTTTGTTTATTTTATATGGAGTCATTTATTAATACAGGAAGTGACGTCATGCCGATATGATTGTTTCGCAGACGTGAAACTAAAACTGCAGAAGAGAGGAGATTGTTTGCAAGTCTTCTACCACTGTGTGTCATGGTGAGTGGACGCATGTGTTTGAGCTCTTAAATTTAAGTGTCTATCACTGAGTTATTTCATTACTAATACATCAAGATCTTCTGTGAGATGTATCTAGTTATCTACATTTACAAGGAGTATAGCTTCTCTATGTCAAGTGTGAACATATATTTAAAATGTTAAAAATGAAAAGAACAGCATTCCAGACATAAACAGACTGCCTAAAGTAATATCGACGACTGCATATTATATGCCATTGTATTTTGGCCTGAACTGTATTGAATTTTGAACAGTGTAAAAGTATTAAAATCAGAGGCACATCTCAAATCCAACCTGTAAGTCTGGAAGGAAGAGATGGAGAAGAGAGGGATGGTCATAAGCAGCTCTAAAACAAAATCCATGGTGATATCACGAGAAGAAAGAAGACATCAGATTAAGCTGGGAGAACAGGTCCTGGAGCAGGTCGACCACTTTAAATATCTCGGAGCTATTATAGACCAAAAGGGAGGCATCAAAGAAGAGCTGGCCTCTCGAAAAGCAGTGGCTGGGAAACTTTTTCAGGCCATAAATCGAGGATTCCTCAGCAAGAAAGAGGTTGATCAAACCTCAGAAATGAGGTATCTGAGGAAGGTGGTTGAAATAACAAGAAGAGATATGGTCCGCAACCAGATGATACGTCAAGGCCTAAAATGCCACCCCCTGCAGACCAAAGTACAACAGTCCAAACTAAAATGGTTTGGCCATGTCTGCAGAATGGGAGAAGATCGGCTACCATGACAAGCATGGGAAACAAAGAGCCAGGGATCCAGACCCCAGGATGACCCAGAGTCTGCTGGGAGGACAACATTAGACAATGTTTGAATGACCGAGGACTAGAATGAAACCAGGCCAGGAGGAAGACAGCTGATAGGATAGTCTGGCGCTCTCTTTTCCAAACCTCTACACCTCATGGTAGAAGGGGAACGACTAAGTAAGTAAGAAAAAGGTTGATAAGAAAATGAAGATGGCTGTATACCGCTCCCTGTATGTCCCAGTCTTGACATATGGATGTGAGTCATGGGCAATGACTACAACCCACAAAAGCCAGATCCAAACCTCAGAAATGAGGTATCTGAGGAAGGTGGTTGAAGTAACAAGAAGAGACATGGTCCGCAACCAGACAGTATGTCAAGGCTAAAATCCCACCCGCTGCAGACCAAAGTACAACAGTCCCAACTAAGATGGTTTGGCCATGTCTGCAGAATGGGAGAAGATCGGCTACCATGACAAGCATGGGAAACAAAGAGCATGGGATCCAGACCCCCAGGATGACCCAGAGTCCGTTGGGAGGACAACATTAGACAATCTTTGAAGGACCGAGGACTAGAATGAAACCAGGCCAGGAAAAAGACAGTCGATAGGATAGTCTGGCGCGCTCTCTTCCAAGCCTCTACACCTCACGGTAGAAGGGGAACGACTAAGTAAGTAAGTAAAAGTATTAATAAAAATTGTATACCATCCACTTCGTCCATTGTGGCTCAAATAATTCTAATTGATGTTGGCTTGTTTCGGTGTCTGATACGTCTACTACCCTGGAAGTGATCATGGCCACAGGAACCATCCTGTCACTAAATATTAACATTAACAATGTAAAAGACACGTAACAGCCAAAGATGGGAGCCTCAAGCCGGGATCTGGAAAAAAGTATCTTCAAATAATGTCTCAAAAATTTTTCAAGTCGGTGGACTACCATTATTTTTTCAAGATGGCGGTGTTGGTCACTGCAGGCCGAAGTTAGAGGTCTAACCCTATTCACTGCATTGTATTTGAATCATCGTTTCCTGAGGCAGAGGCTGATGCCAGGTGGATTTTTTGCATGAAATAGCAGATAAGTAAATTTATTGATTCATGCAGTGTGAGGCTTGAAGAATCTCTTTTGACAGTGTTTTTTCTTTTACATGTTATATGTATATCTGTATCTACATGTTTGTGTAATAGGCGGGTTGGGTGGACATATAAATTCATTATACCTCATTGATGGTCGTGAATTCTTAGGCGTTCTTTAGTTTTTGCATCAGATTTTTTCAACTTAAGGGGTCGGCAAACATAGCTGTGTGGTACTGCCTTGAGTGAATTAACCAGATTCATTATTTATCTAGTTGTGAAGGTTTTGTAATTTTGTTAATTTGTATTTTTTGTCACGTTCATTGTATTCTATTTAGTTTATTCTCCATTATTGTTTGTAAATTTGTTCATCTAATCTTGCTATCCCTCAGTTATTAGATATGTTGTAAAATTGTGCTTGTATTGTCATAAGTGTGGTAGAGACAATTTTTTTTTTTCATTTTTCTACAATTCATAAATTTCTGTCTTGGTTTTTTTCTTTAGTATTTTCTTCTGTTGGCTCTTTCTACTGTTATATTGTAATCTTGATGGTATCTCTATTTTTTTTTTTTTTTGCTCCTAAAATAACATCTATAATTTCATGCAGTTGATTGATACTGAGTGGTGAAATAATTGTTGCTAATATTGCTCACTTATTAAATATATTTATATTATTTAAATTATTATTGGACAATTTGGAGTCACAATAATAGTGAATTATGGCAACAGAGGATTATTTTATGAAGATTGGTAAAGAATGTGGTAAGGAGGGTGAGGCTTTAAAAACATTTGCTTTAACTGAGAATGCAAAGGAAATAAAGAGGTTAGAAGATGTGGCAAGGGATCAAAGAATCTTGGCTAGGGAGAAGAGAGATGAGGAATTAGCTGAGAAGAATAATTAGCTGAGAAGAGGTGAGAAGAAGATTTATCTGAGAAGAAGAGAGAGGAAGAATTAGCTGAGAAGGAGAAGAAAGGAAGAACAGGAACTTGAGGAAAATAAAATGGCACATGCACATGCTCAAGCAGAACTGGCCTATGCTCAAAGAATGGCAGAAATTGAGTTGGAAAAATTAAGATTTCAACATAAACAGGCTAATCCAGCAGGTGATGAGGCTGAAAAAAAGACCATGCCTCTACTTTGAAACTAAATTTGCCTAAATTTTATTCTAATATAGACAATATTTTATGCTTCTTAAATAGATATGAGACATGTTGCCAAGCGTTTAAGGTTGATAGAGCTACATGGCCTAGGAGGTTGATGAGTTTGTTAGTGGGTGAGGCTCTTACTTCAGTCTGCACCATGGATGATCATACTAGAAATGATTATGATGCTGTGAAGGCTTTATTACTTTAAAAAAGTATCAATTGGAGGAAAATGGTTGCAGATTGAAACTGAAATCATTGTTGCCTGATTCAGCTAAGGATTTTGCTGAATTTGTTTCATCAATTAAGCTTTGCTTTTCTAGATGGGTTGATTTGTTAAAAATTGATAAAATTTTTGATGGGCTGGCTGACTTAATTTTAAGAGACAACGTGCTGTCTTCAGTCAGTGGTGACTTTTTGTCCTTTTTGCAGGAGAGAAAGCCTGAAACGTTGGCTGCTGTAGAAAATCTTGGACGACAATACCAAAGTGCACATCCTGGAAGAAATCTTAGCAGTCCAAAATACCAATGTTGTTTCTCATGCAAATGCATGTGGTGTGGACTTATCCAACAGTACTAATTGTTCTGAATGTAATTCTTTATTTCAGCCAGAGGGAGTTCCTAGGCTCTGGTGTGGACACCCTTTGCCAGTGATGTCCTCTTAAAATAGAACAGGATCAGTGGTATTCGATAAGGGTTTTGTAAACAACTAACTTGTTTCAGTGCTCAGGGACACTGGATCTGCCACTGTGGGGGTTTGAAGATCATTAGTGGAACCTGCTGATTACACAGGCAAAGAAGTCCAGTGCATTACATTTGGGGGCGCAGCTGAATATTATCCAACTGCAGAAGTATTTTTAGATGTCCCTTATTTTACCGGCAGGACTCTAGTACATCTGTTGTCAAAACCAGTCACTAGAATAATTTTAGGGAATATCCCTGAGCTTCAAGAACGCACTAATGATGATATTTTGAGGTGGGAACAACAACAACATGTATATACTGCCAGGGTTGATACTGCCAGAGCACAGGCTCTTAGGCATGTGCATGCACAGTCACATGATCGGACTCAGGGTGAAACAGTTTTGAGTGATGGTGATGTTGATGATACAAATTTTCTTCTTCCCATCATTGAGGAGTCCCTTGATGATTTCCAAACTATTGAGAAATCATCAGATGTCTATTTAGACTCGAGTAAATCACTGGTTGCTGCTAATATGGGTCCAACCACATCCATCATTGATGATGTGATACCTAGCATTGTTGATGACAATTTTGCTGATATGGGACCAACCACATCCATCATTGATGATGTGATACCTAGCATTGTTGATGACAATGTTGCTGATATGGGACCAACCACATTCATCATTGATGATGTGATACCTAGCATTGTTGATGACAATGTTGCTAATATGGGACCAACCACATTCATCATTGATGATGTGATACCTAGCATTGTTGATGACAATTTTGCTGATATGGGACCAACCACATCCATCACTGATGATGTGATACCTAGCATTGTTGATGACAATGTTGCTGATATGGGACCAACCACATTCATCATTGATGATGTGATACCTGGCATTATTGATGACAATTTTGCTAATATGGGACCAACCACATCCATCATTGATGATGTGATACCTAGCATTGTTGATGACAATGTTGTGATATGGGACCAACCACATCCATCATTGATGATGTGATACCTAGCATTGTTGATGACAATGTTGTGATATGGGACCAACCACATCCATCATTGATGATGTGATACCTAGCATTGTTGATGACAATGTTGCTGATATGGGACCAACCACATCCATCATTGATGATGTGATACCTAGCATTATTGATGACAATGTTGTGATATGGGACCAACCACATTCATCATTGATGATGTGATACCTGGCATTATTGATGACAATGTTGCTGATATGGGACCAACCACATTCATCATTGATGATGTGATACCTGGCATTATTGATGCCGAGGTTAATCGGATGTCAAGTTTAGTTTGGTTGTGTGCTCTTCAGTCAAAACTGTATATTTGGCTGTTTGTTTTCCTTTTTCCCATTGTCTTGTTACTATATGATTCTTCCTTTTCATGTAGGAATTTCATGGATATTAATATTACTTCAGCTTTTTTCTTTCAGATGCTGACACACCATGATTTCATGTGATATGTGCTAGTCACTACATTGGGTTGTGTGGCGGTTTTCACAATATTATTTCTTTCTTCTGGTGCTTCAGGTCGTGCTACACCATTTACAGAACATAATAACTTCATACTTGTTCCTATACAGGGACATGAATGTTTTCTTCCCACTATTCATGTGCCTGAGGTCTTGTTTCCCATTGGTACTTATGATGAGGCTAATAAGGTTGTACATTTTAATGGTCATTGTTATGTAGAATGCAAACATCTTGAGATTATACTTTGACTCTTTCAATGCTATTTTCTATGCTGATCCTCTGCCTTTGTTAGATTCTCTATTGGATAGACTATCTACAGCTACTTTTTTAAGGTTCTTCTTCTTCTTGCGATCATATCTTTGATGTTTACACCGTCAGACGAGTTCTCATGATGAATTTGACTGTTGTTTGAAGTTCCTTTTTAGCTCCATATAGCTTTGAGTTTAGTGTTGAGTCATTGGGCCAGTATATCTTTCTTAACTGGTCATAAAGAGGACAATCCTGTAGAACATGCTCTGCAGTTTGTTCGTTTAATCCACATGTGCACAGTGGTGAAGCAGACAATCGTAGCTTTTGCATGTGTTTATTCAGTTTGTTGTGCTCTGTCCTGAGGTGAAAAATGGTTATCTGTCCCTGCCGGTCAAGATTGTTGTAGTCGTTGCTGGGTTGATTCTGTTCTCTTCTGATAGTCTGGATAGCTCTCTTTTTCTCAGTGTATGTGATCTCATTATCTCCTTGTTCACATTCTCCTCCCTTTTTTGCAAGTTTATCTGGCTTTTTTATTTCCAGGTACACCACAATGAGTTGGTACTCACTGAAGTATGGTTCTCTTTTTGGCAGCTACCTTGTTTAGTTCATTTCTCAGATGTGGGAGTTTACCACCCTTGAGAGCTTGCAGGACAGACAGTGCATCTGTGAGGATGACTACCTGGTGGCAGTCAGAGTTGGTGTTATAAATCATATTTGCAGTTCGCTCTAGAGCTTGAACCTCAGCTGTATAGTTGGAACAGAATTTACCAGTGGGAATGTGCCCAGTCTCATAATGGTTGTCAGGATATGAGATAAAGATACCGGCACCTCCATTCCTAACAGCATTTGTTACTGATCCATCTGTATAGGCATGTATCCATGATTATTTGGGATAGCTTTCTTGGATCATACTCAATGTAGCAGTTCGTTTTTGTAGATCATTATACTCATAGATCATTATACTCATATCCACTTTTGAGACCACTGACTAATGTATTAATTTGGAGGGCACTGCTGGCCTGCTCCCATGGTACAGGGTATAGGGTGGGCTTCAGTGGTGTTGTCTTCATGGATAGGTCTTCTTGATGCTGTCTTTTTCCCCGATGCACAAAGCTGCTATGCTTTAGACGTCTCAATGCCAGATCATCTAGTCTTGCCTTCATTAGGTGCGTTGGCATACTGTTGTACTTTTCCATCTGGATTATGCTTTTTGTGTCTCGTCTACAGGACAATGTCTGTAATCCAGCAGCTTTCTACATCTCTGATATTGGTGTAGTTTTCATGGCTCCAGTAATGAGCCTGAGAGCTTGATTTTGCACCTTGTCCAAAGACTGCAGATGTAAAAGTTAGCAGCTGATGACCATGCTGCTGAGCCAAACTCTAAGTGTGGTCTTATTACTCCATTATAAATCTTCTTTAGAGTTCGTTCATTTGCTCCCCAGTTGGTACCTGCTAATTTTCTGACTATGCCTAGTTGTCTTCGGGCCTTTCCCTCTGCATTTCAATATGCTTATTCCATGTAAGCTTTTGGTCAAATGTCACTCCAAGATAGGTGGGGTAGCTTTCTTCCTTGATCATGGTTGTCCGGTGTATGTTAGCTGCTTTGTCCTTGGGGGCGAGGGAGAACAGTGTTGTGGAGGTTTTGTCTGTGTTTATTGTGATAAGTCATTTCTCTGCCCATGACACTATTGTGTCTGCTGCCCACTGCATTCTATAATTTGCTGTGGTGACATTTTCATCAGCGCACCAGAGTACTAGGTCATCTGCATATAAGGAAGCTTTCACTCCATCAGGGAGATCTTTCACCAGGTCATTGATGTAAACAAGGAAGAGTGTCAGGGAAATTACTCCACCTTCAGGTACCCCCTGATAGAGCAACACTTTTCTGTTCTGCAGACCATCAAGAGTGACTCTAGTTCTCCTGTTGTGCAAGTATGACTGAATCCATTTTATCATGTTGCCTTGGATTCCACTTCTCCTAAGTTTTGCAATAAGGCCATCTTTCCACACCTTGTCAAAGGCCTGCTTGAAGTCTACCCACATCGTTAGGACCTTTTTCTTCTCCTGGAAGGCATCTTCTACTGCTTGAGATTGCAGGTAACTTGGTCTTCTATACTGTAGCATTCTCTAAATCCAGCTTGTTCCGACACCAGGATCTGCTCAGACTCTAAATACCATTTCAATCTGTGGTTTATTTGCTCCATGGTCTTCCCAAGACAGCTTGTGAGACTGATTGGCCGGTAACTTGCAGCCTCAGTCTTACATTTCCCTTTCTTTAGTATGGGTATTGTGATGGCTTCTCTCCATACTTGGGGTACCATTCCTTTCAACCAACTGTGGTTGGATATCTAAAGCAGTTTTGCTTTTGATGCTGAGCTCAGATTCACTATCATTTCGTTGCTGATTTTATCTGGGCCGGATGACTTTTGGAACTTAAGCTTGGAAATAGCGTTCTGTAGTTCTCCTAGTATGATGAGTTCCCTCATTGGGACAGGAGTATCTGTCTGTCCCATGGTTGCCAGTATTTCTTTTCTTATCTCTCTCTGATGGTCAATGTTAATGGATAAGTTGCTTTCTGGACTGTATCTTCTAGCAAACAGATCTGCAGCTTGTTTTCCTCTGAGAAGTTTGCCACCTTCATCCAATGTGATAGTCTGCCTAGGCGAGGAAAGCTCTTCATTTAGAGACTTGACTAATCTCCAAAGCTTCTTGCCATCTTAGTTCTCCAGCTTTTCAGTTTTTCTTCTAGCTTTGTTTTCTGAAACTCTGCTACAGCCTTTTTCCATTTGTTGTGAGTTTCAAGTGAAGGCTGAGACTCTGCATCCTTTCTAGCCCTGTCCATAGCTTCCTGACGTTCTTGGAGTGTGCTGGACCAGTATGGTGTGTAGTTACACCTGCATCCTTTGGGAATGGTTTCTTTTGCAGCTTTGAGTATGCATCTGTTGAAGTCTTTTACCACTTTATTAATGTCTCTGTTTTGCACCTTGAGGTCAGACAGCAGCATGTTCACCTGATGCCTGAATAAACCGTAGTTGGCTTTTTTGCAATTCCATCTTGTAATGGCTGGGCCTGTACTGAGAGTTACATTCTGGACAGTAAGAAAGATTGAGCAATGTGTGCTTCCTCATAGTTGGTCTCCTACTTCTCTACTAATAAGTCCAGCTTTATCTGGGGTGGCAAAGGCAAGATCTGGAGTTGAAGTTGTGTGCCATCCTCAGGAGTAGAAGGTAGGAGTATCTGTGGCAGTATTGACTAGGATTAGGGAGTGGTCATCTTGCCATGTTTCAACCTCTTCACCTCTGTGATCTAGAAGGATATATCCCAAGCTCTGGGAGTGGCTATTAAAGTCTCCAACTGCTATAAAGTTGGTGGCTGGTACCTGTATAGAGCTGAGACTCAGGGGTTTGTTGTTTGGACAGTAATAATTCAGAAGTTCTATTTCCATCTTGTCTACCTTTAGCTGCAACAGCTGATATTCTGCTCCATCCATGTAGGTTTTCCTTTCGTGTGCATCAATGTTATTCCTTACAAGAGTAAGTACTCCTCCTTTTCATCTATCTTGTCTGTCGGATCTGAAGCATTGATATCCCCTTATTTTAAAGGTTTGATCTGCTTTCAGGTGAGTCTCTTGGATACAGCAAACACTGACTTGCTTCTCATACAATGTTTTCCAGTCTCTTCTTTTTGCTGTATACAGCCTGCTTGCTGTTCACTCCCTCTGCATTCCAGTGCATTATGACAAGTGGCACTCTGGGTTTCTCTTTTTCAGTTTTGTTTCGGTAAGTAGTTCTCCTCCACCGTCTGCTGACTTCACAAGACCATCTAGAGGGTCCTCCAATAGCTGAGGGTGGGCTCTGTTGAGGCTCAGAGCCCGGCACTGCACCTGCCTGGTGGAGCTCCACAGGGTAAGCACCAGTACAAGATTTATTTGATTGTGTCCTCATCCATAGAAAAAAGCAAGCTGCGTGATACTGTGGTTTCCTGCGCACCTTCTGGCCCAGTATCGACGACTTCAGCACCTCTTCAACAGGAGAGTGGGCTCATCCCTAATCTGTTTATGTTCCCAGTAGTAGACTATTCACAAGCAGCCTGGGGGTATCACTGCTCTGCGCGGACCTTGTTTACCAAAGTGGCGTCCGAGCTCGTATGGTGAAAATATGGTTGCATTATCTTCAAAACAAACCTGTCTTTCCCATGGCTTTTCTGCCATCCTGCAACTTTGAGTTGGGGAGTTCTCAGCTCCAGTCTCTTTCCCAGGCATTTTATCCTTGCCTGGCATGCATCCAGAGGACCCCACTTCTGGTTCTAAGTTAGCAGTTGGGGATATGTGGGGTGGCATACTGTGCATTCCCCATCATCCAGGGGGGCTCTCCAACTATGCAGAGCTTGCACAATGCTGTGCTCTAAATCTGGGCTCTCCCAAAGAATCCTCACATCCTGTACACAGCGACTTCCAGATACCCACCACCTGCCATCTCTCCATTGTAGAAATCTCCTGCATGCGGCCATCCAGTCATGAGCCAGTATTAAGTCTGGTGCCCATGTGATTTCCCCAAGCTTAGTGTGCAATGCTTGGTTCTCAACATGCTGCACCACAGGGGGGATTGTGATGCTGAGCCGATTTGTGTTGTTGTTTTCATTTCGCTCAGCCATCTCTCTCAACTCTGCACTAATAAGTGACATCAGGGACTTAACTGTGCCTCAGTACTTGGAGGCCTCGTTTCCGGGTACACCACATATGATACAGCCAAGTGAGGCAATGGTCATCGTGGGCATGTCTTCAGTAGGGAAGTTGTGGAGTCTTCCTGTCCATGTTCTTGCACATCCTAACACTGCCTGCAAGACATCGGAGGTCTGGAGAGTGGCCTTCTCTGCTTTTTTAACCAGGGTGGGCTCCCTGGGCAAGTCTCCATGGGGATCGGGACATATCCATGTGCCGGTGGGCCCAGCATCAGCCACATCTGATGGAGGACTTGCTCTGCCAGAGGTTTTTGTAGGGTTACTTCCCCATAGCCTAGTGTTTTACCCCAGTAGACTCTAGGTGTCTAGTTTGTTGGCACCAGATACTAACCATTCACCATATCCATGTTGGTAGAAACAGGGAGCACCGGGTCCTAGAACTGGGCCATGCATGAAGGTATGGTTGGCTTGGTTGCAGGCATTTCTCACTTTTTTTATGAGACCTATAGCAACCCTTGCTCCCTCTTTTTTTTTTTTAATAAATTTGATTTGTCTAAAGGTTAATGGCAAGCCCCCTTGTCAGACAGGGCAAAACCTTATACTGCTTTCGCTACACCTTTGGGATTGTTCCAATTTAATTTTATGTTTTTTGGACTCGTTAACACTCCTGCAACTTTTGTTTGTATGATGCGAAAAATTTTCTCTAATCATGATGACATAATTTACCTTTATTGATGATATTTGTCTTTTCCATCAATCTTGGGAAGAACATGTTCTTGGAATTTAGTCTTTGTTGACTACTCTTTATCTCTATCATCTTACTGCTAAACCTTCGAAAACTATACCTGTCACAAAAAGTAGGGGATATATTAAGATGGTATGTATTATTTTACAAAAGAGTGGATTTCGTAATTTAATGGTTGTATGGACATATCGAGCATGCTCTTCTCCACTCTCACGTGCAATATTATGTTGACCTGGTGACTTGTGATGAGTAAGCCAATCCCAAGAACAGAGATGGGGCCCATCCGTAAAGTTCACACATTATTCTTTTTCACAAAAATGCGTGTATCTCGGGTTTGATGAACACTACTCACCATGGGCAGGTATAAAAGGACTCTGCAACAGATAAAATTTCTTTTCTTCGTCATGGAATGTTTGAAGAACAGCAGAGATGGATAAGCATAGGCATGTTGCAAACCGGAAGTCTGCAAGTGGATGTTGCTCGGAACCTCAATGTTTCACAGTCAGTTGTCAGCAGACTGTGGAACAGGTACCAAAATTTCCGCACAGTGGCTGATCTGCCTCGGACTGGCCGCCCAAGAGTCACTACACGCCGCCAAGATCAACTTATTGTTACTCAGGCCCTCAGAACTCAGACTCTAAATGCTACTCAACTTCAGCAACACCTTCAACAGACCACTGGGATCCGGGTCTCAACTCAGACAGTACGAAACCGTTTGCACCAAGTGCAACTGGCCTCACTCAGACCGTTTGTAGCTTTGCCCATGTCACCACAACACAGGCGAGCAAGGAAGGATTGGTGCCAATCAACAGTGGGCATCAGTGATGTTTTCTGATGAGTCCCGTTTCGTTTGGGATTTTCATGATCATCGAATACGTGTCTGGCGACGGCGAGGTGAGAATTACCAGCCTCCTGCAACTGTTGCACACAACCGTTATGGAGGTGGCAGTGTAATGGTGTGGGCAGGCATCTGTATGAAAGACAGGACTGACCTTCACATATGCCAGGTCAATACCACAGGGCTCTACTACCGTGACAACATCATCGAGCCTATCGTTGTGCCATTTGCTCAACGGCACGAACCAGATTTCATCTTCCAGGATGACAATGCACGTCCTCACCTTGCTCGCGTCGTCCAAGATCACCTTCAGATGCAGCATATCCGAACGTTACCATGGCCGCCGATGTCCCCCGACCTGTCTCCTACTGAGCATTTGTGGGACCTCCTGAATAGACACGTCCAACAATGTCCAGCTGCTCCACAGACTCTTCAGCAGTTAGCCCAGGCCCTTCAGCAGGAGTGGCAGAGAATTCCTCAAGACATCAGAAGGCTTATTTGCAGTATGAGACGTCATTGCAATGCATGTTTAGCGGCAAACGGGGGCCCTACATGTTTTTAGAAATATTGGAATATTTTTGTGAAAATGAAGTACCTACCCTGCCTTGGTTGCCAGTGCTACTAAAATCATGTGAGTAAAGCCATAACACTTCTTATATTGCAAATGTCTTGTTATGATGCGCAAGTTTACTTGTACGAAGGAATAAATGAGCTAATTTGAAATATATTGTCTTTGGATAACTTTTAAATTCAATATCCCCTACTTTTTGTGACAGGTATATAATAGGATTCACTGAAATTTCTTTTCTTGGTCATAAAGTAGGAGGCGGTTTTCTTAAGTCTGAGGATTCCACTATCTCTAGGATCTTGCATCTAGAAATTCCTAAGACAAAGTAGTATTTTAGGTCTTGTAGGATTCTATAGGAAATTCTTGCCTAACGTTTCAGACATTACTTCAGAACTGTCTTGTTTATTAAGAAAGAACTCTCCAAATAAGATTGTTTGGTCATATTCATGTGATGTATCATTAAATTTATTAAAATCAAACTTTTCAAAATCACCAATGTTAAGATTGCCTGATACTCGATTTCCTTTTATCCTAAGAGTCGACGCCTCTGGATCGGCAGTACACTTATGCAGGACTTTGATGATTGCCTACAAATATGACATTTGTGCCATCAAGGGCAGTCAAAACGTGGTTGCAGATGTGTTATCTCATGTAAAACACTCACTGTCAACTAAAAATACAGCAAATGCAAATACCTTGTGAGGTTACAGCAAACCTATTAACTGATTTCTTCAGGTGTTGACCAATGGAACATTGCACTATATATGAACGTATTTTGCTGACGGTGACGATGCTGACAGGAATTCTTACTGATTTCTTACTGCAGTGCAAAGATAAAATATACAAAATCTCTGTGGTGATTGCCAAGGCTGAGATCTATCATAATTCTTTCATCAGAAATTGAAGGAAATCTGTCAATGACTTTTTTGACAGTACTTACAGGTATTGATCGGTTCACTCGACACCTGATGATGATGAATGGTGATATTGCCAATTTCAAGTTTTATCTCATTTTACTCAGCACATTACATGGATGTCTTGGATCTTCTTGAAAGTTGTCAGACACGGTTTATGTGCAAAAACACACACATTCATTGATGATCTAAGAATAACGTGACATTTGGATATTTCGAATGCAGTATCATGATTTATTTTATTGGAACTGCATCTAAAGATTAAGGGACTTAACTCATAGATGCTTCCCATGGTCAAAGGGAAATAACTATAATACTTCTATCATGCCTTTTGTATTCACTATTCGTTGTACATTGAACATTTATACTTCTAGTGAACTTATAATGCAACTTATGCGATAATGTAGCAGAAAATTAAGGACATGACTTTTGTGCTTGAGTATAAATATTTTCTCTGGACTTTAGTTGTTTATTATTCCACTAGTGTGTATAATACTATTACACAATGACTTTTAACTACAGTGCTTTAGTTGGCTGTTAATTAATTTTAATTCGCAGGATAAGATTCAGTCTTTGACACATGGCATTAATACACTCACACTAATTATTGAGTGAACATTTTGAGAGTTCTTAATACTATTGTCAATTCGTACCATACATCAGCATCTTCTTACCTCATTGGTCACACAACTTCATTAGGTGCAAGATAACATTTTTTTTTATTGGCACCACAATACACTTTTTCTGACAATTACTTAAGATGTACACATGACTTTAATCTTTTAGCGTATGATATTGCACTCATTCACTTTACTAATATGATTGTCTGCCTCATTTCATCTAATTACGCTGTTACATATTTCTTTATTCTTTAATGCATTGCTTATTGCTGTTGACAGGATTTTATCTTATCTTAGTCCTCTAAATAAACCAATGCTAGACTCGTGTTGTTCTTAACTTTTATTATACATAGAGATACAAACATGTCTAACATCTCACAAAGGGCATTATTCCAAGTCCCGTAACTCTCTCCTCATATCTAAATATAGAACACTACATTCTCTTCCTTTCTTGAATTTTCCAAGTCCAAGCACATGATTTTCAAGGATGGGAAACTAATATTTTCCTCATCTAATTTTCTTACATATAATTATCACTTTGCTGACCAGCAATACAAAGAATTACTGTCTCCCATTACCAAGGGTGTTAGCAGATTTCTTTAAAAACGTTTTTTCTTTTTTAAATTCATAAAAAATTTAAAAACAGACATAAGCCTTTGATATTTTCAGAGCACCATTATAAATGGTTGCCACATTGAAAAAACATATTTTATGCAAATTGGTCACATGATCATGGCGACCTTCTTGAATTTGTGTGGCTGTTTATAGAAATGTCAGTAGATGTTTTAAAACCATGATCTTTTTCCACTTTATAGTGAATTTGTTTAATGTCAATGCAATAAAGTGTTAGGGACTTGGATGGCAATGAATAAAATAAGCTTGATTGACGTATTGATTTAACCATTAACCACATTTTTCAACATAAGAGGCTAACAAAATTATGAATAAAATGCTTTGTCTTTTTTTAATGTATTCTGCATCTGTGGCATCTGACAATGAGTGTTTTTGAATGTTTGAGTAGTTAAGTACCACTAGTTGGAGTCTGAGCTGCTTCCTCCATTAACTGGGGTTGAGGTTGTAGCTGTAGGCCTCTGCAAGAGTCTTTGTTTGGATTGTTGATAATCCTCGACTGTGTGGCATAACTTGAAGAAGGGTATCAGGCATAGAGGTACATTGCGATCTGGGCAGGACATGCAAGTCTGGCTTCTGTTCCCTGCAGCCTTACACACTTTACAGTCTGGTTTGTACCTTGCCCTTTCATATTTATCAATGAAGTGGTGCTCAGTAAGTCGTGTTGTTGCGACCTGTGGTTTTGAAGGTGTCATATTGTGTCAAAGAATAGCAGGTTCAATAAAAGTCAGACTGACATCCTGATCTTTGCTTTGATCTTTTTTGTAGAGTTGGCAGTGTTGTAGGTTATGTGCCCATGACCAGGGCAGTTTCAACTAAGAAATGATATAAAAATAGGATCTGTGTGGGTAGGGGTAGCTTGCACCTAGTTGGCCGAAGTGGTCGACACTTCCCATACATTTTCTGTATTTTTCTGCAAGCACTGGCTTCTGAATTGTTCTGCCCTAAAGAATTTGTCTTTCTAATTTTCTTTGTAGCGGTCTTTTTATATTATAAATATGGTCTGAGTAACCTTCTTACTACTGTGGCCAAGAACACATAGGGGTACAACTGGTAGACCACGCACACAGCAATTTAACTGGAACTAGTAATATCACCACAAAGCAGAGTGGACAATTTACACATGATTTAATCACGATGAACGCTGCTCCACATTCTTCAACTTGGAAAACATAATATCTTATGGCATCATATATGTATTGTCGTCAGTATAGCTCAGTACCGTCTGTAGCTAGAAACACTGTCCTCAAAAGCTTTGCACATCTTTATTTAATTCCAACTCACGTTCTCTCCAGCATTCATAATTCTTTTTACAAATATACTAGCATCATCTCACGGAGGTATATGGATGATCTAGTGATTGAACATCATAGGAATATGTCATGAAATAATATAATTCTCAGGAGCTCAAAAACATATGTCCACCTGCCACAATGAAACACACAGAAGACCCTAGCAGACGATCGACCACTTTTGGGGATCCCGACCTTAACGTCTGCGAACTAAATCTCAAGGTAGTGACATAACTTCCTGTTACCAAGGACTACCGATAATAAACAAACATGAAGCCTTTGTTGAACCATTTTGATATCAACAGACATGTTATGAATCTTACTCATAACAGTCTTGTTTATATTATCATTGGAGTGAACCGTAGATATAAGGTTAAATATTTTCATATCATGCCAGGTAACTGTCGGCATGCCTTATCTTCTTTCATACAAAACACAGGATGGTTTGCATTTTTCAATTTGAGTTGCTTTTTTCTTCAGTGCTTCGGGGAAATGTTTCCTATTTTCAGCTACTGTTCCAAATGCACAAATCTGAATTTCTTTCAGGTCTTGAAATAAAGCTGAAGGCTGAATAAAAGCTACCACAGAAGAGAATATGTGTCCGAGGGAGTAGTATTAGATGGTTTTGATGTTTCTGAGGGTAAAACTGCTCCATGGGTTGTGTTCTTTTCTGTAAAATATAATGGAACACACAAATAACTTATGAGTAGGCCTAAGCTATATATATTTACCAAGTCAAAGTTCTAAACGCATACATAATATAGTCAAACAATATTTAACTAGAACAAAAGCTAATATACAGTAATTGGGACGGTGAAGGTATTATTATATTCTTATAATACTTATGATAAGTGAAAATCTATTAAATATCTAACTGGAAACAGCAGGCCTTTACATCACCTTCCCCCCCTTACTATTTTTGTTTGGTTTTTTTTGTTGGGGTTTGTTTTGTATTATCTTGTTTCTATTTGTTTCGATTTTTTTTTTTAATTTTATTTAATAATAACTTTTTTTTAAATAACATAGGCCTATGCACAAAATTGGTAATTTTCATTTATCATAATTACAGTGATTTGACAGATGTGATGGCACTTTCATGTATTAGCGGTTATTCGTGTTATCTGGAATTGAAAACATGTAGGCCTATCCTAATTGTAACCCTGCAGAGGTAGAACAGGATGTGTCTGTTCATCATAAATATAATAAAAAAGCATTCAAAATATATATATTTTTTTTTAATGGTGAAATGAACAGTGGGACATGGTCTGATAATAGGGTAGGCTATAGGATGTGGAACCACCATCAATTTCTATTCCTGACCATCTCAAACTGTGTCAAACATATTCCCGTAAGCAGTTGTTAACCAAGAAATTTCAATCAAACACCAATTTTGGCCATGGTTAAAAATAAAACTGTAAATAGGCCTGCATTGTAAATTACAGACTCAAGTACAGTAGGCCTATCTATAAACTGCATTTATTTAAATTTGTTTTATAAATGAGATAAATGAACTTATTACTTACCTCTGTTGAAATGAACGATTTAATACAACTTGAATGCGCAGAGACAAGTTCTTGGTGTCTTTTCTCAGTAGCATTCGAGTAACAACAGACGCAAGCGCTAACAATAAATCTGTGCATTCACGTCATTAATGCAAAGCGCCGAAAACGTCTGGAAATGGATTTAGTGAGCACAAGGAAGTTAAAAAATTCTACGGTAACTGAAGTTTAACAAAACATACCATCATTAACCGAAAAAAGGACACCAAGCATCCAGCTTTCGATTTCGTATTTTTTTTCCAGGTCAGATGCGGGAAATTCAAGTCTTTTAGCCATTTTTCCAGCCTTTTCAAGGCCTGGAATATTTTTTTCCATTTTCCAGTTTTTTCCAGGTCGCTACAAACCCTGTCACCCATGTGGTACCGGGGGCCCGAAAGGAGAGCAAAGAATAGTAACACTGTTCCCTGCCAAGCATGTTGTAGAAAGCGACTAAGGAGGGTTGGGCATGGGGCTGGTTACCCCATCCTGTAAAAAATTTAAACCACAAAAAACTTCAACAAACATGGACAAGTCAATTAAGGAACATAAAAGAAAGCCATCCAAGACAAGGGAAGGCCCTCTCGCAGGGAGGCGTATGATGCAACACAGAGAAAGCCGAAAGGAGTCTGTGTTGTTGACTAACCTTCTTTCTTCTAGGAGAACTTCCAGAGTTGGCACCTGGAATGTTCGGATATTAAACAAACAAGGGAAAGTGGCACAAGTAGCAGCAGAAATGAGGGAATACAAAATTGAGGTTCTGGGAATGTGTGAAACAAAGTGGAAGGGGGTAAACAGGAAGAAACTCATCACAGGTGAATTGGTGCTGTCCTCAGGACATGAAGACGAAAGTGCACACCACAGTGAAGGGGTAGCTCTTATGTTATCTAAAGAAGCACAGAAAGCACTCATTGAATGGGAAGCTGTTGGACCCAGAATAATAACAGCTACTTTTAAAACAGCTAAAAAGAAAATACATGTAAATGTCATCCAATGTTATGCACCAACTAATGACAAAGAAGAGTCTGTGAAAGAAGCATTTTATACTAGACTACAGGAAATTATGGATAAAGTAAAAAGAAGAGACATCACAATTTTTATGGGTGGCATGAATGCAAAGGTAGGTACAGTCAACACCGGATTTGAAGAAGTCATGGGAAAACATGGGCTAGGAATAATGAATGAAAATGGGGAACTATTCTCAAACTTCTGTGCTTCAAATCAACTGGCTATAGGAGGAAGCATGTTTCCACATAAGAGAATACACAAGGCAACATGGATATCACCAGACCATAGAACAGAAAATCAGATTGATCATATATGCATAAACAAGAAGTTTAGATCATCATTGCAGGATGTAATGGTATATAGAGGAGCAGATGTGGCATTAGATCACCACCTTCTGATAGCCAAAGTAAAAATGAAACTCAAGAGATATGCAATGCAAAATTATAGACAACAATTTAATGTAGGACATCTAAGAAATCAAGAAACAAGAGACAAATTTGCGGTCACAGTATCCAACAAATTCCAAGTGCTCCAACAGCTGGAAGATGTAGAGAATACAGAAGACTATTGGCAGCAGGTCAAAACTGTATGGAATGAGACATGTGAAGAAATACTGGGGAAAAGGAAACAACAACAAAAAGCATGGATAACAACAGAAACCATCAATAAGATAAAAGACAGAAAAAAACAGGAAAGCAGATTTAAACACAAGCAAAACCAGAAGTTCCAAAGCCAAGGCTCAAGAAGTGTACACAGAAGCAAACAAAGAAGTAAAAAGAAGTTATCAAAAGAGACAAGAGGAAGTATATTGAGGAGTTGGCAAGAGAGGCAGAAGATGCTGCAGCCAAAGGAAATATGAGAGAACTGATGATAGGAAACTCTTTACAGAGCGATACAACAGGAAGCAATCTGATCATCAGAAGAAGTCCCCCCGTCCGACAAGTGTTTCGGCCCAATTACTCCTTTACACTCTAAGGGGGGGCAGGCCCACTTGGGTCATGACTCCCAAGTGTCTCAGCCTCCTGTTGTCTTGTATCGAAAATGAACCCATTTCACTTATGGTAGCAACTTTAAAATCCACAACTCCGCCAGCCATGGAGGCAATTGTGAAAGTAAGAAAGAGAAGACAAATTATTCCGTTCGTTTCATCGCACATCACAACTAACGACACATACTGACATGCCTGCGCGAAGCCGACGAGTTTAGCCGAAATTCTGTTCCTGACACCCCTTATAATATACACCGCCTGTCGCCACTCAGTCACAGCCCGTTCACTAGTACACCAAAAAACTCAGCGTATTGCGGACTTAGAAAAATTCCTGGTGTTTTCTGAACTGCAGCATTTATTGTCACGATTTCCATTGCCTATTGCGGTTGTTCCACAGCCAGCATGATGCCTTTTCAGCAGTTTCACTGTATAACAGCACAAAGAAGCTAACAGGGAAATAAAAGCAAACAAGTTGCCTCATAAAATACAAGAATGGAAAACTGCTCAGCAATATACAAGAGCAAATGTAGAGGTGAACAGAATATTTTGAGGACCTTCTCAATAGACCAGCTCCACAAAACCCCCCGGACATCCAGCCAGCAGAAGAAGAGCTACAAATTAACGGTGAAAGACCAACAAAGGAAGAAATAAAGAAAGCCATAAAGCTTCTAAGAGATGGAAAAGCGTCTGGACCTGATGGCATTCCAGCAGAGGCCATAAAAGCAGACATCAACACGGCTACAGAGATGTTATATAAATTACTTGGTAAAGTCTGGGAAAAGGAAGAGATACCAGCAGAATGGAAGGAAGGATATCTGGTTAAGGTGCCTGAGTAGGGAAAGTTACAAGAGTGCACAAATTATAGAGGAATAATGTTACTATCAGTGCCAGGAAAAGTATTAAACAGGATTATCCTTGAGAGATTAAAAGAGTCCATAGACAAGAAACTGAGAGATAAACAAGCAGGTTTTCAACAAAACAGATCATGTACAGACCAGATAGCCACTTTGAGAATAATAGTTGAACAAAGTCTGGAATGGAATTCACCACTATACATCGGATTTGTGGACTACGAAAAGGCATTTGACAGTGTAGACAGAGAATCACTTTGGAAATTGATGAGGCATTATGGAGTTCCCCTGAAGATCATTAATTTAATAAAGAAAACATATGAAGACATGACATGCAGAGTTCTTCACGAAGGACAGCTTACAGAACCGTTTGGGATAAGAACAGGAGTGTGACAGGGATGCCTCTTGTCTCCATTTCTTTTCTTGCTGGCAATAGATTGGGTTATGAGATCATCGACAACACACAACAGAAATGGAATTCAGTGGACTCTGACTAAGCAGTTGGATGATCTGGGGCAATAGATTGGGTTATGAGATCATCGACAACACACAACAGAAATGGAATTCAGTGGACTCTGACTAAGCAGTTGGATGATCTGGATTTTGCTGATGACTTGGCTCTTCTGTCTCATAACCGTAATCAGATGCAGGACAAATTGAAAACACTCGATGAGAGGTCACAGCAATTGGGTCTGAAAATACACAGGGAAAAGACAAAAATAATGAGAATATATGCAGGTAATGATAACAGGGTTGAACTTGAAGAAACACCAATTCAAGATGTAGAATCATACACATATCTTGGCAGTAATATAGACAAAGTTAGAGGGACAGACAGCGATATCAAAATAAGAATACAAAAGGCAAGAGGAGCTTTCATTGCATTGGTAAATATATGGAGATCAAGAGAAATCGGATCCAACACGAAAATAAGAATCTTCAACTCAAATGTGAAGTCAGTCCTATTGTATGGCTCGGAGACATGGAGAACAACAAAGACAACAACCAAAAAGCTACAGACTTTCATAAATGGGTGCTTGCGTAGAATAGAGGGATTAAAATGGTATGACAAGGTTACCAACAAGGAACTGATGACAAGAACTAGACAAGTGCCAGTGGAACAAGAGATGAGAAGAAGACAATGGCGATGGATAGGACACACACTGAGGAAACCTGTTGATAGCATTACAAGGCAGTCCTTGTTCTGGAACCCCCAGGGCAAGAGAGGCAGAGGAAGACCAAGAAGTACATGGAGAAGAGAGTTGGAAACAGAGGTGAAAATGATGAGAACATGGAAAGAACTTGAGATGATGGCACGGGACAAGAGGACTTGGCATGTGTTTGTTGAAGGCCTATGCTCCTTTGGGAGTGGAGGGTTATGAATGAATGAATGAAAGTCTGGAATGGAAATCACCACTGTACATCAGATTTGTGGACTACAAAAAGGCATTTGACAGTGTAGACAGAGAATCACTTTGGAAATTGATGAGGCATTATGGAGTTCTCCTGAAGATCATTAATTCGATAAAGAAAACATGAAGACATGACATGCAGAGTTCTTCACGAAGGACAGCTTACAGAACCGTTTAGGATAAGAACAGGAGTGTGACAGGGATGCCTCTTGTCTCCATTTCTTTTCTTACTAGCAATAGACTGGGTTATGAGATCATCAACAACACACAACAGAAATGGAATCCAGTGGACTCTGACTAAGCAGTTGGATGATCTGGATTTTGCTGATGACTTGGCTCTTCTGTCCCATAACTGTAATCAGATGCAGGACAAATTGAAAACACTCGATGAGAGGTCACAGCAATTGGGTCTGGGGATACACAGGGAAAGGACAAAAATAATGAGAATAATTGCAGGTAGTGATGGCAGGGTTGAACTTGAAGAAACACCAATACAGGATGTAGAGTCGTACACATATCTTGGCAGTGGTATAGATAAAGTTGGAGGGACAGACGGCGATATCAGGGTAGGAATACAGGGTGCAAGAGGAGCTTTCATTGCATTGGGAAATATATGGAGATCAAGAGAAATCGGATCCAACACGAAAATAAAGAGTCTTCAACTCAAATGTGAATTCAGTCCTATTGTGTGGCTCCGAGATATGGAGAGCAACAAAGACGGAACCAAGGAGCTACAGACTTTCATAGATGGGTGCTTGCGTGGAGTAGAGGGATTAAAATGTTATGACAAGGTTACCAACGTGGAACTGGGGACAGGAGTTGGACAGGTGCCAGTGGAGCAAGAGATGAGAAGAAGACGATGGCAATGGATTGGACACACACTGAGGAGACCTGTTGATAGCATTACAAGGCTGTCCTTGTTCTGGAACCCCCAGGGCAAGAGAGGCAGAGGTAGACCAAGAAGCACACGGAGAAGAGAGCTGGAAACAGAGGTGAAAATGATGAGGAGAACGTGGAAAGAACTTGAGATGATGGCATGTGACAGGAGGACTTGGCATGTGTTTGTTGAAGGCCTATGCTCCTTTGGGAGTGGAGGGTTATGAATGACAAACCCTGTGTTGATCAATAAGTCAATTAGTTGACAATTAATACTGGACTTTGATATATGTTATTGGACAGTGTGAGGTAAGTGAGTGCATGTATTGCTACCATCATTTTTAATAGGTTGGGTACTATTAGTTATGGCGGCCTCACATTGCTGTTAAAAAGGAATTTGTCCGAAGTAGACATGGCTTTGGTATTAACCACGGACCACACTTTTAGTGTTAAACTGCCTGCCCTATGGCAGAAACCTGGGTGCTATGCTAGTTCTTACTTACATCAAAATTTAATGTTACCATATTTCACTCTGGTGATGTTATACTCACACAACAGGAAAAATGAAAACCGTGTTTCCATTATTTTTGCAGGGGGGAGTAATGTTATGATTAAAATTCATTACGATTGTGTCGGTATAATGGTTAGCTCAACAGGACTCCTTGTTTATTTATTTTATACAGACTCATTTATTAATACAGGAAGTGACATCATGCCAAAATTGGTTTTTGGCAGATGTGAAACTAAAACTGCAGAAGTGAGGAGATTGTCTGCAAGTCTTCTACCATTGTGTGTCATGGCAAGTGGACGCATGTGTTTGAGCTCTTAAATTTAAGTGTCTATCACTGAGTTATTTCATTACTAATACATCAAGATCTTCTGTGCGGTGTATCTAGTTATCTACATTTACAAGGAGTATAACTTCTTTATGTTGAGTGTGAATATATATTTAAAATGTTAAAAGTGAAAAGGACAGCTTTTTAGACATGAACGGACTGCCTAAAGTTATATCGACGACTGCATATTATATGCCATTGTATATTGGCCTCAACTGTATTGAATTTGGAGTAGTGTCACAGTATAAATAAAAATGTATACCATCCACTTCGTCCATTGTGGCTCAAATAATTCTAATTGATGTTGGCTTGTTTCAGTGTCTGATACATCTACTACCCTAGAAGTGATCTTGGCCACAGGAACCATCCTGTCACTAAATAATAACATTAACAATGTAAAAGACATGTAACAACCTTGAACATAATTTCTGTACAGTTTTCTAACCCTTATTACTGTGTCTCAGAGTTCTTTTATAAAGTCCTGTTGAACACATGATTTCCCAGTCTGTTAGTGATAATTAAGCACATAAATGACTAAATGATGACACCATCACATTATTTTTACAGTGTAAAGTAAACTCAGACATTTATTGTTTGGGTTTTAAAAATAAGTGAAGACCTGCTTTAAAAGGCAAAGTCCCTGTGCCTCATTTATAATGCAGCCCACTGTAACTGAAAATATTTTTACACGAATTAACTCTTTTGATATGTTTTTTTTTGGTGTCTTTTTGTGTACAGGTTTTTCATCTCCGAGGTGTGGCATGTATGAGACACTGCCATAGGGGAGATAAGTGTTAGAGACTTCATTAAACTAAGTCCAGCATCAAGAGGTGGAGTGACCAGTTCCCTTCCTCACTGCCTTTTCCTTCCCTAATTCAAGAGCAAAGTCAGGTACCCATTTACAGCTAGGATGACTGGAGCGTATCAATACCATTAATTGAACCTAGCATCTACATTCAAAATAACCCTGCAAAACAATGTTCAATGTATTCTCAGTGGACCGAAGTCACACACCTAGAGCGTGATAAGTTTATTGCTGTCCTAATAACTATTGGGTTTCAGAAGAGACCATTCATTCACGACTACTGTCCTACATCTGCAGAATCTTACACTCCTTGGTTTTGTCAGATGTTTTCAAGAAGTAGATTTGAAGCATTATTTCATACAATGCTTCATGTCTCTGATGAAAATTGCACAAGGAAAAGAGCAGATTGAACCTTTTATGAACATGTTGTTGCAAAAATTTAAGAGTGCCTTTTACCCATTCCAAAATCACTGTTTGGATGAAATGGTTATAGGGTATAAAGGCAGATGGCAATATAAGCAGCATAATCCAAGTAAACCAAGCAAATATCACATAAAAGTCTTTGGTTTATGTGATTCAGCTACTGGATATGTGGTGAACATGTTCACATATTTTGGTTCTGATACTTCATATAATTCTGAAGTAGATGCAAACAGTGGGCAAGCTGTCAAGATTTTTTTAGACCCTAATACAGCCTTTGGGTACAGGCCAACATTTATTTGCTGACAGGTATTACAGCACAAGAAAACTCATTGACTTCCTACTGGAGAAGAAGCTGTACTACACTGGTACTCTGAACATTATCCAGAGAAATTTTCCATCACAGCTAAGACTGTATCTTAGTTATCTGGAATACATATGGTATATGACACAAACAAGCATGGTGTTGTGTACAGCATTTACAGACAAAAAGGCCAAGAAATCAGTTTTCCTTGTGTTTTCTCAGGCCAAAAGTGGAGATCATAAACACATAGAAGCACATTGCTAAACCAAAAATGATAGATGAATACAACAAGTCAATGAATGGGTGTGTTCTCCTGGATCAAAAAAAAAATTGGTTATTATGGTGTGCATAACAGAAAATCTGTTAAATGGTGGAAAAAAAATGTTCTTCTGACTGCTTGAAATGGTGCAGGTGAATGCTTCAGTTTTATACTGTTTTCATCGAGGTGAAAAGCAATCACTGCTGCAGTTGAAAAGAAATCTGCTTCACCAACTAACTGAAGCTTCTGCTGTTTTGAGGCCATTTAGTGTCCAAGAAAATCCAGCTACTAATACTGTTAGATCTCAAGCTGCCTCAACTTCAGAGTACCAGTGTGACACAAGGCATCTTGTATGTTATGCAGAAAGAGATAGGAACTGTGTCCACTGCAGCACACCTGCTCGTCATCAGCGCTCGCATTATTATTGCACTGGAAGTCCAAACCAGCCACATCTACACCCACAATGTTTTTTATGACTACCAGGCAGTGAGCGTTACATAGAAACAAATGTGGACAGAAATTAAATGCAAAAATATTGCATGTTTCGCTCTTTATTTATTAAAATGACAAAAATTTAGTAGAAGATTCTGGTAAAGGGGAAAAATAATGGAACAAGGTCAGCCATTTTGCCCAAACGCTATCGATACCGCAAACGTAACAGTATCTCTTCAACACACTAAAAAATACTCACTATTAACTTACTTACTTAGTCATTCCCCTTCTACCGTGAGGTGTAGAGGTTTGGAAGAGAGAGCGCCAGACTAACCTTTCGGCTGTCTTCCTCCTGGCCTGGTTCCATTCTAGTCCTCGGTCCTTCAAAGATTGTCTAATGTTGTCCTCCCAGTGGACTCTGGGTCATCCTGTGGGTCTGGATCCCTAGCTCTTTGTTGGGACTGTTCTACTTGGATCTGCAGGGGGTGGGATTTTAGGCCTTGACATATTGTCTGGTTGCAGACCATGTCTCTTCTTGTTACTTCAACCACCTTCCTCAGATACCTCATTTCAGAGGTTTGGATCTGGCTTTTGTGGGTTGTAGTCATTGCCCATGACTCGCATCCATATGTCAAGACTGGGACATAGGTGGAGCGGTTTACAGCCATCTTCATTTTCTTACCAACCTCTCTCTTGCTGAGGAAACCTTGATTTATGGCTTGAAAAAGTCTTCCAGCTGCTGCTTTTCGAGCGGCCAACTTTTCTTTGATGCCTCCCTTTTGGTCTAGGCCTATAATAGCTCCGAGGTATTTAAAGTGGTCGACCTGCTCCAGGACCTGTTTTCTCAGCTTAATCTGATGTCTTCTTTCTTCTCACTATTAACACCAACCAAAATCCGTCCCGAACACCCCACACCATATTTCTGTTTGACCGCGCGCGAACACTCCTCGACTTAGAGGCTTTTTTTTCCCAACAGTGCAAGCTCGAAAAAGCGTCGGACTTTGGGTCAGGGTTAGCACGCGAACTGCAGCAAAATTATGTGAAGATGGATTTGGCAATGTGAGTGAAATGAAAAAAAAAACTATGCAATGTTGCCATGCAGTTAAAAACAAAGTTGCCAATTTATTTTTAAACGCCAAATGTTTTTTTAATAAATCCTGCTTTAAAAACAATTCTTGTAGCCTATAGTGTAATGGATGGGTGTGGAAAAAAAAACCGAAAAAAGGTGATTCGCCTTACGAGGACAAAAGACAAAGAAATCGCCAAGGTTACAGTTACAAGTCCTTCGTCAGGGAAAGGGAAAAAAGTGAATGCTAGATAGGACACATAAAAACCTAAATACATATAAAAAATTAAACCTACGTACTTCCCTAAAGGTCTCAAAGTCCTAACACGTTTGCTGCCCGCGAACAGACGAGCATGATAGGAAAATGAAATGAATGCCACCACCGGATGTACACAATACATACTCAGAAACCAAAAAACGAAACTGAACAATAAACTACCCAAACGTAATATTAGTGGGGACTGGAAATAGAAGAGGACAGAATGAGTTGGAGATAAATAAATATGAAATAAAAAAATCAAGACATATTAAAAACAGTGTATTATATATTCATTTACATATTATTAGAGGGCGTCAGAAAAATAGAATAAGAGTGGAACGAGTCCAAATAGAACAAGAGAGGAAAGGGTGACCTCAGACAAAGGTGTGTAGAGTGTTAATACCAGCTGGTTTTAGACACCCCATGCGGTAGATAAGACGGTTCTCAAGCTGTTCTCGGCTAGCAGTGTCAGAGGAGCAAGATTTGATCGCCGTGACCTGGATGTCAATGGGACCATGGTGGTCAGGACAATTAAAGTGTAAAGTGTATAGTATAGTGTAAGTAAATAAATTAGGCGGCTGTTGTAATATATATATATATATATATATATATATATATATATATATATATATATATATATATATATATATATATATATATATATATATATATTTCATTACCCTCCATTCCCAATGGAGCATAGGTCTTTAACAAATACATGCCAAGTCCTGCTGTCACGTGCCAACATCTCACGTTCTTTCCACGTTCTCCTCATCATTTTCACTTCTGTTTCCAGCTCTCTTTTCCATGTGCTTCTTTGTCTACTTCTGCCTCTCTTGCCATGTGGGTTTCAAAACAAGGTCTGCCTTTGTAATGCTATCAACCGGTTTCCACAGTGTGCATCCTATCCATCGCCATCGTCTTCTTCTCATCTCCTGTTCCACTGGCACTTGTCTGGTTCTTGTCGTCAGTTCCACATTGGTAACCTTGTCATACTTTTTTAATCCTTCTATTCTACGCAAGCACCCATTTATGAAAGTCTGTAGCTTTTTGGTTGTTGTCTTTGTTGTTCTCCATGTTTCAGAGCCTTATAATAGTACTTACTTCACATTTAATTACACCCTATCTGCATAATTTGAAATGATTGGATCTTTCTGATTAGATTCATAACATCATTGAAGGGAATATAGGTTGACAATTTCACAGTTTTATTTCTCTGTAATTTGCACGCTCGCCAAGACAACACCAAACCTACGCCAGAGGAAGAACTAGATTCATAATTCCTAACTGTTATCCGGACCTTTTATTGGAGAACCAGATAAGGCGTATAAAGCACATGAAATCTCTTTCAAGTTTAAAAGGAAAACCTGAACTAGGAAAACTGAAGAAACACGGAGTCAGAAGGGGTAATCTATTGTAAAATTAAAAGAAACCCCAGACACATGTTGTAAGAGAACGATTCGTCTCTTTTATTCATCTGTGCGACACGTCTGTAGCCAGGATTGGCGTATGTTTTGATTTACATTTTGAATTTTATTACTTGCATGTGAACTAACAAATATATGTATATATTACTATGTGAATTTTATTGTGGGAAACTCGCTTTTGGATGTCAAATTCATTTGAGTCTGGCAACCTCAGCGTGTAGAATGATGATTCCCGAACCACCACAGCACGGGCTGGTGATTACTCTTTTAATGATGTACATTCTAAGCATAAGACTTACATTTTCAAAGCAGTGTAAATGTCCCTGTAAACATATTCACTTTAAAGTTAATGTAAGGTTTCATGCTTTAAGACGGCGTAAATGTCTGTGGGAAAATATTCATTTTAATTAATAGAAGTTTCAAATTTTTCCACAAATGTAAATGTAAATGATAGATGAATGAATTTAAATTCTGAACACTTTTCAAACAGTGGAGATGTTAATGTTAAAATATATATATATATCTGTACGTTTAGCCTTTTCATTTAAATGTAATGTAAAGCAAAAGCTGTTCAGTTTAAATATAAAGGATGTTTTATCCCGAGGGATTAAATTCAATTCTCATGGAGGATAAACTCTGAGTTAAGTGGGATGGTGAAATAGAAGAGGGGGACACATAACTATGTGTCGGGGAACGCCTGTTGAAGGTAAAGAAGGCCACCATAATGGTGAAGGTAAAGACTGGTATCGTAAGATGTAGAGTGCTGTTTAAGTGAGTGAGTGGTCAGGTCAACCTGGTAGTACACTGTTGTAGTGGATGTAGGTCAACAAACGTTGAGGCACTGACAGGGGTAATATAGACTCACTCGTACAGGCTCTTAAATGTGTAGTGCTCGAAAAAGGGTTGTGGTTGATTTGATGTGTGGGTGAGTAGACGTCATATAGAATGATGAACACGAATGCGTATAGGTTCTTTAACAATGTCACAAGACACCCACTCAACCACATGTAGAAGTCAGGAATGTTGATAACAGCTGACGTTTCAATAATTTATTACGATACAAGAACAAGGCACGCCGACATCATGATATATAGTCATCTGACAAAACTTGGGACATCACAGCATAATAATAATGTTCAATGCAGCTGGCATTAATGGATCATAGGCAGGCTGTCCATATCATAGTGCCGACGACAATCTATATCTCTTCTCAGCTACAGCAAATTACCCCGCACTGGGAACGGGTCTTCAAATATATGAGTTTAAACAACTCGTGTCTGACACCAGCAAGAAAGGTTTACTTCTGGTATATAGCAAGCCGCGAAATATGGCGGGCCCCAGATGTTCTCTGTGATTCCTTGGACAAACCTTGTTCAAGGTGATATCGCCGCAATAGCGGGATTTAATGAATATATAAAGTTCTTCGGGCATTCACCAACCCGGTACATTCAATGTCAGCATAATACAAGAGCTCAATTACTGGTATACTCGAAGGACTCTTTCCCGCCCAGGGAAAAGTCACTAGGCTGTAAGCAAAATGTTATTTATGATTCTGGCAATAAAGAAAAATGAATGAAGGCTAATTTACCTTGCCATTCCTTCCGAATAACACCAAAAACTCGCTCGCCTCCTAGGCGCTTAGAAATACAATATGGGGGAACAATCTTTAGACACACAGAGAACTTTCCTTCCCCATAATATAAAGCCAGGTCGAAGACGAACAAGACGTCTTGATCCTTTGAAAAACTACAGCTCGACTCAGATCGGAAGTCTTTCTTAACGCCCACAAAAGTCGCGCATGCGTCGTTAGACGCTAGACCCTCTGAGCAAAACTCAGGTGGGTGATGTTGAACACATACTAGGAAAAGCCTGACCATTCAAGCCATATATGGTCAGGTAATAAGACTTCGGTTCTAGTTGCAAACATTCCGAGAAAAGCTGACCTTTCAAGCCATATATGGTCAGGCAACGAATGCAAAATGTTGTGTTAGAACAAATAAAGGGAATACAGAATGGTTTACAGTAGAAACAGGGGTGAAACAAGGCTGTATTATGTCACCACTACTTTTTGGAATAGCTATTGATTGGGTTATGAGAAACTATACCCACAATGAACAATTGGGTATAAAATGGACAAATGGAAAATTCCTGGGGGACCTGGCTTTCGCAGATGATGTAGCATTCTTAAGTTCAACACCAATACAATCCCAAGAAGCAATAAATAATTTGTGTCATCTCTCGGTTAAAATAGGTCTCCAAATAAATGCCTCTAAAACTAAAGCTATGAACTTGTCTAACGAGACCTTTGATATCATCTTGAAAGAGGAAAAACTACAGAAAGTTGAAAGTTTCAATTATTTAGGCAGTAAAATGACTCAGGATGGTGACACAACAAGAGAAATCCATACTAGAATTGCTTTGGCAGCTAGCGCCTTCAATAGATTATCTAACATTTGGAAATTACGATCATTGAATATACATACCAAGCTTCGTCTGTTTAATTCAAATGTTATCTCAGTGTTAACATACGGCTGTGAGAGTTGGAAAATAACAAAATCATTGGAGAACAAGCTGAATACATTCGAGAACAAATGTCTTAGAAAACGCATGAACATCAGTTGGAAAGAATTCAAGACTAATCGACAAATAAGAGAAGACTCTAGGCAGAAATATGTCTCCGACTATATAAGGAAAAGACGATGGTCATATATCGGTCATGTCCTACGAATGCAAAACAACAGAATACCACTACAGGCGCTCACTTGGGTTCCTGAGGGTAAGAGGAAAAAAGGAAGACCAAAAGAAACACTCAGAAGAACAATAATAAGAGAAGGAAGAACGTTGGGATTAAACAATGTGCAAGAGCTAAGAGGAGTGGCGTCACAACGAACAACCTGGAGAGCACTGGTTTCTGCCTTATGCGCCGTGTTTGGTGCTTAAAGAATTTATTATTATTAACCAGACATCGGTTCTAATATTAGATCGCTAGGATAAAAACAAGTGGAATAACAACCACTGTTGAATTCAACCCAAGTAAAAAATGAATAACTACCCTTTGATCAGGAATCTAACAAATAATGTCTCCAAATTTAAACAGGTACATTTCACAGACTATAAACTCAGCGAAAATGTCCGCAACAGTTTACCGCACCCCCCGGGGAAAAAATGAAACTATTTTTTTTTTGGAAACACATCCAAGAGCAAGATACAACAGGCTCATAACGCACGAATGAATCGCAGACGAGAAGTATCACAAATAAATATGACGTCTCGGCGCATGGAGCGTCACATGAGAATATATTTCATAATATTAGAGAAAGGATTTCTCTAAGTATACACATATCCAGGGAGGTGCCACCAACGTACACTACAATGCTGGCAATGTTACGATGCAAGCAAAAGTTAATTTCATATAACACATCAAGTACCTTATGTTCATGTTTAGTAATGAAACATCATTTAAAAAAACAGCGTTGTCATTATCTTAATGTACCACAGTATAGTGATACAATCACATTAACAACTAAAGGTTATATCATTTAAAATGCAATATCTGCTTTAATACAATATCACATATTATATTAACTATGTAGACGATCAATGAATTCCAAGATCATAGACTAAGCGGGCACATCTATAGTGTTGTTCGAAGGGTAAGTATGGACATCATAATACGTCATGGTTGGCAAAATGTAAAGATTCTCCCAGAACATCAATGATTTGCTGAGAAAATACAGATAACACAATTCCATTTGATAACCGCTAGATTTTCTAATATACAGCAATCAAACATACATTCTTAACTATTAATAGTGGCCGTACGAACTTTCGGCCCTTATATTGTGTTAACTAAACCTTCCTCCGTTATACCAGAGATGGTAACAGCGAAAGAAATCTTTTAATTTACAACTCTAAGGTGAACACAAATGTGCTAATATATATTGTTATAGTAAAGAACTGTCATAAGTCTAGACGTGTATCAGGAAATTTAGGACACAAGAGTTAAGTGGAGTCATGTGCGCATCTAGACAGTATATCCGCCATGACATTATCCAAACCACGGATAGCTCATACCGTGAAATGAAAAGGTTGAAGAGCAATGGCATATCGAGTGGATCTCGAGCTCTTCAAGTTCTTAGTCTGAATAGCTGTAAGAGCTTTCTGGTCGGTTTCCACAATGAAATGCGCGCCAAGAAGGAATCTTTGTAGCTTAAGGATTGATCAAACCATAGCCAACAATTCACGGTCTAGAACCGAGTAATTCCTTTCTGCCGCATTCAGTTTCCTAGAAATATACATTACAGGATGCAGAGTTTCTGAATACTCCTGCATTAGTGCCGACCCGATCCCAGTGGATGAAGCGTCACTTCGAAGAACAAAAGTCTTATCATTAGTAGGTAGCCTTAAGATAGGGGAGATGAGAATAAAGTTTTAATCTGATCCAATGAAGACTGGCATTCTTGGGACCAGCGCACCATATTAGGAGATCCTTTCTTCAATAGGGTTGAAAGAGGTGCCATAATAGAAGATAGATTTGGAATGAATCTCCCGTAGAATTGTATTAAACCTAAGAGACTACGTACTTGCTTTTTCGTTTTAGGAATAGAAATGTTTAGTATCTTAGAAGTGTTGTGGTCCTCTGTCTTCAAGAGACCATGACCAACACGGTGACCCAGGAAAGAAATTTCACTAAACCCAACAAAGGCTTTAGAGGGTTTTGCAGTCAAATTATGCTCGCTTAGAGTAGACAGTAATTCATATAAACCCAAATAGTGATCTTCCCAAGAATCACTGAAAACTCAGATATCGTCCAAGTATGCAATGACATCTGAACGATATGAGAGAATTCGACGCATCATGCGTACGAAAGTAGCTGGGGCGTTCATAAGGCCGAAAGGCATGAAATTCCATTGAAACAAACCCCTAGGTGTTGAGAAAGCAGTGAGAGGTTTGGCGCTTTCAGTTAAAGGAACTTGCCAATAACCTTTCGACAAGGCGAGTTTGGAAAAGAATCGAGAATTAGAAAGTCTAATAAGTAGATCTTCTAATAAGGGCATAGGTTCAGCATCGAACTTCGTAACTTGGTTTAATTTGCGATAATCGACGCAAAGGCGTATGTTATTGTCTTTCTTTCGAACAATAACCATGGACGAAGAGTATGCTGAAATGGATGGTTCAATTATTTTCAATTGTATCATTTCATCCAATTCTTTCTCGACCTGTGTTTGAAAATGAATAGGGATAGGGTAAGGTCTGACCCTGATAGGATTATGGTCAGTAAGAATTATGTCATGTTCAATGACATGTGTGTGTCCAAGAATGTCGGTAAGGACATCCTGAAATGTTTGTAACATAGAAGAGACTTGTCGCTGTTCCTCAGTAGATAAATTAGGAGAAACATTAACGTTTTTCCATGATTCCATAGAATAAAGTGGAATCACTGGAAGAGGAAGATTAACATCTGAGAAAGTAGTTTCCTCATCCTGTATAACCGACAGGGATGAGTAATGACCATGAGGGACAAGAGAATCGTCTGTCGCCTGAAAAAAAAGCTGCAAATAGTCTGGTCGTTCATGAAATTCCGTGAGCATGTTATTATGAAAGGTTTTATGCTTTCCGTCAATATCGACAATATAGTCGACATCGGAAATTCTTGAGACTATTGTATACGGACTTTTCCATGCAATAAGAAGTCTGTTCTCCCTGCAAGGGAGCAAAACAAGTGCTTTGTCACCAGGACAAAGTTGTCGTAGGCATCTATTCTTATTTGCAAATTGCCTTTGCCTTTTCTTTAGCAAATTCGAATGAGGAAGTTGCTAGTTTGCATGCTTCGATAATCTTCTGCCTGAGAGCAATGACATACTCATATGAAGATTGAGTGTCATCGTTAATATTATCAGCAGTTATAAGATCATAAAGTAAAGACATAGGACCGCGCGGTCGCGCGCCAAAGACAAGTTCAAAAGGAGAAAACCCTGTATGTTCGTTGGGGACCTCTCTATATGAAAAGAGAGCAGCGGGTAAAACCCTGTCCCAATCCTGAGGATGATCCTCAGTTATCTTCCCAAGTAAATTCTTGAGTCTCCTATTCAAACGTTCAACTAACCCATTAGACATTGGGTGATAAATACTACTCAGAGACCTTTTAATATGCAGAGTAGACATTACCTGCGACATAGTGTCTGATATTAGTTGGGTGCCATGGTCTGACAATATTTCTCTGAGAAATCCCAAACGAGAAAATATCAGCCATAGAGCGTCTGCAATATCGGCAGTGGAGATGCTCTTAAGAGGTATAGCCTCTGGCCAACGTGTGCACATGTCAACGCATGTTAGGATAAATTGATGTCCTCTGGCCGACTTAATCTTAAAAGGGCCAATAATATCTATTGCCATTTTCTGAAACGGCCGAATAGGAATGTCCGCAACCTGGATAGGTGCTGCATGTTGTGGACCTCTCGATTTGACCTCTTGACATATTTTACAAGATCGGCAATAAATACGTATGTCTTTATTCCCAAATGGCTAAAAGAAAGCCGTAAGAACTCTCGACTTAGTACGAGAAAAACCCATATGTCCAGCACACTGAGAGTCGTGAGCATGTTGCAGAATTTGGACTCTCATACTCTTGGGCACAAGAATTTGTGAATGCATAGACGTAGTCGAGTCTTGTACTATACGCACTAGTACACCATTCTTCATTGTAATCCAAGATTTGCGATTTGTGTTCTGATTTGGATCACCCTTTTTAGCAAGAAGGAAGAATTTTTTTAAAGAAGGATCAACTTCTTGCAGTTTTATAAAAGAGTCACGCGAAATCACCAAGTGACCATCTTGGCTATGCACTTCATTACTTTCAGTCGATGAAGTTTGAGGCATATTAAGAGCTTGTGCTCTTGTGACCACTGCATTGGCAGCTTGGATATTTTCTTTTTCCCAAACAGCAATCCGCTGCGGGGTGCATTCCCTAACTCCATGAATACGACCGATGATAAGATCCGCAATAGGATTAGGTAGAAGACACGCTTGGACATCTCCCGTAAAGAAGGGAGTTGCAATGTGAATGATATCAGTTGAATACTTTTCCATAGTGCCACCAAATGTCACACATTTGACCACCTTTCCCGTCGCACAGGAAGGATCTATAAGAAATTGCTTAACTCCAATAGTAATGCATCCAGAATCAAAAAGGACTGAGACTGGATTATTATTCACAAGACCTTTATGCAAGAAAAGAGATCCTCTTCCGTCATGCGCAACTGCCGCATGAAGAGCGGGAAGAGGGTGACCAGAACTTAAGGTAGTTACAGTAGTCTGTTCGAACAATGTAGTGCATTGGGGCATTGAGATGCTCTCCCAAAATCGAAAGCAGAACAAGTGATAGCATTAGAGTTTTTATTATCGTTTACTTGTTTACAGGCTCCCTGAGACTCTTGTTGTACAGAGTTTGCCTTGTGATATGATCTATATTTTTGTTGTTGAGATCTACCGCGATTATTATTTCCTCTGGAATTATCATTGTTTGATCTACTGTAACCATTGTTCTAGTTTTAATCCCAGTTTCCATAGTCACTTTTGTCATTTCCCCATTGATGTGAATATTTATCAGTTTGGTTTCGTTGTCTCAGTGAAGAATAGCTTGGATAGTTTCTATTGTGACTACCCCTGCGAAAGTTTCTATAATTGTTGGACCCAAAATAACGAGGACTATCAGATCGCCTCCAGTTCTTCGAAGAAGAACCATTATGTGATGGATTGTTTTGATTTTGAGCATAATTACGATTACTCTTTTTATCAAAATTGTGTTGAGCACCTTGAAACTTACGAAGAAATTTAGAGCCATAAGGTGTTGCAGAAGCAACTGGTAAACCTTCCTTAACTGTAGAGTTGCTAACAGTTACATGAGGGTGCGCAGTGACATACTGGCAACAATATTCTTCCATATCTTTTATGTTTTTAGGTTTACGCTCATGTAGAAAGGCAAGAAAAGACTCATTGACAGATGACATGACTTTGTCTCTAAGTAATAAGTCCATAAGGGCTTCATATGTATGTTCTGTTTTAGACAGCTCAATCCATCGTGTGAATGTAAGACGAATTTTTGAGATAAATTCTGAGAATTCTACCCCAGTTTCTGGCAACATTATCTTGAAGCGAAGACGATAACCGTCTTCGTTAAGTTGATATTTCTTTAATAAGGCCGCTCTGACAACATCATAATTATTCTTGTCAGGCTCATCTACCATGCTTAACATATTCAGAGCTTCACCTTTAAGTATCTCCGGCAACTGATTAACATACTGTGACTTATCTACTTTATGAGTTTCACATGACCGTTCAAATCTATCGAGGTAGAACGTTATATCATCAATGGAAGAATTGAAAGCAGGTAGTTTGACCTTGTAAGTAGTAGCATTTGTCTTATTAGAAGTTGACTGGTTATTTGGATCATTAGCATTACCCATATTCATCAACTTCAACTTTTCTAACTCCAAAGCTAAGAGTTTTTTTTCGTGTTCCATTTTTGCTTTTTCTTTTCTCTCTTCAGCTTCTCTGTCTAATCTTTTATTTTCAGCTTC
Organism: Oreohelix idahoensis; assembly: GCA_024509875.1. Classification (NCBI taxonomy): domain Eukaryota; kingdom Metazoa; phylum Mollusca; class Gastropoda; order Stylommatophora; family Oreohelicidae; genus Oreohelix; species Oreohelix idahoensis. The sequence continues at coordinate 281,376 of JAMPIV010020836.1, read as the reverse complement.
TTTTTCTAATCTTTTATTTTCAGCCTCTTTTTCTAATCTTTTATTTTCAGCCTCAGCTTCTATCCTTTTCTGCTCGGGTTCTCTTTTTTGTTTTTCCATTTCCATCTGGAATTTTCTTTCATCTGCCAGCATCTGCAATCTTAAATTCTCAGTTTCTATTTTCTTTTGTTTATTTTCCATTTTCTGTCTCTTTTATTCCGACTTCAATGCCTTGGCATATTGAACTGTCGCGAATTCTTCTAATTTCTCACCAGCTTTACCAAGGGATTTCCCTTGCTCAATAAAGTACTCAAGTGTAGACATTATGTCTATTAATATGAGGTCATTAACCTGAAATAATAAATTAATTTATTCCAACCTCAATGATAACAAGTCTTTAATAAAGAACTTGTATAATCAACTCAGTTTATCTCAATCTCTGTTGGAGACAAGTCCCTAATAAAGAACTTGCACAATCACCTTGCTTTATCCCAATCTCTATGGAAGACAAGTCTTTGATAAAGAACTTGTATAATCACCTTTACAATAGTGTTACGGTGTTTTTATTGATGTCGTCTGCTATAGTTGGCAGTGCGCAATTTTAGGTTTATAGAATTAATATAGATGTTGATACTTCACGGATTATTGAACGCAAATTACACGGTCAACTTGTGACGTGTTAGCGTTGGTAAGGTCACGCTTCGTGACTTAGATACTGGACCCTTTTACGTTGATCGTCAAGCCGTGAAGACGTGTCTCACATCTTTCCAATGTTAGGCTTCATAATTGTCGCAAATATAGAGTGTTATATAAGGACACAGGGTCAGTCCAGATTGATATTATAAAGGATGGAATTATAAGGTTAGTAGATAACCTGAATTATGGAAGGATCGTTAATCAGTCTTAACATATATTCGTCAAGACACATGCGCTCACTCTCGGCTGTCTGAATCACAGCAGCGCGCGCATATAGCCATGCTGTTCTGTCGACATTAGTTCGGTAGGACACGGACTGATAATTATATATATTCAATTGAAATCAAATTGATGTATGCTTTACTATGAACCATGCTCATGATATCGTTACATGTTTTTCGTAATAAATCGTGTTTTGTGGACTCAAAATACTTGGACTTCTCCAGTCGATATCATCCAATTATTATTCATTTCCCAGCATTCGCGTACTATACAAAGAAAGCACGAAATTAAAATAATGAATGAAAACCAAGATAAATTTCAAAACAAGGCCAGAGGTTGTGAACACTTTTATTTACTACTCAGTTGGACTGAGTATGCAAGGACAAACTAACGCAACAATAACCAGTCTCAACAAAAAGAAACCTTCAACAACTATGCCCATTGTCTGGGGAACGAAAATTTTTTCTCAGTAAGGTTACCGAAGTCTCATTCAATGACCAAGAACTGTTTCCAATTGGAAAATACTCACTTGATGTGCGAAAGTATGACCAAATACGCATAACGACTAAAGGTAAAACACACGTCATCAACTTCTGCGTACATGAAAGTCAAGTCGGCAACCGCTAACACAGTCTTTGTCAAATGAAAATACTGCATCAAGGTAGACCCAAAAATTGAAAAACTCTATCAAGCAATCAATATCAGTTCACGACATTGATCTACGCCGTTGGTGCTTACTGACATTGACCGGAGGAGATAACTGAGCACAAAAAGATACGTTTTATTGTAACCTTTGTCGGTTAAATAGGCATACACTAGTCCATTTCGCCTTTATATAGGCATGTTTTATTACTATCATTTGTAAATGTTATATGTGTTTTCAACCGTATGTTTGTTATTATGTTAGGCGGGTGATTGGCGAGGCGAATCATAACCGATTTTATGTCTCTCAGGATTACCGAATCGGTTTTGATCGATCTGTAGGGAAGTGAAATATTTTCATTTTGCAGAGAACCCCATTGAAGATTATGCCGATGGGAACTTTTGTCTGTATTTGAAAGTATTTGACTTTAAGTGTTATGTGTGAAGTTTTGTAAAATTACTGTTGTATTTTGCTGTATTAAGTTTCCCTTTTATTCAGTTCTAGTCATATGTTTGTAAACTATCTTGTTCATTCTGATCTTTCTATCATTTAGTTCATAGAGATTTTGATAACCGTTATATGAGTCCATGTCTACGTCATCAGTTTACGTGTATGTAGGTCAATCTCGATTTAGTTTTTCCTTGACCCTTCAGTACTTCCGAATCTTGTACTTAGTTCATAAATTCATTTATGTCTGTGAAATTGTCACTTTTGTATCGTATTTCTGTTTGTAAATCTTTGGTTATTGTGGATATTGTAGTTATTCATTTCATAGATTGATAATATAATTATATTGTTATAAATTGATTCTCTATAAGATAGTAAATTAATTTAATTAATTTTTATTAATTAAATTGCATGATGACTTAGGTGATATCATCAAGTTGCACTATTGGCCCAAGACACTAGTCTTTATTCATTATGACTAGGGCATGATGCCATAATATAATGATAAATTATTGAAGTAAGATAATTTTTATCGAATAAATGCTTGGTAATCAAACCATGCAGAGGGGATGAATTAGGAAACTATATTAGATACAATAAATATAAAATACATTATGATATTAATGAAGGAAGATGCCCATAGGTAATAAGTGAGATTAGTTGATGCATGAAATAAATTCAGCATCATAAATTAATAAAGGTTTGTTTTGTTTTTTCGTACGACCGCTAATACTCGAGGCGAAATCTCAGGTTATTTTTAATGTCTAACCTGACATTGATTTTTACGTGAGTATCCTATTTTCTTGTACAGAGACAAGTGTCCCTCGCCATTCAGGCAGATACTCGCCGTTTTCGGAGGTACCCATTAGAGCAGGGTCGGCTCAGGACCCGCACGTCCCTGGTCGACGACACTCCTTCAAATGTCCTCGCCAGGTCTCGAGTTAATCCAGTCCAAATCCCGGTCGACGAAAAATCCTCAATTGCCGTCGCCCGGGTTTGATCCTGAATCAAACGGTCACCAGATCGGTGTTGTAACCACTACGCTAGCGCGGCTCCCAAATAAAGGTATAATACATTGGTGTAATGTAATGAGTAAACATTATTGATATAAATTATTTAGTTACAAAATAGTTGTGGAACTTACAACTAATAGTAGTATAATATTGTAGTTGATTATATTCAGTATTAATCTATTTTACACATATATATAATTAAATACTTAACTGAGGAGGCATATTATTGAATTAATATGGCTACTCTTGACACCTTTGTTAAGAATGGGAAGGATTATGGTTACAAAGAACCAGAACTTCGTCAGTTTTCAGAAGAGCAACTGGCTATTGCAAAGAAGGAAGAGGAAGAGAGAAAAGCAGCATTGAAGCAGGAAAAAGAAGAACTTAAACGAGAGAAAGAAGAACTTAAACGAGAAGAAGAAGAACGTGAACTTAAATTAGAAAAGTAAAGAGAAATTGCTAAACGAGAAGAAGAAAGAAAAGTGGCAAGAGATGAAATCCTACGGATGAAGAAGAGAATAAAATTAAACGAGAGGAAATTATAAGGCAACAAGAAATGGAATTGGCACGTCTTAAGTTTGAAACTGCAAAATTACAGGCACAAGGTGCTACTACGAGCCAGACTGATAATTCTCAAAACTGATCTTCATCCAATCAAAACAAAATTTATTATAACTTTAAATTACCACATTTTAAGTTGAACCTTGACGACCTATCGTCATACATAGCAATGGTTTGAACAGGTATGCAAAACAAATAACCTACCTAAAAACGCATGGGCACTTAAACTAAATGAATTTTTAGATGGTGAACTATTAAATGCAACAGAGAATGCTGATCCTACAATAGCAGTGGATTATGATTCGATAAAAGCTTTATTGTTAAAAAGGTTCCATTTAGACGAGGAAGGCTGTAGACTTAGGTTTAAAACGCTTCTACCTGAGTCCAATAAAGACTTTCCAGGTTTTATTGCGAATATACGCAATACCTTTAACAGATGGGTGGAACTGGCAGGTGTTAACAAATCGTAGAATCGTATGACAAATTAGTTGGTTTGTTACTGAGGGATAAAGTTTTATCCTCTATCAGTCCACCGTTCTTTTCTTTTATACAAGAACGTAAACCATCTACCATTGCTGCACTGGAAGAAATGGCAGTAAATTATTGCTCCGCACATCCTAATGCGAGCATATCTAACTTACAAATAAGAGAATCTCTACATGTAGCTTCTAATATGGCATTCCAGGGTAAGGATAAATCGCGAACTTATAGTATGGATAAGAATTATCCGCACAGAAGAAATAATGCCCACAATGACTATTATAAAAATAATAATACATATGGGAACGTAAACAGAGGTAGACAGCATAGTAGAAATCAGTCACCTCAATACAGGTACAACAATCGTCAACACAGTTCAAATCATAATCGATCATACAACTATAACACTACTAACAGTGATAACAGGTGGAATAAGAATAATCAAGGCTTCAGACCTAGACACAACAGTTACCACGGGGGACAACAAAATAATTTTAATAACTATTCTAGACATCGGTCTCAGTCACGTAGACCGTCACATTATAATCACAATATCGGGGCGGCACTTACTACTATTACGACCCCAGGGTTTCCACGTGATGATAAACCAATACAATCTTCGTCCACATGTTATGCTATGAATTATAACGTGGCAAATAGTTGCCCAGACTGTAATCTTGTTTTTCAGAAAGCAAAAGAGACAGTATTGAATTGCGGACACATTCTACCAGAGGTAGGTCTTGCAGCTAATGATGGAACAGGCTCTCTTATATTTAACAGAGGAATAGTAAATGGTTCTATCGTCTCTGTTTTAAGAGATTCCGGATCCACTACTTTTGGAGTCCGATAGTCACTGATCCATCCAAGTTGTGCTGCTAACGAATATGTTAGGTGTATGACCTTTGGGGGTACAATTGAACACTACCCCACTGCTATAATTCATATTAATACGCCTTTCTTTTCAGGAAATGTTAAGGTATGTATGTTGAAAAATCCAACTGCAGATCTTATGGTTGGTCGCATTCATGGCAGCAAAGATTGTACCCCAGAAGAAATTATTGAATGGGAAAAACACAATCTATGCACTGGAAATGCAGTGACGACTAGAGCTCAGACTAAAATCGTAGAGAATGTCGACACTAAAATGGTGGAACCAGACAAACAGGGAGATATTGATGTTCATTCTCCAATTGACAGATCAAATTTTGCGATAAAACAGAAGGAAGATAAATCTTTAAGGAAATTTTTTTGCTTTGGTTAATAAGTTTGATAATCTTACCTCGAGCAATAAAGACAAACATTGGTTTACAATTAAAAATGATATATTAATTAGATGTTTTATGGATAAGTCTCAAGTAAAACATCAAGTCATGGTACCTTCTGCATTTAGACGCTATATTCTTCAACATGCACATGACTCACAGTGTGCAGGTCACATGGGATATACTCGGACACGATCTCCAGTATTATCTTCATTTTTTTGGCCAGGTGTTTCACGAGATATATCCCAGTATGTACACTCTTGTACTATATGCCAGGGAGTTAAAGCACGCGGAGCTTTTCACACGGCTCATATTCAGGCTTGTGATATCTCAGTACGACCTTTTGACAAAATGGCCATAGATATCATTGGTCCACTCTTACCGTCGGCCAGAGGACATAGATTTGTACTCACTTGCATTGATTTATGCACACGATGGCCAGAAGCCATACCATTGAAGACCACCACTACAGCAGATGTAGCTGATGCACTAAATCTTATCTTTTCTAGGGTAGGCTTCCCTAGGAAGTTATTGTCAGACCATGGATCTCAATTCATATCTGATACTATGACGGAGGTAATGAAGACATGGTACATAGATAGGAATCTTAGTAGTATTTATCATCCTATGAGCAATGGTGCAGTGGAACGGCTTAAGCGTACACTTAAACAACTATTGCATAAGGTTACGGTTAAACATGCTCAAAACTGGGACAGAGCACTCCTAGCGGTCCTGTTCGCCTATCAAGAGGTGCCACATGAACAGACTGGCTTCTCTCCATTCGAATTAGTTTTCGGCGCGCCGCCAAGGGGTCCTATGGGACTAATAAAAGACTTACTAATTGACGCCGAGATGTTTCAGGATACCCAGTCATCATACGAGTACGTAATCAATCTCCGTAAGAATATTATTGAATCTTGCCAGTTGGCAACAGCTTCTTCTGAGGCTGCAAAAGGTAAAGCTCGAACATCACAAAATAGGACTAGACGATTACGTCAGTTATTTCCAGGCGATGAGGCTTATGTGTTACTTCCACATAATGACAATAAATTACTTATATCATGGAATGGTCCTTACAAGGTTATTGACAAAATTTCTGATGTTGACTACGTCTTGGACATTAAGGGACACAGAAAAATATATCATATAAACATGCTGAAACAATTTTACACTCGTCCAGAACACTTGCAATCTATTTTCCACGAATTAGATGACACATTAGTACCAACTTGTCATTATACTAATCAATCAGTGATACAGGAAGAAGAATCCTCTTTTCCTGAGGTACAGATGTCTTTACCTGTACCTGTATTACAATCTACGGAATCTTGGCGGGATGTAACCATCTCTTCTTCGGTTACACCGCAACAGCATCATCAGATTGCTGATCTCTTACAATCATTTCCAGATGGGCTGACAGACGTACCTGGTCGCACATCAGTGATTAGTCACGACATTATTCTTAATGATGATACACCAATTCGTGTACATCCCTATTCTGTCCCACTACATTTTCTCAGCAAAACGACTCAGGAACTTGAGCAGATGTTGTCTTTAGGTATTATCGAGACTAGTACCTCACCATTTTCGTCACCTTTAGTCATTGTCCGAAAGAAGGACAACAACATTCGTTTATGCGTTGACTATAGGAAACTAAATGCTTAGACCGTAGCTGACAGCGAACCACATCCCATTCTTGACGACTTACTTCCTCGTCTATCTAATGCAGCACTTTTCACCAAGATAGACTTAACAAACGGTTATTGGCAGATACCACTAACCAAAAAAGCCAAATATTACACAGCGTTTTCCACTCCACAAGGTCTTTACCAGTGGAATGTGATGCCTTTTGGGCTTATGAACGCTCCTGCTACCTCTATTCGCATGATGCGAAAAATTTTATCAGGTAGACTAGACATTATTACATACATTGAGGACATATGTTTATTTAGTTCGTCATTTGAGGAACATTTTTCGGGGCTTAGATGTGTTTTGGAAATATTAAGGGAAAACCACCTAACCTCTAAACCTACGAAAATACAAAAAGCGTTTCAGGAGATAACCTTCCTGGGACATATTATTGGGGCTGGACGTATTCAAACTGTTCCCAGTACGGTGTCTAAAATTTTGAATCTATTGGTTCCACAAACGAAGAAACAGGTTAGGAGTCTATTAGGGTTGGTCCAATACTACAGTAGATTTGTACCTAACTTATCATCCATCACGGCTGTCTTGTCATCATTGTTTAAAAAAAGACATGCCGTTGATGGTGAAATGGACTGACGAATGCGACAAAACGTTTCGTAGGATATTGAAAATCTTTTCAAATCCACCAATTTTGAGATTACCTGATGCTTCTAAAAAGTTTCTTCTTCGCACAGATGCCAGTAATTACGGTATCGGAGGTTGTTTGCTTTAATGTCACGACGGTATACTTCATCCAACTATGTATATATCACGAAAACTTAAGTTGCCTGAAACAAGATACTGTACAGTGGACAAGGAGTTACTGGCAGTAGTTTGGGCAATCACTAAACTTGAAAAGTTCTTGTTGGGAGTACCCTTCGTGATCCAAACTGATCAGAAGGCGGTGGCATCGTTACGTCGCTCTAACCACAAAAGCCCCAAACTTGCCAGATTTGCTATTCTGTTACAAGCTAACGACTTTGTCATCGAAGCCATACCCGGACCAGAAAATATAATGGTTGGTGTACTTTCGAGACACCCTACTGAAGTCGAATAATAATTGTCCACAATTTCAAAAAATTAAAGACTGAACAAGATTAACTTTGGAACTATGATGTATTTCTGCGATGAAAATGATATGAACTACCTACATATGAAACGACTCTTCGAATAATTTGCAGGGAATCAACCAATATGTACACTCTCCAAAAGAAATTGTTTGTCAACTAAATTATAAAGCGAAACTAAAGACAATATCACAAAGCATGTGATGATAACTGAGAAACATCAAACGAAACAAATGACACAACAGTGTATACACATAAAGGTTGTATAGAACTAAACGAAAGGAAGAGGAGGTAAACAAATACAAACAAATCAAATCAAAAAGTAATGAACAGAAAAATATGACAAAAACGATGAAAAGGACACCTCGTCACAACTAAACAAAAATAGCAACAAATGTCGCTAGCAATTTCCACTGAGGAAATTTGCAAAAGTCCCTAAAGAACGCTGTTATAGGCCCTCTGTAACGTGGGATACCCTATAACAGACACCGCCCAACCGTGAAACCCCTCTGAAATATAAACACTTAATAATATATAACATAAACACAGAGTATATTAATACACAGAGTATATTAATAATGTGTGAGAAGGTTCAGTTAAATCACAATAAAACAGCACAGTTCACAAAAACAAACAGGCCACTTATCTTAAGAAAATCCTATCGTCAATAACGGCGAAGATCAGGTACAATAGTCAGCATTCTAAGGATCAGAGGATCCAACGCTGAAGGGTACAGCTGAACTTGCTTCAAAATAACTGTAACGACGATGGTATTGGAACTTGACCTTCTGATAACAATAACAACGTTGGAATCGGCACTTGACCTTCTGATACAATAACAACGTTCGAATCGGCACTTGACCTTCTGATACAATAACAACGTTGGAATCGGCACTTGACCTTCAGTTACGACGAACATGACATAATGACGACTAAAGCCCCATCAAGCTGGCACACCATAATGTTGAAGGTAAAGAAGGCCACCATAATTTTGAAGGTCGAGACTGGTATCGTAAGATGTAGAGTGCTGTTTAAGTGAGTGAGTGGTCAGGTCAACCTGGTAGTACACTGTTGTAGTGGATGTAGGTCAACAAACGTTGAGGCACTGACAGGGGTAATATAGACTCACTCGTACAGGCTCTTAAATGTGTAGTGCTCGAAAAAGGGTTATGGTTGATATGATGTGTGGGTGAGTAGACGTCATATAGAATGATGAACACGAATGCGTATAGGTTCTGGAACAATGTCACAAGACACCCACTCAACCACATGTAGAAGTCAGGAATGTTGATAACAGCTGACGTTTCAATAATTTATTACGATACAAGAACAAGGCACGCCGACATCATGATATATAGTCATCTGACAAAACTTGGGACATCACAGCATAATAATAATGTTCAATGCAGCTGGCATTAATGGATCATAGGCAGGCTGTCCATATCATAGTGCTGACGACAATCTATATCTCTTCTCAGCTACAGCAAATTACCCCGCATTGGGAACGGGTCTTCAAATATATGAGTTTAAACAACTCGTGTCTGACACCAACAATTCAGGTTTACTTCTGGTATATAGCAAGCCGCGAAATATGGCGGGCCCCAGAATACAGTGTTCTCTGTGATTCCTTGGACAAACCTTGTTCAAGGTGATATCGCCGCAATAGCGGGATTTAATGAATATATAAAGTTCTTCGGGCATTCACCAACCCGGTACATTCAATGTCAGCATAATACGAGAGCGCAATTATTGGTATTCTCGAAGGACTCTTTCCCGCCCAGGGAAAAGTCACTAGGCTGTAAGCCAAATGTTATTTATGATTCTGGCAATAAAGAAAAATGAATGAAGGCTAATTTACCTTGCCATTCCTTCCGAATAACACCAAAAACTCGCTCGCCTCCTAGGCGCTTAGAAATACAATATGGGGGAACAATCTTTAGACACACAGAGAACTTTCCTTCCCCATAATATAAAGCCAGGTCGAAGACGAACAAGACGTCTTGACCCTTTGAAAAACTACAGCTCGAATCAGATCGGAAGTCTTTCTTAAAGCCCACAAAAGTCGCGCATGCGTCGTTAGACGCTAGACCCTCTGAGCAAAACTCAGGTGGGCGATGTTGAACACATACTAGGAAAAGACTGACCATTCAAGCCATATATGGTCAGGTAATAAGACATCGGTTCTAGTTGCAAACATTCCGAGAAAAGCTGACCATTCAAGCCATATATGGTCTGGCAACCAGACATCGGTTCTAATATTAGATCGCTAGGTTAAAAACAAGTGGAATAACAACCACTGTTGAATTCAACCCACGTAAAAAATGAGTAACTACCCTTTGATCAGGAATCTAACAAATAATGTTTCCAAATTTAAACAGGTACATTTAACAGACTATAAACTCAGCGAAAATGTCCGCAACAACGCCATACTCAGAAGAGCGTTCTTTTCTATTCTTCTTTCAGAGTTATTTGTGGTACCAGCAGAACGTACTATTTCTGGAACAAGACAGGATAAGTGGCCTACGCTTTAAGACAAAGGACGCACTGTATAGACTTTCCTTAAAGTTTCTTTGAGACGAGATACACCCGACAACCTTGACCAGAGACGAGTGATCAGTGTGAAAAGACAGAACCGTCATTGGCAGCTAAGTTCCAACATATGCTGCCATCTGAATTTTTTAACCTGTTTCACAATCCTCAAATACGAGGATGATAGCATTTCTTTAGCCATAACTATTCAAATTATTTTCAAACTGTTAAAAGTAAAGTGATTATTAACGTTTGTAATTTGTAATGTTACGAGTACAAATTTAACTTCGATTTAATCTTTTAAATGTACTACATGTTTGTCTCAGTCAAAGTTATTGAACACACATAAATAACACATAAGGAAGGGAAACCCGAGGCCTGTAAACAGTAAATTAATATTAGACAAACATAAAGGTATGTTTTCAGGCACTCGCAAGAAATAAAGAAGCAGAACACTTGGACAACAGAAAAACAACAGACGTGAGTGGCCTACCCAGGGTTCGAACCCCGTACCTTCCGTACGACAACTCCGCCCAGCCATCAAGCGAATCACACTGACCCCACGGCCAGCTAGGCATCCCCAAAAAAGATGCTTTGCTGGCTATTTATCAGTACGAAACACACAAGATAACAACATCTTTTTTTGGGGATGCCTAGCTGGCCGTGGGGTCAGTGTGATTCGCTTGATGGCTAGGCGGAGTTGTCGTACAGAAGGTACGGGGTTCGAACCCTGGGTAAGCCACTCACGTCTGTTGTTTTTCTGTTGTCCAAGTGTTCTACTTCTTTATTTCTTACGAGTGCCTGAAAACATACCTTTATGTTTGTCTAATATTAATTTACTGTTTACAGGCCTCGGGTTTCCCTTCCTTATGTGTTATTTATGTTTATACAATACCAGAAACCTACCCTCTGTTCTATACTAATGTCCTTAAGTCTTCTACTATTTACTGGACCCAGTATCAAGGTCTTTGTCTTGTTTGGACTGACACATACTGTTAATAGGAGAACAACAGAAGTGATTGCGTCATTTAAGGGCTGAGTTGCCCACTGTATACTTCCGGTGTTATCTTGTGTGTTTCGTACTGATAAATAGCCAGCAAAGCATCTTTTTTTGGGGATGCCTAGCTGGCCGTGGGGTCAGTGTGATTCGCTTGATGGCTGGGCGGAGTTGTCGTACGGAAGGTACGGGGTTCGAACCCTGGGTAGGCCACTCACGTCTGTTGTTTTTCTGTTGTCCAAGTGTTCTGCTTCTTTATTTCTTGCGAGTGCCTGAAAACATACCTTTATGTTTGTCTAATATTAATTTACTGTTTACAGGCCTCGGGTTTCCCTTCCTTATGTGTTATTTATGTTTATACAATACCAGAAACCTACCCTCTGTTCTATACTAAAGTCCTTAAGTCTTCTACTATTTACTGGACCCAGTATCAAGGTCTTTGTCTTGTTTGGACTGACACATACTGTTAATAGGAGAACAACAGAAGTGATTGCGTCATTTAAGGGCTGAGTTGCCCACTGTATACTTCCGGTGTTATCTTGTGTGTTTCGTACTGATAAATAGCCAGCAAAGCATCTTTTTTTGGGGATGCCTAGCTGGCCGTGGGGTCAGTGTGATTCGCTTGATGGCTGGGCGGAGTTGTCGTACGGAAGGTACGGGGTTCGAACCCTGGGTAGGCCACTCACGTCTGTTGTTTTTCTGTTGTCCAAGTGTTCTACTTCTTTATTTCTTGCGAGTGCCTGAAAACATACCTTTATGTTTGTCTAATATTAATTTATTGAACACACACTCTAAACTGAACTATATATGAATATGTGTGTGTGTGTGTGTGTGTATATATATATATATATATATATATATATATATATATATATATATATATATATATATATATATATATATATATATATTCTTATTCCGTACGTAACGTTTTTTTAAAGACTCTAAGTTCCGTTCCTCTGGCCGTAACATCTATTTAAAGACGTTAACTAATTTTCTTTCTTCTTTCGATCCAGTATTTCTAAATGACCGGAATTTAATCCAGGACGGAAGTAAACACGTATTTAAGCATTTATGAACGGTCTTTGCAGAGATGGTAGCAATTCTTAAAAGTCTAGAAATAATCGAAGATAACCCACCAGAAGCTGTTACGATATTTACAGACTCACTATCATCACTACAAGCACTAGAACACCCAGGTAAATGTAGCCGGCCAGACATAAAGGAAGAAATTCTAGCAATTAATACATCACTAGAGAACAGAGGATGTAGTGTGAGGCTAGTGTGGGTTCCAGCACACATAGGTATAGCTGGCAACGAGTTGGCAGACCAGAACGCCAAGAAGGGAAGAACAAGTAAAAACAATATAAAAGCAGGACTGGGGAGGTCAGAGATCAAGAGCCAAGTGAAGGAAACTATAAACGAGGAATGGAAGACAACATGGAAGGAAAGTAGAAAAGGCAGACACGCGTTCAAACTGCTGAAAGAACCAACGAGGACATGCCAGGTCAGAGAAGAATTAAAGATACCATCGAACAAAAAACTGTGGCGTCTCCGACTCGGTGCAGCATACTTCATGGTAGAAGAACCACACTGCCAAGAATGTCAGGAAGAGAATGACATAGACCACTACCTGATCCACTGTAAAAAGTATGAACAACAAAGGCTTGAATTAAAAACTTACTACAGAAATCACAATATAGACTTAACAGGTGATAAGGTTTTAAGTATAGAGGCCCCAAGAGATGCCCAATCAATACTTAAAAGATATATACATAAAACAAAGGAAAAAATATAAGGTTAGAACTTCAGGAAAATCATCCAACTAAATAGAAATTAAGCAGCAAGAACTAACAAAGCATTAACAAAAAATAACTACTCATAGGACAAGGAAAGACAAGGTATTAAAAAAAAAGGGACAACAACTCAAAAACAACAAATACTAATACAAATTAAAACCAAGTGTAAAGGATAATAGTTGTTTCTACAATACAAAAGAGAAAATAAAATTGACAAATACTAATATAAATAAAAATCAGCAACTGCAAAAGGCAACAGTTATTTAAATTGAAAACAAAATTAGTAAATTAAATGACACTAAATACCCCAATTATAACCAACTTTCAGGTTGAACAGGGTAGACCAAGATGGAACGAGAAAAGGCAACAATGATCAGATGTTCAGTGCCCGATCTCCACCCATCAACTCATCAAAACAACAACAACTTTGCTCTCTTTTGGAGGGAATTTCAGTGTGTTAGCGTAATTTTTATTCGCGTTTCGTCGTGATAAACAATGGCCAAAAATACACAGAATGGAAGCAGTTTACATTCGAAACGTTCTGCTTGTTTAACAGCTATTCAGTTTTGTTGCTCTTTCTGTATTACCAAATGGATTACCTACAAAATGAAAGCAATTAGTATGTATTGTGACAAAAATTTCTGATGGAGGCCTTAGGTAGGTGGAAAAAAAATTCATAATGTCAGATCTTTTTTTTTTGGGGGGGGGTGGGGTGGGGGGGGATGTACTTTTAAATCTAACTAAAACTACTAAATTATAAATTTAGTAAAAACGATTAATATGTTCACAATGCCCATTCATTTTCCTTTAATTTCATATATAATAAGTTATACTTTACTTACAATTAGATATTTTATCTCAGTAAACGTAACTTATGTATCTGCAAACTTTTGGGGTCTAAAAATAATTCCGTCCAGAGGAGAAAATAATTACGTACAGAATCAGAATATATATATATATATATATATATATATATATATATATATATATATATATATAATATATATATATATATATATATATATACAGTAGAACTCCATTTATCCGAACCCCAATTATCCGAACATCCAATTATCCGAACAATTTTTCCAGAAAAAAAAAATAAATCGCCACCGGTCACGTTAGACTACATTTCTGAATCTTTTCATGCGGCAAGCTTCAAATGTGTGCGAACAATTTGTAGAGGATGGGTTGGGGTAATGGTCGGTCGCTTACGTACAGGAAGTCAGTTAGATCATAAAGTCATTTAATATCTGGTTTACCACTCCAGTGTACGTGTGCGTTCTAGGCAGAACACTGGCTAAACAGACAGTTCAACTTAAAATAATTGTGTCTGCTACTACAGCAGAATAATTTTGGTGTACAAGTATTTCTCTGTGCGATATGGCATCTTCCAGTAGGCCTAAAGCATATAAAAGGAACCGCTATGTTTTGTCAATTGAAACGAAAACAGAAATTATCAAGAGACTAGGAAAAGGTGAAACTGTGTCTCACTTGCGAGGATTTTCAATGTTGGGAAAGCTACCGTCTCTGACATCAAAAGTAACAAGGATAAAATTATGAGTTTTGCATCGAAATTGGATAGTGAAAATGGGTCGAAGAAACGTAAAACCATGAGAATTGCGAAATATTTGAAATTGGAAGAGGCTTTGTATATATGGTGTCTGCAAAGAAGAAGCAAATCGGAACCTATCTCTGGCTCTCTATTGTGTGAAAAGTCACTTCAGTTCAACAGTCAACTTGACGGTCCTCCTGACTTTAAGGCTAGCCAGGGATGGTTAAGAAACTTTAAATCTCGTCATGGCATACGAGAACTGGAGATTCAAGGGGAATCTTTATCTAGCGATGCAACTGCCGCTGAAAATTTTAAAGAAACATTCTTGGCTTTTTTGGAAGAAGAAGGTTATTCACTCTATGATGTGTATAATGCCGATGAGACTGGCTTATACTGGAAATCATTGCCTCAAAAATCACTTGCATCTCAGCGCGAAGCAGCTGCCCCTGGGTTTAAAAAGTGCAAAGAGAGAGTAACAATTTTGGTAGCCGCGAATGCCAGTGGAAGTCATCGTTTACCGGTGCTAATGATCGGCAAAGCCAAAAAACCACGTTGTTTAAAGAATGTGACATGTCTCCCATTGTCCTACAAAGCACAGAAGAGTGCTTGGATGAATAGTGAAATATTTCTTGATTGGTATACAAATCAGTTCATCCCAAATGTGAAGAGGTTGAGAGAACAAGAAAAGAAAACTGGAAAAGTAATTCTTCTACTGGACAATGCACTATCTCATCCAGAGAAGGATACATTGAATGCAGTTGATGCAAATTTTAAAGTAATTTTTCTGCCTCCCAATGTAACAGCACTGATTCAACCAATGGATCAGGGTGTTATAGCAAAGCTTAAAAAGATGTACAAGAAGGAAGTCCTGCGTCGTTTATTGTTGGCTGAAGATGAAGAAAGTGTGGTGGCGTTTTCTAAAAAGCTTAATCTCAAAGACTGCTGCTATATGTTAGCTGATGCTTGGACCACCCTGTCACAAGATAATCTCAACAAGGCTTGGAATAGATTGCTTGGGAAAAAAAGAGGAAATAAAACTACTGCAGTGGACACACATGATGATTGTATAAATGAAGTTGCGGAACTGTTTCAATGCCCGGATTTTCGGACTGTGACAAAGATGATGCACACATGTGGCTAGAAGATGATAATGATTCTGGTTTTCAGTTTTTGAATGACGAAGAAATTTTGTCTTTTGTGCAAGAAGAAAACCAAATACATGTAGTGACCGATGACGAAGACTCCTCAGAAGTACATGATGTACTTGTAGATTATGAAGAAAACCCAAAACGTCGACCAAGTCCTGAAGAGGCCTTTATAGCACTAGAATCAGCGATGGCTTGGTACGAGCAAGAAGATGACAGCTGTCCTACACAGCTTCTGCTGTTGAAGAGAATGCGGGACTTAGCAGCCAAAAGGAGACTATCCAGTTTGGTGCAAAAGAGGATTCCTCATTATTTTAAATAGTGGGCTACATCTGTGCAAGTACATGTATACGTAAGTTGCGCCTGGTTTTGAATCGTTTGTAATGTTATTTTGAAAACATTTCTCTTTCTTAAAAAAAAAAAATTAATATAAGTAGTACATGCACTGCAGTGTAATGAAAGATTTTGGTGATACAGTGATCTAATACAGTGTGGGCATTATTATTACAGTACAAGTAAATATGATTTATAGTGTATTTTCCTTGTGATGGTTAATTATTTTTAGAAATATGTGTACATTTTCTCGATACATTATGTAATCCAATTATCCGAACATTTGATTATCCGAACGATGCTCGGTCCCATGGGGTTCGGATAAATGGAGTTCTACTGTATATATATATATATATATATATATATATATATATATATATATATATATATATATATATATATATATATATGTTTTATAATAATTCCACTGATTAACTCAGCGGTAGGGACTAAACGAGCTGATAAATAAGCGCTAAATTCTTCACAAAAGTGGTCGGCAGGTTACAGAATTAACGTGATCAACGACAGCCAGCATTGTTTTCGTTTACCTGAATTTCTTGTGAAGATCCCCATGTGATAGAAGCTTTACTACTCTTCTATCTACATTTCTACCAAGAGTAATCTTGTATTCAAATTGACTCCATTTAAGCCTATATTAGATACTTTTAAGCCAGCTAGTGGTCCTTTTTAGGATCAGTCCTTTTCAGGACTAACAACCGGCCAACATCGAAGAACCTAACACACAAAATACCCCAATTATAACCAATTTTCAGGTTGAACAGGGTATAACAACAATATAGTCGACGATAAATGATGATGATGGAGCAACAGACAATGGAAATGGCAGACAGAGGACTACAGATCATAGACCGAAGAAGACTCCTAGGAAAGTTCAAACTTTGACGCCTCCAGTTCATGTTAATACCTAAATTTCAGTGGCCACTGCGAATATATGAAATAAGCAGCAGTACAGTGGAAGCTATAGAAAAAAAGGTCAACAAGTTCATGAGGAAATGGCTACGGGTACTACCAGGTCTGACAAACGTTCCATTGTACTGCAAAGTAGGAAAGGCAAGGCTCACAATGATGCTGCGTGAGTCAGCAGATGATGTGCTTAAGTCCGTTCAGCCAACACTGAAAACGGGAAGGAAGTTGAAAGTGTAAGACGCTGTTGATGCTGAGCAAGAGTCGCTCAAGCTGAGGGGGGTGATCGGATACACACAGACAGGTAGACGGGGATTTGGTCATGGAGACTAAATTTTGGCAAATTAAGCCTAAAAGAGGAAGCATGTTCTTTTTTATCAACCTCACCATTTGCTGGATGAGCCTGAGGCTGTTGAAGTCTCAACTTTTCCCATTCCAGTTCTGCCATTCTCAAGTCTTGAGCATAGGCTAATTTCTTTTCTTCAAGTTCCTGTTGGGCTTTTATTTCTGCCTGAGCCTGTTGTGCCTTTAATTCTGTCTGAGCCTGTTGTGCCATTTATTCTGCCTGAGCAAGAGCCAATTTCTTCTCCTCAAGAGCTTTTTCTTCTGCTCTCCTTTTCTCAGCTAATTCCTCTTCTCCCCTTTTCTCAGCTAATTCCTCTTCTTTCCTTTTCTCAGCTAATTGCAATTCTTCTACTTTTTTCTCTCTATCCGATTGTCTCTGATCTCTTAGTTCATCTTCCAACCTTTTTAATACTTTTACATGCTCATTTAATGCAATACTTTTAAAGCTTCGCCTTCCATACCAAATTCTTTACCAATCTTCATAAAATAATCCAAAGTAGCCATTATTAACTCTTATTGTGACTACAAATGGTCTAATAACAATTCAAATATTATATCAAGAAAATGTGAGCAATATCAGCAACAATTATTTCACCCCTCAAAATCAATCAACTGCATGTAATATTAGATGTTATTATAGGAGCAAACACAAAGATACGAACAAGATGCCAGTATACAGTGAAAGAGCTAACTGAAGATAATGCAAATGATCAACCAAGGCAGAAATATATGAACTATAGCAAAAATGAAAAAAAACATTTAGCTCTACCACACTTATGACAATACAAGCATAATTTCACAACATATGTGACATCTAGTAACGAAGGTATAGTGTCACAGCGCTATTCCGCAGTGCATCGTATGTATTGTGCGCGGCGGAAAGCCAGCCTGGCAACGCCGGGTATAGCCGAACTGGTGTGTCATGTGACCACCGGAAGTCGGGGGGAAAAGGCGCAAAGTTCGTCAGTTATATACTAGCCTCGATCCGAGTAGAACGGATATTTTTCCCTTTGCCAGCAAGTTTGCTGTGTGGTTCATTTTATTGACTATTATGTGAGTGCTTGCCATGTTTCGGACCTGATTGGTAATTATATGGTAATTCTACAGCAGTGTAGTGTCTAGTGGGTATTATCTTCAGGCCGTAGATTATAAGTTGTCAATGATATGGAGTGTATCATTGTCGCAGTTTTACCGCTCAAGGTGAGCGATATTCATTGCAGTGTTTTCAGTATAATTCGCACTGTCATGTATGATACTGATGTTTAAGGTGCTAAGGCAAAGTTATAGTGGTATTTCATTATTGTATTGATGTGTTTCTTGGCCGTGTGAGGCCTTGATGTAGTGTGCATGTGATTAAAGGGAAGTTCATGGAAAGGTGTTTATTTGTTATTGTCAGCCATTGCTGTGTGGTAAGACGAGCCTTTATGTATTATTATAAATCCACATTGCAGGTGGGCAACACTTACTTACTTAGTCGTTCCCCTTCTACCGTGAGGTGTAGAGGTTTGGAAGAGAGAGCGCCAGACTATCCTATCGGCTGTCTTCCTCCTGGCCTGGTTCCATTCTAGTCCTCGGTTCTTCAAAGATTGTCTAATGTTGTCCTCCCAGCGGAGTCTGGGTCGTCCTCGGGATCTGGATCCTTGGCTCTTTGTTTCGAATGCTTGTCGTGGTATCCGATCTTCTCCCATTCTGCAAACATGGCCAAACCATCTTAATTGGGACTGTTCTACTTGGGTCTGCAGGGGGTAGGATTTAAGGCCTTGACGTATCGTCTGGTTGCGTACCATGTCTCTTCTTGTTTCTTCAACCACCTTCCTCAGATACCTCATTTCTGAGGTTTGGATCTGGCTTTTATGGGTTGTAGTCATTGCTCATGACTCGCATCCATATGTCAAGACTGGGACATAGGTGGAGCGGTATACAGCCATCTTCGTTTTCTTACCAACCTCTCTCTTGCTGAGGAATCCTCGGTTTATGGCCTGAAAAAGTCTCCCAGCTGCTGCTTTTCGAGTGGCCAACTCTTCTTTGATGCCTCCCTTTCGGTCTATAATAGCTCCGAGGTATTTAAAGTGGTCGACCTGCTCCAGGGCCTGTTCTCCCAGCTTAATCTGATGTCTTCTTTCTTCTCGTGATATCACCATGGATTTTGTTTTAGAGCTGCTTATGACCATCCCTCTCTTCTCCAGCTCTTCCTTCCAGACTTGCAGGTTGGATTGGAGATGTGCCTCTGATTTAGCAATCAGGGCAACATCATCAGCAAATGCCAGCTCCGAAATATAGACCTGTCTCATCTTCCAGAACCCCACTGAATACTTTCTTGTTCTCTCCTTACATGCCTTGATGACATCGTCCGTAAGGAGTATGAAGAGGTAAGGTGATAGGATATCACCTTGTCTTACACCAGTGGTGGTCCTGAACTCTTCTGACTTATGGTTTACTGTCCTCACATAATTTCTGCAAGACTTGTAGAAGCTCTGTATAGCATGAATCAGAGGTGCTGGAATGTTCTTCCTTGCCAAACAGTCCCAAAGTTTGCTCCAGGGGACCCTGTCAAACGCCTTTTCCAGATCTATGAAACAAAGATGGATCTCACTCTTATACTCAAGGGCCTTTTCACTCAGCTGTCTGAGTGTGAAGATTAGGTCTTGAGTACTTCGGTTTGCTCGAAATCCGCACTGGACCTCATCCAATTGTGGCTCAGCTAGGCGTCGGAGTCTCTGCTCTAGGATTCTAGAGTAGATTTTACCAGGGACATTGAGAAGGGATATGCCTCTATGGTTTCCACACTGTCGATTGCCACCTTTTTGAAAATTGGTGTTATGATGGCAATCTCCCAATCCTTTGGTATGGTCTTGTTGCACCATGCTGCCTGTAAAACCCTTAAGAGTAATAGGTCGCCTGATGCTCCCATGAACGTAACCATTTCTGGTGTTATACCATCATGCCCTGCTGCTTTGCCCATCTTGATTTTCTACAGTGCTGCCTTCAGTTCTTCCATCTTTATGTCATCTTCACCATCATTGGTTTTCTCTTCTGTGCTAGTGTTTATCATTTCTGATGCTTCACCATGCTCACCATCCAGGAGTTCTGAGAAATATTCTTTCCATTACTTCCTTCGGGGCAGTAAGCAATTTGCCTTGCTTGTTCTTTATAAATTTGAGAGGGCAGTGTTTGTTATGGATAAGTAAATGGTGTAGGAAGACAATGTTAATATTACGGCTGATGAAGGCAATCACCTTGTGGTCGGGCATGGAGAGAATGGCCACCACTTTCTGTTAAAGTTTATTTTCTCATTAACACCTTCAGCAGAATGTTTATTGTGGTTGGTGTGTTTTGGGTCACTGATGATGACAAGTCAGTATGGTCGGGCTTACGGGTGGCCAACAGGTGTGTAAATATGTATACATCAAGATACGTGAATGTTATAAGTTCATAGATTAAGTATCTCTAACACACACACACACTCACCCATAGCAACATTGGATCAGGAAGCAGGAACTAGTATAACGTTCTACACAGTTTATTAACGTCACAATCACGAAGACATCATGGAAACACAGTTTACAGCAAAAATATGAAGCATCAAGTAAGTAAATCCCTGGAAACTCAGTTACTGGTACAAAATCCGAAGTACATAGGCTGCATAACCCCGCAGCTCACATTTCATAGTACTACACCAAAAAATATCCATCAAAAGGACTGCATACATCGCAGTTCACAACAGCTCTCTACACAGTATTATAACAGTAAATCAATGTAATAACTGTTCATCAAACGGTTGCACACAGCAACTCAGAGCATAATATATCTATTCCAATCACAGGGGAAAATCCATCATAGGAAATATGAATCATAATAATAATGGCCGGTACAATCCATGGCCTCAAAAGAATAAATCTTGGAAGGAAACTCTTCCCTTCACTTTTAAAAATATATTCCCCTCGATAATAACTTCTGGACACACTAACGAGATGGAACGACCATCTCGAAGCCCTGCCAGGAATGCACTGTCATGAGATTACAGCTCCTCAGAACAGCTCAGTAAAAATTACTCATGCGCGAACTAACCGCATGAGAACTCAGCTCAGCTCAACCGTCTCTTCCCCCAGACTATCACTAAGAATATTCGAAAACTTTCTTTATCTTATTTTTAAAAACAAACTAACAACTACTTGTGACGGACAACTCAGCTGTCCCTGAAAGTGTTGGATGATAGGACCCTCGTAAACATCAGTACCCCTGAATATTGGTGTAACTTTTCATCAACGGGGAATTCTCTCCACCTGGGCTCATTAACAATGCACAATAGAAACGTGGGCTCATTAGCAATGCAGCATTTCCACGTGGATTGTCAACACGTTGGATCATTAATAGGTAGACTGCTATCTTCCGTGCATTTTAGAGATCGCATGGCCTTTAATGGGAGGTTCAATCACGCGCACTCCTGTTTCTAGAGCGATTATAAGCAAGCATTGCGCTACACCTTTTCGTTCGTGCCTGCCTTAAAGGCGTTGCCAGGATCAAACGTACTAGCGGCATGAGATCTAAGGGATCTCAGAACGGACGATGAAGTTTCCTGCTGCTAGATAACACGGCAGCGTGAACCAGAGTGGACGAAGCAAGCTTCTTGCAGACATTTCACATCTCTGTGTCAATCAGAGAACGCTCGAAAGCCTGAGACGAACGGGGGAAACGCCGGACGGCTAGAATCTCGAGTTTCTCCGGAGATCATAAAAAGTGTGAAAATCTCACACGACCCCTTTAAGTTCCATTCCAGTTAGATATATACAGACCTTTGAGAAATGCAATTTTATCACTCGTTTGCCAGACATTGACAGAAGCACTAGCACAGTGAAATCTTGTTTGATTCCCTCTGGATTTTCAACTTATTGCAGTGAATTCTATTCTGTGCTAAACGGTATAATATATTTGTTTTAAAGTGATCAGTGGTCTAGTTCATTCATCTTTTTTCACTGGATTCTGTGATTAATTTAAAGCTATTAAGTTAAACTTATCTCAAATAGTTCCAGTTGAAAATTTAATGATATATCTATTATATTATTTCCAAAGATGATAGATACTTAAATGCTTAAAGTAACATTTAAAGACGCGAAGGAATTTATAACTAAATTTAATTGAGTTAAGTTCTATATATATATATATATATATGTGTGTGTGTTTTAACTATTAAACTCGCAGGGAGTTCTTTTTGAATTTATATGATTAAAGACGCGAGTGTATAAATAGTTAACTGTAAATTTATCGCGCTTTAGAATGTTATTTGATTTTTCGGCATGATTACATGTTTTATCTTTCATATAGGGTGTATCACAAACTTTGCGATCCTAGCAAGAAAAACCTGGTATAGAGTCTCCCAGACTCAGTTCTTAAACCTCTCCAGAACTTGTTGAGACTGTTTAAATTTTAATCTTTGAGGCGATCCTATGTTGGGGATTCCGCTATCTAAATTATAAGAAAGAAAGCACACCCAAAGACAAATTTAACTCATCATCAAGCAAATTAAGTTGTAACTGGAAGAAGAACAATTGCCAGAGTTTTTTATTAGTTTACTGCTACTGAGAGAGAGTACATATTTACCTGAACTGTGACTGTGCCTAGTTTTTTCTAACTGGATTTAAACCATACCGCACTGGTCAGTTGTTGTCATCTCGTTTAAGAAGTTTCACCACCAGCGGCGAAATCTAAGCAAACCACACCCCATTCTCATCTGTATCTAACTGTGACAGTGCCATCCCATAGACTCTTCTTATAGAATAAAACACAAGAACACTTAGGCTTCACGTCCGGCGATAAGTGAGAATATTTGCTACCAGCCAACCTCGTTACATCTGGGGCTAGACATCGAAGTAACAGACACTTTCACATGTCAAGTGTTATTTGATGGTTTTTGTATAATTCTATGGAGTGCCTGATTCCAAGATCGGGAAGTCTGTGTGAGAGTTTGTGTGTTGGCCAGAACGAGTGCGCATGACTGAATGAGTTTTATGTGCAACTATTTTAATTGCTGTACCTGGTAGACACTTTGTTATTTCATTACTCGTATTGTTCACTTTATAAGTGGGATTTCTTAACTCCGTTATTTCCCCTTCCTAAACTGATTAGTAGAAGGAAAACCAGTTAAGGATAATAGGACTAGTTTCCTAATCCCTCTTTTCAGGATAGATTAATCCACTGTTGGGTTAACTTATCTATTTCTGTTAACTACCTGTCATTTGGACTGGGTTCCTTTTCATTTGTCTGTACAAGAGGGAAGGACATATGGGATATCAATCTTCATTCCCCCCCCCCCCCCCCGCATCTTGTCATTTGTATTTTATTTCTGTAAACTATGATTTTTGCCTGTCAAATGATTAATGTTGTGATTTGATTCTTACTGATAAATAAACAGTGTAAAACTTCTAGTATTGTGTTGGAAGGCCCAAGCCCACAATTACCCCATATCTGTTATATTCGTAGTTTGTATTCACGTGCGTCTGTGTGAGCGCAGGTGTGTGTCTGGAAACTGGCAAATAATTGTTTGACCAGGAGAGTTTGAGGAGAAGATTGAGAGGAAAGATTGTCATAAAAGAGTCTGTCCTTATTCTCCCCAGCACTCTGCGAATCAAGTATTTACTTTCTAACCCTTATCTATCACAGAGCCTTCACCATCACTCTACACGGGACCACTAGTTCATAGAATTCTCTCAAATAAATTTACGACAATAAAATGAGGCGCTCGCCTGGGATTTTGAGTCCGATCTAGAATTAGTACCACTTAACGGGTAGCCCATTCTGAGTCTGATCATTTAGTCTGGGTCTAACTAGATAGAGTGTGAGTGGTTGTCTTTGTGAAGTAGGGTATAATAAAAATAATTACCCCCATAGACAACGCCTTTTAGTATTTGGGTCGTCCACACAACATATTTACAGGTTGTTTTCTTTCCACAGGAGCAGAAAATTATGGAGAGAAAAAAAAATATTTGTTACTTTAATTATTCTCTGGCAGAGAAAATTGAAAATAAATTTTTATAAGATTTCCTGGGATCGCGTGATTGTCAAACAGTCACAAAGGTATTTTTTGAAGTTAAAAGAGTTGAGCTCAGCTAAAGACGCCTTGTTCTGATTTGTATAAGTCTAGTTAACAACGTATCTTCTCATAAATTGACTTCGGCGGGCGGAGTTTGTTAGCGGAGAGTTAAAATTTTAGGAAATTTTTTTTTCCTTTTAAATTGTTTTAATATAAATCTTTCTCTACTTTTAGTAAAAATAGATTTTTTTCTAGTGTTTGACTTACCATTAACGTGGAACAGTCGCCTGCATTAAGAGTCTTAATTGACAGATAATAGCAGCGATAAGTTAGCACATTACAAGGTAGGAGGTACCAAAAGTAAATTTATACTTTGTGTTTTTGTTTTCTCGTAGCGGCTTTGATTTTATTTTCCCCTCCTTGTTTCTTCTTCTTATACTCTAGTCTTAGAAGCATCCAGTTCTTTGTCATGGCAGAGAGAGAATTAGGATGAGATCCATTTTGAGACAGGAGGTGAAGGAGTCAGGGTTAGAAGGAGAAGCCGCGAACGTGTTTGTAAACACGGAACTTGAAAGGTATGACGTGGAGCAAGAGAGAGCAGAGAGGAAAGAAGCACAGGATAGAGCAGAGAAGAAGGAAACAGAAGAGAGGGCAGAAGCTAGGAAGAAAGAAGCGGACGGTCGTCAGCGGAGCAGAAGAAAATTGAGGCAGAGATGGAAGCCCGCAGGGAAAGAGAGAGAGTGAGAAGGAGAGACAGCACGAACTGGCGCTTAAGGCTTTAGAGAGTCGGGGCGCTTCTACTTCAAATAATGGAGAGCCGTCTTCGCCCCAGTCTCAGTTAACGGATCTTTCCAGCACTCAATCTGCCCAATTAACTGCGATGTCTTTTACTTTAGAGTCTTTTCCCAGCTCCAATGAGAAAATAGACACCTTCCTAGAGAAATTCGAGAGACTCGCACATCTGTATGGGTTAGAGAGTTCCAGTTGGAGTCTTAAACTCTCAACTGCGTTGAAAGGTAATGCGTATGACGTGTATACTAAGCTGGGAACCAACCAACATGATTACGACATGCTAAAGAAGGCCTTGCTAGAGCGGTTTGAGATGACCGCCCTAAAATTTCTGCAAATGTTCGGAAACAGCCGAAAAGAGAGCACGGAAACATTTCCCCAGTTCTCTTCACGTCTCACGGGCTATTTGACAAAGTCCATTGAATCCATTGAATTATCTGAATTATCTCTTACTTATGAGGGACTTCTTGAACTTGTTCTTGTGGAACAGATAAAGTCAACTTTGTCAAACGAAACCCGTAGATTTTTGGCCGAACAGGGCGCAGTCAGGCTTGAGGACATCCTCAATAAAGCAGAACGCTATACCAATGCAATGGCCGAACTTCCTAGCGCGAAACGTAAACCCACAGATGAGCCATCTCGAAAACGAATTCTAGAGCAGTCATCCTATTCTTCCAATTCCTCTCAGCATTATAACCAACGAGAAACTAATAACCAGAGACCTCCCCAGGAAAATCGAAATTCTACAAGACCCGATATTCCCCAAACAACAATTCTGATCAACCCACCAAGCCTACGTGGCAGCGCGGCCACCAAGGTCAAGGAAAAGGGAAGACCCCTACACCAGAGACGTCTGATCATGGCAAACAGACCGGGCCTAACCGCATCGGATGTTTGCATACAGCCTCGCAAGGTAGAGTCAATGTCAGTGATTCTCAACCCGAGTGATACAGACCCTCAACGCGAGGAACTGTAATTTTGAATGGTACCTCAACTACTTGTCTCTTTGACACTGGATTAAGTTTTGATTGTATTGTCGCCAGGCACCTAGTCAAACCCGGTCAGGAGACAGAGGAAACCGTCAAACTAGTTGGAGTTTTTAAGAGTGATGCACCCAGGACGCTTCATATCGCACTGGTAGAAATACACTCTGATTTTGTCAGAGGTGTTATTAAAGCGGCCATAATGGATGATTCGATCTACCCAGTTATCCTGGGATGTAGATATGTGTTTATTGGGAGACCAAAGGAGCCGATTGTGGCAGCGGTAACCACAAGAGGGCAAACTAAGTAGGAGAGGGAGCCTGTGCCAAATTTGTTGCCGAACGAACTGAAGGAGGCGCAACAAAGGGACCCTACTCTGGAGCCCTGCTTTAGAAAACTGCCCATAGCTAAGGACCCCAGACACCACGGAGACAACTTTTCGAAGGATGGCGTATTGTGTCGTAGAACAGGTGACCCTGATACAGGGAATAACCAGCTCCTAGTACCGATGCAGTACAGAAGCCAGATCCTAGAAATGGGGCACTCTCTTCCCTTTAGCGGACATATGGGACAAAACGCCACTATTCAGCGAATAAAAAACCACTATTGGTAGCCAGGAATGAACTCTGAAATTATCAGGAACGTGAAATCCTGCGCCCAGTGCCAACGGGTAGCACCCAAGCACTTGACACCCCCAGTACCTATGGGGCAAATGCCAATAGTAGGTACTCCATTTGAACGGGTTGCTGTCGACATCATTGGACCCCTGGAAAGGACCAAAAGAATGAACAGTTTCATCCTGACCTTAGTCGACACTTGCACAATGTGGGCCGAAGCTATACCGCTAACATGCACAGATTCCAAGCATGTCGCAGAAGCCCTCGTGCAAATTTTTACACGGTTGGGATTCCCTCAACAAGTTTTGACGGATAATGGATCCCAATTCCGTAGCCTGTTAATGGAGATCTTTAAGATCTTGAGGGCCAAACATATCCACACAAGTCCCTACCATCCAGCCGGAAATGGGCTCGTGAAACGTTTTAACGGCAGTCTTACCATGATGTTACGTAAGCAGGGTCAGGCGAAACCGGAAGACTGGGACCTATATATATCTGCTGCCTTATTCGCCTACAGAGAGGTTCCCCAAGAGTCTACGGGATTCGCGCCAGCTACACTTTTATTTGGCAGACCTATAAAGGGGCCACTAGCAGCCTTACTTCGGTCCCTGACAGACCAAAAGGCTGACGAGGCAGTCGTCTCTGCAAGCAAGTATGTATCTGAGCTCAAGGAAAGGCTAAAGCTAGGATGGGATCAAGCTACAACCAACCTT
Source organism: Oreohelix idahoensis (assembly GCA_024509875.1). Taxonomy (NCBI): domain Eukaryota; kingdom Metazoa; phylum Mollusca; class Gastropoda; order Stylommatophora; family Oreohelicidae; genus Oreohelix; species Oreohelix idahoensis. The sequence goes on along the minus strand of JAMPIV010020836.1, from coordinate 253,564 downwards.
AAGAAAGCCCGCGCTAAACATGCTAAAAGATACAACAAAGCTGCAAAAGAGAGAGAACTCCAACCAGGGGAGAAAGTCTTTTTGCTACTTTCAACCGGAAGCAATAAACTTTGCATCGGATGGCAAGGGCCGTTTACCGTCCTTAAAAAGATCTCACGCACCAATTACAAGATCTCCATTAAAGGAAAGGAGAAGGTCTTTCACTTAAATCTGCTAAAGAAATATTTGGAAAGACCAGTGTCATCCTTCGAGCATCTCCTGGCTGTCACCATAGCAACGGAAGACGAGGAAGATGATGATGGTTGCATGGAGTACCCATTGCAACCCACAGAATCCTTTAAAGATGTCAAGTTCGGCGACAATCTCTCACCAGAACAACAAACAGAAACCAGGGTGCTACTAAAACAGTACAGTGCAGTCTTAACGGATGTACCTGGTCGAACAAATCTCATCGAATTTGATAGGAAATTAACAAACGAGACCCCTGTTCGAACCATAGTTTACCCCATACCGTACGCTAAAGCTGATGCACTTCTCAGAGAAATAGACAAGCTGTGTCAGGCAGGAATTATCAGCGAGTCGACATCTCCTTACAGTTCGAGTGTAGTGCTGTTGCAGAAGCCCAACAAGGAAGTTCGGCTGTGTATAGATTACCGGTTGCTAAACGCTGTAACGGAATTCCAGCCCGAACCTCTCCAGACTGTTTCTGAGTTGTTCACCAAGCTTAGCAAAACAAGAATTTTCTCCAAGATTGACCTCAGTAAAGGTTATTATCAAATACCAGTCAAGGAGGAAATTAAACCTTTGTTAGCTTTCAGCACTAGTGAAGGACATTACACATTTAATGTGATGCCGTTCGGATTGCATAACGCACCAAGAGTGTTCACCAGGATGATGAGGAAGCTTCTAGAACCTTTGCAAAGTCCCCAGATCCATAATTTCATGGATGACATATTAATTGCATCGGAGACCTACGACGAACATATTGCTACGGTTGCTATGCTCCTCAGGGGACTACAGGAAACTGGTCTCACAGCCAGACCTAGCAAATGTCTCATCGGGTTTCAAAAGCTAGACTTCCTGGGGCATACTATTTCTCACGGTTGCAGCTGGCCTGTTAAGAAGAACGTGGAGAAAATAGTTGCAGCAAAAAGACCCCGAACGAAGAAAGACGTACGTTCCTTTTTATCACTATGTTCTTACTATCAGAAATACATCCAGAATTTCAACGGACTCACAGCACCTCTGACTGACCTCACAAAGAAAGGTTGTCCTGATAAGGTCATTTGGGATCAAAAGTGCGAACACGCATACAGCACCTTAAAAGGTCAGTTGTTGGCATACCCCATTCTGAGGTTATCTGACCTTAAGAAACCTTTCATATTACGGGTTGATGCGTTAGGTCAGGGCATCGGGTCAACATTGCTTCAAGCCGAGGACAGTGTCCCGAATATGCTATTTCCAGTTGCGTATGGCAGTCGAAAGTTAAATAAGGCTGAACGCAACTACAGTGTTGTTGAAAGAGAATGTCTCGCTCAGGTCCATGGCATCAGACGCCATCATGAGTTTCTGTATGGAACTTCTTTCACGGTGCAAACAGACCACGCTCCATTAGCTTTTCATGGTGCCAATAAGGAATTTAACGCAAGGATCATGCGTTGGGCCTTGTTGTTAAGTGTTTACTCCTTCAAAGTGGAATACATTCCAGGAAAACAGAATGTCGGAGCTGACTTCTTGAGTAGAAACTGAAATACGGAGGAAGAGGAGGAAGTTGAGCATACCAATCATCCAAAAGCTACCGATAAGGGCAGCTTCATTGTCATGAATGAAACATGAAAACGAGTTTCTGTTGCGTGCATATTTTGACGCACATATTACAAAAATCGATATGGCTATTTAATATGGAAAAGATATAGACATTCATTCATTTGTGTATGAAAATGCTGTCTATGTTAAAGCTGGATAATTCATGATTGATTCACACTTTTGATTATAGGAGTAATCGTTCTTGATATTGATCCGGCGCATGGATATTGCTCTCATGTCCGTACTTATTTGTTAGGGCCAGAAAATAGATTAATTTGCTTATTATGTTTATGGCCTGAATTCATATGTATTACATATGATGAGTACAAGTAGAATCAGTCCTATATTGTATATTTTGGATGGGTAGGCAGGACTATATTCTTGTTATGCCGCTCTAGCGGAAGTAGGAGTTGTCTTGACAAGTCGTGATGAGTTCCGATGTACCGTTTACAATGGCGGTTACGCATTTTCCAGGGCTGGGACATTCTTCAGTAAAAATGATTTATGAAGTGGTTTTTCTTCTGTAGGAGATTGTGTCTCTACTAGAGTTTGTGTTAGAGACTCTCCTAATGTACGGTACCATGTATGATTCGGACTCCAGGTAATGCCAGTCCCTATTTTTGATGATCTCAGGTCGGTTAGACCTAGCTGGAATTTTGTGCTTCGCAACGCTAGGGTCATGTTTGTATCGACGAAGATGACAGGCTTCCATACAGTAGTTATGTCTACGTGAAGTAACTGGATTACTGTAGAACTGTATGGAGGAACTTTAAGAAATTATTTCATATACATTTCAAATTAACTTTGGCTTATCTATACCCTCCTGGTGAGTGAGTGAGCGACAACTCAGGAAGGCGGCCATGTTACATTCCTGTCATCATATTTTTGAATCACTGTCCAAAGAACGGGGCATGTATCTTATTATTCGGACTGTGGCAAGGAGATCTCAATTTTGATAGAAACCCCCTTATCGTGGTTTCATAATATGCTATAAACTATGAACATAATGCAACTTTAGTTACTTACCGATCCGCCTTCACTGACGTGCTTAGTCAGATAGGGGATGCGGCCATTATGTATCATGACATTGGAAGCTATTGATGTACTACCTATTATTTATGAATGTGTCATGACATGGGATCTACTATGTATGCCTGCAAATTGATGTGTCAACCTGTACCCATGATTTACTCGTTATGTCCCAGTGTGTGCGTCTAAATAAACTGTGTAAACAAAGATTCCAGCAGTCTGCATTGGTGCCTTGTAGACACAAGTGAATGAGTGTTTAGATTGGTCAGAACACGAACAGTACACCATTCGCGTTAAGCACATTCTACACTTCTACTCCATTTATACACCATCCTGCGTCGGTTGAATTGACCAAGTTTAGGGCCTGCTTCCCCTGGAGCCTTAGAGGGAAACTACTGTTTACAGCTGCCTTTGCCTTCCCTAACTCAGGACTAGGGTGAGTTACCCATTTACAGCTGGGTAGACTGGAGCATGCCTGATCTCAACAACTCTGTACACTACAATGGACATATACAGTAGTGGCACCACAAACAACATGCTACAGTGATTGATAGTGGAGCTTTACAGAAGAAAGAGAACACACCATCCACCACACTTCTATAGTATGGGCACTTTACAGTTGGATTTTACAGTGGTGGGCCAGATTCCTGGGTCCAGCCTACGCAGTCTTGTGTTGAGAATCACATTTTACATTGCAAGAACATTTGTTTGACCACATCAAAACCAGTAGGACAGCTATACAATCAATGTCAGCTTGACCTGTTCTGACAAGTGTAGCAATATCTGGGTCAGCACTTGTTGACATTTGGCACAGTACAGTCAGGGTTCTAAACTAGTGATTGTTTATCCTGCTGTAATAGAAGAGCAATGTTGAACATAAAGTGCAAATTTCATCGGTGGATCTTCTAATGTGCTCAAGAAAAATTGGACAGTGTAATAGTTAGAAAGCAAATCTATTACTCAATAAAGTGGTAGTCTAATTTGTTAAAACTGAGCATACAGTACAATACATTACAACTGCAACACATTTCATTATATTATGTACACATTTATGTTTATATATTATTTGTTATATGTGTGATTGTTATGTGTTTGCGGGCCTGGATGGGAGGTGACTAGAACAGGAAATACCAAGTGATATTGGTCTTGTTCTGGCGTTCTATAGGGAGCAATTTCTTAATTGAAATTTGCATGCAACATAGTTTGCAAATATTTGGTTAGCTGTGACGACTGTTTCATATTTGTATTTGTAACATTTTTCTGTTCTTTATTTTTGTTTGATTTGTTTGTATAATTGTAGGTCTCATCTTTCCTTTCATTTTAGTTCTTTACACCCTTATGTTTATACACTGTGGCGTTATTTGTCTTGTTATCTTATTGCAGTTATCATCATGGTTTCTGTGATCATTTTTTTCATTTCTCCTATTTAATTTAATTTGATCTCTGCAAATGTTTTCAGATTGTCTTTTCTTGTTTGTCCTTTGTAATGTCTTTAGTTGACATATGACATAGGAGGTATAGTTGAATACACTTATATTATAGTACAGATCAGTACTTTATGATTGTTATTGTTATAAAACAAAGTGTACAAGACCTTTGTAAGGCTTGTCTCCCAAAGTGATTGGTATAGGAAATATTATTTTCCACAGGTACTCAAGTGATCATTGATTACATTAAGGTATACAAGACCTTTGTAAGGCTTGTCTCCCACAGTATTTGAGATAGACAGTTATTGTTTTCCATAGGTACTCAAGTTTTTCACTAAGACTAAGTCTATGGTATAGACTTGTCTCCCATTAAAGTGAAATAAGGTAATTTATTTACTTTTTCAGGTTTCTGATTTAAGAAGACAAGATGTCTACATTAGATTACTTTATTGCACAAGGAAAATCCCTTGATAAGACTGGGAAACAGTTAGAAGAATGGGCTGTTGCTCAATATGACAAAGCATTAGCTGCAGAAGAGAAAAAAGCTGCTGCTGCTGCTGAAGAGAGAAAAGCTGCGGCAGAGGAGAGAAAAGCTGCTGCTGAAGAGAAAAAAAGCTGCTGCAGAAGAGAGAAAACTCTGGCTGAAGAGAAAAGATTAGAAAGAGAAGCTGCTGCTGCTGCTGAAGAGAGAAAAGCTGCTGCTGAAGAGAGAAAAGCTCTGGCTGAAGAAAAAAGATTAGAAAAAGAAGCTGATACTGCTGCTGAACTAAAGAAATTGCAGATGCAATTGGAGGAAAGGAGATTTGATGCAGAACAGAAGAAATTGGAAGCTGCTGCAGAACAGAAAAAATTAGAAGCGGCTGCAGAACAGAAAAGATTAGATAGAGAAGCTGAAGAGAGAAAAGCAATAAGAGAACATGAGTTTGAATTAGAGAAATTGAAATTGACAAGTATGAGTAATGTTAATCAGGCATCTGGTGGTAATGGTAAACCCTTTGTGTACAAGGTCAAGGTACCAGCGTTCAACCCTACCAGTGATGACATAACATTTTGGCTTTCTAGATTTGAACGTGCTTGTCGAGCTCATAATGTTGACAAATCACAGTATGTGAATCAGTTGTCTGAAAATCTAAAAGGGGAGTCTCTGAGTAAGTTATATTTCGTTGAAGAGGCCGACAAGGATAATTATGATGCTGTTAGGGCAGCTTTGATAAAGAGATATCAGCTGTCTGAAGAAGGTTATCGTCTTTTGTTTAAAACAATGAGACCTGAGGTAGGTGTAGAATTCTCAGAATTCATCTCAAAAGCACGAATTACACTTTCACGATGGATTGAATTATCCAAAACAGAGAAAACATTTGATGGTCTTACGGATTTATTGCTAAGAGACAAGGTCATGTCTTCTGTAAATAAATCATTCCTAGAGTTCTTACATGAGCGTAAACCTAGTACAATAAAGCAAATGGAAGAATATTGTGACCAGTATGCCACGGCACACCCTGACATGATTCTTAGTAACTCTAACATTAAAGAGAGTATGCCAGTTGCTTCGGCAACAGAATATAATCAGAATTACTCACACAAATTCCAAGGAGCTAAAAATAAATTTGATAAAAAGGTTAATTGGAATAAGTATCAAAACCAAGATAACCACTCAAATCAGGGTTCTTCTTCGAAGAACTGGAATCGGGCTGATAGTCCTCGACACGCGAGGGGTACCCATAATTTTAGAAATTCTCCGAAAGGGAGTAGCTATAGGAACTACCCAAGTGCTTCATGGAGACAAAAGAACCAATATTACAGGGATACTCAATATAATGAGCGTGATGATTATGATCATGAATATTATGATTCAAACCCAAATAGGGGTTATAACAGAGGAAATAATAATTATAGAGACAATTATAACCGAGGTAGATCACAACACAAAAGACATGGTAAATCTTATTACCAGGCTAACTCTGCACAACAGGAGTTCCACGACACCGATAATCAGAATAATGATAAAAAAGACTCCAATAGTGTAGCAAATTCCGCTTTCGATTTTGCTAGAGCATCTCAGTGTTCGCAATGCAAAACATTATTCGATCCAACCACAGTTTCTACTTTAAGCTGCGGTCACCCGCTTCCCGCTCTCCCTGCGTCAATCGCGCATAATGGAAGGGGTGCTCTTGTCTTTAATAGGGGCCTAATAGATGGTACTCCGGTATCAATTCTTTTCGATTCGGGGTGCACTACCATCGGAGTGAGGCAATCACTCGTAAATCCTTCTCGAGCTACAGGCAATATAGTCAAATGTGTAACATTTGGTGGCACATTGGAGAAGTACTCCACTGCCATTATCAATATTGCTACGCCTTTCTTTACAGGAGAGGTGCAAGCATGTCTCTTGCCGAATCCGATCGCTGATCTTATCATCGGTCGCATTCATGGAGTGAAAGAATGCACTCCACAGCAAATTTCTAATTGGGAAAATGTTAATATGCAATCTGCTAATGCAGTAATCACTAGGGCTCAAGCTCTTAATATGCCACAATCTTCACATTCTGAAGATAATGATGCGCAGATCCAAGATGATCCCTTGGAGATTTCCCATGATTCCTTTATCAAACAGCAGGAAGATGATCCTACTCTAAAGAAATTCTTTACTCTGGCAACAAAAGGTGATCCGAATAAGGATACAAATCGTAAATCTTGGATTACGATGAAGAATGGCGTACTTGTACGTATGGTACAAGACTCCGCTAAGTCCATTCATTCTCAAATCCTTGTGCCTAAAAATATGAGAGTTAAAATCTTACAGCACGCTCATGATTCGCAGTGTGCTGGACATATGGGTTTTTCCCGTACTAAAGCTAGAGTTCTTCAATCTTTCTTTTGGCCTGCTGTGAATAAGGACATACGAATCTATTGTCGATCTTGTAAAGTATGTCAAGAGATTAAATCCAGAGGTCCACGCCATGATGCACCTATTCAGGCTGCAGACATTCCCATTCGGCCATTTCAAAAAATGGCGATAGACATCATTGGTCCATTTAAGATAAAGTCTGCTAGAGGACACCAATTTATTTTGACGTGTGTTGATATGTGCACACGTTGGCCGGAGGCTGTTCCTCTAAAGAGCATAACTACTGCTGATGTCGCAGATGCTCTTTGGTTAATATTTTCTCGTCTGGGATTTCCAGCAGAAATATTATCCGACCATGGTACCCAACTCATATCGGATACCATGTCTCAAGTAATGTCGACTCTTAAGATAGAGAGATCGCTGAGTAGTATTTATCATCCTATGTCCAATGGGATGGTGGAACGTTTGAATAGAACTCTGAAAAACCTACTAGGTAAGATAACAGAAGATCATCCTCAGGATTGGGATAGGGTTTTACCCGCGGCTCTCTTTGCATATAGAGAGGTCGCCAACGAACATACAGGATTTTCTCCCTTTGAACTTGTCTTTGGCGCGAAACCGCGAGGTCCTATGTCCTTACTTCATGATCTTATAACTGCTGATAATATTGTCGATGACACAAAATCCTCTTATGAATATGTCATCGCACTTAGACACAAGATTATTGAAGCATGCAAATTGGCAACTGCTTCTTCTGAATTTGCGAAACAGAAGGCAAGGGAATTTGCCAATAAAAAGAGATGTTTGCGACAACTTTGTCCAGGTGACAAAGCATTTGTCTTGCTACCTTGTAGGGAAAATAGACTTCTTATTTCTTGGAAAGGTCCGTACGATATAATATCAAAAGTTTCCGATGTTGACTATATCGTCGATATTGACGGGAAGCGTAAAACCTTCCACATCAACATGCTCACGGAATTCCATGAACGTCCTGATTATTTACAACCTGTTTTCCAGGCAACGGACGATTTTCCAGTCCAACATGGACAGTACTCATCTCTGTCAGTAATACAGGATGAGGAAACGAGTTTCTCGGATGTAAATTTACCTTTTCCAATGATTCCTCTTCACTCTAATGAATCATGGAAAGATGTTGCAATTTCTCCAGAATTATCTCCAGGAGAGCAGAAACAAGTTTCTACTATGTTAGAACAATTTCAGGATGTCCTTACTGACATTCCTGGTCAAACTGATGTCATTCAACATGACATTATTCTTACTGACCATAGTCCTATAAGAGTCAGACCGTATCCTATCCCGATACATTTTCAAGCACAGGTAGAGAAAGAGTTAGATGAGATGATAGAGTTAAAAATTATTGAACCATCCACATCAGCATATTCTTCGCCGATGGTTATTGTACGAAAAAAAGACAATAACATACGTCTTTGCGTGGATTATCGCAAATTGAATCAAGTGACTAAATTTGATGCTGAACCTATGCCTTTACTAGAAGAGCTACTTACGAGACTATCGAATTCTCATTTCTTTACTAAACTCGATTTGTCTAAGGGATATTGGCAAGTTCCACTATCCGAACACGCCAAACCGTTTACTGCTTTTTCGACGCCTAGGGGTCTATTCCAATGGAATTTCATGCCTTTCGGTCTTATGAACGCCCCTGCAACATTTGTACGCATGATGCGTCGAATCCTATCTCATCGCTCAGATGTCATTGCGTATCTTGATGACATCTGTCTTTTCAGTGATACTTGGAACGATCACTATAATGGTATAAATGAACTATTGTCTATCTTACGCGAGCATAACCTGACAGCGAAACCATCGAAAACATGTATTGGTTTTAGCGAAATATCTTTCTTAGGACACCGTGTTGGTCATGGGTTCCTAAAAACAGAAGACCATAATACAAGTAAGATACTTAACATTTCTATTCCTAAGACTAAAAAGCAAGTGCGAAGTCTCTTAGGTCTAATACAATTTTATGGACGATTCATTCCGAATCTGTCCTCCATTATGTCACCTCTTTCTTCCTTGCTAAAGAAAGGGTCTCCTAATGTAGTCCATTGGACTCAAGAATGTCAATCCTCTTTGGATAAGGTTAAAACTATGTTTTCTACTTCACCTATCCTAGTATTGCCTTCTAAGGATAAGACATTTATTCTTCGTAGTGACGCTTCATCCACCGGGATTGGAGCAGCACTAATGCAAGAGTACTCTGGAACTCTGCATCCTGTGATGTATATTTCTCGGAAATTAAATGCCGCAGAGAAGAATTACTCGGTCCTAGACCGTGAATTATTGGCTATGGTTTGGTCAATCCTTAAACTGCAAAGATTTCTTCTTGGCGCGCATTTCATTGTGGAAACTGACCAGAAAGCTCTTACGGCTATTCAGAGTAAAAATCTGAAGAGCGCGAGATCAACGCGATACGCGATTGCTCTACAGCCATTTCATTTTTCGGTGCGAGCTATCCGTGGGTCAGAAAATGTGATGGCAGATATTTTGTCTAGATGCCCACATGATTCATAACTGTTATACAACTTTGATACAGTTGTTTCTATGTTGAAATGTGTACACATATGTAATATATCATATATTGATTGTAACACTACTTAGCGGTTCATTGATATTTATTCACCGCTGATCTTTCAATGTTTTTTCGTCTTTGATGATCATGATGTTAAGATATCTTAGATGAAATTTATGTATAAACTAATGTGGAAATTGTGTCATTGCTAATATTGTAGTATGCGTTGGTGACACCTCTCTGGAAATATTTATACTTAGAGAAGTACTTTCTCTAAGGTCAGTGTTGCTGTCATTTTTGACGGAGTCATCTGTCAAGTTATTTGCTTATGTTTTTATCATAAGAATAATTGTGTCTTTACCTGCGATGTCAGGTTGATTAGGGGTTGTCTTCTCTTGTTTATTCATTCATTGTGTTTGACCTTTAGGGTCAAAGGTAGACAGTTCGTATGCCCATAGGCAGGGTTTTTTAAGGGGGAGTTGAGTTAGACTTCCGGCAAGCCGTGAAGTGTCCTGGATTTTCTGAAGGGACCAAGGGTCCATTGTGTTTTTCGGGGAGAATCTTCGAAGTTACTGCGATGGCAGTTTTTCCCAGTGAATCTCTGTGCGTTGGAATGACAGCAGAGTTTCTTATATTGTTCTGTGGATTCGGTTACAGGTAATACCGACTTTTTCCATTACTATGCTTTCGGTGGCAGAACATGTTAGAAGATTGCCTAGTCTGTGAACTGCAGCTCACCGATCATCCATTTCAGAACTTATATGTTGTGCTCAAGGTAGCCATCCAAGACTGTTAGTCTTTATATTGTCCAGAAATCCAGTGACGAAGATATATTGTGGGAACCGCAGATTGGCGGTATTTATGTCTACAATAAGCATTACTGCAGGGTTGATAGTAACCTGCATATCAGAAGTACACAGCCGACGTCAGAACGAGGCCTGTGTTTTCGGCTATTATACTACAGCCTGATAATGTGCAATTGGCGGGGAATGCCAAGTTGCACCTATGTGTCAAAGTGATTAAGGTATCTGACGCGTTTAGTCAATGATACCAGGGCGACGCCACGAACTGTCATTATTGAAGAACTTTGCTATTGACCATGCACGTCTATTCTGATGTTTACCTTTTTGAATGCCAAATGTATACCTATCGATGTCAGGTCATCATGACCTTGTTACACTGACTGTTCCTGTTGATATTATGTGTGTTCCCGTCAATAAATGTCTTGAAACATGCCTGCAGTGTCAAAGCATCCTTGATTACTGCATGTGAGAGTATGGGTTGCAGGATCTACATCTATACGAGCCTAAACACATTCGCGCCTGCATTCGCACCCACACTCAATTCATCATACGCTCGCACTACACACCTAACAACATGTATACTGTCTTGGGCCAGTGATCACCTCAACAAGAGAAAAAGACAGTAACAGTCAGAAAACTTATGCTTATCATCTGCGCATTGTTATTGGTGCGTTGTGAGCCTATTGTATGTTGCTCCTAGATGTATTTCAAAAAAAATGTACCATTTTTTTTCCCGAGGGGTGTGGTAATCTGTTGCGTGCATATTTTGACGCACATATTACAAAAATCGATATGGCTATTTAATATGGAAAAGATATAGACATTCATTCATTTGTGTATGAAAATGCTGTCTATGTTAAAGCTGGATAATTCATGATTGATTCACACTTTTGATTATAGGAGTAATCGTTCTTGATATTGATCCGGCGCATGGATATTGCTCTCATGTCCGTACTTATTTGTTAGGGCCAGAAAATAGATTAATTTGCTTATTATGTTTATGGCCTGAATTCATATGTATTACATATGATGAGTACAAGTAGAATCAGTCCTATATTGTATATTTTGGATGGGTAGGCAGGACTATATTCTTGTTATACCGCTCTAGCAGAAGTAGGAGTTGTCTTGACAAGTCGTGATGAGTTCCGATGTACCGTTTACAATGGCGGTTACGCATTTTCCAGGGCTGGGACATTCTTCAGTAAAAATGATTTATGAAGTGGTTTTTCTTCTGTAGGAGATTGTGTCTCTACTAGAGTTTGTGTTAGAGACTCTCCTAATGTACGGTACCATGTATGATTCGGACTCCAGGTAATGCCAGTCCCTATTTTTGATGATCTCAGGTCGGTTAGACCTAGCTGGAATTTTGTGCTTCGCAACGCTAGGGTCATGTTTGTATCGACGAAGATGACAGGCTTCCATACAGTAGTTATGTCTACGTGAAGTAACTGGATTACTGTAGAACTGTATGGAGGAACTTTAAGAAATTATTTCATATACATTTCAAATTAACTTTGGCTTATCTATACCCTCCTGGTGAGTGAGTGAGCGACAACTCAGGAAGGCGGCCATGTTACATTCCTGTCATCATATTTTTGAATCACTGTCCAAAGAACGGGGCATGTATCTTATTATTCGGACTGTGGCAAGGAGATCTCAATTTTGATAGAAACCCCCTTATCGTGGTTTCATAATATGCTATAAACTATGAACATAATGCAACTTTAGTTACTTACCGATCCGCCTTCACTGACGGGCTTAGTCAGATAGGGGATGCGGCCATTATGTATCATGACATTGGAAGCTATTGATGTACTACCTATTATTTATGAATGTGTCATGACATGGGATCTACTATGTATGCCTGCAAATTGATGTGTCAACCTGTACCCATGATTTACTCGTTATGTCCCAGTGTGTGCGTCTAAATAAACTGTGTAAACAAAGATTCCAGCAGTCTGCATTGGTGCCTTGTAGACACAAGTGAATGAGTGTTTAGATTGGTCAGAACACGAACAGTACACCATTCGCGTTAAGCACATTCTACACTTCTACTCCATTTATACACCATCCTGCGTCGGTTGAATTGACCAAGTTTAGGGCCTGCTTCCCCTGGAGCCTTAGAGGGAAACTACTGTTTACAGCTGCCTTTGCCTTCCCTAACTCAGGACTAGGGTGAGTTACCCATTTACAGCTGGGTAGACTGGAGCATGCCTGATCTCAACAACTCTGTACACTACAATGGACATATACAGTAGTGGCACCACAAACAACATGCTACAGTGATTGATAGTGGAGCTTTACAGAAGAAAGAGAACACACCATCCACCACACTTCTATAGTATGGGCACTTTACAGTTGGATTTTACAGTGGTGGGCCAGATTCCTGGGTCCAGCCTACGCAGTCTTGTGTTGAGAATCACATTTTACATTGCAAGAACATTTGTTTGACCACATCAAAACCAGTAGGACAGCTATACAATCAATGTCAGCTTGACCTGTTCTGACAAGTGTAGCAATATCTGGGTCAGCACTTGTTGACATTTGGCACAGTACGTCAGGGTTCTAAACTAGTGATGGTTTATCCTGCTGTAATAGAAGAGCAATGTTGAACATAAAGTGCAAATTTCATCGGTGGATCTTCTAATGTGCTCAAGAAAAATTGGACAGTGTAATAGTTAGAAAGCAAATCTATTACTCAATAAAGTGGTAGTCTAATTTGTTAAAACTGAGCATACAGTACAATACATTACAACTGCAACACATTTCATTATATTATGTACACATTTATGTTTATATATTATTTGTTATATGTGTGATTGTTATGTGTTTGCGGGCCTGGATGGGAGGTGACTAGAACAGGAAATACCAAGTGATATTGGTCTTGTTCTGGCGTTCTATAGGGAGCAATTTCTTAATTGAAATTTGCATGCAACATAGTTTGCAAATATTTGGTTAGCTGTGACGACTGTTTCATATTTGTATTTGTAACATTTTTCTGTTCTTTATTTTTGTTTGATTTGTTTGTATAATTGTAGGTCTCATCTTTCCTTTCATTTTAGTTCTTTACACCCTTATGTTTATACACTGTGGCGTTATTTGTCTTGTTATCTTATTGCAGTTATCATCATGGTTTCTGTGATCATTTTTTTCATTTCTCCTATTTAATTTAATTTGATCTCTGCAAATGTTTTCAGATTGTCTTTTCTTGTTTGTCCTTTGTAATGTCTTTAGTTGACATATGACATAGGAGGTATAGTTGAATACACTTATATTATAGTACAGATCAGTACTTTATGATTGTTATTGTTATAAAACAAAGTGTACAAGACCTTTGTAAGGCTTGTCTCCCAAAGTGATTGGTATAGGAAATATTATTTTCCACAGGTACTCAAGTGATCATTGATTACATTAAGGTATACAAGACCTTTGTAAGGCTTGTCTCCCACAGTATTTGAGATAGACAGTTATTGTTTTCCATAGGTACTCAAGTTTTTCACTAAGACTAAGTCTATGGTATAGACTTGTCTCCCATTAAAGTGAAATAAGGTAATTTATTTACTTTTTCAGGTTTCTGATTTAAGAAGACAAGATGTCTACATTAGATTACTTTATTGCACAAGGAAAATCCCTTGATAAGACTGGGAAACAGTTAGAAGAATGGGCTGTTGCTCAATATGACAAAGCATTAGCTGCAGAAGAGAAAAAAGCTGCTGCTGCTGCTGAAGAGAGAAAAGCTGCGGCAGAGGAGAGAAAAGCTGCTGCTGAAGAGAAAAAAAGCGCTGCAGAAGAGAGAAAACTCTGGCTGAAGAGAAAGGATTAGAAAGAGAAGCTGCTGCTGCTGCTGAAGAGAGAAAAGCTGCTGCTGAAGAGAGAAAAGCTCTGGCTGAAGAAAAAAAGATTAGAAAAAGAAGCTGATACTGCTGCTGAACTAAAGAAATTGCAGATGCAAGTGGAGGAAAGGAGATTTGATGCAGAACAGAAGAAATTAGAAGCTGCTGCAGAACAGAAAAAATTAGAAGCGGCTGCAGAACAGAAAAGATTAGATAGAGAAGCTGAAGAGAGAAAAGCAATAAGAGAACATGAGTTTGAATTAGAGAAATTAAAATTGACAAGTATGAGTAATGTTAATCAGGCATCTGGTGGTAATGGTAAACCCTTTGTGTACAAGGTCAAGGTACCAGCGTTCAACCCTACCAGTGATGACATAACATTTTGGCTTTCTAGATTTGAACGTGCTTGTCGAGCTCATAATGTTGACAAATCACAGTATGTGAATCAGTTGTCTGAAAATCTAAAAGGGGAGTCTCTGAGTAAGTTATATTTCGTTGAAGAGGCCGACAAAGATAATTATGATGCTGTTAGGGCAGCTTTGATAAAGAGATATCAGCTGTCTGAAGAAGGTTATCGTCTTTTGTTTAAAACAATGAGACCTGAGGTAGGTGTAGAATTCTCAGAATTCATCTCAAAAGCACGAATTACACTTTCACGATGGATTGAATTATCCAAAACAGAGAAAACATTTGATGGTCTTACGGATTTATTGCTAAGAGACAAGGTCATGTCTTCTGTAAATAAATCATTCCTAGAGTTCTTACATGAGCGTAAACCTAGTACAATAAAGCAAATGGAAGAATATTGTGACCAGTATGCCACGGCACACCCTGACATGATTCTTAGTAACTCTAACATTAAAGAGAGTATGCCAGTTGCTTCGGCAACAGAATATAATCAGAATTACTCACACAAATTCCAAGGAGCTAAAAATAAATTTGATAAAAAGGTTAATTGGAATAAGTATCAAAACCAAGATAACCACTCAAATCAGGGTTCTTCTTCGAAGAACTGGAATCGGGCTGATAGTCCTCGACACGCGAGGGGTACCCATAATTTTAGAAATTCTCGAAAGGGGGTAGCTATAGGAACTACCCAAGTGCTTCATGGAGAGAAAAGAACCAATATTACAGGGATACTCAATATAATGAGCGTGATGATTATGATCATGAATATTATGATTCAAACCCAAATAGGGGTTATAACAGAGGAAATAATAATTATAGAGACAATTATAACCGAGGTAGATCACAACACAAAAGACATGGTAAATCTTATTACCAGGCTAACTCTGCACAACAGGAGTTCCACGACACCGATAATCAGAATAATGATAAAAAAGACTCCAATAGTGTAGCAAATTCCGCTTTCGATTTTGCTAGAGCATCTCAGTGTTCGCAATGCAAAACATTATTCGATCCAACCACAGTTTCTACTTTAAGCTGCGGTCACCCGCTTCCCGCTCTCCATGCGTCAATCGCGCATAATGGAAGGGGTGCTCTTGTCTTTAATAGAGGCCTAATAGATGGTACTCCGGTATCAATTCTTTTCGATTCGGGGTGCACTACCATCGGAGTGAGGCAATCACTCGTAAATCCTTCTCGAGCTACAGGCAATGTAGTCAAATGTGTAACATTTGGTGGCACATTGGAGAAGTACTCCACTGCCATTATCAATATTGCTACGCCTTTCTTTACAGGAGAGGTGCAAGCATGTCTCTTGCCGAATCCGATCGCTGATCTTATCATCGGTCGCATTCATGGAGTGAAAGAATGCACTCCACAGCAAATTTCTAATTGGGAAAATGTTAATATGCAATCTGCTAATGCAGTAATCACTAGGGCTCAAGCTCTTAATATGCCGCAATCTTCACATTCTGAAGATAATGATGCGCAGATCCAAGATGATCCCTTGGAGATTTCCCATGATTCCTTTATAAAACAGCAGGAAGATGATCCTACTCTAAAGAAATTCTTTACTCTGGCAACAAAAGGTGATCCGAATAAGGATACAAATCGTAAATCTTGGATTACGATGAAGAATGGCGTACTTGTACGTATGGTACAAGACTCCGCTAAGTCCATTCATTCTCAAATCCTTGTGCCTAAAAATATGAGAGTTAAAATCTTACAGCACGCTCATGATTCGCAGTGTGCTGGACATATGGGTTTTTCCCGTACTAAAGCTAGAGTTCTTCAATCTTTCTTTTGGCCTGCTGTGAATAAGGACATACGAATCTATTGTCGATCTTGTAAAGTATGTCAAGAGATTAAATCCAGAGGTCCACGCCATGATGCACCTATTCAGGCTGCAGACATTCCCATTCGACCATTTCAAAAAATGGCGATAGACATCATTGGTCCATTTAAGATAAAGTCTGCTAGAGGACACCAATTTATTTTGACGTGTGTTGATATGTGCACACGTTGGCCGGAGGCTGTTCCTCTAAAGAGCATAACTACTGCTGATGTCGCAGATGCTCTTTGGTTAATATTTTCTCGTCTGGGATTTCCAGCAGAAATATTATCCGACCATGGTACCCAACTCATATCGGATACCATGTCTCAAGTAATGTCGACTCTTAAGATAGAGAGATCGCTGAGTAGTATTTATCATCCTATGTCCAATGGGATGGTGGAACGTTTGAATAGAACTCTGAAAAACCTACTAGGTAAGATAACAGAAGATCATCCTCAGGATTGGGATAGGGTTTTACCCGCGGCTCTCTTTGCATATAGAGAGGTCGCCAACGAACATACAGGATTTTCTCCCTTTGAACTTGTCTTTGGCGCGAAACCGCGAGGTCCTATGTCCTTACTTCATGATCTTATAACTGCTGATAATATTGTCGATGACACAAAATCCTCTTATGAATATGTCATCGCACTTAGACACAAGATTATTGAAGCATGCAAATTGGCAACTGCTTCTTCTGAATTTGCGAAACAGAAGGCAAGGGAATTTGCCAATAAAAAGAGATGTTTGCGACAACTTTGTCCAGGTGACAAAGCATTTGTCTTGCTACCTTGTAGGGAAAATAGACTTCTCATTTCTTGGAAAGGTCCGTACGATATAATATCAAAAGTTTCCGATGTTGACTATATCGTCGATATTGACGGGAAGCGTAAAACCTTCCACATCAACATGCTCACGGAATTCCATGAACGTCCTGATTATTTACAACCTGTTTTCCAGGCAACGGACGATTTTCCAGTCCAACATGGACAGTACTCATCTCTGTCAGTAATACAGGATGAGGAAACGAGTTTCTCGGATGTAAATTTACCTTTTCCAATGATTCCTCTTCACTCTAATGAATCATGGAAAGATGTTGCAATTTCTCCAGAATTATCTCCAGGAGAGCAGAAACAAGTTTCTACTATGTTAGAACAATTTCAGGATGTCCTTACTGACATTCCTGGTCAAACTGATGTCATTCAACATGACATTATTCTTACTGACCATAGTCCTATAAGAGTCAGACCGTATCCTATCCCGATACATTTTCAAGCACAGGTAGAGAAAGAGTTAGATGAGATGATAGAGTTAAAAATTATTGAACCATCCACATCAGCATATTCTTCGCCGATGGTTATTGTACGAAAAAAAGACAATAACATACGTCTTTGCGTGGATTATCGCAAATTGAATCAAGTGACTAAATTTGATGCTGAACCTATGCCTTTACTAGAAGAGCTACTTACGAGACTATCGAATTCTCATTTCTTTACTAAACTCGATTTGTCTAAGGGATATTGGCAAGTTCCACTATCCGAACACGCCAAACCGTTTACTGCTTTTTCGACGCCTAGGGGTCTATTCCAATGGAAATTCATGCCTTTCGGTCTTATGAACGCCCCTGCAACATTCGTACGCATGATGCGTCGAATCCTATCTCATCGCTCAGATGTCATTGCGTATCTTGATGACATCTGTCTTTTCAGTGATACTTGGAACGATCACTATAATGAGATAAATGAACTATTGTCTATCTTACGCGAGCATAACCTGACAGCGAAACCATCGAAAGCATGTATTGGTTTTAGCGAAATATCTTTCTTAGGACACCGTGTTGGTCATGGGTTCCTAAAAACAGAAGACCATAATACAAGTAAGATACTTAACATTTCTATTCCTAAGACTAAAAAGCAAGTGCGAAGTCTCTTAGGTCTAATACAATTTTATGGACGATTCATCCCGAATCTGTCCTCCATTATGTCACCTCTTTCTTCCTTGCTAAAGAAAGGGTCTCCTAATGTAGTCCATTGGACTCAAGAATGTCAATCCTCTTTGGATAAGGTTAAAACTATGTTTTCTACTTCACCTATCCTAGTATTGCCTTCTAAGGATAAGACATTTATTCTTCGTAGTGACGCTTCATCCACCGGGATTGGAGCAGCACTAATGCAAGAGTACTCTGGAACTCTGCATCCGGTGATGTATATTTCTCGGAAATTAAATGCCGCAGAGAAGAATTACTCGGTCCTAGACCGTGAATTATTGGCTATGGTTTGGTCAATCCTTAAACTGCAAAGATTTCTTCTTGGCGCGCATTTCATTGTGGAAACTGACCAGAAAGCTCTTACGGCTATTCAGAGTAAAAATCTGAAGAGCGCGAGATCAACGCGATACGCGATTGCTCTACAGCCATTTCATTTTTCGGTGCGAGCTATCCGTGGGTCAGAAAATGTGATGGCAGATATCTTGTCTAGATGCCCACATGATTCATAACTGTTATACAACTTTGATACAGTTGTTCCTATGTTGAAATGTGTACACATATCTAATATATCATATATTGATTGTAACACTACTTAGCGGTTCATTGATGTTTATTCACCGCTGATCTTTCAATGTTTTTTCGTCTTTGATGATCATGATGTTAAGATATCTTAGATGAAATTTATGTATAAACTAATATAGAAATTGTGTCATTGCTAATATTGTAGTATGCGTTGGTGACACCTCTCTGGAAATATTTATACTTAGAGAAGTACTTTCTCTAAGGTCAGTGTTGCTGTCATTTTTGACGGAGTCATCTGTCAAGTTATTTGCTTATGTTTTTATCATAAGAATAATTGTGTCTTTACCTGCGATGTCAGGTTGATTAGGGGTTGTCTTCTCTTGTTTATTCATTCATTGTGTTTGACCTTTAGGGTCAAAGGTAGACAGTTCGTATGCCCATAGGCAGGGTTTTTTAAGGGGGAGTTGAGTTAGACTTCCGGCAAGCCGTGAAGTGTCCTGGATTTTCTGAAGGGACCAAGGGTCCATTGTGTTTTTCGGGGAGAATCTTCGAAGTTACTGCGATGGCAGTTTTTCCCAGTGAATCTCTGTGCGTTGGAATGACAGCAGAGTTTCTTATATTGTTCTGTGGATTCGGTTACAGGTAATACCGACTTTTTCCATTACTATGCTTTCGGTGGCAGAACATGTTAGAAGATTGCCTAGTCTGTGAACTGCAGCTCACCGATCATCCATTTCAGAACTTATATGTTGTGCTCAAGGTAGCCATCCAAGACTGTTAGTCTTTATATTGTCCAGAAATCCAGTGACGAAGATATATTGTGGGAACCGCAGATTGGCGGTATTTATGTCTACAATAAGCATTACTGCAGGGTTGATAGTAACCTGCATATCAGAAGTACACAGCCGACGTCAGAACGAGGCCTGTGTTTTCGGCTATTATACTACAGCCTGATAATGTGCAATTGGCGGGGAATGCCAAGTTGCACCTATGTGTCAAAGTGATTAAGGTATCTGACGCGTTTAGTCAATGATACCAGGGCGACGCCACGAACTTTCATTATTGAAGAACATTGTATTGACCATGCACGAATATTCAAATGTTTACCAGCTTGTTGAATGCCTAATGTATACCTATCGATTTCCGGTCATCATGACCTTGTTACACTGACTGTTCCTGTCGATACCATGTGTGTTCTCGTCAATAAATGTTTTGAAACGTGCCTGCAGTGTCCAAGCATCCTTGACTACTGCATGTGAGTGTATGGGTTGCAGGGTCTACATATCTACGAGCCTAAACACATTCGCGCCTGCATTCGCACCCACACTCAGTTCATCATACGCTCGCACTACACACCTAACAACATGTATACTGTCTTGGGCCAGTGATCACCTCAACAAGAGAAAAAGACAGTAACAGTCAGAAAACTTATGCTTATCATCTGCGCATTGTTATTGGTGCGTTGTGAGCCTATTGTATGTTGCTCCTAGATGTATTTCCAAAAAAAATGTACCATTTTTTTTCCCGAGGGGTGTGGTAATCTGTTGCGTGCATATTTTGACGCACATATTACAAAAATCGATATGGCTATTTAATATGGAAAAGATATAGACATTCATTCATTTGTGTATGAAAATGCTGTCTATGTTAAAGCTGGATAATTCATGATTGATTCACACTTTTGATTATAGGAGTAATCGTTCTTGATATTGATCCGGCGCATGGATATTGCTCTCATGTCCGTACTTATTTGTTAGGGCCAGAAAATAGATTAATTTGCTTATTATGTTTATGGCCTGAATTCATATGTATTACATATGATGAGTACAAGTAGAATCAGTCCTATATTGTATATTTTGGATGGGTAGGCAGGACTATATTCTTGTTATACCGCTCTAGCAGAAGTAGGAGTTGTCTTGACAAGTCGTGATGAGTTCCGATGTACCGTTTACAATGGCGGTTACGCATTTTCCAGGGCTGGGACATTCTTCAGTAAAAATGATTTATGAAGTGGTTTTTCTTCTGTAGGAGATTGTGTCTCTACTAGAGTTTGTGTTAGAGACTCTCCTAATGTACGGTACCATGTATGATTCGGACTCCAGGTAATGCCAGTCCCTATTTTTGATGATCTCAGGTCGGTTAGACCTAGCTGGAATTTTGTGCTTCGCAACGCTAGGGTCATGTTTGTATCGACGAAGATGACAGGCTTCCATACAGTAGTTATGTCTACGTGAAGTAACTGGATTACTGTAGAACTGTATGGAGGAACTTTAAGAAATTATTTCATATACATTTCAAATTAACTTTGGCTTATCTATACCCTCCTGGTGAGTGAGTGAGCGACAACTCAGGAAGGCGGCCATGTTACATTCCTGTCATCATATTTTTGAATCACTGTCCAAAGAACGGGGCATGTATCTTATTATTCGGACTGTGGCAAGGAGATCTCAATTTTGATAGAAACCCCCTTATCGTGGTTTCATAATATGCTATAAACTATGAACATAATGCAACTTTAGTTACTTACCGATCCGCCTTCACTGACGCGCTTAGTCAGATAGGGGATGCGGCCATTATGTATCATGACATTGGAAGCTATTGATGTACTACCTATTATTTATGAATGTGTCATGACATGGGATCTACTATGTATGCCTGCAAATTGATGTGTCAACATGTACCCATGATTTACTCGTTATGTCCCAGTGTGTGCGTCTAAATAAACTGTGTAAACAAAGATTCCAGCAGTCTGCATTGGTGCCTTGTAGACACAAGTGAATGAGTGTTTAGATTGGTCAGAACACGAACAGTACACCATTCGCGTTAAGCACATTCTACACTTCTACTCCATTTATACACCATCCTGCGTCGGTTGAATTGACCAAGTTTAGGGCCTGCTTCCCCTGGAGCCTTAGAGGGAAACTACTGTTTACAGCTGCCTTTGCCTTCCCTAACTCAGGACTAGGGTGAGTTACCCATTTACAGCTGGGTAGACTGGAGCATGCCTGATCTCAACAACTCTGTACACTACAATGGACATATACAGTAGTGGCACCACAAACAACATGCTACAGTGGTTGATAGTGGAGCTTTACAGAAGAAAGAGAACACACCATCCACCACACTTCTATAGTATGGGCACTTTACAGAGTGGATTTTACAGTTTCCTTGTCTCAAAAGAAGGGACGATTGTGACGGACAACTCAGCTGTCCCTGAAAGTGTTGAATGATAGGACCCTCGTAAACATCAGTACCCCTGAATATTGGTGTAACTTTTCATCAACGGGGAATTCTCTCCACCTGGGCTCATTAACAATGCACTATAGAAACGTGGG
Organism: Oreohelix idahoensis; assembly: GCA_024509875.1. Classification (NCBI taxonomy): domain Eukaryota; kingdom Metazoa; phylum Mollusca; class Gastropoda; order Stylommatophora; family Oreohelicidae; genus Oreohelix; species Oreohelix idahoensis. Next base: position 231,187 of record JAMPIV010020836.1, on the reverse strand, counting down.
CTCATTAGCAATGCAGCATTTCCACGTGGATTGTCAACACGTTGGATCATTAACATGTAGATGCTATCTTCCGTGCATTTTAGAGATCGCATGGCCTTTAATGGGAGGTTCAATCACGCCCACCCCTGTTTCTAGAGCGATTATAAGCAAGCATTGCGCTACACCTTTTCGTTCGTGCCTGCCTTAAAGGCGTTGCCAGGATCAAATAAACTAGCAGCATGAGATCTAAGGGATCTCAGAATGGACGATGAAGTTTCCTGCTGCTAGGTAACACGGCAGCGTGAACCAGAGTGGACGAAGCAAGCTTCTTGCAGACATTTCACATCTCTGTGTCAATCAGAGAACGCTCGAAAGCCTGAGACGAACGGGGGAAACGCCGGGCGGCTAGATTCTCGATTTTCTCCGGAGATCATAAAAAGTGTGAAAATCTCACACGACCCCTTTAAGTTCCATTCCAGTTAGATATATACAGACCTTTGAGAAATGCAATTTTATCACTCGTTTACCAGACATTGACAGAAGCACTAGCATAGTGAAATTTTGTTTGATTCCCTCTGGATTTTCAACTTTTAGCAGTGAATTCTATTCTGTGCTAAACGGTATAATATATTTGTTTTAAAGTGATCAGTGGTCTAGTTCATTCATCTTATTTCACTGGATTCTGTGATTAATTTAAAGCTATTAAGTTAAACTTATCTCAAATAGTTCCAGTTGAAAATGTAATGATATATCTATTATATTATTTCCAAAGATGATAGATACTTAAATGCTTAAAGTAACATTTAAAGACGCGAAGGAATTTATAACTAAATTTAATTGAGTTAAGTTCTATATATATATATATATATATATATATATATATATATATATATATATATATATATATATATATATATGTGTGTGTGTGTGTGTTTTAACTATTAAACTCGCGGGGAGTTCTTCTTGAATTTATATGATTAAAGACGCGAGTGTATAAATAGTTAACTGTAAATTTATCGCGCTTTAGAATGTTATTTGATTTTTCGGTATGATTACATGTTTTATCTTTTATATAGGGTGTATCACAACCTTTGCGATCCCAGCAAGAAAAATCTGGTATAGAGTCTCCCAGACTCAGCTCTTAATCCCCTCCAGAACTTGTTGAGACTGTTTAAATTTTAATCTTTGAGGCGATCCTATGTTGGGGATTCCGCTATCTAAATTATAAGAAAGCACACCCAAAGACAAATTTAACACATCATCAAGCAAATTAAGTTGTAACTGGAAGAAGAACAATTGCCAGAGCTTTTTATTAGTTTACTGCTACTAAGAGAGAGTACATATTTACCTGAACTGTGACTGTGCCTAGTTTTTCCTCACCAGATTTAAACCATACCGCACTGGTCAGTTGTTGTCATCTCGTTTAAGAAGTTTCACCACCAGCGGCGAAATCTAAGCAAACCACACCCCATTCTCACCTGTATCTAACTGTGACAGTGCCATCCCATAGACTCTTCTTATAGAATAAAACACAAGAACACTTAGGCTTCACGTCCGGCGATAAGTGAGAATATTTGCTACCAGCCAACCTAGCTACATCTGGGGCTGGACATCGAAGTAACAGACACTTTCACATGTCAAGTGTTATTTGATGGTTTTTGTATAATTCTATGGAGTGCCTGATTCCAAGATCGGTAAGTCTGTGTGAGAGTTTGTGTGTTGGCCAGCACGAGCGTGCATAACTGAATGAGTTTTATGTGCAACTATTTTAATTGCGGTAACTGGTAGACACTTTGTTATTTTATTCCTCGTATTGTTCTTTTTATAAGTGGGATTTCTTAATTCCGTTATTTCCCCTTCCTAAACTGATTAGTAGAAGGAAAACCAGTTAAGGATAATAGGACTAGTTTCCTAATCCCTCTTTTCAGGATAGATTAATCCACTGTTGGGTTAACTTATCTATTTATGTTAACTACCTGTCATTTAGACTGGGTTCCTTTTCATTTGTCTGTACAAGAGGGAAGGGCATATGGGATATCAATCTTCATCTCCCCCCCCCCCCCCCATCTTGTCATTTGTATTTTATTTCTGTAAACTATGATTTTTGCCTGTCAAATGATTAATGTTGTGATTTGATTCTTAGTGATAAATAAACAGTGTAAAACTTCTAGTATTGTGTTGGGAGGCCCAAGCCCACAATTACCCCATATCTGTTATATTCGTAGTTTGTATTCACGTGCGTCTGTGTGTTTGAAGCACCAAATCGGTGTGAGCGCAGGTGTGTGTCTGGAAACTGGCAAATAATCGTTTGACCAGGAGAGTTTGAGGAGAAGATTGAGAGGAACGATTGTCGTAAAAGAGTCTGTCCTTACTCTCCCCAGCACTCTGTGAATCAGCTATTTACTTTCTAACCCTTATCTATCACAGAGCCTTCACCATCTTTCTACACTCTAAACGGGACTACTAGTTCATAGAATTCTCTCAAATAAATTTACGACACTACTCAGTTGAGCTATGTTCAAAAATTACCGAGCATAAAGCCCCCAACTAAAAAATCATCTCATCACCAAAGCTTGCTAACTAACGTGTGTACAAACATCCGACCCATACATACAAATCTTTAACACCTAACTCAAATTAACAAATTATGACTTAACAGATTACACCTACCCCTGGGGAAAAAAATGATGTCATCATTTTTTTTTTAACAGTACATCGAACAAAAAATATGAGGTCGATGAAATTCTAATATCTACACACAAGAATTACACTATGTTAAATCATATCAGTAAATGAAAAAAAGAGGGATAGAAGTAAGTGTACAGTAGGAAAATGAAGTATGCACAGATAATCAGATAAGTATACAAAGATAATCGAATTCTAAGAAAGATGAGGTATATCAAGTATAGTCTAAGTATGAAATAATAAGTGGAAAGTGAAAAGAAAAGAGGAAGTAAAAGAAGAATGACCCACAATGAAAGAAAGCAATGAAATGAGAATAGTAATAGAAAACAATGATATATGATGGTAACCATTAAGTTAAACAATGCATGTCTATACCAAGGAACAACCAACTAGTTACCATCTAAAAATTGCATAATATGCATGATAACCAAGTTAATAAACTCATAAAGTACCAATGATGAACTTGTTATTAGACATCAACATTAATAATATCGCTATACTTAATTACCCTTAGCGCACAATAAAGCGCTGGGTAAAGAAAAAAGTACATCACAGTGTCAGAAAAAACACCTTTTCAATGTACAATACCGAAATGTATCATAATGATAATTTAAGTTTAAATAACCTTATCACTATAATTGTTACATATTCAACGATTATCCAAAACACAGTCATATAATAATAATATGGTCATGACATGGTGCATGAAAAGGAAATAATAAATGTCTTAAATTAAACATATAGTTAAAGTCAGTTTGTTTTAAGCTTTCGATGTAAACTTTTTTATGGTCTAAGGGAGTTAGTAGGTTGTAATACTTTTTGAGTCAGGTCTGATTTAGTTGTTATCTCCCTTGACTTGACATTTGATCATTTAAGACTTCCTTGAACAGTTTTCGAGAACGTTAGCTCGTGTGAGCTAAACTCACGTCACGTGATGATCCGCGCATGCATGAATGATTTGGCGGGAACTGATATGCGATATCTCGTGATAGTTTGCTCTGGAGGCTTGACCAGGGAGGTCAGCGATGTTTCACTGACTGTGTAATCCGGGAACAAAGTCTTCTGTGTGATATAAAAATGTTTGAGATTCTTCCCCATTATAATTCTGACATATTTCTGAGAGCCAAGGATGGCGTACGTTTTTTGTGTCTTATTATTGGATGTCAGTGAAGGTAAAAATACCCTTTAAACTATCTTTTGTAGCCAAGAACTTTGTATTATGATGCTACCAGCCCAAGATGGTTGGCTGACATTGAGGTGACTTTCTCCTGGTGCGGAGGAGAGTTTATGAGTATATTGATCTGGTCATCTTGCCAAAGATTTACATTATTATTGGAGAGGACAAAGGGATTATTTATAGTACTACTTAGCCATGAACCCATTCAGCTTATTTACATGATTATTGGAGAGGACAAAGGGATTATTTATAGTACTGCAAAGCCAGGGAAAGGCTGGTACATATATACACCATTCATACTTTATACGGATATTGATTTGTCGTTACTTTCATGACGTGCTATGAACTATGCTTGTGACAGTGTATTTTGGTGATGTGAACATTCGTTATTGTGGCGTATTAAAACTGTGAGAAATGTTACTTGCAGTTCCAATATTTTCTGACTATGATATGTGCATATTTTGGTGTGTGTGATTATTATTAACTTACTTGAACTACACGCATTCGCATGCATTAATATCTACTCACCCACACACCTTTTGTTGGCCATCTGTATAAGCTCGACCTACTAATTTGCCATCATCAGCAAACATGGTATAGCACATGTACATCCTTCCTGATGACATCCAACGTTTGCTGAGGTCATTATTCATACACCAGAATACGGCAGTACAATTTGCTACAGTGGTAGCCCTTATACAGCAACAGTGATAGCTATCAAGATTTACACCTCTACATTGGTGGCCACACAACATCATCATCATCTTCTTCCTGTAAACCACTCTTCTACGCATATACTATAAATATCAATAGTTGCAGAGATCTTGAAAACTCTTGTGAGCATGCAGATACAAAATCATCTACTGTGGCGTCAAAATTCAGACTAGCTTCACTGGAACAGCAAAACTGGCACAAGGCGACACATTGCTACAACAGGTTGTAGAGTAACAGCTTAATCAAGTAACATAGCAGCTCTGATTCATGGAAAGGCCGTAGCTGTGAAAAATGAATGAAAATTTATATTTTAATAACGGTAGGGTTTTATGAAAGAAAACAGTTAACTTTAAATTTAACCTACCAAATGTGGCTGTGTAAACTTCTGACCACTGTAAGATGTTAATCAAACCTTCCTCCGTTACACAAGAAAAGGTAACAGAGAAAGTAGCTCAGACTAAACCAAAATCTTGAATTAAACAGGGTCATATCGAGATCTATCACAACTTACTTACTTACTTACTTAGTCGTTCCCCTTCTACCGTGAGGTGTAGAGGTTTGGAAGAGAGAGCGCCAGACCATTCTATCAGCTGTCTTCTTCCTGGCCTGGTTCCATTCTAGTCCTCGGTCCTTCAAAGATTGTCTAATGTTGTCCTCCCAGCGGACTCTGGGTCGTCCTGGAGGTCTGGATCCCTGGCTCTTTGTTTCCCATGCTTGTCGTGGTAGCCGATCTTCTCCCATTCTGCAGACATGGCCAAACCATCTTAGTTGGGACTGTTCTTTTTGGGTCTGCAGCGGATGAGATTTTAGGCCTTGACGGATCGTCTGGTTGCGGACCATGTCTCTTCTTGTTACTTCAACCACTTTCCTCAGATACCTCATTTCTGAGGTTTGGATCTGGCTTTTGTGGGTTGTAGTCATTGCCCATGACTCGCATCCATATGTCAAGACTGGGACATAGGTGGAGCGGTATACAGCCATCTTCGTTTTCTTACCAACCTCTTTCTTGCTGAGGAATCCACGATTTATGGCCTGAAAAAGTCTCCCAGCCGCTGCTTTCCGAGTGGCCAACTCTTCTTTGATGCCTCCCTTTCGGTCTATAATAGCTCCGAGATATTTAAAGTGGTCGACCTGCTCCAGGACCTGTTCTCCCAACTTAATCTGATGTTTTCTTTCTTCTCGTGATATCACCATGGATTTTGTTTTAGAGCTGCTTATGACCATCCCTCTCTTCTCCAGCTCTTCCTTCCAGACTTGCAGGTTGGATTGGAGATGTGCCTCTGATTTAGCAATCAGGGCAACATCATCAGCAAATGCCAGCTCCGAAATATAGACCTGTCTCATCTTCCAGTACCCCACTGAATACTTTCTTGTTCTCTCCTTACATGCCTTGATGACATCGTCCATAAGGAGTATGAAGAGGTAAGGTGATAGGATATCACCTTGTCTTACACCAGTGGTGGTCCTGAACTCTTCTGACTTATGGTTTGCTGTCCTCACATAATTTCTGCAAGACTTGTAGAAGCTCTGTATAGCATGAATCAGAGGTGCTGGAATATTCTTCCTTGCCAAACATTCCCAAAGTTTGCTCCAGGGGACCCTGTCAAACGCCTTTTCCAGATCTATGAAACAAAGATGGATCTCACTCTTATACTCAAGGGCCTTTTCACTCAGCTGTCTGAGTGTGAAGATTAGGTCTTGAGTACTTCGGTTTGCTCGGAATCCGCACTGGACCTCATCCAATTGTGGCTCAGCTAGGCGTCGGAGTCTCTGCTCTAGGATTCTAGAGTAGATTTTACCAGGGACACTGAGAAGGGATATGCCTCTATGGTTTCCACATTGTCGATTGTCACCCTTTTTGAAAATTGGTGTTATGATGGCAATCTCCCAATCCTTTGGTATGGTCTTGTTGCACCATGCTGCCTGTAGGACCTTTAAGAGTAATAGGTCGCCTGATGCTCCCATGTACTTAACCATTTCTGGTGTTATACCATCATGCCCTGCTGCTTTGCCCATCTTGATTTTCTCTAGTGCTGCCCTCAGTTCTTCCATCTTTATGTCATTGTAACTGTCTTTTTTTCTTGTTGAGGTGATCACTGGCCCAAGACAGTATACATGTTGTTAGATGTGTAGTGCGAGCGTATGATGAATTGAGTGTGGGTGCGAATGAAGACGCGAATGTGTTTAGGCTCGTATAGATGTAGATCCTGCAACCCATACTCTCACATGCAGTAATCAAGGATGCTTTGACACTGCAGGCATGTTTCAAGACATTTATTGACGGGAACACACATAATATCAACAGGAACAGTCAGTGTAACAAGGTCATGCTGACCTGACATCGATAGGTATACATTTGGCATTCAAAAAGGTAAACATCAGAATAGACGTGCATGGTCAATAGCAAAGTTCTTCAATAATGACAGTTCGTAGCGTCGCCCTTGGCGTCTCTGACTAAACGCGTCAGATGCCTTAGTTACCTTGACACACAGGTGCAACTTGGCACTCCCTGCCAATTGCACATATCAGGCTGTAGTATAATAGCCGGAAGCACAGGCCTCGTCCTAACGTCGGCCGTGTACTTCTGTTAAATAGGTTATCATCAACCCTGCAGTAATACTTATTGTAGATAGAAGTTCCGCCAATCTGCGGCTCCCACAATATATCTTCGTCACTGGATTTCTGGACAATATAAGACTAACAGTCTTGGATGGCTACCTCGAGCACAAATATATAAGTTCTGAAATGGCGGATCCGTGAACTGCTGTTCACCCTAGGTAATCCTTTACATGTTCTGCCACCGAAAAGCGTAATAATGCATAAAGGTCGGTATTACCTGGTAAATGAATCCTCAGAACTACACAAGGAATTCTGTCGTCATCCCGACGCACAGAGATTCACTGGGGAAAACTGCCATAGCAGTTACTTCGAAGATTCTCCCCGAAAAACAATGGACTCTTGGTCCCTTCAGAAAAACAGGACCTCCCGGCTTCCCGGAAGTATATCTCACTCCCGCTTAAAAAACCTTCCCATAGGCCCACGCCGAACTGTCAACCTCTGACCCTAAAGGTCAAACACAATGAATGAATAAACAAGGGAAGACAATCCCTAATCAACCTGACATCGCAGGTAAAGACACAATTATACTTATGATACAAACATAAGCAAATAACTTGACAGATGACTCCGTCGAAAATGACAGCAACATTACTACCACCCCCCTGTAAAAAAAAATGCAATTTTTTTTTTTTTAATATGTTCATGAGCAAGATAGCACCAGTATCACTTCTGTGCTCATGCAAACAATGAACCTAATATCAGGTACAATAGAAGAGGGTACAAATCATCTCCCAACATAGGAGAAAATATTTCCTTTAAGCCAAACAAACTAAGGGATACCATTCAAGAAACCTAAGTTGCTGGCAATACCAATCATATATCAAACATTACTAAATAATATAATCATAGCAATATACAAATGTCAATGCTATTTTAGCAACATATCACTGATGGATGGACAAAATGAAATTTGTTAAATTATCTAAACATCATCCAAATACATTTGTATTACAACATATTATGATATTAAGGACAGACCTAAGTCTGAAAATATATCAGGAAAAACTAGGACACAAGATTTAACTGGAATCATGTGGGCATCTAGACAATATGTCCGCCATCACATTATCCGAACCACGGATAGCTCGCACCGTGAAATGGAAAGGCTGAAGAGCAATAGCATAACGAGTAGATCTCGAGCTCTTCAAATCCTTACTTTGCATAGCCGTAAGAGCTTTTTGGTCGGTTTCCATAAAGAAATGCGCGCCCAGAAGGAACCTTTGTAGCTTAAGAATGGACCAAACCATAGCCAACAATTCACGGTCCAAAACCGAGTAATTCCTTTCTGCCGCATTCAGCTTCCTAGAAATATACATTACAGGATGCAGAGTTCCTGAATATTCCTGCATTAGTGCCGCTCCAATGCCAGTGGAAGAGGCATCACTACGAAGGACAAAAGTCTTATCAATCGTCGGTAGTCTTAAGATAGGATGAGATGAGAACAAATTCTTAACCTGATCCAATGAAGATTGGCATTCTTGGGACCAACGCACCATATTAGGAGAACCTTTTTTCAATAACGTTGAAAGTGGTGCCATAATGGAGGACAGATTCTCAATGAATCTTCCATAGAATTGTATCAATCCCAAGAGACTACGCACTTGCTTTTTTGTCTTCGGAACCGAGATATTTAATATCTTTGAAATGTTTTGGTCCTCTGTCTTCAACAGACCATGACCAACTCGATGACCTAGGAAGGAAATTTCACTAAACCCAACAAAAGCTTTAGAGGGTTTAGCAGTCAAACTATGCTCACGTAGAGTAGATAGCAATTCCTTCAGACCCACATAGTGTTCTTCCCAAGTATCGCTGAAAAGACAGATGTCGTCTAAATATGCAATGACATCTGCACGATCTGATAGAATTCGTCGCATCATGCGCACGAAAGTCGCTGGGGCGTTCATAAGCCCGAAAGGCATAAAATTCCATTGAAACAGACCCCTAGGTGTCGAAAAAGCAGTGAGAGGTTTGGCGTGTTCCGTCAGTGGGACTTGCCAATAACCTTTCGACAAGTCTAGTTTAGTAAAGAATTTAGCTTTAGAAAGTCTAATAAGTAGATCATCTAATAACGGCATAGGTTCAGCATCGAACTTCGTAACTTGATTTAATTTGCGATAATCAACGCAAAGACGTATGTTATTGTCTTTCTTTCGAACAATAACTATCGACGAAGAATAAGCTGAAGTGGATGGTTCAATTATTTGTAGTTGAATCATTTCATCCAATTCTTTCTCGACTTGTGCTTGAAAATGAATAGGTATTGGGTATGGTCTTACTCTGATCGGATTACGATCAGTAAGTATGATGTCATGTTCTATGACATCTGTGTGTCCAGGAATGTCGGTAAGGACATCCTGATATGATTGTAACGTAGAGGATACTTGACGCTGTTCCTCAAAAGACAAGTTGGAAGAGACTGTAACGTCTCTCCACGATTCCGTTGAAGTAAGTGGAATCGCAGGAAGAGGTAAGTTCACGTCAGAAAAAATAGTTTCCTCATCCTGTATAACGGACAGGGATGAGATGTGACCATGTTGAACTGGAGAGTCGTCCGTCGCCTGGAAAATAGGCTGTAAATAGTCTGGACGTTCAATAAACTCTGTTAGCATATTTATATGGAAGGTTTTATGCCTTCCATCCACATCGACAATATAGTCGACATCAGAAATTTTCGAGACTATAGTGTATGGACCCTTCCAAGAAATGAGAAGTCTATTCTCTCTTGAGGGCAGTAAGACATATGCTTTGTCTCCAGGACAAAGTTGACGTAGGCGTCTTTTCTTATTAGCAAATCGCCTAGCTTTTTCTTTCGCAAATTCGGAAGATGAAGTTGCTAACCTGCACGATTCGATAATCTTTTCTCTAAGAGCTATAACATATTCATATGACGATTGTGTATCATCGTCAATATTATCGGAAGTTATCAAATCGTGTAACAAGGACATTGGCCCGCGCGGTTGCGCGCCAAAGACAAGTTCGAAAGGAGAAAACCCTGTATGCTCGTTGGGAACCTCTCTATAGGCAAAGAGGACTGCAGGTAAAACCCTGTCCCAATCTTCAGGATGATCCTCCGTTATCTTGCCAAGTAAGTTCTTTAGTGTCCTGTTAAGACGTTCTACCAATCCATTGGACATTGGATGATAAATACTACTGAGAGACCTTTTAATGTCTAGCGTAGCCATTACCTGAGACATAACGTCCGAAATTAACTGAGTGCCGTGATCCGACAGTATTTCTCCGGGGAATCCCAGACGAGAAAATACGAGCCAAAGAGCATCAGCGATATCGACAGTTGATATGCTCTTCAGAGGAATAGCCTCTGGCCAACGCGTGCACATGTCCACGCAAGTGAGGATAAATTGGTGTCCTCTGGCTGACTTAATTTTGAACGGACCAATGATGTCTATAGCCATTTTCTGAAACGGCCGAATCGGAATATCTGCAGCCTGAATAGGAGCAGCATGTCTCGGACCCCTAGACTTGACCTCTTGACAAATTTTGCAAGATCGGCAATAAATTCGGATGTCTTTATTCACGAATGGCCAAAAGAATGACGCAAGGACTCTAGTTTTAGTTCTGGAAAAACCCATGTGTCCCGCACACTGAGAATCGTGTGCATGCCGAAGAATTAAGGCTCTCATACACTTAGGCACAAGAATTTGCGAGTGCATAGACTTGTCCGAGTGTTGTACCATTCGTACCAATATACCATTCTTCATAGTGATATACGATTTGTGATTCGTATTTTGATTGGGATCCCCTTTCTTTGCAAGAAGGAAGTATTTCTTCAAAGAAGGATCCTCTTCTTGACGTTTAACAAACGAGTCATGGGAAATCACCAAGTGCTCGTCTTGGCTATCAACTTCATTACTATTATCAGATGAAGTTGGGGGATTAAGAGCTTGAGCTCTTGTCACCACTGCATTGACCGTTTGAATGTTTCTTTCTTCCCAACTAGAAATTTGTTGCGGGGTGCATTCCTTAACCCCATGAATACGACCGATTATAAGATCCGCAATAGGATTAGGAAGAAGACATGCATGGACATCTCCTGTGAAGAAAGGAGTGTCAATCCTAATAATAGCAGTAGGATAGCTTTCCATAGTACCACCAAATGTAACACATTTGATTGTTTTTCCAGTGGCACAGCAAGGATCTATCAGAGACTCCTTAACCCCGACGGTAGTACATCCCGAATCGAAAAGTACTGAGACTAGCCTATCATTTATTAGACCTTTATGTAAGATGAGAGATCCTCTCCCATCATGCGCAACTGTAGCAGGTAGAGCAGGAAGAGGGTGACCACAACTTAGCGTAGATACAGTTGATGAGTCAAACAATGTTAAGCATTGGGGGCATTCAGTTGCTCTCCCAAAATCGAAAGCACAACCAGTGATAGCCCTAGAGTTACCACTATCATTTACTGTATTACAGGCTCCATCAAACTCTTGTTGCGCAGAGTTTGCCTGTTGGTAAGGTCTTTTTTTGTTAAACCTAGGTCTACCTCGATTATCATTTCCCCTGTAATTATTTTGACTATCATTTCCCCTGTAATTATTTCGACTATCATTTCCCCTGTAATTGTGATCATATTGCCTATTGTAATCATCATTCCGGTTTGAATCCCGGTTTCTAAATTCACCATCGTCATAATCTTGACGTCGAGAATGATTACCTCGAAAATTTGAATAGTTATTATTTGGATAGCCTTTACGAAAGTGTCTCAAATTATTACCACTAAAATTACGAGAACTACCATCTTGTCTCCACTGCATAGACGAAGAACCATCATGTGTTGGATTACTCCGCTTCTGAGTGTAATTTTGATTACTTCCCCTATTCCAATTTTGTTGAGCACCCTGAAATTTTTTTCTGAAATTAGGGCCATATGGTGTTGCCGAAGCAGCTGGCAACCCTTCTTTCACTTTAGAATTGCTAACTGTAGCATGGGGATGTGCTGTGGCATACTGACAACAGTATTCCTCCATTTCTTTTAAGTTTTTAGGCTTACGCTCATGAAGGAATGCAAGAAAAGAATCATTAACAGATGACAAAACCTTATCTCGCAATAATAAGTCCATTAGACCTTCATATGTTTTCTCAATCTGAGACAACTCAACCCATCGTGTAAATGTACGACGTATCTTTGTAACAAAATCAGAGAAATCTACTCCATTTTCTGGCAACATTGTCCTAAAACGAAGACGATAGTCTTCTTGTTTTAATTGGTATTTCTTTAGTAATGCTGCCCTGACAACATCATAATTAGTCCTCTCATGTTCGTCTATTGTCATAAGAGTAGTCACTGTGTCACCTGTAAAAAATGGCATCAGTTGTTCAACATATTTTTCCTTTTTTATGTTATGCGTATCGCACAAAAATTGGAATCTATCTAGATAATCTGCTACGTCATCCTTTAAAGGATTGAAATGAGGCAATTTAATCCTACTAACAAACTCCTTTGTCGTACTCGAAGTTGTTTGCTGAGCACCCGTACTCGCCAATTTCAATTTCTCTAACTCCAAAATTGCGAGTTTTTCATCAAGTTCCATCTTCTGTTTTCTTTCCTCATGTTCCATTTTTCTAATTTCAGCCTCAGCAGCAGCTTGAAGTTTTTTTTCCTCTGCAGCAGCTTGAAGTTTTTTTTCCTCTGCAGCAGCTTGAGCTTGAATTTTTTTGTCTTCCATTTCCATCTGGAATTTTCTTTCATCAGCTTGAGCTTTTCTCTCCTCAGCCTCTCTTTGATACCTTCTTTCTTCAAGTTCTAATCTTCTATTCTCAGCTTCTAGCTTCTTTAGTTCAGCTTCTGCTTTCAATTTAATTTCCTCTTTTTGTTTCTTTTCTTCTGACTTTAATGCAATGGCGAATTGAGCAGATGAATATTCTTCCAATTCTTTACCAGACTTACCAAGGGTCAACCCTTGCTGGATGAAGAAATCCAATGTAGACATTCTGTCTAATGAGATCAGAAACCTGAAAAAAAATTAAATAAATTACCTTATCCCACTTCAATGGGAGACAAGTCTGAAATGCTAGACTTGTATACTCACTTCACTTTATTTTACTGTCTTAGTCTTAGACAAAGACTTTGTATGTTCCTCTTGTTTATAATGTACCCAAAAAATCACTTGAGTACCTGTGGGAAAAAAAAATCCCTTATATCCCACTCACTATGGGCACAAGTCTTTTTTATAAAGAACTTGAATATGTATTTACCTTGTCTCAATCTTTGTAGATAACAAGTCTTTTATCAAAGAACTTGTATAAATATCTTATATAATATTATTTAACAAACTCTATATGAAGAGTCTACCTTATCAATAATATCAAAACATGACCAAGTATGTGTATGTAGACTGTGCATGACAGTAATGTAGTACAACCAAAAAAAATACAAAGACAAAAATACAAAACAATACAAATGGCAACACTGTTTTAACCAAAAATGTGTAGAGAAATACACAAGAAAGGAGAGACCTACAGAATACAAACAAAACAAATCGACAATCAAAACTGAAAAACAGACAAAATATTACAAAAACAACGTTAAGTACAATTACATCACAGCTAACATCAATAGCGACCAATTGTCACTAGCAAATTTCCAAATTAAGAAAATTTGCACCTACAGACCGCTTACAGTAAGCCTCGATCAAGTGGCATATTTACCGTAAGACCCACCAACCGAAAAACCCGCAGAAAAATACACCAAAAACAGTAGAAGTGACATAAACATATAGCAATCAATTTCAATGTGTTGCAGAACAAGTTCAGTCACAGCTGAAACTAAAATAAATTTCTTGCTCCTTGCGAACACAGAAACGAAATGTCAAACGCGCACTGAACGTCAAATCCACTGTAACATAAAGTGGTATTCACGAACCAAAGTTACTATGACCTTCTCAAATTAGGGCTTGCACATTGAATGTTTACAATTTCACGTACTGTTTACAGACACTTGACCTCCAACAATGTAGCTTGAATGCTCTGACCTAGAAAAGTCTGTTGTTGAATGAAACGTGTAACAACCCGCAGTACTGTTTACAATAGGAACCCGCCTTCTATGCAGTTATGGTCCACGTAGCAAATGCCTAGTAGTTCACTTCAGTACTTGTCTTGTTATGCTTTATGTAGCATTATAATATAAATGCTCGTACTGTTTATTTGTGTCAACCGTTGATGACCTATATCTGTCCTGTTGTAGCCAAAACTTGCAAGTGTAGAATTAGCGCTGTGTGTTACGGCTGTCCCGTGTGTAGCTTAGACCCACAGATCAGAAGTGTAATGTGTACTTGTCCTTCTTGTAACTTTCTCGACAAAACTGGAGACATCATACATGTAACAGCCAACCAGGAATGTAAATTTCTGGATCCATAAATGTCAACAATAATGTCAAATGCTCGCTCTGTTCTTTTTAAACCCACAGATCTGGTCCATCAGAAATGTAAGTTTCTAGGCCACATTGGCGACAAGAAATGTATCATAAGAGCCCACGTAACTGGTCCACCAGAAATGTAACTGTCTTTTTTTCTTGTTGAGGTGATCACTGGCCCAAGACAGTATACATGTTGTTAGATGTGTAGTGCGAGCGTATGATGAATTGAGTGTGGGTGCGAATGAAGACGCGAATGTGTTTAGGCTCGTATAGATGTAGATCCTGCAACCCATACTCTCACATGCAGTAATCAAGGATGCTTTGACACTGCAGGCATGTTTCAAGACATTTATTGACGGGAACACACATAATATCAACAGGAACAGTCAGTGTAACAAGGTCATGCTGACCTGACATCGATAGGTATACATTTGGCATTCAAAAAGGTAAACATCAGAATAGACGTGCATGGTCAATAGCAAAGTTCTTCAATAATGACAGTTCGTAGCGTCGCCCTTGGCGTCTCTGACTAAACGCGTCAGATGCCTTAGTTACCTTGACACACAGGTGCAACTTGGCACTCCCTGCCAATTGCACATATCAGGCTGTAGTATAATAGCCGGAAGCACAGGCCTCGTCCTAACGTCGGCCGTGTACTTCTGTTAAATAGGTTATCATCAACCCTGCAGTAATACTTATTGTAGATAGAAGTTCCGCCAATCTGCGGCTCCCACAATATATCTTCGTCACTGGATTTCTGGACAATATAAGACTAACAGTCTTGGATGGCTACCTCGAGCACAAATATATAAGTTCTGAAATGGCGGATCCGTGAACTGCTGTTCACCCTAGGTAATCCTTTACATGTTCTGCCACCGAAAAGCGTAATAATGCATAAAGGTCGGTATTACCTGGTAAATGAATCCTCAGAACTACACAAGGAATTCTGTCGTCATCCCGACGCACAGAGATTCACTGGGGAAAACTGCCATAGCAGTTACTTCGAAGATTCTCCCCGAAAAACAATGGACTCTTGGTCCCTTCAGAAAAACAGGACCTCCCGGCTTCCCGGAAGTATATCTCACTCCCGCTTAAAAAACCTTCCCATAGGCCTACGCCCGAACTGACAACCTCCGACCCTAAAGGTCAAACACAATGAATGAATAAACAAGGGAAGACAACCCCTAATCAACCTGACATCGCAGGTAAAGACACAATTATACTTATGATACAAACATAAGCAAATAACTTGACAGATGACTCCGTCGAAAATGACAGCAACAGTCATATTCACCATCATTGGTTTCCTCTTCTGTGTCTCTATCACAACTATTATCTCTATTGGGACCATTGCTATTTCCTGTATTGAAACCATTGTTCTGATTTGAACCCCAGTTAGCATTGTTGGGATTACTATTTCCCCTTTGATCAAAATACCTATTAGATGTATTTTGTTGTCTGCGAGAAAAATTATTGTAAGTTTGATAATCTCTAGTGTAGTTATCCCTACCATAATTTACAGAATTGTTGGAACCAAAATATTGAGGTCCATTAAATTGTCTCCAATTTCTCGGAGAAGGAAAATTACTACGTGATAGACCCCCTTGGTACTGTCTAAAATCACGATAATCTCTCCTACCTAAATTGCTTATATTTTTGCATGTGGGAATGTGCTTAACAGGTACATCATACTGACTGTGCTGAGTATGGTGAATAACAGCACCAGCAAAACCACTGTGCACAGGAATTATAGAATCCTCATACATGCCACACGCTATGGTTTACCCATAATCTGTACGGGGTGTTTGCGTTTTCAGACGTGTACGGCCCGTACAAACGTCTGTACGGGTTTTTTCGCCTAATTATTAAACATACATATAAATCGATCGTTTTGTGCCACTACCGTAGCCGTAATTTGCGTCATTTTAAATGTTATTTGCAAGAGAGTTAGCTTCCGTTTCCCGATCTTTATTTAATAATTGGAGTATCCGCGTTTATTTTCTGTGAATTTTTTAAATCGCAATCAATCGGCATCGAACACGCGGCCATTTTCGCTCTAATTTTAATGGATTCTGACTCCGATGCGATGACAAGGAGATCTTTGTCTTTATTAGCGCTAATATCGGTTCTCAGAATATGGGTGATGGCAGAGATGGAAACGAAAGTAGAATGTCATTGCTAGTACCGTATGTATAATTTTAGGGGTTAGGATTAGGTTTATCGGAAAGGTTTAAGGTTACGGCCGAATGTCACTACCGACGAGGGTGTTTGTTGCTTTGCTACTGATGATGGGTGTAACGAAAATATCGTCATTTGATTTGTATTGGTCAAATGACTTTCATTGAGATGCAAAGGAAAAGGAAGCTTCGTTTGTTGGTTTTTTTTTTTTTATTAAAAAAAAAAAAAATTATCGTTTTTTTCATCTTTCCATACCTCTCTTCCTATCACATCTAACATGTACACAAACAAATTTTATATCATCAGATTCATCATTCATTTATTTCTATACAGTCCAAAAATTAGAGCAATTGGCCAAAAAACTATAGAATTTACAAGTCATCCACTATAAAAAAGGGGGTGTTGTGAAAAAGAATGCAGCTGCATGGCACATTTTCGGGAAAACGATGCAGCGGGCTAAAGGATAAGGTCCCATCAAACACAGGATTTCCTGGTCTGTTAGTGATAATTAAGCGCAGAAATAGACTAAATGATGACACGATCACATCATTTTTACAGTGCAAAATGAACTCAGACAAATATTGTTTGAGTTGTTAAGTAAATGAAGACCTGTTTTAAAAGGCAAAGTCCCCATGCCTCTATGATGCAGCTGTAATTGAAAATTTTTTTACACGAATTAATTCTTTTGATACATTTTTTTCTATTTTTTTTTTGTACAGGTTTTGCTGGTCTTTGTACAGGGTTTTTGAATTTTTTGTATATGTTTTTCATCTCCGAGGTGTGGCATGCATGAATCCTTATTGTTACAAACATAATGGGTATTATTTTGGAACGAGTACTAATAGTTTTGTCCCCTGTTACGAATTTATCAGAAATTTGAACAGTCGATGCACGGTTTGTCTGTGGAGCCTTGACATGACATTTATCAAAGTTTTTACCGTGATCTAAAGGACTGACTGTTACAATAGGATTACTTTTGTTGGCCTGACGCCAAGAATCACTACTTTTAGAAACAGTATCGTTATTACGTGGGAAACTATATTTGCCACGAAAAGATTGGTTTACACCATGTTTAATGTTATAGTTAGCTTTGAGTGTTATATGGCTGACTCTTTGCATTTGTGAAGTGTTGATCATCAACTTTATGTCTAACACTGTCAACCTTGACAGTAGACAACACTTTGATGTTTAAAAGAATATCTAATAGGCCATCAACTCTGTTACGAAGTTTTGTAATTTCTACTTCTGTACTAGCTTTTTCTTTAGCAAGAGCTTTCTTTATTTTCTCATTGGTTTTAAATTGAAGCTTGTTGGAATCTAACTTTAAGTCGTGTAACTGAGAAGTAAGAGTCTTCTCTTTAGCAATTCTATCCCTAAGACCTACTCTCAATTTTTCCTTCTGAGATGTAGTCTCCAATTTAAGGATCTTAATCTCTTGTTGGAGAGTTTGAATAGTTTCTAAAGCCTTAGCCTTCTCCTGTACAAGCTCAAGTTTGAGTGCTTCAATAGCACTATGATGGCTGTTCATAAGCTCTTCAACCTTCTCGAGAAATACAGTATTCTTCTCTTTAAGTTGGCGACTGAGATCTGTATTATCATTCACTAGAGCAAGAAGATTTTCTGTATTCGACTCCTCACGTTTCTTGGCCTCAACTTTTAATTCCTCATAGTCCATTTTGACTTGTTTTATCTCACTGGTAAAAGCATTTTCGTTACAACGTTGTTCGTATTGTAATAAGCTCATCTCATCTTCTAGCTCATTTTCATTCGCTACTTTTATTTTCTCAAGCTCCATAGATAACACCTTTTGCTCATAGAGTCTAACGTTTTCTTCAGCTTGAAACTGAAGTTTCCTTTCTTCCATTTGCATTTGCTGTTGAAGTTTTCTTTCTTCTGCCTGCATTTGCAATTTTCTATCCTCAGTTTCTATTTTCTGTTTCTCAGCCTCCATTTTCTGTTTTTCAGTTTCCATCTGAATTTTCTCTCTTCTGCTTGCATCTGCAATCTCCTATCTTCAGCCTCCATTTTCTGTTTTTCAATTTCCAGTTGAAGTTTTCTCTCTTCGAACTTCTGAGCTTTGTCATATTCGACACGTGCGAATTCTTTTACTTCCTCAGTAGTCATTCCAAGGGATTTCCCTTT
This sequence comes from Oreohelix idahoensis, assembly GCA_024509875.1. Taxonomy (NCBI): domain Eukaryota; kingdom Metazoa; phylum Mollusca; class Gastropoda; order Stylommatophora; family Oreohelicidae; genus Oreohelix; species Oreohelix idahoensis. Next base: position 212,318 of record JAMPIV010020836.1, on the reverse strand, counting down.
TTTAATGAAATAATCTAAACTAGACATTATGTCCAATTTTATAAGATATGTCCCTTATGTAAGTATACTGGAGAAACTCACTTTATCCCAACTCAGTGGGTAGCAAGTCCTTGCTTACAAACTTGTATAATTACCTTTCCAACTATTAATAATGTTCTTAATCACTTACAAAATATTATCTGATTATAAGAAAAATAGACAATGTAAACAACAGTGACCAAGACAAGATATAAAAAACAAATGACCACATTCGCAGAATCAACTAATCAATAAAGCAAACTAAAGAAAAAATATTGCAAAGAATGCAATGACACTGCGAAAAGCTTGACAAGACACAGCACAGTGTATAAACGAAAAATTTGAATAAAAAAAAAAAGACAGGAAAGAGAGGAAGACACCCACAAACAAATTAATCCAAAAAAAAAAAACTAAGGTACAGAAAAAAATACTACGATAACAACAATTAAACGTTTCGTCACACCTAAACAATTACTGTCGTAAGAGACAAGTAGCGATCTGAACTTCAGCAAGGTTTTTAGCCTTGAACCAGAATTATCGCTCAATTGACACTCACAAACTAAAGCCTATAGAAAATCTGACAAGAGCCCGAATTAACTTCGAGATGAACCTCGTTTGTCAGATCGAACATGGAACATCGAACATATAACATGGAACATATATATATATATTGTTGATATTTACCTTCGTGTGTAGTAAATATTGTAAGATATAATGAGACGTGGCTGGCTGTCATACATACTCACGTTACGAAGTATAATCACGAAGCTTGAACAACTGGAACAGACAGATGCCTTCACATACCTAGGATGCATAGTAACACCAGACGGCGGAGCAAGCGGAGACATCAACAACAGAATGAACAAAGCAAGAACAGCCTTTTTTATTCTAAACAACATCTGGAAGTCCTCTCAGTACAGCACAAGCACAAAATTAGGATTATATCAGAGCTGTGTGCCTTCAGTCCAAAAAATTGCCAGGTATACAAGCCCTACTTTCTGAACTGTGCAACCAGCGCAGGGTCGCCATGCAGTGGATACCGTCTCATTGTGGAATACCAGGAAACGAGAGAGCAGACGGACTGGCTAAAGAAGGTGCTGCAGACGAGCAACCGGATGTACCAGTTACGTACCATCAGAAGAAAAAGATGATCAAATCTATCAGAAAGCCACCAACACCAACGCAGGATGACTACCAAGCTATGAAAAGATCAGAACAAATAGTCATTCTGCGCCCCAGAACAGGACACAACCGACTCCGCAGCCACATGTATAAAAAATTTAAGATTGACAATTCAGCCATGTGTACATGCGGACGGGCACCCCAGACTGCAGAGCACATACTTCAAGACTGCCCCGAATATGATATATTGAGGCAAACCCACTGGTCCAGAGAAACAACACTGGAAGCAAAACTATACGGATCTCTGTATGAACTACAAAAGACAGTGAAGTTTATACAAGAAACAATATTGCAGATATAGACAATATAGTTCAAGCGAACGAAAGAAGAAGAAGAAGAAGAGCTGTGTGCTTTCTGTGCTTCTCTATGGTGCAGAATGCTGGAGAGTGACAGAGAAGGAAATGTCGAAATTGTCCTCTTGTCACACAACATGCCTAAGAAAAATTCTCCGAATCTTTTGGCCGAATACCATCACCAACCAAGATCTGCTTACTCAGAGCAAGCAAGAGGACATGCACACCACCATAGCTGGCAGACACTGGAGCTGGGTTGGCCATGTCCTCAGAAGAGACCCCGATGCCATCACAAGAACAGCTATGCTATGGACCCCTGAAGGAAAACGAAAGAGAGGCCGACCAAAAACAACTTAGCGGAGGACTGTGGAGGCTGAGATGCAAAGAATGAACCAGAGTTGGGGCACTGTACGAAGGATGGCCGCCGACCGAGCAAAGTGGAATCAATTTGTTGTTGCCCTACAAGACGCCACCAGGCGTAATGGCCACTGACTGCTTTGACGGTCGGCGACTAAGGATCAAAGAAAGAAGAAATCTTTTCTGTGTAGTTACAGTTGGTCTAGCCGTTCTGAGTTTCACTTTCAGTTTTGCTACCGGTACAACTAAATGATGATCACTTCGCACATCCACACCTCTTCTTACCTTCACATCTTGTAATGCATGTCTCCATCTACCATTAATCATAATGTGGTCTATCTGGTTTCTGTCTCAACCATTTGGTGATTCCCATGTTAATTTGTGAATTTCTTTGTGTGGGAAAAGTGTTCATCTAATGACCAGGTTGTTAATACTACAGAAACTTATTAATTTATCCCCATTTTCGTTTGCTGTTCTGCTGCCGCATTTCCCCATTTCTCTTTCATTATATGTATTGTGTGTTCCAACTTTCACATTGAAGACGAAGAGTGCTAACCACAAAATACACATAGAAACATTACCTAAGAAACACCTGGATCCACGCATATACAGATGGATCAGCAACAAATGCAACTGAAGATGGAGGAATCTTTCTAAGCTTAAGCAATAGTACATAAAAAATTTGTCAGTTGCAACATAAAAATCCTCAAGTAACTTCAGAGGCAGATGCCTTAAAAACTGCAGCAGAAGTCCTAATGACATAAGAAAGCTCAGAGAGACAAGTAGCTATCTGCTCAGATATGCTGTCAGTAACTGCACTGTTGGTCCTAGGTTAGGGTTCCCATAATGTTTTGTTTACAAACTGGGACATTTCCAAATTTTTACCTAAAAAACCCGGGACATTTTGTAAAAAAACGGGACATGTTAAAAATTAAGGTAAAGCACAAATAAATCTATTATATACTATATGTTGCACTTAAAATAAGATACTGATATAAAAATACACACATTAACTAACACAACTTCCACTTTAAAAAAGAATTCTAAATTACAAACATACTTAATTAGAAAAATCGCATCTTTACAAAATACACAATAGTCAAGTTTATATTTCAGATTCATCAGAATATTTATCAGATTTATGGGCCTGTTCAAGAAGTTTTTTTTCTTCTGATATTTGGACATAGAACTCAGCACAAGAGAAATCCTTAAAATAGGTTTTTATAATGGTTAAAGCTTTCACTGTCTCAATTTTAAGTATGTTTTTTTCGTCTGTCGAAAGCGCATTTATTAATGAAAAAACACTCCACACATCAAATTTGCTTTCACAATATTTTTTCACCCATGCAAACTCATCAAATAAGTCCTCTTCATTCACAGTAAAATTTGGTGACACTGTCTTCATGAATATGTAGCTTTCTTGGATGTTCTTCCAAGTCACAGACTCCTTTCCCTTCAAATTGATCCAATCCATAGTCTGAAAAGTGTAAGAAATGGCGTACACCACTCCTGAATATATTCAATGCAGGTGTCATAGAAATCTACTGTATAGCTTTGAAACTTTTCAACTGTTATGTGTCCTTCTTTTTCTAATTCTTGCAACTGATTTCTTATAGTAGTGGTAAGAAACTTTTCTGCCTTCCTGTAGTTTAATTTTTCCACCAGTTTGTTTACTTCATCCTTCACTTCAATTACTGTTGTCTCTTGCTTTTCAACACATTTGATGGTATCAGAAAAGGTTTTTAACTGGCTGGCAATGAAATGCAGGAGTGTAATAGAAAGTGGATTTTCAAAGAAATTTTTGAGACTGGTAGGACATTTGTGAATGGAAAGGAAATATGACTTCAATGCAGGGAAAATGTCAATAACTCTCTGGACTGCAGGTGAGAGAGAGAGTCATCTTGTCTTGCTGTTACCCAAAACAGTTTTATATTCTGTATTGGTGAATTCGCAAAATGATTTGAGTTCCTCAACTCGTACACAATAAATGTGTAAATGCTGGTAAATCTTGTTAATTATTAACTGAAGATCAATAGGTAAGCAATCCGCAGCAGTCTGCACAGCATTATGTATCCCATGTGCAGGACAACCAATAACAATTAAATTGTTCACAGTGTTTTCTTGCATTTTGAAGTACAGATTATTCTGTCCCTTTCTCTTCTTTCCACCAAAGTTTGTATTTGTATTATCTGCTGATATAGCAATAACCTTTTTAAGGAGATCTGACTTCTGTAACACTTTCACTGTAACCGGAAATTGATAAAGTAACACTATTAAAACACGGAATAAAATCCGTTACCCAAAGATTTTTTTTTTTCAGGAAGGACCCTTAAAAAGCGGGACATTTGGAATAAATTCGGGACACCGGGACATTTTATCAAAAAAACGGGACTGTCCCGGGAAAAACGGGACGAATGGGAACCCTATCCTAGGTTGGATTCCCATCAAGCCTGTCACTTATATTGTCTTTTCTGTTATCATCTTGTATGTCCAATGAGTGCATGTTAATTACCTTTATTTATTTATTTACTGTTGACAGAACTCAGGATCCTTCATTATTAACTTACCATACAGTTCTTATTTTCTAAGGCTTGTGATACAGTTCTCTTGGTAACTATTATGTGATATATCCAATAACAAGAAAACAAGTCCACTGTGGTGAGACGGACGTTGGAGAAATAATAGATATAATTCCCAGAACTGGTGAAGAGGATGTAGGGATGGTACAGGACAAGTCAGGTAGTTAACTACACAGTCTTGATGGTAGCTGTAGAAGAGAGCTATGAAGTAAGTAACAGTCTTGATGGCAGCTGTAGAAGATAGCTATGAAGTAAGTAACACAGTCTTGATGGTAGCTGTAGAAGATAGCTATGAAGTAAGTAACACAGTCTTGATGGTAGCTGTAGAAGAGAGCTATGAAGTAAGTAACACAGTCTTGATGGTAGCTGTAGAAGAGAGCTATGAAGTAAGTAACACAGTCTTGATGGTAGCTGTAGAAGAGAGCTATGAAGTAAGTTACATAGTCTTGATGGTAGCTGTAGAAGAGAGCTATGAAGTAAGTAACACAGTTTTGATGGTAGCTGTAGAAGAGAGCTATGAAGTAAGTAACACAGTCTTGATGGTAGCTGTAGAAGAGAGCTATGAAGTAAGTAACACAGTCTTGATGGTAGCTGTAGAAGAGAGCTATCAAGTAAGTAACACAGTCTTGATGGTAGCTGTAGAAGAGAGCTATGAAGTAAGTAACACAGTCTTGATGGTAGCTGTAGAAGAGAGCTATGAAGTAAGTAACACAGTCTTGATGGTAGCTGTAGAAGAGAGCTATGAAGTAAGTAACACAGTCTTGATGGTAGCTGTAGAAGAGAGCTATGAAGTAAGTAACCTTCTCATTAGACCTATCCTATGCTCCAAGGGTGTATCTATTAATAGCTCATGTGAAATGTAGCTCATTACTTAACCCTACCAATTAAAATTATTACAAATTCTTTCAATTTCCACACACAATTTCAGAACTGGAATTTAAAATTAATCAATCAACTGCACTTTATAAAATACATCTGTACACTTTAATAATTAAAAAACAAAAAGGTGGTCAAGATGGCACATATACAACAAGTTTGTTATTGTTGTTGTTCATCACTTTAGTACCCAGTTTTTATTTTATTTAGTTTTTATGTGTCCTATCTAGCCTTCACTTTCTTTCCTTTCCTGACGAAGGAATTGTGGCCGTAACGTAGACTATTTTCTTTGTCTTTTGTCCTCGTAAGACGAATCACCTTTTTTCGATTTTTTTTCAAACCCATCCATTTCATCACTTTAGCCATTGGTGACATCTGGATCTAGTTCAGGTTCTTTCACTGCAGACACTTCTTGTCCTTACTTAGATGTTGATTCCCAAGACACATATTTCCTGGACAAGAAGGCCAATGCTACTATCCAGTGAACTGCAGATGTCCTTTAATAACCCACAATGCAGTCTGTTATGCTTCAGCTAAGAAGCCTTTGTTTTGACTCTCTCAGATAAGAAACCTCAAACATATCAACCAATCAATCAATACCCTTTAGCTCCCTGAGGAGCACAGGCCTTCAAGTCTTCCTGTCCTGTGCCATCCACTCAAGATCTTTCCATGTTTTCCTCATCATTTTCACCTCTGTATCCAGCTTTCTTCTCCATGTGTTTTTTAATCTACCTCTGCCTCTCTTTCCCTGCAGGTTCCAGAACAAGGACTGCCTTGTAATGCTATTAACAGGTTTGCTCAATGTGTCTCCTATCAATCACCTTCTTCTCAACTTTTGTTCCACTGACACTTGTCTGGTTCTTGTCATCAATTCCACATCTGTGACTTTGTCATACCATTTCAGTCCTTCTATTCTATGCAAGCACCCATTTATAAAAGTCTGTAGCTTTTTGGTTGTTGTTTTTGTTGCTTTCCATGTCTCAGAGCCATACAATATGACTGACTTGACATTTGAGTTGATTTCTCTTGTTCTCCATATGTTTCCCAATGCAATGAAAGCTTCTCTTGCTTTTTGTATTCTTATTTTGATATCATTGTCTGTCCAACCCAACTTTGTCTATATTACTTCCAAGATGCTGGATGTCTGGGGGATTAGTTGGAGATCATCTATTGAGAAGTTCCTCAAAATGTTCTGTCCATCTCTTCATTTGCTCTTTTATATCACTAAGCAATTTTCCATCTTTGTCTTGTCCCTGTGTATTTTCAGGCTCATTTGTAGTGACCTCTCGTAGAGAATTTTCATTTTCTCTTGCATTTGATTATGGCTTTAGGACAGAAGAGCCAAGTCATCCGGAAAATCCAGATCATCAAGCTGTTTAGACAGATTCCACTTCTGGTGTGTGATGTCGATGTTTTCATAACCCAATCTATTGCTAGTAAGAAAAGAAATGGAGACAAGAGGCATCCCTGTCTCACTCCCGTTCTAATCCTAAACGATTCTGTAAGTTGTCCTTCATGAAGAACTCTGCATGTCATGTCTTCATAGGTCTTCTTCATTAACTTAACGGGAACTCCACAATGCCTCATCAATTTCCAAAGTGGTTTTCTGTCTACGCTGTCAAATGCCTTTTCATAGCCCATGAATCTGATGTATAGTGGTGAATTCCATTCCAGACTTTGTTCAACTATTATTCTCAATGTGGCTATCTGGTCTGTACAGGATCTGTTTTGTTGAAAACCTGCTCATTCATTTCTCAGTTGCTTGTTGTTGGGCACTCGGGCTCATGGTCAACCTTGAATAAATTTGCATTATTTATGTCGCTTTCATTTTCATTGCAGAGTCCATTTTGTATCGTATTAAAGTTCTTGTGTTGTATTATTTCATGTTCAACTTTATTATTATTAATTAGTTGAGCCGTGCTTTGATCTTATGACCAAGTTACTTTGGGCTATGTATTATATAAATCAGATGCATGTTTGACTGTTAAATTACTGTCAAGGTTAACAGTTAATGGTTCAAATACAACACTGTTAATAATGCTTAAAATCCTATCGATCAGAAGAACTCAATCATAGATGACTTGAAGATTTATTCGTGAACACAGTTCTTTACAGCACACACAAGGTTTCATTCTATTATCTAAATTCGGGACTCTGATAAAGTTCTTAGATTTTCTTCACAACACATTATGCATTTACTGCAATTCTTAGACTGTTCAGTGTCTATAACTTATGTTGACATCGTGTCAAAATATTATTCCATATTATTCATGTCTGCGTGAAACATTTAAAACTCAATTTAGACTCAATTTAAACCTTAAGTTTATAATTTACTTCATTTGGCTTCTCATGCCATATTTACCAGTCTCACATCGATTACTGTGTATTTCTTCATGGACTTTCAAGTCCTTAAAACACTTCTTAGTAATAATTCAAATAATGGCAATGGCCATACTTTACATTACGCTGACAAGTGGATAAAACCACCTTCCTTAGAAAACACTATCTATAGGCTCAGAGGTCTTATCACAGATAATAGTTACATGTATCCTAGTGGTCAAACCACATATTTAGGAAACACATCTGATCGGCTTCAATGCCACACATCGACTGTTTGTAACTAGGTGTATCGCGTCATCCCATTCTACGCGATGCATCTAAATATGTCTTTAGATGTGGGTGACACATGGTGCAACCATACCAATCGAAAATAGACCAGCCAAGATAACAACATACCATGAGGCAACACTCAACATCTCCCCCCTTCCCCCCCCCCCCCCCAACCCTTGTTCCATAGCGCGAAACCTATATAGTGCTGGAGGATGGTGGAGGCAGTAAATCCAATACCAAAAGTGTATTAATATACCAGGCCGAAACTAAGTCAACTCTATAAATGCAAAATCAGTGCAATAACACATGATAAGATTAAGTCTGAAAACACAAGAGAAAATGTTTATGGTCACGTAGAGTCACAATTACACAAAAATGGTGCATAGGAACATGTAAAAATGGTTCTGTGTCTATGATACACATAGAAATGAATAGAGTACTAATAATTAAGAACTAAGAGTTCAATATATTGCGTGACAAAACATTCGCGAGCACATCATAAGCCACTAAATGTCAAGCATTGTACACTATAAAATGTGTGGTATCTCGACATGTAATAAAGGCATCAGATACTATCAAATGTCACACACTCTCCAGTGGCGTATGTGGTCTCAGTTGGGAGAAGTGTGTGATTGGTGTAGAATCATGGATATGGCATCTAGTCTTTAAATACCCCAGGCAGTCACCGATGCAATAATGAAAAGCATCATCCCATTCTAAGCGATGTGTCTAAATGTCTTTAGATGTGGGTGCCACATGGTGCAAACATCCCAACCAAAAATAGACCAGCCAAGATAATTACACACCATGAGGCAACACTCAGCATCTGTCTAAGGACTCTGTCGAGGATTTATTTTGTGCTTATTTTTGCTTGTAGCTTTTGCACGATTGTTTTATAAGTATCCAATATTCATATGAAGTCAATGTCCAGGGTTCTTTCTTTACGTGCCTGGCAAACAAGTATTAGTTTACTTTTGTGCCCACATCTCTTTCTCCAACGAAAGTTATAACTGCTGAGTTACGGTTTATAACTTTAATAAACATGAAGAACTTCACAATAGACCCATTGATGTGGTCAGGCAATTAGAACACACTCAAGATTAATAATAATAATAGTCACTCATTTGTATGAAACAATCCTTTCAATAGTGAAATATGAAATACAGTTGTATACTTCCATCTACTGCCTATTGTATACATGAATATATCTTATGGGCCATAAATACTCACCCATATACATGTCTCCACAGCCAAAAAACGGCTGGTCACTGAATGCCGCCTGTTTTACTTTTTCTCACCTCCTTCACTGCTAAAACTCCCTCTCTCTTTTTGCACACGCTTCATTAGCAATCCTTTCCCTGCCAGTCTCATCACATGACCTAGAGTGTCTAGATGACTTGGTAGTGAAGCGGTGTTATGGGCATTCAAATTAACTGCATTTTCTAACTCCCAACAGACTCTTTTAATCTCTTAAGGATGATTCTGTTTAATACTTTTCCTGGTTCTGATAGTAACATTATTCCTCTATAATTTGTGAACTCTTGTAAATTTTCCTTCTTAGGCAACTTGACCAAATAACCTTTCTTCCATTATGCTGGTATTTCCTCTCTCCCAGACTTTGCCAAGTCGTTTGTATAATATCTCTGTAGAGGTATCAATATCTGTTTTGAAGGCCTCTGCTGGAACGCAATCTGGACCAGCTGCTTTTCCATCTTTCAGAAGCTTTATGGCTTTCTTTATTTCTTCTCTACTTGGTCATTCACAGCTGATTTGTAGCTCCTCTTCTGTTGCTGGATGTCTGGGGGATTAGTTGGAGATCATCTATTGAGAAGTTCCTCAAAATGTTCTGTCCATCTCTTCATTTGCTCTTTTATATTACTAAGCAATTTTCCATTCTTATCTTTTATAAGGCCATTTGCTTGCTTATATTTCCCTGTTAGCTTCTTTGTGTTGTTGTACATATTTCCTTTGGTTGCAGCTTCTTCTGCTTCCCTTGCCAAATATTCAATATATTTTGTCTTGTCTCTTTTGATGTTTCTTCTTACTTCTTTGTTTGCTTTTTATGTACACTTCATGAGCATTGGCATTGGAGCTTCTGGTTTAGCTTCTGTTTACATCTGCCTAGTCTGGTCCCAAGCCTGGCTGAAAAAGGAGGAGGGCAGCCTGCATGGATGCCGTAAGGAGGCAGCCCCTCCACCATGCAAAGGCACAACAGGCCAATCACCTGTTTGCTTTAAATCATGATTATGCGAACTACAAGAGAGAAAACTGGACTGGAAGATATGGAGAAGATACTCTCAATGACAATAGAAAGCGACTCCTTAGATTCTGCAGTGAGCAGAATCTGATCATTACAAACACAAAATTCCACCATAAGCGCATACACTAGATGTGAACCAACAAGTAATGAGAAGTCAGTGATCGACTATGCCATATGTAGAAGGAGCTGATTCAAATATGTTTGGGACGCTAGAGTCTGGAAGGGGGGCCAGTACAATCAAAAGAACAACTGAAAGAGTTGCTCAGCCTAGGAACTGCCCAACATCATGCAAGAAGCTAAGTAAACGAATGGGAGAAATGAGCATTAAGACCTACAAGCTGAGAAAGCCAGAAATTAAGACCAGATATCAGGGGCTTATTGCTACAGTGGTGAGAAACACAGAACAACCTGATGACTTGGAAACCCTTTGGCTTAAATTCAAGAACATCATAAAGACAGCTGCTGCATAAGCATGTGGTGAAGTCCGACTTGGGAACAAGAGCAAGAGGACACCTTGGTGGACAGAGGATGTTAAAGAGAAAATAAGAGAGAAGAAAATGACATGGAAACAATACTTAGAAGCTAGAAACCCAGCAGGACAAATAGAGAAATATAGAGAATATGAGACACTCAGAACTGAAGCAAAGAACAAGGTGCTTGCAGCAAAACAGAAGTCCTGAGAAGAATTTGGAGAAAAGTTAGAAAAATATGAGCAAGAAAACCAGAAATTGTTCTATAAGACCCTAAGAACATGAAGAAGGAAAAACAATGCCCTCTAAAATTTATAAAGGACAAGCAAGGCAAATTGCTTACTGCCCCGAGGGAAGTAATGGAAAGGTGGAAAGAATATTTCTCAGAACTCCTTGATGGTGAGCAAGGTCAAGCATCAGAAATGATAACCACTAGCACAAAAGAGAAAACCAATAGTGGTAAAGATGATATAAAGACGGAAGAACTGAAGGCAGCACTGGAGAAAATCAAGGTGGGCAAAGAAGCAGAGCATGATGGCATAACACCAGAAATGGTTAAGTACATGGGAGCATCAGGCAACCTATTACACTAGTCAACAACCAAAATGTACCAGAAATGAAAATAGCTGATCTTAACTAATTTTGGTGTGCTGAAAACGAAAATGACATTAAAAAATGTTGATTGGCTCTAGTTTTCAAGATATATGCTACTAGTTCATTTAATTACGGTCAATTTATATATATATATATATGATGCAACTGTCGTGGGCGATTGCATAATTTTTTTCTAATGACCAATAAAAATGTAACTAGAAGTTGATGATGCAATCCTACCTATGATTACATCACCTTTGTGTATAAATATCTTATCTCTGATAAAATTTTGCCATTAGTTAGTGCATTTGTCCTTATCAAAAGTATCGTAGTTAGAAATGCCTAGGACATGTGTGAACAGTGCTAATAATTTCTGTTATATATGTGGTGAGGTGACATTTCTATCACAAAAACAAAATATAACTAAAGTGATTAAGAAGGCGTACAGTTTGTATTTTGGCTGCAGAATAGGAGATCAAGATAAGAGCTGGGCGCCACACATATGCTGCAATACATGTGCAGCACATCTTAAACTGTGGTTGAGTGGCAAAAGGCAAGCTATGCCTTTTGCAGTCCCAATGATTTGGAGAGAGCCCACTGATCATTTCAGCAACTGTTACTTTTGCATGGTCCCTCCAATTGGGAAAGGCATATCAAAGAAGAAAAAATGGACTCTGGAATATCCAAACATCCCCTCTGCAATACGTCCGGTACCACATGGCGATGACCTACCAGTTCCCAAAGTGCCAGAATCATTTTCAGCTGCTTCCACTGATGAAGAAGAGGACATTGGTGGTCCTGAACCATCAACCTCAAGCGACGCAGATTTTGAGCAAACTACATCCACTAAACCACACTTAATAACCCAAGGTGAACTGAATGATCTTGTAAGAGATCTGAATTTACAGAAGAACAAGGCGGAGCTTTTGGGTTCCAGATTGCAACAGTGGAATCTCCTGGCAGAAGATGTTACAATTTCTGTGTATAGGAACCGCCAGAAGCCGCTTATTACATTCTTTTTTCAAAGAGGGTGACCTTTCTGCGTGCCACAACATTTCTGGTTTAATGGCAACCCTCAAAATCAATTACATACCGGAAGAGTGGAGGCTTTTCATTGATTCATCCAAGACGAGTCTTAAAGCTGTTTTGTTGAATAATGGTAATGTGTTACCGTCAATTCCAGTTGGTCAAGCAGTTCATATGAAAGAAACTTATGAAAACATTAAGCAGCTTTTGAAGTGTATAAACTACGATCATCATCATTGGTCACTTTGCGGTGACTTAAAAGTGGTCGCTCTTTTGCTTGGACTACAGGGTGGATACACCAAGTACTGTTGCTTTCTCTGTAAGTGGGATAGCCATGCACAAAGTGACCATTACATCAGAAGACATTGGCCAATCAGGCAGTCATTGCAGCCTGGCAGTAAGAACGTTGAGAACCCAGCACTTGTCGACACCAGCAAGAATTTGTTGCCACCCTTGCACATTAAGCTGGGTCTCATGAAAAACTTTGTCAAGGCAATGGAGAAAACAGATGAGGCTTTCAAATACCTCATCAGAAAATTTCCAAGACTGAGTGAAACTAAAATAAGAGAGGGAGTATTTGTTGGTCTGCAAATTCGAAAACTTCTTCATGATGACGAGTTTCTTTGCGTGTTGCAAGGGAAGGAAAAAGCAGCATGGCTAGCATTTAAGTCAGTGGTGGACAATTTTCTTGGAAACAACAGATCTGATAATTACAATGAAATTGTAGAAAATCTCCTTCTGAAGTATAAGTGTCTTGGTTGCAACATGTCTTTGAAAATTCATTTTCTGGATTCTCATCTGGATTTCTTTACATCAAACTATGGAATGGTCAGTGATGAGCATGGTGAACGATTTCACCAGGACATTGCTGCTATGGAGACAAGGTATCAAGGCAATAGGAGCCCTTCAATGCTTGCTGATTACTGTTGGTCTGTGACAAGAGACACCTCATCGATTGACTACAAGAAGCAAGCAAAGAGAGCTCGAACAGCGACTGAATAATGACGGAATGGGTTCAAATGTGCCTTTTTAAAACATGATATGTGAACTTTAAATAATGTTTTTATTTTTTCTATCATTTTATGTTGAAATATCAATTAATTGAGTATGTAACCACAATTTTTATAATGCTAAAGTAGAAAGACTAGCTGTTCACCCCAGAGAATTAAACAAGCATACATTATTTGTATTACTGTAATGTAAATTCATCATTTAAAAAAAAACCAGAGCCAATTTGTGAATTTCATTATGATATTTGAAATCAGCATGTCAAAATCAATAAGAAATGGTATATTTAATTTCTGGTACAAATAACTTTTGAAAATTTGTTGACTAGTGTTACTCTTAAGGGTCCTACAGGCAGCATGGTGCAACAAGGCTGTACCAAATGACTGGGAGATTGCCCTCATAACACCAATTTTCAAAAAGGGTGACAATTGACAATGCGGAAACCTTAGAGGCATATCCCTTCTCAGTGTCCCTGGTAAAATCTACTCTAGAATCCTAGAGCAGACTCTTGACGCCTAGCGTTATATTACTAAGCAATTTTACATTTTTATTTTTTATAAGGCCATTTGCTTGCTTATATTTCCCTGTTAGCTTCTTTGTGTTGTTGTACAGGTCCCTCATATTTCCTTTGGTTGCAGCTTCCTCTGCTTCCCTTGCCAAATATTCAATATATTTTGTCTTGTCTCTTTTGATGTTTCTTCTTACTTCTTTGTTTGCTTCTATGTACACTTCATGAGCCTTGGCTTTGGAGCTTCTGGTTCTGCTTCTGTTTAAATCTGCTGTCTTGTTATTCATGTCATGTATCTTGGTAATGGTTTCTGTTGTTATCCATGCTTTGTGCTGACGTTCTCTCTTTCTCAGTACTTCTTCACATGTCTCATTCCATATAAATTTTATTTGTTGCCAGTGGTCTTCCGTATCTGCTTCATCTTCCAGCTGTTGGAGTACTTGGTATTTGTTGGATACTGTGATTGAAAATTGTTCTCTTATTTCCTGATTTCTTAGATATCCCACATTATACTGTTGTCTATAGCTATATACTGTTGTAAATTTCTTGAGTTTTAATTTTGTTTTAGCCAACAGAAAATGGTGGTCTGATACAACATCTGCTCCTTTACATACTTTCACATCATGCAATGATGACCTAAACTTCTTACTTTTGCATATGTGATCAATCTGATTCTCAGTTCTGTGGTCTGGTGATATCCATGTTGCTTTATGTATTCTTTTATGTGGAAATATGATTCCTCCTATAGCTAGTTGATTTGAAGCACAGAAGTAAGCTAATAGTTCCCCAATTTTGTTCATCATGCCTAATCCATGATTTCCCGTGATTTTTTCAAAGCCGATGTTGTCTGTTACTATTTTTGCATTTTGGTCCCCCATCAAAATTGTGATGTCCTTTCTTTTCTTTTTGTCCAAGACATTTTGTAATCTGGTGTAATAGTCTTCTTTCTCAGATTCTTCTTTATCATGTGTTGGTGCATAACATTGGATGATGTTTATATTCACTTTCTTTTTGGCTGATTTAAACCTTGCTGTTATAATTCGGGGTCCTATTGCTTCCCATTCTATAAGTGCCTTCTGTGCTTCCCTAAACAGCATTACAGCCACCCCTTCACTGTGGTGGACTCTTTCCTCCTCATGCCCTGAGGACACCATTTCTGCTATGATCAATCTCCTCCTCTCTATGTCCTTCCGCAGTGTCTCGCGGAGACCCAGGATATCAATTCTGTAATTCGGCATTTCTGCTGCTACCTGTGCAGTTTTCTCTTGTTCATACAGAATGCAAACATTCCAGGTGCCAATCCTGGAGATTTTCCTAGACAACAAAAGGTTAGTCGGTAACCTAGACTCCTTTCGGCTTTCTCTGGGTTGCTTCATGTACTTCCTTTCCAGAGGACCTTCTTCTGTCTTGAGCGGCTGTGTTGACTTATTTTCTGTATCTGACTTGTCCATGTTTGTTGCGGTTTTTTGGTAAAACGTTTATTATGGGATGGAGTAACCAGCCCCATGCCCAACCATCCATAGTCACTTTTTATGACACGCATGGTAGGGTACAGTGTTACTATTCTTTGCTACCCTTTTGGGCCCCAGTAACACACGGGTGCTGAAACATTTGCACAGAATATAATGTCTGTTTCCTACCACCAAAGACAATTCTCTGATTCAGACAACACAGTCCATGAGGCTGTGGTCAACACCATACAAGCAATAAAATACATCGGTAAAATATAGACATCATTTATAAATTCCTCTGAATTCTGTCCTGATTACTTCCCTGTGGTCCTAAGTTGTGACAAATGTGATTTTCCTTTTCACAGTTAAGAATTTACATCAGCAAAAATTTAAATGAAAAGAAACTAAAGGAAAAGAAGAGCTGTGGACGAAGAAGGAGCAAAAGATGAAGAAGTAGAAGATGAACTCTTGGGCATTCAGCATTTAAAAGCTAAGCCCTGAAAAGGACTGTAAGCTCTTATAGCTAGCATTGGGCCATACTGACAAGGACTTTTAGCTGCATCAATGCTGTTCAGGATTGTGCAGATTATATTTGGCTAGAAACAAATTTCAGTTATCAGCACAGGGTTTAGAGTATAAAAATATAGATATCAGGTGATTCACAGTCAGTGATAACATTAAAATCAAATATTACAGCAATTTACAAAACACTTAACCCTTTCGCAATGACAGGTTTTTAATTCCAAATGACACCGTTTTCAGCTTAGTTCATTCCCCTGAATGACAGGATAATTGTAATTTTAGGGGTCATATTTTTAATTTGACTGTAAACAGTTTATCGTAAAAGGAAACCCATTAAAAGTATATTCTGAACCAGACTACACAAACTCTGACCCTGAATCTGGGTAATCTTTACATTTAGTGACGTCGAGTATGTATAGGCCAATATGTGTATTGAGTCAGCATTAGAATTAGGGTAACCCTAAACCTAACCTCAACCTTAACTCTAAATGGTACGAAAATACACATATTAAACATACTCGACGGCACTAAAGGTAAAGATTACCAGAATCTCAGTAAAAAGAGTTGTCAGAATCATTCTTCTTCTTCTTCGATCCTTAACCACCGACCGTCAAAGCAGTCAGTGGCCATCACGCCTAGTGGCGTCTTGTAGGGCAACAACAAATTGATTCCACTTTGCACGGTCGGTGGCCATCCTTCGTACAGTGCCCCAACTCTGGTTCATTCTTTGCATCTCAGCCTCCACAGTCCTCCGCCAAGTTGTCTTTGGTCGGCCTCTCTTTCGCTTTCCTTCAGGGGTCCAAAGCATAGCTGTTCTTGTGATGGCATCGGGGTCTCTTCTGAGGACATGACCAACCCAGCTCCAGCGTCTGCCAGCTATGATGGTGTGCATGTCCTCTTGCTTGCTACGAGTAAGCAGATCTTGGTTGGTGATGGTATTCGGCCAAAAGATTATGTCCAGAATCATTCAAGTTGAATAAATTCAACTTAAACAAGAATTTTCATGCTCTTTTTCCACAAGATGTTTATGGTTCGGCGGTACGGCAGCGTCCATGTTTGTGAACTTTCGCTTTGATAAAATCACTTATCAGTTCTACTGTATTCGCTAGCAGTAAAATATTTTGTTCGTTTCAAACTTAGTGGCCAGATTTTTTAATGCTAAATCTGATTATGCCCAGCAATTGCCGATACGGCTGTAAACAAAAGAGTTCTGGTGCTTTTAAAAATAGGACGTATGCCATACGTCTTAAAGGTAAACGAACGAACGAACTTTATTTTCGAAGGGTAAAGAATTGGGCGCGCAGGCCCGTCTAACATTCTGCCCTTCCACTCTCATTAATCTTGCATACTATATCCTTTCATTCCCACATGATGCTTTAAGCATTAATTTAAAGGCATGCAACATTATAAAGTTAACATAACAGCATTCATTTACAGTATGCAATCATAATAAAAAAAATGAGTAGGTTTTTTTTTTTTTTGGAAACAAACAAGCTAGTAATTGGGGGAAAAAAGTAATAATAAAATAAAATAAATAAAACAATAAATAAATTCTGTATACCGACACTCACTCATGCAGTCAATCCGTCTACAAATTAATCTGTATTTTTGAATGTGTCATCAATCATCAATACAAAAATTACATAAACACATTCTCGCTTATGTCCATACATTCTTGGTGGAAAATGAAATAATAATAATAACACTTTCTTACACACTTCTGTGGCAGGAAAAGTCTTTTAGCAGTAAAAAAAAAATGAATGGGAACGAGGTATCGCGCTACTTCCGTGATGTACGCGGTACAGCACAGCGACAAAAATTGTGAAGATTTATGCCATATGGTGTACGTCATACTGGTGCTGAAAGGGTTAATGATTACTATAAGTGTAACATACTCTTCAGAGATAGTATTACGGATTTGAGCTAAAACAAGTCAGCTAGACTTTTCTCAGGTAAGGGTTGTGGCTATGTGGTTTCATCATATCATTGTGTCAGTCTGCTAGACATCTTTTCAGATATGAGTGAAATTCTGAGAGCCCCAAATTGAATCTGAGTGGCTTATATAGGTTTAACCCTTTGTCACTTGGAGGTCTGCGCTTTCGTTCATTTTTCTGCTGGAAAATTTTGTGTGGTTTTAAGATTGTTCTGCCAATTTTCCAACAAAATCCTGAATTCCTCATCAATTATTACAGATAATGGTGTTCCACAGAAATAATTACATATATTGTGAGCTAATCCAGTATCACAAACATCACACTTGTAAGGCTTCTCTCCTGTATGTGTTCTTTTATGTTTTCAAATGAGCCTTTGTAAGCTAGTCATTCACAACAAACATCACACTTGTAAGGCTTCTTTCTTGTATGTGTTGTTTTATATTTTTTGTAATAAACTTTGTTAGGCAAATCCTACACCTCTAACATCACACTTGTATGGTTTCTATTCTGTATGTGTTATTATATACTTTTGAAGTGAGCTTTTGTCAGCAAATCCTGCACCACAAATATCACACATGTAACACTTTTCTCCTATATGTTTTCCTTTATGCTCTTGTAAATAGCTTTTATCAGCAAATCTTTCACCACAAACATCAGATTTGAAAGGTTTCCCAACTGCATGTGTTCTTTTTTGATATAGTAAACTTTTTTCCAAGAAAATTTAATGCCACAAACATCACACTTGTATGGCTTCTCTCCTGTATGTGTTCTTTTGTGGAATTTTAAGCCGCTTATCATAGAAAATGCCACATCACAAATGTAAGGCCTTTCTCCAGTTGTGGTGAGATCAGTGATACCCTTGATCAAAAGTACATTAATAATTAATTAAATAATTAAAAAGTAGTAAAAATGATTACAACGCCTGTGTTTATTGCCCGTCATCGTCACCGATGCCTCGGGTCGAGCTGTATTTTAAAAAGGTTCGCGCTAAGCAAAATACTAGCCTATCCCAAAAACCCGCCCGCGTTTCGTCACTCCGCCTTGAGAAATTGAAACTAACATGAAACAGTTTGCATGCGGCAAATACTGGTTTCATTCTTTGGATTGATAGAAAAGGGGGGAAAGAGAGTGAGAGAAGAATAAAACTAAGGCTTTTTATGAATCTAAAAATAAACTAATGCATTGTATTGTATCCAAGTCGCATGGTAACCGAGGTTTGAATTTTCATAATATTGCATGAGACATCACGACCACTTGGTCCCGCCACTTTCCTTAGGCTAGACAGTTAACTACGATTCAAAAACACATTGAGAGAAGGGGAAATGGGGTAGAATGATATTGAAAGAGGAACTCAAATTGACTTTCGATATACACACATATATATAAAAGGATGGTTGGGGTGATAAAATTAATATTATTATTTATAACAAATCCTCCATAGTCCTTATAATAATTTTTATGAATCTGTGAAGATAGAGTTTATTAATAGGGTAGTTCAGAAAAGAAAACCCAATATGCATAGAGAAATACAGAAAGGAGAATGGCAAGAAAGATTAGCATAAAACTTATAATGACTGATAGGTTATAGTCTTCTGACCAATAATATGTTTCAATATCAAAAATCGTCCAATTAATAACTAAGATATTGTAGAAATACTATATATTTTTGGACAGTGTGACAAACAGACGATCGCTCTTGCTCATTTTATTGGTAACATTTTTGGGACGGTTTTGAAAAAAGATTCAAAAGGGGAGGGATACAATTTGATTGGTTAACACTAGGAGGAAGGGAGAGGCAGAATTGGTAGCCCAAAACTAAACATACTTTTGCATTGGAATAGCTAAGGCAGACTGACCAACAGACTACGAGACACATAGTACGTTTGGGGTTTTTTTTTTTTTTTCAAAACTCAATTCAAAATTTGGTAGTCGCCTGATTTCATTGGCCAGCCCAGATAGATATTAGCGAAAGCTTACAAGACTCTTGGCCATTTGAAAGAAAATTCTCCTTGACAAGGGATGATGAGAACAGAAGTGTTGATTTTAAAATAAAATTCTAACAGTCTGGACAGCGGCAGAGAAAAACTTGTGCCATATCTGCCAGTCATCGTTACTTGTGTGTTTATATTTCATTGAATTGTGGTAAGAAGATTGATTTATTATTATGTACTAATAAAACTGAAAAAAAAAGCTAGATACTGCTATTGGGAAAAGTGAAGGACATGTTTGGAGCAAAAATTATTGAGTCCTCAAATTGAATTGTGTTTGAATATTGCATATTGTTATGACTATTATTATTATTATAAGATCAGAACATACTAGGAAGCCTCTGTGTTCCATGAACACTCATCAACATGTCTAGAGCGTTTATATTTATGAAAAGAAGAGAAACTCATACAGAAGGAGATTTGTTTACTCCATTTAATTGTATTGAAGACAACTATGTAAAATGACAGTGGCGTATCCACCATATGGACCTGAGGTGTGGTCACAGTAGGATGTGAAGTCATATGAATTAGAGGCTGGTGCACTTGTATGCACACAAGGCTGACCCCATCATATCATGTATAAATAGTTAATGGAAGTATAACTCAGATGTGAAAAGGCCAGGGTGTCTTTTTACTGCAGGGTTTTATTTCCTGTTACCAGCTGGTGACAGGAAACCTGATGAATATATTTGAAGACAGAAAGTCTCCAGTAAAAGTGTATACTATATGCAGATAGCCAGAAGGAGCTTCTGTGAGCTGACATATTCTGCAGAGCAGTGTATTGCGTTTGAATCTACATAAAAGAATATAAGGTGACGTGCCATTAGCTGGACACTCTGACAGTTCATCGGAATAAAGTGTTTATCTCCAAAATTAACTATAAAGATAGGGGCATGATGACAACAACAGCTCCTCAGATAAATGACTTACACTACTATATACTAAAGAACAGTTATGTGAATACACCTGCAGGAACAATATATTAGTATTATCGGACAACGAGTCCAATTTAGTTACTCATTAGTTGTAAGATACATTTTTCTCATTTTCAAAGACCTGTCCAAAAGAAATTGACGAACAGGCAAAATAAAACTGTACAAAAGAGAAGATTAATGTTCAAACTTAAACCACAGACTTATTACTTTACTGTTAGTGTGTTATAGTATGTTGTTTTGATGTACCATCATTTCATTTCATTCCCTAGACACTAGCCACATCAAATACCGCACACTAGAAATAAAATACAGCATCATGTGAGATCTAGATAGGTAGCATTAGGTACCCTGAGAACTCATCATCCTCATCATCAACTATTAGACTCAGGGTCTTACATAGCTTGACCTCACACGGTTGACACATACACAGCAATCTTTCTTTTCTTTATAACATCTTAACCTCTCCAGCAAATTAAACTTGCTACACCAGTATGCATTCTTTTGTGGCATAGCAATGGTTCTTTGTGAGCAAATCCTACACCACAAACTTAAGGCTTCTCTCCTGTGTGTGTTCTTTTATGCATTCATAATGTGCTTCTGTGAGCAAATCCTACACCACAAACATCACAAATGAAGGGCTTCTCTCCTGTATGTTTTCTTTTATGGTATTGCAAATTACTTTTTCAGGCTAATCTTACACCACATTTGTATGGTTCTCCCCTGAATGTGATATTTTATGTGTAAGTAATGAGCATTTCTCAGCAAATCTAACATCACAAACATTACATTTGTATGGTTTCTCTCCTGTATGTGTTATCTTATGCTTTAGTAATGTACTTTTGTGAGCAAATTCTACCCCACATACATCACACTTGTATGGTTTCTCTCCTGTATGTGTTATTTTATGTATTTGTAATGAGCATTTGCGAGCAAATCCTACACCACAAACATCACATTTGTATGGTTTCTCTCCTGTATGTGTTATCTTATGCTTTAGTAATGTACTTTTGTGAGCAAATCCTACACCACAAACATCACATCTGTATGGTTTCTCTCCTGTGTGTGTTATTGTATGTTTCTGTAATGAGCCTTTGCGAGCAAATGCTATCCCACAAACATCACACATAAAGTGCTTTTCTCCTGTATGTGTTATTTTATGTGTTTGTAATGAGCATTTCTGACCAAATCCTACCCCACAAACATCACACTTGTAAGGCTTCTCTCCTGAATGTGTTATTTTATGTATTTGTAAATGGTGTTTGTGACAAAATCCTACACCACAAACATCACATACGTAAGGCTTCTGTCCTGTATGTATTATTTTATGGGTTTGTAATGAGCCTTTGTAAGCAAATCCTACACCACAAACATCACATTTAAATGGTTTCTCTCCTGTATGTGTTATTTTGTGGGTTTGTAATGAGCATTTCTGAACAAATCCTACCCCACAGACATCACACTTGTATGGTTTCTCTCCTGTATGTGTCATTTTATGTCTTGGTAATGAGCTTTTGTGAGCAAATGCTACACCACAAACATCACATTTGTATGGTTTCTCTCCTGTATGTGTTATTATATGTGTTTGTAGTGAACCTTTCTGAGCAAAACCTACACCACAAACATCACACATGTAAGGCTTTTTTCCTGTATGTGTTATTTTATGTGTTTGTAATGAGCATTTCTGAACAAATCCTACCCCACAGACATCACACTTGTATGGTTTCTCTCCTGTATGTGTCATTTTATGTCTTGGTAATGAGCTTTTGTGAGCAAATGCTACACCACAAACATCACATTTGTATGGTTTCTCTCCTGTATGTGTTATTATATGTGTTTGTAGTGAACCTTTCTGAGCAAAACCTACACCACAAACATCACACATGTAAGGCTTTTTTCCTGTATGTGTTATTTTATGTGTTTGTAATGAGCATTTCTGAACAAATCCTACCCCACATACATCACACTTGTATGGTTTCTCTCCTGTGTGTGTTACTTTATGTCCTTGTAATGAGCCTGTCTGAGAAAATCCTACACCACAAACATCACACTTGTAAGGCTTCTCTCCTGTATGTATTCTTTTATGGCATTGTAAATATTTTTTGTGAGCAAATCCTACACCACAAACATCACACATGAAAGGTTTATCTGTGCTATGTTTTATTTTAGGACCCTGAACATTCTCAGTATTACTTTGAATATCTCTGCTGCAGTTTTCACTTTGTGAAGCCAGTCTATAGTTGGTATAATTCTCACAAATGTCTGTGGATAAAGCCTTCTTATAATCAGTCTCACAAATGTCTGTAGATAAATCAACTTTATAATCAGTCTCACAAATGTCTGTGGCTAATGGCACCTTATAATCATTCTCACAAATGTCTGTGGTTAAAGCCACCTTATAATCAGTGTCACAAATGTCTGCTGGCAAAGCCACCTTATAATCAATCTCACAAAAATCTTCAGTTACACTATGACGACAGTCCATGAAATTCTCAGACTTTTTGTTATCTGCCACATTTGACTTAGTCATGTTTCCTGTCTCTACCACTACCAATTTGACATCTTGTTTCATGTTTATTGTTTCAGTAATTGTATTTCTGTTATCTTGAAGCAATACTTCTAGACGATCACCATTCTCAACAACCTCCTGACAGTTAATCTTGCATGATATTTTCGTACTGCCATCCAAGAAATCATTCTGAAGGAAGGATGACTTCCTTGAATGCATGTCTAGAATATTAAAACAAAAAGAGTTTAGATAATTATAAAACAAACAGCATATCAGGTTACTTAACTTTGTCTTTCCGAGGCAGTTTTTAGGTATTATGATGACACCAAAAATGGATGCCATTAACCAAAAAGATACTGTTATAAAACAGGCAGTAAATGTTTATCAATCAATCAATACACTTAAGTTCCCTATAGGAGCAGAGGCCTTTAACAAACACATACCACATCATGTTATGTCAATCAATCAATCAATCAATACATTTGTGTTCCCTATAGGAGCAGAGGCATTTAACAAACACTTACCATATCCTGTTATGTCAATCAATCAATCAATCAATACATCTGAGTTCCCTATAGGAGCAGAGGCCTTTAACAAACACATACCACATCATGTTATGTCAATCAATTAATCAATCAATACATTTGTGTTCTCTATAGGAGCAGAGACATTTAACAAACACATACCAAATCCTGTTATGTGCCACACTTAAGTTCCCTATAGGAGCAGAGACCTTTAACAAACACATACCAAATCCTGTTATGTGCCACACTTGAGTTCCCTATAGGACCAGAGACCTTTAACAAACATATACCAAATCCTGTTATGTGCCACACTTGAGTTCCCTATAGGACCAGAGACCTTTAACAAACACAATTCAAATCCTGTTATGTGCCACACTTGAGTTCCCTATAGGACCAGAGACCTTTAACAAACACAAACCAAATCCTGTTATGTGCCACATTTGAGTTCCATATAGTAGCAGAGGCCTTTAACAAACACATACCAAATTTTGTTATGTTAATAAATCAATCAATCAACACATTTGAGTTCCCTATAGGAGCAGAGGCTTTTAACAAACACATACCACATCATGTTACGTCAATCAATCAATCAATCAATACATTTGTGTTCCCTATAGGAGCAGAGACCTATAACAAATGCATACCAAATCCTGTTATGTGCCACACATCGAGTTCCCTATAGGAGCAGAGACCTTTAACACACACATACTAAATCCTGTTATGTGCCACACTTGAGTTCCCTATAGGACCAGAGACCTTTAACAAACACAAACCAAATCCTGTTATGTGCCACACTAGAGTTCCCTATAGGACCAGAGACCTTTAACAAACACATACTAAATCCTGTTATGTGCCACACTTGAGTTCCCTATAGGACCAGAGACCTTTAAAATACACAAACCAAATCCTGTTATGTGCCACACTAGAGTTCCCTATAGGACCAGAGACCTTTAACAAACACATACTAAATCCTGTTATGTGCCACACTTGAGTTCCCTATAGGACCAGAGACCTTTAACAAACACATACCAAATCCTGTTATGTGCCACATTTGAGTTCCCTATAGGAGCAGAGACTTTAACAAACACAAACCAAATCCTGTTATGTGCCACACTTGAGTTCCCTATAGGACCAGAGACCTTTAACAAACACAAACCAAATCCTGTTATGTGCCACACTTGAGTTCCCTATAGGACCAGAGACCTTTAACAAACACAAACCAAATCCTGTTATGTGCCACACTTGAGTTCCCTATAGTACCAGAGACCTTTAACAAACACAAACCAAATTCTGTTATGTGCCACACTTGAGTTCCCTATAGGACCAGAGACCTTTAACAAACACAAACCAAATCCTGTTATGTGCCACACTTGTGTTCCCTATAGGACCAGAGACCTTTAACAAACACATACCAAATCCTGTTATGTGCCACACTTGAGTTCCCTATAGTACCAGAGACCTTTAACAAACACAAACCAAATCCTGTTATGTGCCAAACTTGAGTTCCCTATAGTACCAGAGACCTTTAACAAACACAAACCAAATCCTGTTATGTGCCACACTTGAGTTCCCTATAGTACCAGAGACCTTTAACAAACACAAACCAAATCCTGTTATGTGCCATCAACTAAAGTTCTTTCCAAATCTTTCTTATTTCTGTCTCCAGTTCTCTTCTCCACATGATTTTTTTGTGTGGTCTATCTCAGCCTGTCTTACCCTGGAGATTCCAGAAACATGATTGCCTTGTAAGGCTATCAACATATTTTTTGTTCAGTGTGTCTTATCCATCTCCAGGGAAATCCAGTCCCTGCAGACCTGAGTGGAACAGTCCCAGTTATGTTGGTTTGGGCCAGGACTACACTTGAAACAGGCCAAAAAGAAGACAGCTGATAGGATAGACTAACACTTTCTCTTGCAAATCTTTACATAGTGCACCCAAGGTAGAAGAAATCTACATGATGAAGACATGACTAAGTAAGTAAGTAAGTAAGTGACATATCCATTGCCAGCTTCTTTTTCTCATCTCTTGTTCCACCCTCACATGTCTGGTTCTTGTCATTAGTGGCCTTGTCATATCATTTCAATATATCTATTGTAAACAAGCACTCATTTATGAAAGTCTGTAGCTATTTGTATGTTGTCACTGTTGTTCTCCATGTTTCAGAGCCATACAATAAGAATGACCTGACATTTGAGTTGACAATTCTAATTTTTCTGCTGGATTTGATTTCTCTTGTCTATATCTTTGCCAATGCAATGAAGGCCCCTCTTGCCTTACGTATTCTTACTCTGGTATCATCCCCCCCCCCCCCACTTGGTTTACATAGCTATCAAGAAGATATGTGTATAATTCTACATCTTGCAGGAGTTCTTCAAAGTCAATCTTGTTATCATTTACTACATTACACACATACAGCATACCTGTTTGGTATTTCCATACAAAGTACAAGAAATTGACATTTCTAGCAGTGTATGCTCATACAAGGTCGTTGTACAAGAAAAAAATTTGCTAATCCATGTGTTACGTACATTTATTACCTAAGGGGGTAGTCTTCGGTCCTGCCAAATGTACGCACCAGTTTTAATATAGTTATATTATTTGTGCATTCGATTGATTCACGCACTGAAGTGCACAATGCAGTGTGAGTTGCTTTGGACGCACGGGTAACCTAGTTTAGGGATTGTGACGTCATGTTTTGAACGGGGCAGTACGGACCATGTTTATGTCCGATATATATTTCTTGGATTTATCTGGCAAGTTTGAAGAAGCCATTTTTATTGTAACTATATCTACTGGGATTCATGGTGAAGCCAGTAGTGGAAGTATCAAGTAAGTGTCGCCCTACGTCATATCGAATGTTTATTGAATTAAATTAAAGTATCAGGCCGCTCCTAATCTTGGTCTAGCGGGAAGTCATCGCAGTATGTCCTTCCTAGAATGGACAGACGGAGTCGTTAGCCTTTTGAATTACCGTAGAGGGAGGATACCTACGAGTAACTGAAGTTAATTGATTTTGTATGCTTCACATGTTTTACATGCCGTATTTTGTCAATGCCAAAGTCGTGGCATGGATATAGAGAGGTTAGTCAACACAGAACTCTAACCTGGTCGTATTGTAGTGGATGACTTTGTTTGGATTTTAATATATATATGCTACCTAAGTATCGTATGGAAAGTCTGGAATTGTTACAAGTATGATAAGAAGTATTGCTCCTTGAGAATGAATCCGTTGGGCCATGATATACGTCCTTGAAAGAAGGTCAACGGACTTGACTGCAATACATTTGATGTGGTAGAGGAAGTGATCCTTAGTCACTTGAATATTGTTAGAGAATCTTCATGAACTTGAAAAGTAATTATCAACATTTTGACGTATGACCTTTTTGCACCTGTAACTATGAACGTCTTGTGTATTCCCGTCTGTATCGTGTCAATAAATAACATGTACTTTCACCAACGACTTGCGTGCAGTCCTGAATTGGAGAATTGACTATTACTTGTTGGAGTTCATTTTAAGAACACTTCTGAGATATTTTCATTGAGAAAAACCATTCGCGTATTTTAAGCTAGCATAGACCAGTGACACCATACACTAGCTTACAACTATCTCTTTACCATATGAACGACCCAACACCATGTTTTTGTTAAAATCCATTTCTTTTAAATCCTGGGATTTCTCTGCGTCTATTTTTAAAACGAGATCTCTCCCAGCAACCAGTCAAATCCTTTTATACTTTACGATTTTGCCGGTAAGTTTGAATTCTCTCAAACATTTTTGGGCTCATGGCAAGACAAGAAGCATGTTTCTCACTATCTGCTATCAATCATGCTTACAACTTCCCCCAGATGCCATTTGTAAAAAAAAAAAAAAAAATATATGATATTGTATTCATTATTTGATGGTTGAAACGAACCACTGTGGGCCATGCAGGCGCCTCTAGCCCAATTTGTCTAGATGTCTATTGTTTAGTAAGAATTCAATTATGTATTTATAATGGGTAAGTTGGATGTTTATTGTTTGTTATTTTAAACATATGATGTTGTCTTGCAGTTTTTAAAAATTTATTATGTATCAATAAGATGAGAAAGGGATAGGATTAATGTTAGGCAATATCGTTGTTTATGTGTATTCTAGCTTTTGATGACTAAACCACAAATAAAACAGGCGACAATGCAGCGTAGTAGGCCTATATGTAAATTACAACGGTAATTGTGCCAAATTAGATTCTGTAGGAGGGTGCATAATTGTATATTGTTATTGTTTTTAATTTTTTTTTTAAAAAAAAATCTGATTTGAGTGTTTTCTTGCACAACATTTTTTTGTATAAGCTGGGAACAGGGGTAGATTTAGGGTTAATGTTAGCGTTATGTAATGTGTTTCTTGATGTGCTTCGTAGGTATAGGAGTCAAGAGATAAAATCGTAAATATCTGGTTAAAGTAGTCAACAAAGTTAATTACAGGGGGGAGGGCATGTGTGTGATTATCGTTTGTTATTACTGTGCTTATTTTGGTTTATTTAATGAATTCATGTTTTATTATTATATTAGCACAAGGTGTTTGTGCACGTTATTATATGTGAAAAAGCTGTAAATATGATTTTCCGTTTTCTGTTCGTTTTTTTTTAAAAGTGAAACCATGAGACAGATGTTCTTAACCTTTTTGGTGGAAATAAAGAACAGTGGGACAAGATCTTTGACGCAGTTGAAATGCGTCACTATCACCATTAGCAACAGAATTATTGTGAGGTTATAGTGTTAGGTTTATGATTCTTACACTTAACCCTTTAAATCCTCCAACTCCTCCTTTTTGTTTTAACTGTGTTTTTAAATTTGGTTGAAATGAAGGACAGTGGGCCACCTGTTTGATAGAGCCTTATAAAAACAATTCAGAAATGAAAGCTCGTATATACGATCAGAGGTTGTGGCAGTAGTCAAGTATTTTATGCAAGAGATAAATTCCTTAATTTAAAACTAGCATAATAATGGCTGTTTTTTCATTGCAATAATTTTTTTTTTAATTACATTATTTTTTATATGTATATCATGCCAGCCATGCCAGCAAAATACTATTACAAATCATAATGAAAAGGATGCAACAAAAGCTAGAAACAGAAATAAACGAAGTACAGGCGGGTTTTCGACCAGGTAGAGGCACTAGAGATCATATATTCAACATGAGGATCATCATAGAAAAGTGTAGAGAATTCAACGTTGACCTACATACTTGTTTCATTGATTACACCAAAGCTTTCGATTGTGTACAACATCAGCAGTTATGGGCTATTATGAAAAATATGGGATTTCCAAACCACCTTATACAACTCATCGCACTGCTGTACCAAGAACAACAGGCAGCCGTAAGAATAGAGGGGGAAACATCAGAATGGTTTGAAGTACAGAAAGGAGTAAGACAAGGCTGTACCCTTTCCCCTTGCCTGTTTAACATTTATGCCAAGAAAATCATGAGAAATGTAAGAGATGACCAGGAACACACAGAGTTTGACTCATTTAACATCGGCGGGTACCAGATCCCGGAAATCAGATATGCTGACAACACAGTCCTCCTATCGACCAACCCAGAAGGACTTGAACAATTACTTCTGTCCACCAAAAACACAGCGAGGCCCAGAATCTATACCTAAACACCAAGAAGACCAAAGTATTGACAACAGACAAAGTAAAGACCAAACCAGAAATTGAAATTGATAACGAAGAACTGGAAAGTGTTAATGAATTCGAATACTTAGGATCAATCATCAACAGCTCTGGCGACTGTGCAGTAGAAATTAAAAGAAGACTTACAATTGCTTCACATAAACTAATACAGATGAAAAACCTATGGCAAGGCACAAGCAAAGAAACAAAGTTACAGCTGATCAGAGCATGTATATTCCCAGTGGCAACATACGGCTGCGAGACTTGGACACTCAATAAAAATTTTGCAAAAAAGATTACATCATTCGAAATGAAATGCTACAGAAGGATGTTGAGAATACCCTGGACAGAAAAAAAGACCAACAGAGAAGTACTGCACTCACTAAACGTACAGGAACATTGGCTCCTAAATACCATCGCAATAAGGAAGCTGAAATTGTTCGGTCATATAAAAAGACATAATAGCCTGGAAAAAACAGTGATGGAAGGCATGGTCCCTGGAAAAAGGGGAAGGGGTCGACCTAGACGACGGTGGACCCAGGACATCACAGAGAGTCTGAACTTGTCTTTGGCTGATGCAGGTCGACTTGCCCAGAATCGTGATGCGTTCAGAGCAGCTGTAATGGAGACAACGTTCTGGAAAGAATACGTCACATGATGATATCATCACCACAGTTATAGTCATAATCTGTCCCGGTTATAAAATTATTGATTTTCTTGTGCATTTTACAAAACTAACACAAACATCACCATCTTTGGAAGGCTGCGATATCTTTATGGGATATAACACACACTTTAAATGATTATTACTTAAAGAATTCTAATACACATAAAGAACAGCATGAGGCTTTATTAGTATGTTTTATATTGCACTATTTCAAAAGTTGAGTTAATTAGTATATGTCATTTGCCGTTTTTAAACCGGATCACGTATAATATATTAATATTTTTTTTGCTTAAAGTTTTTGGGTGTTTGTAAGGTTTTTACAGATTTTTACTGGTCTGGGATTCAGGTTTTCATCTCAGGAAGTTGACAGCTATGATACAGGCACACACATATCAGAATCTTTATTTTCCTTTAAATACTTTGACATGTACTTATATATACGTATAATAAATACACCACATAAAAAGGGAAAATCACAATTCACAACAGTGTGGAATGCATCTCATTTAGCACAATAAAGGCATTGTGTTTGTGTGTGAATTCATTTAGATGAAT
The DNA here is from genome assembly GCA_024509875.1 of Oreohelix idahoensis. Classification (NCBI taxonomy): domain Eukaryota; kingdom Metazoa; phylum Mollusca; class Gastropoda; order Stylommatophora; family Oreohelicidae; genus Oreohelix; species Oreohelix idahoensis. The sequence goes on along the minus strand of JAMPIV010020836.1, from coordinate 181,799 downwards.
ATGTTCCTGTCCTATATATACACATTAGCATTATTATGTATTATGTAATAAATAAAGGAAAATAAAACCAGGAAACTAGGAAGACTTAAGCAACAGACATTATTAGTCACTATGAGGAGTCAACATATGAGCCATCGAAACAATGTAATCATCTCCTTGAAGCGTGAGTGAATAGTTATATAGTTTCCTACCATACGATTGTTAATTGTAGTACAGGTAAGACATTCTTCTTCTTCTTTGATCCTTAGCCACTGACCGTCAAAGCAGTCAGTGGCCATCACGCCTGGTGGCATCTTGTAGGGCAACAACAAATTGATTCCGCTTTGCTCGGTTGGTGGCCATCCTTCGTACAGTGCCCCAACTCGGGTTCATTCTTTGCATCTCAGCCTCCACAGTCCTCCGCCAAGTTGTTTTTGGTCGGCCTCTCTTTCGCTTTCCTTTTCGCATAGCTGTTCTTGTGATGGCATCGGGGTCTCTTCTGAGGACTTGGCCCACCCAACTCCAGCATCTGCCAGCTATGATGGTGTGCATGTCCTCTTGCTTGCTCCGAGTAAGCAGATCTTGGTTGGTGATGGTATTCATCCAAAAGATTCGGTGAATTTTTCTTAGGCATGTTGTGTGAAAAGAGGACAATTTCAACATTTCCTTCTCTGTTACTCTCCAGCATTTCACACCATGGAGATGAACATAAAGTACACAGCTCTGATACAATCTTAATTGTGTGCTTGTGCTGTACTGAGAGGACTTCCAGATGTTGTTTAGACTATAAAAGGCTGTTCTTGCTTTGTTCATTCTGTTTGTAACGTATAATGGAAATATAGCCTACAGTATCTGACAGTCTTTTGTGACCTCATGGCGTTCTATGATTCGCTAGCAAAGCCACGCATTGACAGCCTGCGTTTACTCATTTTTAATCCACGCCTCTTTTCCTTGAGATGTAAACAAATGAAACTGTTTATCAACTTCCGTGATCTGCCAGTCATAACAGTGAGCAAATCTGGTTTGTTTACCTGAAGTTCTCACACAAGCTGATCTGTTAATCATCAGATATCAGACAGACTGCGCGTGGGAAAACATCGGACCTTTTGAAGTGAGATGCTTAGCAGAAATATTTTCCTGAGGACACTTTTATGTTTGTACACTCAGGGGGAGTTAACTCTGTGATCTCCAGAAGTGGGCTAAATCTCCGAGTAACCTGTTACACGGTTCCAAGTCTCCGTTGTCGATTAGCAACGCCGACAGAGCGACTGTGAAAACCTTTATCTTGGAAACGTAGGTTTCTGATTTCTATACTATGCACAACAGTGTGAAAATTAACATCCTCTAGAGATCATAATACCATGATGATATATAAACGGTGGCCTCCCAAACCCGACATCAATTGTCGCTCAGAATTTTTTGGATAGTCTAAACACGTAGTCTACAACCATTGTGGAAGATGTGTTAATAGTATTTTGTGGGGATTTCATTCAGATTTTCTGGTAATAGAAATTTGTGCTTAAGCATTAAAGTGCTAAGGTTTACCATTATAATTCACTTAAAGTTCTAGCTGTTAAGAGCAGTGAAATAATAATAATGCGCAGCTATTTTTTTTTAACATTTGTTCATTTTAATGTTAATTTTGCCACCTGCTTTCTCACACAAGAAGAGACGGTTTAGTTGACTAATTAATATGCTAGGCGTGACTGCTAGGGACAAAAGAATTCATGTTTATTTCATTTGTGTAGTTATTATAAGTGACTATTATTTAATACCATACGACTAAACAAACAGACGCTGACAATCTAATAGCTATTAATGACAGGCGATATTTGTTAAATGTGTGTATGGATAATTAAATAATAATTGACATTGTGAACTGATTGTTAACGCGCGCACAAAAGGGGTGGGAAGGGTTGCATATCTTTGTACGACCTGAAAGTGCAGCGTGGGCAAAAAAGCTGAACGTATAGTTGTAAATAAAGTCACTGTGTGCTTTTTAATTTTAATCAGGACTGACGGAGTGGGAAAGGGATCGTCTTGTCCCCGTCCATGTGTATATAGAATAGTAGCATTCTTTTATCATAAATGTCTTGTTTATTTCTCGCAGACCAGATCAAGAGCGGCAAGTAATTTTTTTTTTTTTGAGTTCTGTTACTGATTGGATTAATGTTGTCTTCTTCTTGGCTTATGCGTCCCCTAGTTCATTTGTGAACAGGATTGGCCAAAGAGACAAATAAACATTTAAATAGTAAATTTAACTGGACTATCAATACCAAGATATTTTTTCCAATTTATCAGCCCACGGGGGTTATGTATTAAATAATACTAATATCTGAGTTTTGACAGTCGTATCAGCGGATTTATCCAGCAAGATACGCTGTTTCAAAATCGGCACTCACCACACAGCCAGCCAATAGGATTTACCATCAATTAACATTTGTAACCGTTTTTTTTAGCAACTAGACGTTTCCAAATACTGGAAGTATTTTTCACTGTTTGCTGTGAACACAAGATCTCAGTATTTCTACACTAACTATTCGAGGTGACATTTGTTGATCCAGGAATACACCACCAAAATTGGCGTCCACCTTATTAATTTATTGTCAAGGCTGGACTAGAGACAATTTTGGCACTGAACACTGACATTATATATATATATATATAAATGTATATATATATATATATATATATATATATATATATAGATATATATATATATATATATATATATATACAGGATAATTGTATGTCCAAGGACATATCACCAAAAGTAGGTAAGGAGCGAGTGAGTGGCCACATACGACAGAGAGAGAGTGAAAATTTTTTTTGTTATGTTAACTTGTACCAACCTGGTTATTTTGCTTTTAAAATTGTTTACTTTACTGAGTAGCACTTAGTAGGAACTTTGTTTACCATACTGTCTATTCTGTAACCTTTGTCCTTTGGGTTATTTACTTTTTGGGGTTCTTTTTTTCTCCAGAAGGGTAGAGCACATGTAGTCTGTTATTTTCTTATGTATGTAATTCTGATTTCATTCAATCTTTCTTTAGATATTCGATGTTGTAAAGTTTAATGATAATAAACAACAAACAAAACTTACTTTGTGTGTTGGTCAGACCCATATCCACTTAACCATAGATTTTTCATGTTTGTGTGTCTTGTAGTCACATAGTTTTGTGTGTGTGTGTGTAGTTAAACTTATATTTACATATAGGGAGGAAAAGATTGTCTTGTACTAAATTACAGTTGTATAGATAGGCTGGACTAGAGAAACTACTCACTCCAGAGACAGATCTTCTCCTTAAACTATTCACTCATGAAATCTATTTCTCACACCTTTATTTCTCATGTACTATCACCATCCACTCTACTCAGATGGGACCATAAATAACTTTCAAACCTATCTAAATTTATGACACTGTTGTTGAGGTCTTTGCTTGCTCCATCTGGTGTTACTATGCATTCTAGGTATGTGAAGGTGTCTGTCTGTTCCAGTTGCTGATTCCTTACTGTTATGGGCTCAAGGCTGCTCACTTTGAACATCATGACCTCTGTCTTCTTTAGACTGATGTTCAGGCCCACCTGCTGACTATACTTATTAAGTCTATCCGTTTTTTCCTGGATGTGTTGATGTGAATGTGCTAGTAGAGCAATGTCATCTGCATATTCTAGATTGTCACGAGAGGGTTGATTAATGTTTAAATTATAAGATATCTTGGACACAAAGTTGTATCAGGTGATACCAGGATAGTGCCAGATAAGAGACTGGTCTTATAAGAAATACCCTCTTCTCTGAAAAGAGTAAGGGTGTATAGGCATCAAAGGTAAGATCAAGCTGTATAAGTTTCTAGGTATGATGATAGTGTATTATCCTAGATTTCTACATGCTCCTCTCAAGATCCTCCTTTGATTATATTATTAGCTCTGCTAGGGGTATTAACTAAACTATCTACCAACAAGAACTGTAACTTAACTTAAATAACTTAAGTAAGTCTGCTGGTAAATATTTACAATTTATTTTTACAGGTTTTTCTTTTCTTTTTGAAAATCTTTCAAAGAAACTCAAAATTTAGTTACAACAGTAAATAAAAAAAATCATTTGTAAAATGGTCAACAGTATCTAAAGTCTTTAAAATTTTAGGAAAGTTCTTCCCTCTTGGTTGAACTTACTCTGGTTGAAGAATATCTATATCTTAAGACACATCTTATTACACAGTTCTGGAATGATTGTCTATATTGGCTTTAACTATGCCCAAACAGAGGTCATCATTTTATTACCGTTGTTAATAGTGGTGTTACTGGGATACTCTGAACAGTAGCCATGTTTAGCCACTTATCTGTTGTATTGAAGCCAGTCACTCTTCTGACATGGAAGGAAAGGTCAAATGAAATTCCTCCAGGCAGTGGATACTGGGTGGCTGTCCCTATGAACATCAAGGGCACTCGCACCACTAGTTCCTTTCAGTAGTGGCTGACTCTTTAAGGTGTACTTGTATGACAGGATATAACCTGAAATATATTTGATTAACCACTATATTGTCTATCACTATCCCACTATCACAGATGTAGGGGTGAGAGACAGTTTCAGACAGTGTGCTAGCAGATGCACAGGGCATAGCAACTCAGTAATAACTCAATCCAGTTCACTGTGCATATATCTTTCTCCAATTCCTTGGTTATAGCTGTCTGTCCATGATTCGCCTCCATAAAGATATTAGGTTTTGTGAAAAAATACTAAGTGATATCTTAAACAATACAGTAAAGTAATTCCTTTCATCCTTTCCCTTGTTCCTGGTGTATATCCCATTCCATCAAGAAATAATTCTTTAAATGCTTTTCTAAAACCATAGACACACTTTCTACTTCCATTCTCAATTTATTTGAATATACACAGACTTGTAAGGCCTCAAGAAATTACACAATAGTTTCATAACACATCTACACACTTCCTAACACACAATTTAATTAATTAGAAGTATATATATATATATATATATATATATATATATATATATATATATATATATATATATATATATATATATATATATATATATATACATTCTTTCTTACCCTCAAGTACATACAGTTGAGCTGTTAATGGTCACACAGTCTGCTCTCAGATGCAAAAGGCAAAGAAATCTCTCTCTGACAGAACTGGCGCGTCTCGCTGTAGTTAAACAATTTTTATGGCTTCTTTCCATTCAGGGCACGTTCTATATATATATAGGCTAAGACCGAGCAACAGAGGGAGCTTACTGCCAAAGTGTGTTTGCTCTCTGAAATGCAGGCATACATTTGTCCAGTTGTTTAAATATGAAAAACTAGTAATCTATATATCCTCCTTTTTCCTGGACTGATTTCCTTCATCTTAGGCTTAAATTACACCCTGGATTTTTCTTTCTTTATTTAGATAATGGTCTTTTATTATCATACTACCATCTTTTCCTAGGCGTAGCTGTTACGTGCATATTTTGACGCACATATTACAAAAATCGATATGGCTATTTAATATGGGAAAAATATAGACATTCATTCATTTGTGTATGAAAATGCTGTCTATGGTAAAAGCGAGAGAATCCATGTTCGATTCACACTTTTGATTATAGGAGTAATCGTTCTGGATATTGATCCGGCGCATGGATTTTGCTCTCATGCCTGTACCTATTTTTTAGGGCCAGAAAATAGATTAATTTGCTTATTATGTTTATGGCCTGAATTCATATGTATTACATATTATTAGTACAAGTAGAATCAGTCCTATATTGTATATTTTGATGGGTAGGCAGGACTAGATTCTTGTTACGCCGCTGTAGCGGAAGTAGGAGTTGTCTTAACGAGTTGTGAGGAGTTCCGATGTACCGTGACAATGGCGGGTACGCCTTTTCTAGGGCTGGCAGATTCTTAAGGAAAAATGATTTATGAAGTGGTTTTCCTTCTATAGGAGATTGTTCCTCTACTAGAGTTTGTGTTAGAGACTCTCCTAAGGTACGGTACCATGTATGATTCGGACTCCATGTAATGCCAGTCCCTGTTATTGATGATCTCAGGTCGGTTAGACCTAGCTGGAATTTTGTGCTTCGCAACGCTAGGGTCAAGTTTGTATCGACGGAGATGACGGGCTCCATACTATAATTATGTCTACGTGAGGTAACTGGATTACTGTAGATCTGTATGGAGGAACTTTATGAAATTATGCATATGTATTGCAAATTAACTTTGGCTTATAAATATATCCTCCTGTGAGCGAGTGAGCGACAACTCAGGAAGGCAGCCATGTTAAATTCCTGTCATCATACTTTAGTATCACTGTCCAAAGAACGGGGCATGTATCTTATTACTCGGACAGTGACAAGGAGATCTCAATCTTGACAGAAACCCCCTTTTTGTGGTTTCATAATATACTACAAACTATGGACGTCAAGCAACTTTTGTTACTTACTGATCCGCCTTCACTGACGCGTTTAGTCAGATAGGGGATGCGGCCATAATGTATCATGACATTGAACTTTTGATGTACTACCCATTATTTATAAATGTGTCATGACTTCGGATCTGCTATGTATGCCTGCAAATTGATATGTCAACCTACCCATGATTTACTCGTTATGTCCCAGTGTGTGCGTCTCAATAAACTGTGTAAACAAAGATTCCAGCAGTCTGCATTGGTGCTTTGTAGACACAAGTGAATGAGTGTTTAGATTGGTCAGAACACGAACAGTACACCATTCGCGTTAAACACACTCTACACTTCTACCCATATCTACACCATCCTGTGTCGGTTGAAGTGACCAAGTTTAGGGCCTGCTTCCTGTTACGGTATATGATATTAACGCCGTCTGCTAAAGGTTACCAGACGTGCAATTGTAAAGGTTAAGACATTTAATATATTGCGATAGATGTTTCAATTACTGAACGCTTCATACACGATCGATTATGACGTGTATAGCGTTGTTTAGGACACAGTCGGTAATTAAGAAACGCTACCCTTTGTTACTTGACCGCCAAGCTGAATAGCTGCGTTTTTCTAACCTTCCAATTTAATGGCAGGATATAGCCATTTTATGTGCATTTTTGATGGATCAGGGTCAGTCCTAGAACTCTATATGAGAGGGAAATTATTGGAGGTTAGTATTTAACTAGAATCCTCAGAAGGATGAGAATAATCGTCAAATTCGTATGAATATATTCAGACTCGCAGTCTCACTGTCGGCAGGTAGCCATGTCTATCTGCTCGTGCATATAGCTGTGATGTTCTGACGACAATACTGCATTGTATCCTCATAACGGACATTGACACATAACCAGCAGTCTATGTTGTTGATTAATTTATGCATGACTTATATGGACTTACGCTCTACCCCTATTGGAATTGATCATCATGTATGTATCACTGTGAATAAATGTATGGACTCAATGAACCGACTTATCACGTCAATGGAATTACAAGTTCAATATAATTGCAACTTTCAAATGTTTGCTCACACGTTTTTCTACCCCACCCCGCATTCGCGTAAAGCAACACCAATTGACACGATGAAAATCTTGAATGAAACCATATAAGAACTCAACTAACATGGCCAGGATTTATAACCACTTTATTGACATTATATGGAACATTGTTGTCAAATTGAATGTTCCAGAACAACAGAGAAGATCGCCCTTCAACAGATGGTGTCCATTGATTGGGGATCGAAAAAAAATTCGGAAATTAACAATTGTTTACATTTGAAGGACGATCACATGATGTGCTGAATTATGACCTATGACGCATAGTTACCACAACTTACGTCACCAAAGTTCGTGTACATGCCATACAAGTTGACAGCAGCAAGCCTCGTTTCTACGGAGGAAAAAAATAACAAAGTCAACGAATAAACCCTGTATATGCATCAAGAGCAAACAGTCAGACATACTTCTACACCGTTGGTGCATACCGTCATCGACAGGAGTCCGAACTGAGCACAAAAGATAAGTCATTTAAGTGTGACCTTTGTCGGTCGATAAATAACAGTGCTGAGTCCATTTTGCTTTGATCAGGCATGTCTATGTATTTTCATGTATATATGTTAAATTTGTTTTCCATCGTATGTATTTGTTGTTAATTCGTGGGCCGGTTGGAGGGAACTGAAATCTCTGGGGAATGTCGCGAACAGCTGACCACCTAGATTTCAGTCGTTCTTAGGGAACTTAAACGATTGCATTTTTGGAAGCCCCACTGAGGTTTGCCATTGGACGACCTGTCCAAATTTGCTACCGTTTGACGATTTGTGTTAGCTGTACTGTTCAGTAGATAACTGGTGTATTTTATTCGTACTCAGTTAATAATTTTATTCAGTTCTGTACCATGTTCGTTACTATTCGTCCAGTCTCCTCTGACTATCATTTATTTTATGATTGTTAAATTTTCGTCCGTTATGAGTCCTGTGACGTCATCATTTTTCGCAGTCATTTTTTTTTGTGTGTACTTTGAATATTCAGTTGACCTCGGGTCAGACCTTGACCCTTCATTTGGTCTGTGACATTTCCGCTTGTTTTATTTAGTTCATAAATTCATTTTTAATTGTGAAAATGTCTTGTTTGCGTCTTAACATTGTTTGTACCCCTTAGTTGCATCATTGTTTTGTTTGTCCTCATAATATATATTAATACTACATTAATAATATGATATTATATGCAATAATACACTTGTAATTTAATTTAATTAATTTTTTCTGATAATTAAGGTTAATATGGGACATTGCATAATTATGCAGTGATAGTCCAAGAAAGTAGCACTACAATTTATAATAGATGCCTAGGGCATAATAATATAATATATATATTGACAAAATAAAATAATCTTATAGCTACCTTTGAGGTAATAGACCCATTGTATATTATTTAATATACTTTTCTGGTACTAAGAGAGTGACTTAGTACATTGAACAATATAATTACTAGGAATTATACCCAACATTATTGGATATTGAGATTAATTGTGTGATATAATTACATTATATTTAACAGATATCATAACTATTTATGATATAGTATTATTTAGATACAATATTGTTACAAAATATTGTCTATTAGTTGAACTTAGACATTAAGTTCAGTACTATTGTGATTACTTATATTGAATATTTCTAAGTTGAGTAAGTATAATAATTACTCTGAAGCTACTATTGACTATTTTAATCAGTAATTATCAATAATTACTTACAGATAAAAGTCAAAATGCTTACTATAGACCATTTCGTTAAAATTGGTCGGGAATATGGTTATAAATCTCAAGAACTTCGTCAGTTTGCTGAATCAGAACTGGAAAAATATGAAAGAAAAGAAGAAGAGAAAAAAGCTGCATTAAAGAAAGAGGAAGCAGAACGTGAGATGAAGCAAATTGACAAGGAAAATAGACTGAGAGAGATTGCTCAACGTGAAAGAGAAGAGCAAAGAACAATCGCCAAACAGGAAGAAGAGAATAAATTGAAACGAGAGGAAATTATTTTACAACAAGAAATGGAATTGGCGCGTATTAAATTGGAGACAGCAAGATTACAAGCACAAAGTGCTGATGCAAACCAGAATAATAACGCACAAAATGGATCATCATCCAGCCAACCTAAACATTTCTACAACTTTAAATTACCCACTCTCAACTTGAACGTGGACGACCTTTCATCGTTCCTGTCACGTTTTGAACAGACTTGCAAAACAAACCATTTGCCTGAAGAGTCATGGGTACTCAAGTTAAATGAATTCTTGGTTGGAGAACCATTGACAGCTTCTCAAAATGCTGACCCATCAATAGCAAATAACTACGGTGCTATTAAGTCCTTGCTTTTACGAAGGTTTCACCTGGACGAGGAACACTGTAGGTTGAAATTTAAGGGAATTTTACCTGAATCTCCAAAGGATTTTGCAGGATTCATTGCGAATATACGCAATACATTTAATAGATGGGTTGAACTGGCAGAAGTCAACAAATCATACGACAAATTAGTTGATTTACTACTGCGGGATAAGGTATTATCTTCGGTTAGCCAGCCATTTTTTGCATATTTGCAGGAGCGTAAACCAGGTACTATGGATGAGTTAGAAAAAATTTCTTTAAACTACTGTTCGGCACATCCGAATGCAACCATTTCTAACTCCTCATTAAGAGAACCTCTACCTGTGGCGTCTAATATGGCCTACAATCATAATAACAAACAAAGACATCACAGTGTAGACAGAAGCAGGTTCCAAAGAAATCACAATGTTAACTTTCAGAAGGGACATAATAATGATTTCAACAATAAAAATGAGTTCAACAGAGGTAGATCACGAGATAGAAATTATTCACCTCAAACAAACTACCACAATGGTCAACATAACACTAATTATAATCGATCACATACTCCCAATAATAATAATAACTGGAATGGTAATAATCATGGCTCGAGACATCGAGATAATAGTTACTATAGAGGACGACGAGATAATTCTAACAATTATACTCGGAATCGATCTCATTCTCGGGGATCATCTCATTACAACCATAATACAGGGGCGGCAGTTACAAATAATACTACCCCTATAGCTCAGGTCCCACTTGACAATAATACAACACAGTCTTCTGCTGCATGTTTTGCTATTAATTATAATGTGGCAAATAGTTGCCAACAATGCAATCTTATTTTTCAGAAGGCGAAAGAAACAGTGCTTAACTGCGGACATATTACACCAGAGGTAGGTCTTGCAGTCAACGATGGAACAGGCCTACTAATTTTTAACAGGGGATTAGTTAATGGATCCGTCGTCTCAGTGTTGAGGGATTCGGGATCCACAACGATTGGTGTACGACAGTCGCTGGTACATCCTAGCTGTGCAACGGGGGAATATGTCCGTTGCATGACTTTTGGTGGAACAATAGAGTTTTACCCCACAGCTATTATTCATGTTAACACTCCTTTTTTCACAGGGAACGTAAAAGTATGTATGCTAAAAAAGCCTATAGCTGATCTGATGGTTGGTCGTATACACGGCAGTAAAGATTGTACTCCAGATGAGATTATAGAATGGGAGAAACATAACCTATGCACTGGAAACGCCGTGACGACTAGAGCGCAGACTCAACTCATGGAGAAAGTTGATGATAATAAAATGGATGCAGACAACCAAGAGGAATTTGTAGTCAATTCACCTATTGACAGGGAAACATTTGCAACCAAACAAAAAGAGGATAAATCTTTAAAAAAATTTTTTAAGTTGGTTGATAAAGTTGACAATCTATCCTCAGGTAATAATAACAAACATTGTTTTGTTATTAAAAATGACATATTGATTAGATGTTTTAATGACAAATCACAAATGAAACAACAAGTTATGGTCCCATATACTTTTAGACGGTACATTCTTCAACATGCACATGACTCACATTGTGCTGGACATATGGGATATACTCGAACACGATCTCGAGTACTGTCTTCATTCTTTTGGCCAGGGGTGTCAAGAGATATTTCGCAGTATGTACGTTCCTGTACTACATGCCAAGAAGTGAAAGCACGTGGAGCTTTTCACACGGCGCCTATTCAGGCTTGCGATATCTCAGTGAGACCTTTTGACAAGATGGCAATAGACATTATTGGTCCATTGCTACCATCGGCCAGAGGACATAGATTCGTCCTTACGTGCATTGATTTGTGCACACGATGGCCAGAAGCTATCCCATTAAAGACCACCACTACCACAGATGTAGCTGATGCACTACATCTCATCTTTTCTAGAATAGGGTTTCCTAGAAAACTTTTATCAGACCATGGGTCACAGTTTATATCTGACACCATGAAGGAAGTCATGAAAACTTGGAACATTGATAGGAATTTAAGTAGTATTTATCATCCGATGAGTAATGGTGCGGTTGAAAGACTTAACCGTACACTTAAACAACTACTACATAAGGTTACTGCTAAGCACCCTCATGACTGGGACAGAGCACTCCCAGCTGTTCTATTTGCTTATCGGGAGGTACCGCATGAACAAACTGGCTTCTCTCCCTTTGAATTAGTTTTTGGTGCTCCCCCAAGAGGTCCTATGGGACTAATAAAAAACTTATTAATTGACGAGGAGATGACTCAGGACACTCAGTCATCTTACGAGTACGTGATTAATCTTCGGAAGAACATTATTGAGTCTTGCCAGTTGGCAACAGCTTCTTCTGAGGCTGCAAAAGCTAAGGCTCGATCTCTACAAAATAGGTCTCGACGATTACGCCAATTATTCCCAGGCGACGAAGCTTATGTGTTACTTCCTCACAATAACAATAAATTATTGATATCTTGGAATGGTCCTTACAAAGTCATTGATAAAATTTCCGACGTTGATTACGTCTTAGATATCAAGGGACACAAAAAGATATTTCATATTAACATGCTCAAGCAATTTCATACACGTCCTGAACACTTACAGTCAATTTTTCATGAACTAGATGACAACACAGTATCCACTTGTCATTATTCTAACTTATCTGTCATCCAGGAAGAAGAATCTTCTTTTCCTGAGGTACAGTTACCGTTACCTGTACCAGTAGTTCAACCTACTGAATCTTGGCGGGATGTAACCATCTCTTCAACGGTTACACCGCAACAGCGTCTACAGATTGCTAATCTATTACAATCTTATCCAGATGTGTTGACCGACGTCCCGGGTCGCACATCGGCTATCAGTCATGACATTACTCTCAATGATGATACACCTATTCGTGTACATCCCTATTCTGTTCCTTTACATTTCCTTGCTAAAACTACTAAGGAACTTGAACAGATGTTGTCTCTGGGAATCATTGAGACTAGTAATTCGCCATTCTCTTCTCCATTAGTGATTGTCCGGAAGAAGGACAATAACATCAGACTATGTGTTGATTATAGAAAATTAAATGCTAAGACTATAGTTGACAGCGAACCACATCCACTTATCGACGACTTACTGCCACGTCTATCCAACGCAACTATATTTAGTAAGATAGACTTAACTAAAGGTTATTGGCAGATACCACTGACCGAAAAGGCTAAGTACTACACCGCATTTTCCACTCCACAAGGTCTATACCAGTGGAATGTGATGCCTTTTGGGCTTGTTAATGCGCCAGCTACCTTCATTCGCCTGATGCGACAAATTTTATCAGGTAGACCAGACGTTATTACATATATTGACGACATATGCTTGTTTAGTTCGTCGTTTGAGGAACATGTTTCGGGACTTAGATATGTTTTTGACACTCTAAGGAATTATCATCTAACTGCTAAACCTACAAAGGTGCAAATCGCGTGTAATGAGATAACCTTTTTGGGACATATCATTGGATCGGGATATATCCGAACGTTACCTAGTACAGTCTCCAAAATTCTAAACATAGCAGTTCCTCAGACGAAGAAACAGGTCAGGAGTTTGTTAGGACTTGTTCAATATTACAGTAGATTCATACCAAACTTGTCATCCATCACGGCTGTATTGTCTTCATTGTTAAAAAAAGATATGCCGGTGAAGGTGACATGGACTGGTACATGCAATGAAACTTTCAACAAAATTATAAATTTGTTCTCGCATGAACCAATTTTAAGACTTCCCGATGCTTCCAAAAGATTTTTCTTACGAACAGATGCTAGTAACTACGGCATTGGTGCATGCCTGCTCCAGAACCATGATGGCATTCTACATCCTACCTTATACATATCAAGAAAGCTGAAGCCGGCAGAAACAAAGTATTCAACAGTCGACAAGGAACTTTTATCTGTGATCTGGGCAATAACCAAACTTGAAAAATTCTTGCTCGGTGCTCCCTTCACCATACAGACGGACCAACGTGCTGTAGCATCCTTGCGTCGATCGAATCATAAAAGCCAGAAACTCGCCAGATATTCAATCATCCTACAGCCATTTGAATTCTCCATTGAACATATTCCTGGCACTGAAAATTGTGTGGCAGATGCATTGTCACGTAATCCTATTGACGACGAATAATCAACATTGACACTCTTAAACTATTTCAATCAGCACTACATTGGATTGAACGAAGTATCAACTATAAAGGAACTAACCTTGCCTTCAATTTAAACTTTATAAACACTATATGCATCACAGAATTGAACTACAATACAATCAAGGTATATATACTGACAGTCGAACTTAACAATCATGGAACAATATCTGACGACAAGTCGAACTTATTATCCTAGGTGCACTTAATTCTTGGATGCTAGGATAAATGACATTTCTTTCCAACGTAAACGTTTGAACATTTTTGCCTAAAAGAATTCATCAGGATCAAGACTACGGATGGATCATCATATCCTATACTAATTAATTAGTTAACTTAACTTCTTAATTGAATTATTATCAATAAAATGAAATGTGAGAAAAAAATGAAATGAAAGAACAAAAAAGAGAACGAAATACTAAAAGAAGAAATTATGAAAAGAGAAAATAAATCTCACACAAGTATTAGATTAATAATTTTTTTTAATGTACCTATACATTATTTAGTTAGTTAAATTAGATAGTTATTATTCACTAACACTTAACACACACAATTAAGTTAAACTTATATTCGAATTTCTTTCTATTTCTTCTCACTTATTTTGTTTTTTTCTTCTCTCATAACATCGCGTTACATTAGAACCTTAATAATTTAACTCTTAGTTTAATTAATTAATTTAATTTTAATTAGTCAAATTAATTCCTATATGACATACTAATACGACAGACCTTACTTTCATTTAATTCTATCATTCACTATTAACATTGGACATTTTATTTAGTTGATATAATAATATGTATAATTGATATATCATGTGATTTATGTTAGATGACTATGACAAATAGTTAGTTGACATGACCGCAACACGGTTCTACTCAGAACATCGTCGGCCATATGTCACAATTGTGTTAAATTTTTTTGAAAAATTGTTAAGTCGGATAGATATTGAAAAAAAATCTATCGATTTTTTTTTTCCCGGTGTACAGGGAATTGTTACGGTATATGATATTAACGCCGTCTGCTAAAGGTTACCAGACGTGCAATTGTAAAGGTTAAGACATTTAATATATTGCGATAGATGTTTCAATTACTGAACGCTTCATACACGATCGATTATGACGTGTATAGCGTTGTTTAGGACACAGTCGGTAACTAAGAAACGCTACCCTTTGTTACTTGACCGCCAAGCTGAATAGCTGCGTTTTTCTAACCTTCCAATTTAATGGCAGGATATAGCCATTTTATGTGCATTTTTGATGGATCAGGGTCAGTCCTAGAACTCTATATGAGAGGGAAATTATTGGAGGTTAGTATTTAACTAGAATCCTCAGAAGGATGAGAATAATCGTCAAATTCGTATGAATATATTCAGACTCGCAGTCTCACTGTCGGCAGGTAGCCATGTCTATCTGCTCGTGCATATAGCTGTGATGTTCTGACGACAATACTGCATTGTATCCTCATAACGGACATTGACACATAACCAGCAGTCTACGTTGTTGATTAATTTATGCATGACTTATATGGACTTACGCTCTACCCCTATTGGAATTGATCATCATGTATGTATCACTGTGAATAAATGTATGGACTCAATGAACCGACTTATCACGTCAATGGAATTACAAGTTCAATATAATTGCAACTTTCAAATGTTTGCTCACACGTTTTTCTACCCCACCCCACATTCGCGTAAAGCAACACCAATTGACACGATGAAAATCTTGAATGAAACCATATAAGAACTCAACTAACATGGCCAGGATTTATAACCACTTTATTGACGTTATATGGAACATTGTTGTCAAATTGAATGTTCCAGAACAACAGAGAAGATCGCCCTTCAACACTTCCCCTGGAGCCTTAGAGGGAAACTACTGTTTACAGCTGCCTTTGCCTTCCCTAACTTAGGACTAGGGTGAGTTACCCATTTACAGCTGGGTAGACTGGAGCATGCCTGATCTCAACAACTATGTACACATCTTTATAGACTGACACTTTACAGAAGGGAAAGAAAGAAACTTTACAGTGGTGAGTCAGATCCCTGGGTCCAGCCTACGCAGTCTTGTGTTGAGAATCACATTTTACAGTTACAAGAACATTTGTTTGACCACATCAACACCAGTAGGACAGCTATACAATCAATGTCAGCTTGACCTGTTCTGACAAGAGTAGCAATATCTGGGTCAGCACTTGTTGACATTTGGCACAATACAGTCAGTGTTCTAAACCAGTGATTGTTTATCCTGCTGTAATACAAGAGCATTGTTGAACATAAAGTGCAAATTTCATCGGTGGATCTTCTAATGTGCTCAAAAAAATTGGACAGTGTAATAGTTAGAATGCAAATCTATTACTCAATAAAGTGGTAGTCTAATTGATTAAAACTGAGCATACAGTACTATACATTGCAACGTCAACACATTGCATGATATGATACACACATTGATGATTGTTGCGTGATAAATTCTCGCAACATCATTTTATTACAATATCTATTTTATAACGCAAGGGCAACAACTGCTTGAAATTTATAGTCACTTTTCTCGGTAAGCATTTGTCTTCTCGCGTTGGTGTTGAATGCAGTTGAGATTTTGAGCTGTGGTCATTTTTCGCGCCGGACTGCGCATGACTGGTCTTGCTTTTTGGTCGATCGGGTTCCGCCCACCACTAGTGGAGTGAGCGATTTGAATGGCGAAAGAGATGCCTCGTTGAAGAGGGGATCTCCGCTATTTTTTTGTTCTGTCAGGAATGTGAGAGTCCTCTTATGGATATTTCGTTTATTCGAGATAATACCTCTAGTGTTTCCCACATGTCGGGAGGCGTGATATTTCTGTGTATTTCATGAAAGCAAGGTAAATTGACTTTTTCATTAACTCTATCGATTTTTGGTCGTGAGCGATTTCGATTCATAGCCTGTCTTCGAAAGTCGTCGTCACGAGATGTTTTCCTAGCTCACATGTCGCTGTATTGTACTGCATCGGTTGATGCATGTCCCAAGGACCATTACTTGCTACTTTGTTAAATGAACTAGGTTTGAAAAACCTTTATTATCTAGAGGATATTTTTGAGGACATTATTTATACTTCGGCAGACGTGTCTGTCTTGCTGAAGTCAGACTAAGGAGAGTGAACTGATCTCATACATCTGGTTATCTCCTGGCTGTTATAGAAAAGGATGGAGTTTTTCACCTGACTACATTTACAGCACTATGAAATATAACATGCATCTGACTCATCATTGTAATGCTGTCTACCGTCTATTGCTGTATTGAATGTTGCTGTGATAATGACTGTTTGATGTGCCTACATATTCGCGTAACCATTTTGTCACTGTGGCGTCCACAATAAATAATGAAGAAAAACGTCAACGGCTGTTTCAAGAATCATTGACTTTATACGTCGTGAGTTTACTGACGTCCTATGTGGATTGCCCTGTTATTTTTGTATGAACATTGTTTTGACTGAACACATCTGCACACTACACAAAACCAGACATGCGGATACCATCCATCATCATATGGCATCACGCATCATTTGGTGGCCATAAGCTGGTTTGATTCTGGTACCAGCAAACACGGGGTCCCTTACCCACTTCATTTTCAACAAGAATTCATCAGCATCCTTCAAGAAATTAACATTCTTCAATACAGTCAACATCTTCAAAATTTTCAAAGTACTCGGCGTTGCCCGGTAAAAGTCAAAATTTCAACTTTTTGACGGAAACAAGAATTTGACAGTACCCGGCGTTGTTACATGTTGCCGGATAACTCGGACTGCTGTTATCTTTTACGCAAGTCAAGCAAGTTGCTGCTGTCAAGGTTCCAGTGCTGTCGTTTTTGTGAAGGTCAAGTGCCGGTTGAAACGGGTTGTTTTCTGAAGAAGGCCAAGTACCGATTTCCATCAACTTACTTTTGGATTAGAAGGTCAAGTGCCGAAACAACTCAACACACAGTATTTCAGAAGCTCTTGTACCATCGTGTTAGCAGTGGAAGCAGTTCAGATGTGCCATCATCGTTGGAGCTTCGCTCTTTAGGACGTTGATTGACATCCGTTTTTCTGCTGTTCTACGATTGGAAGCCTATAAGTTAAGTGGCCTGTTTGTATGTAAACTGTGCCCTTATACTTCTGCTGAGTCTTCTGTGTATCATCTCATTCTATATGTTATATGTCTATATGTTATTTGTATATTTATATGTTTATATTTCAGCGGGTTCTCGGTTGGGTGGTGTCTCCGTTAGATTATGCCACGTCATAGAGGTCGTCTATTGTGAGCGTTTTCTGTAGGGTTTGCAAATTTCCGATACTGGAATTTGCTAAGCGACTTCTGTTGCTATTTATGTTAGCTGTGATGACATGTTTTAATATTGTTTTCGTTATTATTTCGCATTCTTTAGTTTTGTTTTGATTTGTTTGTATTTGTTAGCCTACTCTTGTCTATAATTTAGTTTCATACAACATTTTTGTTTATACACTGTGGTGTCATGTATTTTGTTTAATTCTATCGCAGATATCGTCACATTTTTTGTGATATTTCATTAATTTCTGCTTTATTTTTAGTTGATTTCTGCGAACGTTTTTGTATTGTTGCTGATCTTTGTTATTGTTTACATTGTTATTGTTTACATTGTTTGCATTGTTTACATTTTCAATGTTTACATTCTGCATGTGTTTACATAGTCATTGTTTACAGTTATAGTAATTAGTTAATGGGCTATGCTAATGCACTGTTACTACTACACTGATGATAAATGAATGATGAATAGTGTCGTGCACTATTGAATGAGAAGTGCACTTATGATCAAGAATTGATTGTTGATATTTCATATACAAGTTCTTTGATTGGAGACTTGTTTCCCACAGAGACTGGGATAATATAAGGTGATGTGAATATACAAGTGCTTAATTAAGACTTGTTACACTTAGGTTTGAAATAAATTAGTTAATTATTTCAGGTTTTGGACTCATATGTTAGACAACATGTCTACATTTGAGCACTTTATTGAGCAGGGTAAATTGCTTGGGAAGACTGGTGATAAGTTAGAAGAATTTGCAACTGCTCGATATGATAAAGCAATGGAAGCTGAACAAAAGAAACTGCATATGGAAGCTGAACAAAAGAAACTGCAGATGCAGGTGGATGAAAAAAGATTCCAAATGGAAATGGAAAAACAAAAAAGGGAATCAGAAGCTGAGGAAAGAAAACTCCAGCTAGAGCTGAAAATAAAAGACTTGAAAAAGAGGCTGAGAATAAAAGACTTGAAAAAGAGGCTGAAAATAAAAGACTTGAAAAAGAGGCTGAAAATAAAAGACTTGAAAAAGAGGCTGAAAATAAAAGACTTGAAAAAGAAGCTGAAAGACTTCAAATAGAGGCTCAGGCTGAGGAAAGAAGATTACAGAGAGAGTCTGATGAGAGGAAAGAGAAAGCAAAAATGGAACATGAAGAAAAGGTCTTAGCTTTAGAGTTGGAAAAATTGAAATTGACGAGCATGAGTAATGGTAATGATTCAAACAAGGGTTCATCTTCTGGTAAGGCTAATAATGATACTTTTAAGATTAAGTTACCAACATTTAGTCCTTCCAGTGATGACATAATGTTCTATCTGGACAGATTTGAACAAGCATGTACAGCTCATAACATAGACAAAGCAAAATATGTTTATCAGTTATCAGGGATACTGACAGGTAAAGCTCTAAGTATATTAAATATGGTGGATGAACCTGACAAGAACAATTATGAGGTTGTCAGGGCCGCTTTGTTAAAGAAATATCAGCTTAACGAAGACGGCTATCGTCTACAATTTAAAAACATGTTACCTGAAAATGGAGTTGAATTCTCCGAGTTTATTGCAAGAATACGCATTACTTTCTCACGATGGGTTGAACTATCTAAGACGGAAAAAACTTATGAAGGACTTATGGACTTAATACTTAGAGACAAAGTCATGTCGTCTGTCAATGAGTCTTTCCTTGCTTTCCTTCATGAACGTAAACCTAAAACAATAAAAGAAATGGAAGATTTCTGTTGCCAATACGTAACTGCGCACCCACACATAACCATGGGTAACTCTAAGGTGAAAGAAGGTTTACCAGTTGCTTCGGCAGCTCCGTATGGTCAAAACTTTGCTCGTAGATTCCAACAAAATTTTGATAGAAAGAGTAGCGGTAATTTCTGTCAAAATCATGGAAATCAATTTCATGGTGATTCTTCTTCGAAGAATTGGAGACAACCTGATAGTACTCGTTACTATCACCCTAATAATTATAAGCATTTCAAAAGAGGATATGGTAATAGAGGTTATTCCTGCCGAAGACCTCAGAACCAAACAAATAGATGTTCGCATCAATGTGAACATGATAGTAATCGTGGAAACTGGAATTCGAACCAGGATAACAATTACAATAGAGACAATAATAACTGCAGAGATAATAATAACTCTGATAACTTCAGAGGTAATAATAGTCGGGGTAGATCTCAACACAAAAAAAAGAGATATCAGCAGGCTAATGCTGTACAACAGGAAACTGAGGGAGCCTGTAATCATGTTGTTGATAGTAAAAACTTTGACGCTGTCACTGGTTCTGCTTTTGACTTTGAGAGAGCAAACAAATGCCCCCAATGCAGTACTTTATTCGAACCGGGTACCATAACTACTTTGAGTTGTGGTCACCCACTTCCCGCTCTTCCTGCTGCTGTTGCGCATGACGGGAGGGGTTCTTTAATTCTACATAAGGGTCTTGTTAATGATACTCCGGTCTCACTACTTTTCGATTCCGGATGCACCACTATTGGTGTTAGACAATCGCTTGTAGATCCATCTTGTGCTACAGGAAGGGTTATTAAATGTGTCACATTTGGCGGCACTCTAGAAAAATATCCTACTGCTGTAATTCGCATTGCCACTCCTTTCTTTACTGGAGATGTGCATGCTTGTCTCTTACCTAATCCTATTGCGGACCTTATTATTGGTCGTATTCACGGAGTTAGGGAGTGTACCCCACAGCAGATTGCTGCTTGGGAAGATAATAACATGCAAGCTACAAATGCAGTAGTTACAAGAGCACAAGCTCTACAAACACCCGAAACTTCACTGAATAGTGATAATGAAGTTGATAGCCAAGATAGTCACTTAGTAATCACTCGTGACTCTTTCATAAAATTGCAAGAAGAAGATCCTTCTTTAAAAAAATTCTTCGTTCTTGCGAAGAAAGGTGATCCGAATCAGGATACAAATAGAAAATCTTGGATTGCAATGAGAAACGGCGTACTTGTACGTATGGTACAAGATTCGACTACGTCGGCACATTCGCAAATTCTTGTTCCCAAGAGCATGAGAGTGCAAATATTACAACATGCTCATGACTCGCAATGTGCTGGACATATGGGTTTTGCCCGTACGAAGTCGAGAGTCCTTGCGGCTTTCTTTTGGCCTTTTGTCAATAAGGACATTCGTATTTACTGCCGATCATGCAAGGTATGTCAGGAGGTCAAATCTAGAGGACCACGACATGCTGCGCCTATCCAGGCTGCTGACATTCCTATTCGGCCGTTTCAGAAAATGGCCATAGATATTATTGGCCCTTTTAAGGTCAAGTCGGCCAGAGGACATCAGTTTATCCTTACATGTGTCGATATGTGCACACGTTGGCCAGAGGCTATTCCTCTTAAGAGCATATCTACTACAGATATCGCAGATGCTCTTTGGTTGATATTTTCTCGCTTGGGGTTCCCCAGAGAAATATTGTCAGACCATGGCACTCAACTCATATCTGACACTATGTCACAGGTAATGTCTACCTTACATATTGAACGATCTCTCAGTAGTATCTACCATCCTATGTCTAATGGGTTAGTTGAGCGTCTGAATAGAACGCTCAAGACTTTGCTTGGTAAGATAACTGAAGATCATCCTCAAGATTGGGACAGGGTTTTACCCGCGGCTCTCTTTGCCTATAGAGAAGTCCCTAATGAACACACAGGATTTTCTCCCTTCGAACTTGTCTTTGGCGCGCGTCCACGCGGCCCTATGTCTTTATTACACGATCTCATCACTGCCGATGATATTAGCGATGAAACTCAATCCTCATATGAGTATGTCATTGCTCTTAGACAAAAGATCATTGAGGCATGTAAGCTAGCAACTGCTTCATCAGAAATTGCTAAAGAGAAGGCAAGGCAGTTTGCTAACAAGAATAGATGTCTACGACAACTTTGTCCAGGTGACAAAGCATTCGTCCTACTCCCCAGTAGGGAAAATAGACTTCTTATTGCATGGAAAGGTCCGTATGCAATAGTCTCTCGGATTTCCGATGTTGACTATGTGGTCGATATTGATGGAAAGCATAAAACTTTCCACATAAACATGCTTTCGGAATTTCACGAACGTCCGGACTATTTGCTGCCTATTTTCCAGGCAACGGATGATGCTCCTGCACCTCACGGTCATTATTCATCCCTGTCTGTCATACAGGATGAGGAAGCTACCTTCTCTGATGTCAACCTTCCCCTTCCAGTGGTTCCATTACATTCCACGGAATCTTGGAAAAACGTTTCTGTTTCTCCTAATCTTTCTGGTGACGAACATCGACAAGTCTCGTCGATGTTACAAACATTTCAGGATGTTCTCACTGACATTCCTGGACACACAGATGTCATAGAACATGACATAATTCTTACCGACAATAATCCAATTAGGGTTAGGCCGTATCCTATTCCTATACACTTTCAGTCGCAAGTGGAAAAGGAATTGGATGAAATGATTCAATTAAATATAATTGAACCATCGACTTCACCATATTCTTCTTCCATGGTTATTGTCCGGAAGAAGGATAAGAACATACGAATTTGCGTTGATTATCGCAAATTGAATCAGGTCACAAAGTTCGACGCTGAACCGATGCCTTTGTTAGAAGATCTACTGATTAGACTTTCTAATTCTAGATTCTTCACTAAACTTGACTTGTCTAAAGGTTATTGGCAAGTGCCTTTAGCAGAGCATGCCAAACCTCTTACTGCTTTTTCTACACCTAGGGGTCTATTTCAATGGAATGTTATGCCTTTTGGTCTCATGAACGCCCCTGCCACTTTCGTTCGCATGATGCGTCGAATTCTGTCACATCGTTCGGATGTCATCGCATACTTAGATGACATCTGTCTCTTCAGTGATACCTGGGAAGATCACTATTTAGGGTTATATGACTTACTGTCCACTCTACGTGAGAATAATTTGACAGCAAAACCTTCTAAAGCTTTTGTTGGTTTTGGTGAAATCTCTTTCCTGGGTCATCGTGTTGGTCATGGTCTCTTGAAGACAGAAGACCACAATACTTCCAAAATACTGAACATCTCTGTTCCTAAAACGAAGAAACAAGTTAGGAGTCTCTTAGGTTTAATTCAATTTTATGGGAGATTTATTCCAAATTTATCTTCGATCATGGCACCTCTCTCAACATTGTTGAAGAAAGGTTCGCCTAATCTGGTCCGTTGGTCTGAAGAATGCCAATCTTCACTAGACCAAATCAAGAATATATTTTCTTCTCCTCCCATCTTAAGATTACCTACTCTTGATAGGACTTTTGTTCTTCGGAGTGATGCTTCATCCACTGGGATTGGAGCAGCACTGATGCAAGAATATGCAAATACTCTGCATCCTGTTATGTACATTTCTAGAAAACTAAATGCGGCAGAGAGGAACTACTCGGTTTTAGACCGTGAGTTGTTAGCGATGGTTTGGTCAATTCTAAAGCTACAAAGATTCCTCCTGGGCGCACATTTCATTCTAGAGACTGATCAGAAAGCTCTTACAGCTATTCAGACTAAGAATTTGAAGAGTTCGAGATCCACTCGATATGCTATAGCTCTTCAACCTTTTCACTTCACGGTACGAGCTATCCGTGGTGCGGATAATGTGATGGCTGACATTTTGTCTAGATGCCCACATGACTCCAACTAATACTTCTGTCCTATATTCCTATATATTACAGAGTCATAACACACCTATATTTCTACAATAGATTAGCACATCTGTACTTACTTTATATGTACACACTATCGTGCTTTGTTGTCATCTTCTTCTGTTCGTTTTTTAAGATGATAGAGGAGGACTGAGTAGTTAATATAAGGGCCGTTAGTTTACTAAACAGCCACAATTATTAATAATGTATTGTACCTTATGAAGCATATTAGTTATTAATTAGCATTATATTGCTTGTACTTTCTCAGAATGTCATTGTTGAGCTGAGGACTTACCTTACTAGTATCAAGCATGACGAGTTCTAGATTGTGTACTTACCCTCGGAATACCAGAGCATATGTCCTGGATCGTCATGTAGTTTAACTTTACTATGTACTTATGTCATTACATGTCAAAGAATGTACTATTTAAATTTTCCTATCAGATTTGTACATCCATTTTTAAAGACAATATTAGAGTATGCTGTTTAATGATGATTATGGTAACTTGCATACGTATATTGTGTTTACATGCTAACGTGATGTGTGTTGGTGACACCTCCCCGATGTGAATATTTTTTGAGACATATTTATTTTTCTGTTGAGGTATATCCTCACCAGACACTCTATATTTAGCCTCATGTTAGGCAATTTAATTAATTATCAGCGCATAATTCGTGCGTTTTGAGCCGCTTATCGCATGCTCTTTGATATTTAAAAAAAAAATATGTTCCACATTTTTTTTTATCGGGAGGAGGTGGTGATATGTTGCGTGATAAATTCTCGCAACATCGTTTTATTACAATATCTATTTTATAACGCAAGGGCAACAACTGCTTGAAATTTATAGTCACTTTTCTCGGTAAGCATTTGTCTTCTCGCGTTGGTATCGAATGCAGTTAAGTTTTGAGCTGTGGTCATTTTTCGCTGGACTGCGCATGACTTGTCTTGCTTTTTGGTCGATCGGTTTCCGCCCACCACTAGTGGAGTGAGCGATTTGGAATGGCGAAAGAGATGCCTCGTTGAAGAGGGGATCTCCGCTATTTTTTTGTTCTGTCAGGGATGTGTAGTCCTCTTATGGATATTTCGTTTATTCGAGATAATACCTCTAGTGTATTTGCACATGCCGGGAGGCGTGATATTTCTGTGTATTTCCGGAAGGCAAGGTAAATTAACATTTTCATTAACTCTATCGATTTTTGGTCGTGAGCGATTTCGATTCATAGCCTGTCTTCGAAAGTCGTCGTCACGAGATGTTTTCCTAGCTCACATGTCGCTGTATTGTACTGCATCGGTTGATGCAGGTACCAAGGACCATTACTTGCTACTTTGTTAAATGAACTAGGTTTGAAAAACCTTTATTATCTAGAGGATATTTTTGAGGACATTATTTATACTTCGGCAGACGTGTCTGTCTTGCTGAAGTCAGACTAAGGAGAGTGAACTGATCTCATACATCTGGTTATCTCCTGGCTGTTATAGAAAAGGATGGAGTTTTTCACCTGACTACATTTACAGCACTATGAAATATAACATGCATCTGACTCATCATTGTAATGCTGTCTACCGTCTATTGCTGTATTGAATGTTGCTGTGATAATGACTGTTTGATGTGTCTACATATTCGCGTAACCATTTTGTCACTGTGGCGTCCACAATAAATAATGAAGAAAAACGTCAACGGCTGTTTCAAGAATCATTGACTTTATACGTCGTGAGTTTACTGACGTCCTATGTGGATTGCCCTGTTATTCTTGTATGAACATTGTTTTGACTGAACACATCTGCACACTACACAAAACCAGACATGCGGATACCATCCATCATCATATGGCATCACGCATCAATGATTTATATATATTTATGTTTATATATTATCTGTTTATATGTGTGATTGTTATGTCTTTGCGGGCCTGGATGGGAGGTGACTAGAACAGGAAATACCGAGTAATATTGGTCTTGTTCTGGCGTTCTATAGGGAGCAATTTCTTAATTGAAATTTGCATGCAACATAGTTTGCAAATATTTGGTTAGTTGTGACGACTGTTTCATATTTGTATTTGTAACATTTTTTCTGTTCTTTATTTTTGTTTAATTTGTTTGTATAATTGTAGGTCTCATCTTTCCTTTCATTTCAGTTTTTTACACCCTTATGTTTATACACTGTGGCGTTATTTGTCTTGTTATCTTATTGCAGTTATCATCACAGTTTCTGTGATCATTTTTTTTCATTTCTCCTATTTAATTTAATTTGATCTCTGCAAATGTGTTCATATTGTCTTTTCTTGTTTGTCCTTTGTAATGTCTTTAGTTGACATATGACATAGAAGTTATAGTGGTATACACTGATAGTATAGTACAGATCAGTACTTTATGATTAATTTCCACAGGTACCCAAGTGATCTTTGATTACATTGAGGTATACAAGACCTTTGTAAGGCTTGTCTCCCACAGTATTTGAGATACAGTTATTGTTGTCCACAGGTACTCAAGTTATCATTGGTTATTATAAACCATACAAGTTTTTCACTAAGACTAAGTCTATGGTATAGACTTGTCTCCCATTAAAGTGAAATAAGGTAATTTATTTACTTTTTCAGGTTTCTGATTTAAGAAGACAAGATGTCTACATTAGATTATTTTATTGCACAAGGAAAATCCCTTGATAAAACTGGGAAAGACTTAGAACAATGGGCTGTTGCTCAATATGACAAAGCATTAGCTGCAGAAGAGAGAAAAGCTGCTGCTGAAGAGAAAAAAACTCTGGATGAAGAGAAAAGATTAGAAAGAGAAGCTGCTGCTGAAGAGAGAAAAGCTCTGGCTGAAGAAAAAAGATTAGAAAAAGAAGCTGATACTGCTGCTGAACTAAAGAAATTGCAGATGCAAGTGGAGGAAAGGAGATTTGATGCAGAACAGAAAAAATTAGAAGTTGCAGCTGAACAGAAAAAATTAGAAGTTGCAGCTGAACAGAAAAAATTAGAAGTTGCAGCTGAACAGAAAAAATTAGAAGCTGCTGCAGAACAGAAAAGATTAGATAGAGAAGCTGAAGAGAGAAAAGCAATAAGAGAACATGAGTTTGAATTAGAGAAATTAAAATTGACATGTATGAGTAATGTTAATCAGGCATCTGGTGGTAATGGTAAACCCTTTGTGTACAAGGTCAAGGTACCAGCGTTCAACCCTACCAGTGATGACATAACATTTTGGCTTTCTAGATTTGAACGGGCTTGTCGATCTCATAATGTTGACAAATTACAGTATGTGAATCAGTTGTCTGAAAATCTAAAAGGGGAGTCTCTGAGTAAGTTATATTTTGTTGAAGAGGCCGACAAGGATAATTATGATGCTGTTAGGGCAGCTTTGATAAAGAGATATCAGCTGTCTGAGGAAGGTTATCGTCTTTTGTTTAAAACAATGAGACCTGAGGTAGGTGTAGAATTCTCAGAATTCATCTCAAAAGCACGAATTACACTTTCACGATGGATTGAATTATCCAAAACAGAGAAAACATTTGATGGTCTTACGGATTTATTGCTAAGAGACAAGGTCATGTCTTCTGTAAATAAATCATTCCTAGAGTTCTTACATGAGCGTAAACCTAGTACATTAAAGCAAATGGAAGAATATTGTGACCAGTATGCCACGGCACACCCTGACATGATTCTTAGTAACTCTAACATTAAAGAGAGTATGCCAGTTGCTTCGGCAACAGAATATAATCAGAATTACTCACACAAATTCCAAGGAGCTAAAAATAAATTTGATAAAAAGGTTAATTGGAATAAGTATCAAAACCAAGATAACCACTCAAATCAGAGTTCTTCTTTGAAGAACTGGAATCGGGCTGATAGTCCTCGACACGCGAGGGGTACCCATAATTTTAGACATTCTCGAAAGGGAGTAGCTATAGGAACTACCCAAGTGCTTCATGGAGACAAAAGAAACAATATTACAGGGATACTCAATATAATGAGCGTGATGATTATGATCATGAATATTATGATTCAAACCCAAATAGGGGTTATAACAGAGGAAATAATAATTATAGAGACAATTATAACCGAGGTAGATCACAACACAAAAGACATGGTAAATCTTATTACCAGGCTAACTCTGCACAACAGGAGTTCCACGACACCGATAATCAGAATAATGATAAAAAAGACTCCAATAGTGTAGCAAATTCCGCTTTCGATTTTGCTAGAGCATCTGAGTGTTCGCAATGCAAAACATTATTCGATCCAACCACAGTTTCTACTTTAAGCTGCGGTCACCCGCTTCCCGCTCTCCATGCGTCAATTGCGCATAATGGAAGGGGTGCTCTTGTCTTTAATAGGGGCCTAATAGATGGTACTCCGGTATCAATTCTTTTCGATTCGGGGTGCACTACCATTGGAGTGAGGCAATCACTCGTAAATCCTTCTCGAGCTACAGGCAATATAGTCAAATGTGTAACATTTGGTGGCACATTGGAGAAGTACTCCACTGCCATTATCAATATTGCTACGCCTTTCTTTACAGGAGAGGTGCAAGCATGTCTCTTGCCGAATCCGATCGCTGATCTTATCATCGGTCGCATTCATGGAGTGAAAGAATGCACTCCACAGCAAATTTCTAATTGGGAAAATGTTAATATGCAATCTGCTAATGCAGTAATCACTAGGGCTCAAGCTCTTAATATGCCACAATCTTCACATTCTGAAGATAATGATGCGCAGATCCAAGATGATCCCTTGGAGATTTCCCACGATTCCTTTATCAAACAGCAGGAAGATGATCCTACTCTAAAGAAATTCTTTACTCTGGCAACAAAAGGTGATCCGAATAAGGATACAAATCGTAAATCTTGGATTACGATGAAGAATGGCGTACTTGTACGTATGGTACAAGACTCCGCTAAGTCCATTCATTCTCAAATCCTTGTGCCTAAAAATATGAGAGTTAAAATCTTACAGCACGCTCATGATTCGCAGTGTGCTGGACATATGGGTTTTTCCCGTACTAAAGCTAGAGTTCTTCAATCTTTCTTTTGGCCTGCTGTGAATAAGGACATACGAATCTATTGTCGATCTTGTAAAGTATGTCAAGAGATTAAATCCAGAGGTCCACGCCATGATGCACCTATTCAGGCTGCAGACATTCCCATTCGGCCATTTCAAAAAATGGCGATAGACATCATTGGTCCATTTAAGATAAAGTCTGCTAGAGGACACCAATTTATTTTGACGTGTGTTGATATGTGCACACGTTGGCCGGAGGCTGTTCCTCTAAAGAGCATAACTACTGCTGATGTCGCAGATGCTCTTTGGTTAATATTTTCTCGTCTGGGGTTTCCAGCAGAAATATTATCCGACCATGGTACCCAACTCATATCGGATACCATGTCTCAAGTAATGTCGACTCTTAAGATAGAGAGATCGCTGAGTAGTATTTATCATCCTATGTCCAATGGGATGGTGGAACGTTTGAATAGAACTCTGAAAAACCTACTAGGTAAGATAACAGAAGATCATCCTCAGGATTGGGATAGGGTTTTACCCGCGGCTCTCTTTGCATATAGAGAGGTCGCCAACGAACATACAGGATTTTCTCCCTTTGAACTTGTCTTTGGCGCGAAACCGCGAGGTCCTATGTCCTTACTTCATGATCTTATAACTGCTGATAATATTGTCGATGACACAAAATCCTCTTATGAATATGTCATCGCACTTAGACACAAGATTATTGAAGCATGCAAATTGGCAACTGCTTCTTCTGAATTTGCGAAACAGAAGGCAAGGGAATTTGCCAATAAAAAGAGATGTTTGCGACAACTTTGTCCAGGTGACAAAGCATTTGTCTTGCTACCTTGTAGGGAAAATAGACTTCTTATTTCTTGGAAAGGTCCGTACGATATAATATCAAAAGTTTCCGATGTTGACTATATCGTCGATATTGACGGGAAGCGTAAAACCTTCCACATCAACATGCTCACGGAATTCCATGAACGTCCTGATTATTTACAACCTGTTTTCCAGGCAACGGACGATTTTCCAGTCCAACATGGACAGTACTCATCTCTGTCAGTAATACAGGATGAGGAAACGAGTTTCTCGGATGTAAATTTACCTTTTCCAATGATTCCTCTTCACTCTAATGAATCATGGAAAGATGTTGCAATTTCTCCAGAATTATCTCCAGGAGAGCAGAAACAAGTTTCTACTATGTTAGAACAATTTCAGGATGTCCTTACTGACATTCCTGGTCAAACTGATGTCATTCAACATGACATTATTCTTACTGACCATAGTCCTATAAGAGTCAGACCGTATCCTATCCCGATACATTTTCAAGCACAGGTAGAGAAAGAGTTAGATGAGATGATAGAGTTAAAAATTATTGAACCATCCACATCAGCATATTCTTCGCCGATGGTTATAGTACGAAAAAAAGACAATAACATACGTCTTTGCGTGGATTATCGCAAATTGAATCAAGTGACTAAATTTGATGCTGAACCTATGCCTTTACTAGAAGAGCTACTTACGAGACTATCGAATTCTCACTTCTTTACTAAACTCGATTTGTCTAAGGGATATTGGCAAGTTCCACTATCCGAACACGCCAAACCGTTTACTGCTTTTTCGACGCCTAGGGGTCTATTCCAATGGAATTTCATGCCTTTCGGTCTTATGAACGCCCCTGCAACATTTGTACGCATGATGCGTCGAATCCTATCTCATCGCTCAGATGTCATTGCGTATCTTGATGACATCTGTCTTTTCAGTGATACTTGGAACGATCACTATAATGGTATAAATGAACTATTGTCTATCTTACGCGAGCATAACCTGACAGCGAAACCATCGAAAGCATGTATTGGTTTTAGCGAAATATCTTTCTTAGGACACCGTGTTGGTCATGGGTTCCTAAAAACAGAAGACCATAATACAAGTAAGATACTTAACATTTCTCTTCCTAAGACTAAAAAGCAAGTACGAAGTCTCTTAGGTCTAATACAATTTTATGGACGATTCATTCCGAATCTGTCCTCCATTATGTCACCTCTTTCTTCCTTGCTAAAGAAAGGGTCTCCTAATGTAGTCCATTGGACTCAAGAATGTCAATCCTCTTTGGATAAGGTAAAACTATGTTTTCTACTTCACCTATCCTAGTATTGCCTTCTAAGGATAAGACATTTATTCTTCGTAGTGACGCTTCATCCACCGGGATTGGAGCTGCACTAATGCAAGAGTACTCTGGAACTCTGCATCCTGTGATGTATATTTCTCGGAAATTAAATGCCGCAGAGAAGAATTACTCGGTCCTAGACCGTGAATTATTGGCTATGGTTTGGTCAATCCTTAAACTGCAAAGATTTCTTCTGGGCGCGCATTTCATTGTGGAAACTGACCAGAAAGCTCTTACGGCTATTCAGAGTAAAAATCTGAAGAGCGCGAGATCAACGCGATACGCGATTGCTCTACAGCCATTTCATTTTTCGGTGCGAGCTATCCGTGGGTCAGAAAATGTGATGGCAGATATTTTGTCTAGATGCCCACATGATTCATAACTGTTATACAACTTTGATACAGTTGTTTCTATGTTGAAATGTGTACACATATGTAATATATCATATATTGATTGTAACACTACTTAGCGGTTCATTGATATTTATTCACCGCTGATCTTTCAATGTTTTTCGTCTTTGATGATCATGATGTTAAGATATCTTAGATGAAATTTATGTATAAACTAATGTGGAAATTGTGTCATTGCTAATATTGTAGTATGCGTTGGTGACACCTCTCTGGAAATATTCATACTTAGAGAAGTACCTTCACTAAGGTCAAAAAACTTATGCTTATCATCTGCGCATTGTTATTGGTGCGTTGTGAGCCTATTGTATGTTGCTCCTAGATGTATTTTTTTTAAAAAATGTACCATTTTTTTTTCCCGAGGGGTGTGGTAATCTGTTACGTGCATATTTTGACGCACATATTACAAAAATCGATATGGCTATTTAATATGGGAAAAATATAGACATTCATTCATTTGTGTATGAAAATGCTGTCTATGGTAAAAGCGAGAGAATCCATGTTTGATTCACACTTTTGATTATAGGAGTAATCGTTCTGGATATTGATCCGGCGCATGGATTTTGCTCTCATGCCTGTACCTATTTTTTAGGGCCAGAAAATAGATTAATTTGCTTATTATGTTTATGGCCTGAATTCATATGTATTACATATTATTAGTACAAGTAGAATCAGTCCTATATTGTATATTTTGATGGGTAGGCAGGACTAGATTCTTGTTACGCCGCTGTAGCGGAAGTAGGAGTTGTCTTAACGAGTTGTGAGGAGTTCCGATGTACCGTGACAATGGTGGGTACGCCTTTTCTAGGGCTGGCAGATTCTTAAGGAAAAATGATTTATGAAGTGGTTTTCCTTCTATAGGAGATTGTTCCTCTACTAGAGTTTGTGTTAGAGACTCTCCTAAGGTACGGTACCATGTATGATTCGGACTCCATGTAATGCCAGTCCCTGTTATTGATGATCTCAGGTCGGTTAGACCTAGCTGGAATTTTGTGCTTCGCAACGCTAGGGTCAAGTTTGTATCGACGGAGATGACGGGCTCCATACTATAATTATGTCTACGTGAGGTAACTGGATTACTGTAGATCTGTATGGAGGAACTTTAAGAAATTATGCATATGTATTGCAAATTAACTTTGGCTTATAAATATATCCTCCTGTGAGCGAGTGAGCGACAACTCAGGAAGGCGGCCATGTTAAATTCCTGTCATCATACTTTAGTATCACTGTCCAAAGAACGGGGCATGTATCTTATTACTCGGACAGTGACAAGGAGATCTCAATCTTGATAGAAACCCCCTTTTTGTGGTTTCATAATATACTACAAACTATGGACGTCAAGCAACTTTTGTTACTTACCGATCCGCCTTCACTGACGCGTTTAGTCAGATAGGGGATGCGGCCATAATGTATCATGACATTGAACTTTTGATGTACTACCCATTATTTATAAATGTGTCATGACTTCGGATCTGCTATGTATGCCTGCAAATTGATATGTCAACCTACCCATGATTTACTCGTTATGTCCCAGTGTGTGCGTCTCAATAAACTGTGTAAACAAAGATTCCAGCAGTCTGCATTGGTGCTTTGTAGACACAAGTGAATGAGTGTTTAGATTGGTCAGAACATGAACAGTACACCATTCGCGTTAAACACACTCTACACTTCTACCCATATCTACACCATCCTGCGTCGGTTGAAGTGACCAAGTTTAGGGCCTGCTTCCCCTGGAGCCTTAGAGGGAAACTACTGTTTACAGCTGCCTTTGCCTTCCCTAACTTAGGACTAGGGTGAGTTACCCATTTACAGCTGGGTAGACTGGAGCATGCCTGATCTCAACAACTATGTACACATCTTTATAGACTGACACTTTACAGAAGGGAAAGAAAGAAACTTTACAGTAGCCTAAACAGCAAAATTTTTGACTTGCCTCATGTCTCGATGCAGTCCACTCGAGATTTCTACCTTCCTACATTACTTTCCATGGAAATCTTTAAACACGCTATTAAATGAACATTCCTATTAGTGCATTCTTGACCTCTGCCATGCTGTACTTCACTCCTAAGTCTGTAGCTGACTTCCAATTGAAACAAGGTTACACAGATTTGAGCTCGCCATTGTTAGGCTAGTTCATGTGTAAACACTATACATGAAGGTGCGATTCCATTGGTTTGTCTATCATACAGTTTTATTAAGTATGGCACAATGTTTTGGTCAGAATGCCGTTTTGTGAATTTGACTTCACGACATAGATCTTCCAGTGTAGAAAACGTAGTCCATCTTATTTTTCTTGGACTGCCCTCCGTTGTCTGTCGCATCATCTAGTCTATGACTGTTAAGAATGAGTGGTTGATAAGTGGCATCCAGTGGTACTCCTGTCTTCACCTCAAAGGTTAGGTTGCTCTGCCCAGGTAAGACATTAGTAAGAGTTTATCTGTCCACATCACAGGGTTTTGAAATTCCTTTGATCACATCCAGTCATAATAATGCTGCTGTATGATCTCACTGCACACCTTATTAGCATCTTCTCTCTGTTTTTTAATGTATTTCCATTCACACACTTGTGCAGACAATTCAAACAAAAATTATCCATGGCCACACTTACTTTTTCACTCAGTCTTTTAAAGAATTTTGGGACTGAAAAATTACCTCAAGTTATCCAAAAACTCTAGTTAACAGAGATTGACATAACTGGATGCTGAGAGTTGCTTTGCGGAGCTCAAAACTTCAATTAGATGGATCAAAAACAAAATTTACCCACACACAAATGGAGGTGGAGATGTATACATATAATTAAATAATGGTCAAGAAATACATATTCCAATGGTCACTGGAAAATTCTCAAACAATTTAAAAGTGGAAGTAGAAGCCTGGCAGAAGTACTAATGAATTTCAGCTTTGAATTCAAACATGTAAAAGTACAGTGGATCCCTGCCCTTTGCACTATATGTATATGAAAATGGGACATCCCTCCCCCCTCCCCTGTTTACATGCCCATTAAGGCATATTAGGAATATGGTGTTTTGCCCATATTTTCTCGACCATTGCCACACTAGGGGTGATGTGGTCAGCATCATGCCGGCCACCTTAACACTCCCACAGTTGCTCTGGTACTCCAGGCTGGGTCGACCTGAAGCCATTTGCAGTCTAATAACATCCCACCTTAACTGAGGATCAAACTATGGACCACTGAGCTAGCAAGCCAGTGCATTAACCACTGTGCTACCACGGCTATATATGGAAATGAGAAAACATAAACTCACCAAAGAGGGAGGAAACAAAATCCAAAAAGAAGACAGGGCTACTTATAAAAAGATAAAAGCAATAATCAGAAATAACTATACAGAAAAATAAGGTACACCCAGGCTCCAATACTGAATTATCATACTTCACATTAGCAAGAAGAGACCAAGCAATAATTTTCAGACTAAGAACTGACCATTGCCTGCCATCAATGGTACCTAAACCTTGTAGCGGTTTGGCAGCTTGCGTACCCTGATAACCCCCAGAGCTATACTCGCGGGAGTTTTACTCCTGGTAGGTTCAACCAAGCTGGACAGGTCTGTGCGAGTATGGGTCAAACAAAAGCTGGTACCCTGGTCCTCCAAGTTGGGGGTTTGTTGCGTACAGTTTCGCTGAGTTTATAATTTGTTAAATGTACCTGTTTAGTTTGGAGACATTATTTTTTAGATTCCTGATCAAAGGGGTATTACTCATGTTTTACTTGGGTTGAATTCAACAGTGGTTGTTATCCCACTTGTTTTAACCAAGGGGTCTAATATTAGAACCGATGTCTGGTTGCCTGACCATATATGGCTTGAATGGTCAGCTTTTCTCAGAATGTTTGCAACTAGAACCGATGTCTTATTACCTGACCATATATGGCTTGAATGGTCAGTCTTTTCCTAGTATGTGTTCAATATCGCCCACCTGAGTTTAGCTCAGAGGGTCTAGCGTCTATCGACGCATGCGCAAGTTTTGGTGGCGCGTTAAGAAAGACTTCCGATTGGGGAGTCGAGCTGTGTTTTTCAGAGTGTCAAGACGTTCTTTTGGCGTCTTCGATCTGGCTTTAAGCCTGGGGAAGGAAAGTCCTCTGTGTGTGAGACCAAGATGTCTAAAGATTGTTTCCCCATGATATATTTCTATGCGTCTAGGAGACGAGTGTGTTTATTAGTGTTTTTCTGAAGGGATGACAAGGTAAATTATCCTTCGATTCATTTTCCTCTATTATCAGAATCACGTATAACATTTATTTACCAGCTCAGTGACTTTTCCCTGGGCGGGAAAGAGTCCTTCGAGGATACGAGAGTTTGAGCTCACGAATTATGCTGACATTATTTGCTTAGTGTCTGTATATGCCCAAAGAACATTATATTATCATATTGGACAGGGTCTGACCCACCTTGTTTGCTAAGGGATACCACAGAGGCCATTGTACCTAGAGGCCTGCCATATTTTGCAGCCTGCTGTATACTAGACAATGTATCTGACTTGCTGATGTCAGAATAGAGTTGGTTTAAACTCATATTTAAAGACCCGCTGGCAATGCGGGGTATTTTTGCTGTGGCTGTAGGAAGAGAGTTAGATGGAAGTCAGCATCATATATGCACAGCTTACTAAACTGTCATCATGTTTACAAGGTTCCTGAGTTTTGTCAAATGACTATGTCCTGATGTCGGCGTCTCTTGTAATCGTACTGCATTAAAGTATTATAAAGTCAGCTGCCGTTAACAACGTTCTCTGACTTCTAACTATGGTTGAGTGGGTGTATCGTGCCATTGTCCAAGAGCCTATACACATTCGCATCCATCATCTTATCCGATGTCTACTCACCCACACATCATGTCAACCACACATTTCTACAATCACTACACATCTGAGAGCCTGTACGTTTGAGAGAGAGTCTTCATTACACCTTGTCAGTGCCTCAACGCCTGGTGACCTATATTCACATCATTGTACTGCCTGGGTTGACCTGACTCCTACTCACATATACAGCACTGTTACATAATGATGGACATAATACACCGCAACAGGGTTTTAGAACTTGGCCGACCCCCCTGTCATTGTAAACAAATCTTAACCGTCATGGAAACAGCAACAAATGGAAAAACATTGATGCAGGATGGACATCTGAAGTCTCAGGCTCATATGACTGTCAGTGGTGAAGGCTGAAAGGAAGCCGCTGGCATTAAAACAGATGCCTGGATTGCAAAACATGAAACAAGAATTGGATTCTGGAATGTCAGAACCATGAATGAGGCAGGAAAACTGAGGCAGATCACAGCAGAGATGAGGAACTACAGATTACATATCCTGGGAATAAGTGAGAGCAGATGAACTTGGGACAGGGAGAATAAAAACAGCAACAGAAGAAACAGTACATTACTCTGGTAGAGAGGATGGTCAGCACAATAAAGGCGTAGCCATTATCCTAAAGAAAGGAATAGAAAGGTCATTACTGGAATGGAAGACCATCAATAACAGACTGATAAGAATAAGACTGAGAGGGAGATTCATCAACACCACAATTATACAATGGAATGCACCAACAAATGACAGCGATGAAGAGATCAAGGACTAATTCTATCAACAGTTACAAAAGGAAATGGAAACTGCACCTAAATACAATCTTATCATAGTAATGGGAAACCTCAATGCAAAAGTTGGAACACACAGTACTTATAATGAAAGAGTAATGGGGAAATGTGGCAGTGGAACAGTAAATGAGAATGGGAACAAACTTGTTCCACAAAAATAAATGCAGAAGTTAATGTGGGAATCACCAAACGGATGTGGGAAAAACCAGATAGACCACATTATGATTAATGGTAGATGGAGGCATGCATTACAAGACGTGAAAGTAAGAAGAGGTGCAGATGTTAGAAGTGTTCACCACCTAGTAGTAGCAAGACAGAAGGTGAAACTCAGAGCTGCTGGACCAATTGCAACCAAACAGAAAAGGTATAACATCATGAAACTTAAGATCCCCCTCATCAGAAATGCTTTTGTGGTTGATGTAAAGAGATGATATCAAATTGCCAATAGCCAGCAGGAAAATCCAGCTCACATGATGTTAACCAGAAATTCAACACCACTTCAAACAATTTACAAGGAAATCAGCAAATCATGCTTAGGATTCCAAGAAAGAAAGAGACAAGATTGGATAACACCAGAAAACGTTAAACACCATAGCGATGAGAAAAGAAATGAAAATATAGAAAATAGAAGCAAAGTCTCCCAGGGTAAAGGAAATAAATAGCGTACAGTACAGTCAGCTGGACAAGGAAGTAAAATGTCAAACCCGAGCCAACAAAAGAAAATTGCTGGATGATCTTGCAAGACATGCAGAAGAGGCAGCACAGAGAGATGAACAAAGCACAGTTTGCAAAATAACTAAAACTATCAGCAGAAAATGAGGTGCAAACAATATTACGTTAGTAAGAGACAAGCAAAGAAATCTCATCACCACAGAACAAGGGCAGGAAACAAAATGGGCAGAGAACTTCAGAGAAACACTGAATAAGGAACCACCAGAGACGCAGCTAAATGTTCCTGAGGCTGAAAGCGACCTAGACATAAATACAGACATTCCATGAA
This sequence comes from Oreohelix idahoensis, assembly GCA_024509875.1. Taxonomy (NCBI): domain Eukaryota; kingdom Metazoa; phylum Mollusca; class Gastropoda; order Stylommatophora; family Oreohelicidae; genus Oreohelix; species Oreohelix idahoensis. The sequence continues at coordinate 143,687 of JAMPIV010020836.1, read as the reverse complement.
GAGAAGAAATCTTCAAAGCTATCAAAGGGTTAAAGAATGAAAAGCACCTGGTCAAAAAATTTAAATGCTAAGTAATTCAAGGCAGACCCTGAAATAACAGCAGAACTATTAGAAGCACTATTTGCACAAGTCTGGAAAACAGAGATGACACCAACGAAGTGGAGAAAAAGAATAATTGTCAAATTGCCCATGAAGGGAGACCTTGCAGACTGCAACAACTGGAAATGAATTACTCTCCTCTCAGTTCCCAGTAACATACTAGGCAGGATAATTATCCAGAGAATTTCAAAAGCAGTAGACCATAACAATGAAGAAAGAAGACGAGGGATTAAAAAATAACAGAAGATGTGCAGATCATATATTTACCCTCAGGAACATTATAGAGCAGTTCTCAGAATGGCAGAGACAGCTATACATTAACTTTGTTGATTTTGAAAATGCTTTTAACAGCACACACAGGGACAGCCTATGGAAAATACTGATGGTAAATGGAATTCCTAGAATCTATGCTAACTTTACATGTAGTGTAGGGCAAAGCAACATAACTTTTGAGGTAAAGACAGGAGTATGACAGGGATACCCCCTTTCAATGACTTTATTTTTGACAGTCATAGACTGGGTGATGTACCAGACAATAGAGGACAGTCCAAGAGGAATAAGATGTACAACATTCTTTACACTGGAAAATGGGAACATGCAGATCACATTGCACCACTTGCACATTCACATCTACACATTCATGAAAAAAATAGAAAGACTGAATAAATATAGCCAACAGGTTGGCCTGAGCATCATTTAAAAGACAGAGGTCATGACACTCATTGCGGGCAATGATGAGCCAATAACAATAAGGAACCAGAAACTAGAACAGACAAGGACATTTACATACCTAGGATGCATAGTAACAACAGATGGCAGAACAAGCAAAGACATCAACAACAGAACGAATGAAGCGAGAACAGCTTTTGCTAGTCTCAACAAGATCTGGAAGTCTTCCTAGTACAGCATAAAAACCAAAATAAGATTATATAAGAGCTGTATACTTTCTGTGGTTCTTTATGGTGTGGAATGCTGGAGCGAAACACAGAGGTAAATATCGAAACTGTCCTCCTTCCACACAATCTGTCTAAGGAAAATTCTCCAAATTTTTTGGTCGAATACCATCACCAACCAAGAATTACTTATTCGAGGCAACTGTTATGGGCTTTCTTTGTTTGACCGGGCTGATATTGTAGTTTGTTTCAGTCCATGTTTATTCATCGCATTTGTCTTACATGAGTATCGATTTCTGCCACAACACTGGATTCGTTTTATGAATTTCTTTGGGTGTTTGAATATCAATGTTCATGCAATAAACTTTGCATGTATTTATCTGATAGTGTTATATTATTTCATTTCATTTCTTATTAGCTTGACTTACTTACTTGCTTAGTCGTTCCCCTTCTACCGTGAGGTGTAGAGGTTTGGAAGAGAGAGCGCCAGACTATCCTATTGGCTGTCTTCCTCCTGGCCTGGTTCCATTCTAGTCCTCGGTCCTTCAAAGATTGTCTAATGTTGTCCTCCCAGTGGACTCTGGGTCATCCTAGGGGTCTGGATCCTTGGCTCTTTGTTTCCCATGATAGTCGTGGTATCCGATCTTCTCCCATTCTGCAGACATGGCCAAACCATCTTAATTGGGACTGTTCTACTTGGGTCTGCAGGGGGTAGGATTTAAGGCCTTGACGTATTGTCTGGTTGCGTACCATGTCTCTTCTTGTTACTTCAACCACCTTCCTCAGATACCTCATTTCTGAGGTTTGGATCTGGCTTTTATGGGTTGTAGTCATTGCCCATGACTCGCATCCATATGTCAAGACTGGGACATAGGTGGAGCGGTATACAGCCATCTTCGTTTTCTTATCAACCTCTCTCTTGCTGAGGAATCCTCGATTTATGGCCTGAAAAAGTCTCCCAGCTGCTGCTTTTCGAGTGGCCAACTCTTCTTTGATGCCTCCCTTTCGGTCTATAATAGCTCCGAGGTATTTAAAGTGGTCGACCTGCCCCAGGACCTGTTCTCCCAGCTTAATCTGATGTCTTCTTTCTTCTCATGATATCACCATGGATTTTGTTTTAGAGCTGCTTATGACCATCCCTCTCTTCTCCAGCTCTTCCTTCCAGACTTGCAGGTTGGATTGGAGATGTGCTTCTGATTTAGCAATCAGGGCAACATCATCAGCAAATGCCAGCTCCGAAATATAGACCTGTCTCATCTTCCAGTACCTCACTGAATACTTTCTTGTTCTCTCCTTACATGCCTTGATGACATCGTCCATAAGGAGTATGAAGAGGTAAGGTGATAGGATATCACCTTGTCTTACACCAGTGGTGGTCCTGAACTCTTCTGACTTATGGTTTGCTGTCCTCACATAATTTCTGCAAGACTTGTAGAAGCTCTGTATAGCATGAATCAGAGGTGCTGGAATATTCTTCCTTGCCAAACAGTCCCAAAGTTTGCTCCAGGGGACCCTGTCAAACGCCTTTTCCAGATCTATGAAACAAAGATGCATCTCACTCTTATACTCAAGGGCCTTTTCACTCAGCTGTCTGAGTGTGAAGATTAGGTCCTGAGTACTTCGGTTTGCTCGGAATCCGCACTGGACCTCATCCAATTGTGGCTCAGCTAGGCGTCGGAGTCTCTGCTCTAGGATTCTAGAGTAGATTTTACCAGGGACACTGAGAAGGGATATGCCTCTATGGTTTCCACACTGTCGATTGTCACCCTTTTTGAAAATTGGTGTTATGATGGCAATCTCCCAATCCTTTGGTATGGTCTTGTTGTACCACGCTGCCTGTAAAACCCTTAAGAGTAATAGGTCGCCTGATGCTCCCATGAACTTAACCATTTCTGGTGTTATACCATCATGCCCTGCTGCTTTGCCCATCTTGATTTTCTCCAGTGCTGCCTTCAGTTCTTCCATCTTTATGTCATCTTCACCATCATTGGTTTTCTCTTCTGTGCTAGTGTTTATCATTTCTGATGCTTCACCATGCTCACCATCCAGGAGTTCTGAGAAATATTCTTTCCATCTTTCCATTACTTCCTTCGGGGCAGTAAGCAATTTGCCTTGCTTGTCCTTTATAAATTTTAGAGGGCATTGTTTTTCCTTCCTCATGTTCTTTAGGGTCTTATAGAACAATTTCTGGTTTTCTTGTGCATCTTTTTCTAGCTTTTCTCCAAATTCTTCCCAGGACTTCTGTTTTGCTGCTAGCACTTTGTTCTTTGCTTCTGTTCTGAGTGTCACATATTCTCTATATTTTTCCATTTGTCCTGTTGTGTTTTTAGCTCCTAAGTATTGTTTCCATGCCATTTTCTTCTCTCTTATTTTCTCTTTGACTTCCTCTGTCCACCAAGGTGTCCTCTTTCTCTTGTTCCCAAGTCGGACTTCACCGCATGCTTCTGCAGCAGCTGTCTTTATGATATCCTTGAATTTAATCCAGAGGGTTTCCAAGTCATCAGGTCGTTCTTCTGTGTTGCTCACCGCTGCAGCAATAAGCCCCTGATATCTGGTCTTAATTTCTGGCTCTCTCAGCTTGTAGGTCCTAATGCTCATTTCTCCTGCTCGTTTACTTGGTTTCTTGCGTGATGTTGGGCAGTTCCTAGGCTGAGCAACTCTTTCAGTTGTTCTTTGGTTGTTAGCAGGTAGTGATCACTTCCAATCTCTGGCCCCCTCCAGACTCTAGCATCTCGGACATATTTGAATGAGCTTCTCCTAACTATGGCATAGTCGATCACTGACTTCTCATTCTTTGTTGGTTCACATGTAGTGTATGCATGTATGCGCTTATGGGGGAACTTTGTGTTTGTAATGATCAGATTCTGCTCACTGCAGAATCTAAGGAGTCGCTTTCCATTGTCATTGAGAGTATCTTCTCCAAATCTTCCGATAACTCCACCCCATCTAGCATGGTCATTTCCAACTCTGGCATTAAAATCTCCGAGCATGATAACTTCATCTAGGCAGTCATCCACTGTCCTTTGAAGCAGCTCGAAGAATTCCTCCTTGACCTCTGCTCTCTCATCCTCATTTGGCCCATACACTATGACCAGGTTGACTATGGTTTCTCCTTCTTTTAGTTTAACAACCATAATGCGCTCCGAGACAAAGTTCCATCCCTTGATACTATCTTTTTGATTTTGGGCCACAATGCAACCCACGCCCCCTTTAGCTCTTTCAGATATGGGTACACCACTGTAGAGCAGCGTGTTGCCATCGAGATCCATGACTCCTTGTCCTTTTTTCTTTGTTTCCGTTATAGCCAGGATTTCTAGTTTTGCTTTCCTCATCTCTTCCACCAGCTCCTCTTCCTTCACATTTATACTTCTTGTGTTCCAAGTTCCATAAGTCGTAGTCCGTAGTCCGTTCCAGTTCGTCGCCTTTAGAATCAGTCCAGTTTTCTCTCTTGTATTGCTCGTAATCGTGATTTAAAGCAAACAGGTGATTGGTCTGTTGTGCCTTTGCATGGTGGAGGGGCTGCCTCCTTACAGCCTCCATGCAGGCCGCCCTCCTCCTTTTTCATCCGGGCTTGGGACCGGCATAGGCAGAGTTCTTATTAGCTGGACAGCGTTTGTATTTTGCTGAACCGTACCTTGAAGGTCAATGGTCATTATTCATAAAACAGAACTGGAACTTCTCAAACGATATCAGTGAGTAAGTCTCGCTTAGACGACTACAATACTTTAATACTCATTCATCATTTCATCATGACTTATCAACAATAAAATATTGTTCACTTTAAAGAACACCTAATATCACACAGTAGTAGAGTTCAGTTTTCTCAGACATCATACGTCTGTTATTTACCATATTAAATATCATTCATGTCTTTTACCAACTGTTTGGTATACTTATTATATTGATACAGAATTAATCATTCTGCTAAAAGGTCCATTATGTACACCGCCTAATATATTAATTTACTTTAGCATTCATAGCCAGGCTCTATCAGCCTTACATATCCTAATTGTGTTTCGCATTTCACGACTTACGTTAATAATAAATGATTGCGGTTAATATTACCGACTTACGTCTTCTGACTCAATGGTCCTTATACATTATTTATTTATGCTTTACCAGCTCTACAATACCGCCATATAATTTATAGTTATACACTATCATACTTTTAGTGGCCATGCCACACATTTTAAACACAGTTGTAAGGCTCGAAGACCACACAAAAGACTGGTGTAACTAAGCCTAACGTGTCATGCATCGCCACACGCGAACCATTTCATTTTGGTCTAGTGAGGTATTGCATGGTGCAACCATCTGAATCAGGTTCAAACCAAAATGCTTGCTGACCAAGCAACAATCCTCAACAGCAACCAAGAGCACATGCACACCATCACAGCTAGCAGATGCTGGAGAGGGGTTGGCCACATCCTCAGAAGGGACCTGGATACCTTTACAAGAACAGCTATGGTACGGACCCCTGAAGGAAAGCGAAAGAAAGGCTGACCAAAAATAACTTGGCAGAGAACTGTGGAGGCAGAGATGCAAAGAATAAACCAGAGTTGGGGCACTGCATGAAGGATGGCAGCCAACCAAATAAAGTGGAAGCAGTTTGTTACTGCTCTACAAGACGTCACCAGGCGTGATGGCCACTGATTGCTTTGACAGTCTGTGGCTAAGGATCTAAGAAGAAGAACTCACCATTGCAGACTCAGATATCACCTGTATAACAAATTAAAAATCAGAAAAACAGATATAATTATATATATATATATATATATATATATATATATATATATATATATATATATATATATATATATATATATATATATATATATATATATATATCTTCTTCTTCTTTGATCCATAACCGCCAACCGTCAAAGCAGTCAGCGGCCATCACGCCTGGTGGCGTCTTGTAGGGCAGCAACAAATTGATTCCACTTCGCTCGGTCGGCGGCCACCCCCCGCACAGTACCCCAACTGAGGTTCATTCTTTGCATCTCAGCTTCCACAGTTCTCCGCCAAGTTGTTTTCAGTCGGCCTCTCTCTCGCCTTCCCCCGGGGGTCCATAGCACAGCTGTTCCCGCGATGGCATCAGGGTCCCCTCTGAGGACATGGCCAACCCAACTCCAGCGTCTGCCAGCTATGATGGTGTGCATGTCCTCCTGGTTACTCCGAATAAGCAGTTCATATATATATATATATATATATATATATATATATATATATATATATATATATATATATATATATATATATATATATATATATATATATATATTCTGGAAGTATTACAAGTCATGTATTAAATATACTGTAGTACTAGATTGTGGCACATCACACTCGTGGGATAGAAAGATTTAAATGATAATATTTGTTTGCTAAAGTCTGACAGATTCTTAAGCTGGTAATAGAAATTTGCACCATTTACATTCAAATCATGAATGAAGTTTGTTGTTAATGCCTACCCTCATCATGTCCACATGAATCAAACAGTTCTTCATTCAGAATCCTTGGCATTTTCAAGGAGGCATTATTCCGTATCTGATTACTTGTACAGCTGTTGCTGCAGTTAGTCTGTAATAAAGTAGCAACAAACTGCTAAAAAGCAAAATAGAGGAATAACATTTGGTCTTTTTAAAATAGACGAATACATTTTTTATTCAGATATTCAACTCGCTTTTGCTCATTTATTTTGCATGCATTATACTGATGTAAATCTGTTTTATATTAATGCTGAGCTAATGTTATAACCTCAGTGACAGCATCATAGCACTGATATGCTTCTGACATGGAGGATGTCTTAAAACATCATAGCACTGATATGTTTCTGACAGGGAGGATGTCTTACAACATCATAGCACTAACATGTTTCTGACAGAGAGGATGTCTAACAACATCAAAGCACTGACATGTTTCTGACAGAGAAGATGTCTTACATAAGTATATAAACCAATAAAACAGTTTTGAATCAGTTCTACAATTTAACGGTTCACATGAAACAATGGACGTTTCGGGTTTTACCCTTCATCAGCCACAGTTACAAACAGGTGACAAGGACAAGAATTACATTTAGGTACTACAAAAACATACGATGATGAGGAACATACACCAAATGAGCGATACAAGCAGATGGAAAAAGTAAACACCCACAGTGATGAGCAAAAAAAGAACAATAATAATACAAGAAAATTGTAAAAGCTGAAAGAAATACCGAAACAAGAAAGTAAATAATCAATGAAACAAAAAAGAGAGAATGAACAAAACTTCGAAACAAGTAAAAGGTCACTTAGCTAGATCTGTAGATGCTTGGAATAGAACACTGAGGTACCTTGTCCAAGAAATTGTCTATAGAAGTGACGTATAAGATAGCGACAATTTAAAAAAAAAAAAGGATACAAAACAAACCAAAACAAATACATAAGAAGATAGATAAAAAAAACAACAAATAAAGAAGAATGAAAAAGAGAGAAAAGCCACCAGAATTTATGCAAAATGATGTTGGACATTAAAGCCTTTTGGAGATAAACAGCCAATTTGAAAATAAGACGATTCTCCAACGAAAAGCAAGTCCGGTCATTACCGATACATGAAAGGAGGGCAGTGACATGAATATTGGAATTACCTGAATGGTCAGGCCTATTGAAATTAAGGGCCACCAGTAAATGTTTGCCATGATAGATGTCATTTAAGTGCTCACGAAACCTGTCTGCCAAACGTCTGCCAGTTTCACCAATATAGGTAATGCCACACCTCTTGCAGATGATAGCATAAATCAGGTTTCTGGATTCACATGTGAAAGACTCTCTAATGACAAATTTTCCTTTTGGAAAAGTGACTGTCTGAGTTTGGAGTACAAACGGACAACTCTTACGTATACGGCATTGGCATGGTTTAGTACCAAAGTATGAAGGGCTAGCATGTCTCAAGCAACTGTGTATACCTAAAATTCCTATCCCTAAGATATGCCACCAAAGGTCTATCACGATACAACTCTCTGGTATCAGGATCAGAGTGAAGAATATGCAGATGTCGAAACAGAATTCTCTTCACCGCCAGACAGTGAGGATGGAAAGTTAGAACCAGTTTGAGTCTGTCAGATTGGACAGAAGGTTTAGGAGTGAGTGCCATCTGACGAGTAACATGTGTGATGCGATTAAGAGCATCAGATAAAACATGTTCTGGATAAAGACGTCGGCGAAAGAACTCGAGTATCTCTTGAGCTCGATGATGGAAATCATCGTCATTGTGACATAACCACACGGATAATAGGACTGCTGATGTCAAAGTACTGGTAAAGATATAACAAAAAAGTTGGTAGTGTAGTTCCAAGAATGGATAGATTGTGGTCAGTAGACCTTTACCAGACTTTCATAAATGGGTGTTTGCATAGAATAGAAGGATTAAGATGGTATGACAAAGTCACAAATGTGGAATTCATGACAAGAACCAGACAAGTGCCAGTGGAACAAGAGTTGAGAAGAAGACGCTGGCGATGGATAAGACACACATTGAGGAGACCTGTTGATAAGGCAGTCCTTGTTCTAAAATCCACAGGGAAAGACAGGCAGAGGTAGACCAAAAAACACATGGAGAAGAGAACTGGTTACAGAGGTGAAAATGAGTCTTACCCCCAGAAAACATGGAAAGAACTTGAACGGATGGCACAGGACAGGAAGACTTGGCATGTGTTTGTTGAAGGCCTATAATCCTCGGGGAGCTAAAGGGTATTGATTGATTCTTCAAATTGCCTATTGCTGTGAAAGAGTGACAAGCTCAGCAGGCATTGTTAAGAAAATATCATAAATAATATGGCTAACCCTGTAGGAAACCTGCTCCAAAGACTTCCTGTACTCTGATAATGGTGGTCTATGTAATTATTGTTCTACCAGTTGGTGTTGCTTGCTAGTGCTAACATTAAGAAATAATTGAGCATTTATGTAATGAACCTAAAGGAATTTGTTTACTTATGTATTTTGTTAAGCTGACCTCATATTCTAGCTCTTCTTTTAATCTTCTTACAGTCATGTTCATCTCTTCAAGCCCAGGATGAGAGACCTTGTGAACGTAAGTAAGGAAAGGAGAATATGGTAGTAGCTACACAACAAAGAATCAACACAGATATTAAGACATGCATGTAAGTAAGGAAAGGAGAATATGGTGGTAGCTACACAACAAAGAATCAACACAGATACTCAGACATGCATGTTAGTAAGGAAAGGAGAATATTGTGGTAGCTACACAACAAAGAATGAACACAGATACTCAGACATGCATGTAAGTAAGGAAAGGAGAATATGGTGGTAGCTACACAACAAAGAATCAACACAGATACTCAGACATGCATGTAAGTAAGGAAAGGAGAATATGGTGGTAGCTACACAACAAAGAATCAACACAGATACGCAGACATGCATGTAAGTAAGGAAAGGAAAATATGGTGGTAGCTACACAACAAAGAATCAACACAGATACTCAGAAATGCATGTAAGTAAGGAAAGGAGAATATGGTGGTAGCTACACAACAAAGAATCAACACAGATACTCAGACATGCATGTAAGTAAGGAAAGGAGAATATGGTGGTAGCTACACAACAAAGAATCAACTCAGATACTCAGACATGCATGTAAGTAAGGAAAGGAGAATATGGTGGTAGCTACACAACAAAGAATCAACACAGATACTCAGACATGCATGTAAGTAAGGAAAGGAGAATATGGTGGTAGCTACACAACAAAGAATGAACACAGCTACTCGGACATGCATGTAAGTAAGGAAAGAAGATTATGGTGGTAGCTACACAACAAAAAATGAACGCAGATTCTCAGACATGCATGTAAGTAAGGAAAGGAGAATATGGTGGTAGCTACACAACAAAGAATCAACACAGATACTCAGACATGCATGTAAGTAAGGAAAGGAGAATATGGTGGTAGCTACACAACAAAGAATGAACGCAGATTCTCAGACATGCATGTAAGTAAGGAAAGGAGAATATGGTGGTAGTTACACAACAAAGAATCAACTCAGATACTCAGACATGCATGTAAGTAAGGAAAGGAGAATATGGTGGTAGCTACACAACAAAGAATCAACACAGATACTCAGACATGCATGTAAGTAAGGAAAGGAGAATATGGTGGTAGTTACACAACAAAGAATCAACACAGATACTCAGACATGCATGTAAGTAAGGAAAGGAGAATATGGTGGTAGCTACACAACAAAGAATCAACACAGATACTCAGACATGCATGTAAGTAAGGAAAGGAGAATATGGTGGTAGCTACACAACAAAGAATGAACGCAGATTCTCAGACATGCATGTAAGTAAGGAAAGGAGAATATGGTGGTAGCTACACAACAAAGAATCAACTCAGATACTCAGACATGCATGTAAGTAAGGAAAGGAGAATATGGTGGTAGCTACACAACAAAGAATGAACGCAGATTCTCAGACATGCATGTAAGTAAGGAAAGGAGAATATGGTGGTAGTTACACAACAAAGAATCAACTCAGATACTCAGACATGCATGTAAGTAAGGAAAGGAGAATATGGTGGTAGCTACACAACAAAGAATCAACACAGATACTCAGACATGCATGTAAGTAAGGAAAGGAGAATATGGTGGTAGCTACACAACAAAGAATCAACACAGATACTCAGACATGCATGTAAGTAAGAAAAGGAGAATATGGTGGTAGCTACACAACAAAGAATCAACACAGATACTCAGACATGCATGTAAGTAAGGAAAGGAGAATATGGTGGTAGTTACACAACAAAGAATCAACACAGATACTAAGACATGCATGTAAGTAAGGAAAGGAGATTATGGTGGTAGCTACACAACAAAAAATGAACGCAGATTCTCAGACATGCATGTAAGTAAGGAAAGGAGAATATGGTGGTAGCTACACAACAAAGAATCAACACAGATACTCAGACATGCATGTAAGTAAGGAAAGGAGAATATGGTGGTAGCTACACAACAAAGAATGAACGCAGATTCTCAGACATGCATGTAAGTAAGGAAAGGAGAATATGGTGGTAGCTACACAACAAAAAATGAACGCAGATTCTCAGACATGCATGTAAGTAAGGAAAGGAGAATATGGTGGTAGCTACACAACAAAGAATCAACACAGATACTCAGACATGCATGTAAGTAAGGAAAGGAGAATATGGTGGTAGCTACACAACAAAGAATCAACACAGATACTCAGACATGCATGTAAGTAAGGAAAGGAGAATATGGTGGTAGCTACACAACAAAGAATGAACGCAGATACTCAGACATGCATGTAAGTAAGGAAAGGAGAATATGGTGGTAGTTACACAACAAAGAATCAACACAGATACTCAGACATGCATGTAAGTAAGGAAAGGAGAATATGGTGGTAGTTACACAACAAAGAATGAACGCAGATACTCAGACATGCATGTAAGTAAGGAAAGGAGAATATGGTGGTAGCTACACAACAAAGAATCAACACAGATACTCAGACATGCATGTTAGTAAGGAAAGGAGAATATGGTGGTAGCTACACAACAAAGAATCAACACAGATACTCAGACATGCATGTTAGTAAGGAAAGGAGAATATGGTGGTAGTTACACAACAAAGAATCAACACAGATACTCAGACATGCATGTAAGTAAGGAAAGGAGAATATGGTGGTAGCTACACAACAAAGAATCAACACAGATACTCAGACATGCATGTTAGTAAGGAAAGGAGAATATGGTGGTAGCTACACAACAAAGAATCAACACAGATACTCAGACATGCATGTAAGTAAGGAAAGGAGAATATGGTGGTAGCTACACAACAAAGAATGAACACAGATACTCAGACATGCTTGTTAGTAAGGAAAGGAGAATATGGTGGTAGCTACACAACAAAGAATCAACACAGATACTCAGACATGCATGTAAGTAAGGAACAAACGAACGAACGAACGAACGAACTTTATTTTCGAAGGGTTGAGAATTGGGCGCGCAGGCCCGTCTAACATTCTGCCCTTTCACTCTCATTTATCTTGCATACTATATCCTTTTATTCCCACATATTACTTTAAGCATTAATTTAAAGGCATGCAACATTATAAAGTTAACATAATAGCATTCATTTACAGTATACAATCATAATAAAAAATGAGTAGCCTAGGTTTTTTTTTTTTTTAAAATAAAGATAGTGACTGAAAAAAAAAATAATAATAATAATAAATAAAATAATATAAACAAAACAATAAATAAATAAGTTATGTATACCGACACTCACTTATGCGGTCAAAACGTCTAATCTGTAGTATTTTTGAATGTGTCATCAATCCTCAATACAAGAATTACAAAAACACATTCTCGCTTACATCCATACATTCTTGGCGGAAATTGAAATAATAATAATAACACTTTCTTGCGCACTTCTGTAGCAGAAAAAGTCTTTCAGCAGTTTAAAAAAAAAAAAAAAAAAAAATTATATCTGCATGTACATCACCCATTTAAGCAAACGGAAACATTCACATCTCTAAAGTATAGTGGTATGCGGGTACATTCTCACATACATTACATTATATAATAGTATTACATGGATATAAAACAAATTATTCCCATTAAAAACGAGCGGAAGAGGAAAGGAAATGTTGACCTATGGATGAGATGTTGACAGGCAAATGATGTTTCTATGGGGGTAGATAATCAGTGTTTAGGAAGTGTTTGAAAAGTGCTTTGTTAAATGAATATTGTGTAGGTAGGCTTTTAGGTGGTGTGGAAGGCTGTTCCATAAGTAGGCTCCAGAGTAGGCTAGACTCTGTTTGAACAGGTCGATCCTAGGTTTGGGCAGACGTAACTGATGTAATTGTAGTCCCTCTCTTCTACTGGTTTGAAACAATGATCGTAGGTACGGTGGAGCATTGTTTGATAGAATTGCGTGGGTCAGCTTGGCTTTGTTGTAGAGAAGACGTTTTTTCAGGGACAGTATTGTGGGTTCTTTTCCTGTCCTTGTGTGTGATATCGTGCGATTATCGGTGATCAGACATATTGCTCTCTTATGCAGGGAGTGCAGTCTCTTTGAGGTGGAAGCAGGGCAACCATCCCATAGTGTAGAGCAGTAATCTAGATGTGTCTGTATATGTGAGGTGTAGAACAATAGTCTAGTGTCTGCGTCTAAGAAGTGTTTTATTTTGGCTAGCTGGTACGTCTTTTGAGCTAAGTGTTTGGTTAAATTCCGTACATGGGAGTTCCACGTTAAGTGCTGGTCAATCGTGATTCCTAGAACTTTGTGTTCTGTTACATGTTCAATTTGTATTGATTCCGCGTGTACCTGTAGCGATCTTTTGGTGCAGTTTAGGAGTTTCTGTCTGGTGGTAATCAACATAGATTTCGTTTTTGCTGTGTTTAATGGCATACGATTCATATTACTCCATTTTGTTAGATTGTCTACATCGCATTGAAGAGTCATTTCAAGTGCCACGCAGTCATTGTCACTAGTGTAGATAGTACAATCATCTGCAAAGAGGTCACATGTTGAATATTTTAGATGTAGTGGTAGGTCGTTGATGAACATTGCGAAGAGTAGGGGCCCAAGAATAGAGCCCTGCGGTACTCCTGTATCTATCTTCGAGAAATCTGATGTCGAATTGTTGTGAAGCACTAACTGTTGTCGATCTCCCAGGAATGATTTGATGATGTTTAGTGGATTAGGGCCTATTCTGAGGGTTTCCAACTTTTGAACCAAGATAGTGTGGTCAATCATGTCAAATGCTTTTTTGAAGTCAACAAAAACAGCACCACCTAATTTCCCATCATTTACGTTCGACAGCCAGTTATCTGCCATTTTGGTGAGAGCTGTGTGACAGGAATGTTTGGGTCTGAAACCTGACTGGCTCTCAATGAGCAGTTTGTTTGTTGTTAAGTGTTGAAATGTGGTGTTGTAAATGTGTTTCTCTAGTGGTTTTGAAAGAGATGATAGAAGGGATATTGGTCTGTAACTGTTGGGATCGCTATGTGAGCCAGATTTATAGAGAGGATACACTTTGGCAGATTTAAATGCTGTGGGAAAGTAGTTGTGTGCAATACATTGATTGTACACATATGTTAAGGAGTCGCAAATGATGGGTGCAGCGTAACGTAGAATCTTATTGCTGATACCATCAAGACCAGATGAATTGTTGTTTTTTAATGCCAAGATATATGTGAGAACTTCGTGTACTGTTAGAAAAGGAATATCTCTAAGATCTGTTATGGTATGTTCAGTGTTGCAGAAGGCGGTCAGTTTACTAATATCGCAGTCCATTGGCTTTAGTGTCGATTTGAGATGGTTAATTTCTGTTTTGAAGTGGTTACTAAAATGAGTAGCCGTGAGGGAGCAGCTTTTTGGTAAAGAGTTTAGTGACTTTGTTTTGTGTGTTAGTGTTCTAATGGCTGCCCAGACTTCTTTACTGTTTGCTTTGTCTTGAATCATCTTTCTGAAATGTAGTTTCTTTTCCTGGCGAATGAGGTATTGTACTTTGTTTCTAAGCATCCGATACCTGCTGAAATCTTTGAGCTTATGTGCTTCGTCCCGCTCTCTCATTGTTGATAATATTTCGTTTGTTATCCATGGGGTCTTTCTGATATTTTTAACACGAACTTGCTTTATAGGAACATGTTTGTCAAATACATTGTTAAAAGTTTGTGTCCAGTATGTTATGGCTTCTTCTGGATAGGGAAGTTGGTACACGTATGAGAGAGGGGATATTTGTAGGTCTTGTAGGAATAATTGAAGGTTAAAGTTTTTGAAATTCCTGTAATGGACTGTGATATGTTCCGTTTTAGGTGCTTTGAACCCTTTTCTCGTCCAGGTACAGCAAATAGGATAGTGGTCACTTAATGCTGTCCGTGTAACTGTGCATTCTACAATGTTTTCTGGGCAGGTCGTATAGATATGATCAATTAGTGTAGATGATGAATCTGTTACTCTCGTGGGTTGATTGACTAACTGTGTGAGGTTGTATGAGATGGTGATATCATTCCACGTGTTGTTCGATTTGTGAAGGTCAATATTGAAATCTCCCAGTAGAATAATTTCCTTCGAAGAAGCCCAAACGTTGTCCATCATTCGTGAGAATGTGTCAAACCATACAGCAGAAGAGCTAGGGTTTCGGTACAGGTAACCAATTAAAACGGGGGTCAGGTTGGGGAGTTTTATTTCCAGCCATATACATTCAATGCCAGTATGTTCTAGATCATCACGGCGTCTGTACTGAAGAGATGTTGAGATGTATATAACTAGCCCTGTTTCATGTTGTCTGTTAGAATCCCTGCGAATGGTGGTGAATCCATTAATCCTAATTTCTTCATCTGTAATTTTGTCATTGAGACGGGTTTCAGAAAAACCAAATATGTGGAAGTTTTGTTGGAGAGAGGTGGAGACTTCAGGAAGCTTACCTAGCAGGTGGTAAATGTTTAAATGACCAATTTTAAGCCCTGATAGTTTAAGCCAGGAATTAGTGATATTGCCTATATTTTGATTTGAGTTTTTGCAATCGGACATGATAATAGTCAATAGGAAAGAAAGAATGAGGGGAGTAGGAATGAGTAAGAAGCAATAAAGTTAGTACACAATGGTTAATACAAAATTGTAAACAAGTTATAAAATATACACTGCAATAGATTTCTCTAAAGTCCGTGGACACTGTTTACCGTATCTTAATCTTTGCAAAAAGTGCGGCACACAGGACTATTTTGACTTCAACCACAGTCAATGTAGAGAATTCATCTTTTCAGTTAAAGGTCCACGCTTGTTAATTTTATGAGGATTTCCTAATTTTCCTCAACACGAATAAACAAAGGTGCAGTCGGAGAGAAGGCGTCAATCTGGGAACTAAGCTCCAAGCTGGTTTGAAATACAGCTTTTAAGTGAGTTTATCTGCAACAGCTTGGTGTTTGTGCGCTGAATTTTGTTCTGAAAAGTCGTATAAAGACATCTGAAATGCCTGCATCAATACTTCTGGGCTATACTGCCTAAGCTGATGTAGCACATACGAACTATGAGAGTGGCATTCTTGGCGGCTAGAAACAGGATGAAGAAAGTCCAATTTCCTAGCTGTAGTTCCTGTGTTGTGGTTACTTGATGTAGAGGAAGAACGGGTCATACTTGTAGCCCAGTCTTTCCATCTGTCCAGTTGTGCCTGTCGAGCAGGTAGTGGCGGGGGTGTCTGTAGTGTGGGTAATGGGGGAAACATTTGGTTATAAAGATTAGGGTGGAGGATGGGAGTAGGTGTAGCTTTGCTAGATAAATGAGTATTACCTGAGGATGACGATGAGTGGTTATGAGGGGTTATGCGTGGATTCACTGTGTTTAGTGTGTAATTTGTGTCACTGACTGACGAATATGTGTGTTTGTGGTGAGTCCTCTCGGGGAACTTTAAATTTTTGGCTAGGTAGCTCGTCCCTAGCTTAGAAGTGTGGACTTGATCTATATATAGCATCTTTTTTGGTGCACCTGACTTTGATGTGAAAAAAGGTGTGTTGTTTATGAAAGAAATGTGATGTTTAGTGCAGAAATTATATAGCACCTTGTTGTTGATATCTACAGTTTGGCGTGCTTGACCATAGCTGGGTGGAATTATTGACGAGATAAATATGGAGGTGTTTGGGAATTTTTGTTTTATGTTGTCAATCATTCTGGAGATGTCTAATGGGTTAATGGTGTATCCATTTGTGCTATCGTTTATCCCTACGTGTACTGTTGTTTTCCTTATGTTAGTATTTCTGTTGAGATGGCTGATTTCATTGGTTGTTTTCACTATTCCAGCTCCTGGTAGTGGTATTACTGTGACAATGTCCTCTGGCGTTGTTGACATTCTGTCACTGTGAATACCTTTTAGCAGTGAGTCCCCAATAATGATGTGATGTGTGTTGTGTGGTATGTGTCGATGGTGCTGTGGCTGAGGTCGTGCACGACGGTGTTGTTGGTGCCATTGATGTTCTTCTTGCTGGAGGTCTTCAGCGGATTTTTGTGTCGGTTGTTGTGTTCTTTCATGTTCCGTTGCCGTTGTTGCTTCGGGATCTACTTGTGTGTGTTGTCTTGGTAGGTTTTCAGTACGATGACTAATTTTTACCTCAATCGGGTAAGTCTTATTTGGTGATGTTTCTTTTCGTTCTTTGTTTTTAATACTCTGTTGGCTGTTTTCAAGCTTGTGATGTCGTGGGCATATTTTGTCTTCAGGAACGGGTGTTTGAGGTTGAGAGAGTAATGGAGCAGGTGATGTTTGTGGTGTAATTGGATGACCCGATATTTGAGGGTTTTGGACACCACCGTTCTTGTTTTTACTGTCTGAAGCTTCTTGTATTTGGTCTATTCTATTTATCAGCCTTGTGTTTTCTTGTCTGAGAGACTTGACCTCATGCCTGAGTGCGTCAAGTTCTCTTTTGAATGAGCTGTCCAGGTCTTGTTTGAGTTCAGCAATGATGTTTCTCACTGAACTTTCAAGGACGGTAATCATCGCCTGACAGCAGCGCTTCTCTGTTCCCTCTACTAGACTTCGCACTTCGGGGCTGTCTTGCTCCTTAGTGTACTCAATAGCTAGGAGCTGTTTGTGGATAGGCATTATTCTTTTAGTAACAGTGTCTTTGGTGCATGATGGGTGTGTCTCATGTGCACTGGGCGAGTGATTTAGATCTGGATTATCTGTAGGTATATTTGTATTAAGGGTAGATGATGCTAGTTCCAGTGTACGTTTCGGAATATCATCATTTGAAAGAGAAACATTGTCGTTGGATTCCTCTCCAGTTTGCACAATTATTGGAGTGATGATAGGTGGACTGGTTTCAATGGTTAGCTGAGATTGTACGTTGGCAGGCGTGTCTCCTGTGATTGTTGGTGGAGAGGCAAGATCAGTTACAATCATGGTCTTATCTAGAGCTGATCTTTGGAGGTGACAAAATTCGACGTCTAGCCATGTCTGTACACACTCTGTCGCTCCTTGAACTAAAATTTTATCTCTTGTGTGATATAGATGTATTGTGAGGAGGTCGGTGCTTATTTTGTCCTCAACAATAGCATCTAGTTGATCGCTCCGAGTTTCAATAGAACAGTTTCGGTAGTACTCTAAGCAAGTGCGTTTGAAAATTTCGTAGTGTTGGCTGTTATGGAATTCAACAGAGCAACATTGACCATTGTTCGTTTGCTTGATGGTCAGATGAGGAGGGCTATTCCAAGCAATTAATTTTCTTTGTATTGCTTTTCCCCGGTTAAGAGAGTAACTCTTAGCTACTGTCGAAGGGCGTAATCGGCCATCTCATGGTGGTTTTATTGTCCCTGAAACGACGCGTTTCTCCCCGCTCGCCATATCACATTACATGCTACAAGGCGGACAAGGCCTGTGATTTATCATAGTCCATTGTATCCTAGCCACAGGGTCACAGTTACACTTTGGAATGTGTTACTAAAACTGAAGATAGTACTACGGTTAAAGTAATTCTCGATATATCGAAAAATGGTGGCACCACACGATGAACGCTTCTACCGTCATTCCATAAAGAGAAAAACACAATATTTACAAGTGAATTTAACACAATTACAGAATAAACAATTTCATTGTAAGTCCAAGCAAAACGCTGACACAGGGGTATATAAACCATCCATATTAAATGTGAACAACTTAGAATAAAATGTCCAAATTGTAGAGCAAAAGGAAAGGAGAATATGGTGGTAGCTACACAACAAAGAATGAACGCAGATACTCAGATATGCATGTAAGTAAGGAAAGGAGAATATGGTGGTAGTTACACAACAAAGAATCAACACAGATACTCAGACATGCATGTAAGTAAGGAAAGGAGAATATGGTGGTAGTTACACAACAAAGAATAACACAGATACTCAGACATGCATGTAAGTAAGGAAAGGAGAATATGGTGGTAGCTACACAACAAAGAATCAACACAGCTACTCAGACATGCATGTAAGTAAGGAAAGGAGAATATGGTGGTAGCTACACAACAAAGAATCAACGCAGATACTCAGATATGCATGTAAGTAAGGAAAGGAGAATATGGTGGTAGTTACACAACAAAGAATCAACACAGATACTCAGACATGCATGTAAGTAAGGAAAGGAGAATATGGTGGTAGTTACACAACAAAGAATCAACACAGATACTCAGACATGCATGTAAGTAAGGAAAGGAGAATATGGTGGTAGCTACACAACAAAGAATCAACACAGCTACTCAGACATGCATGTAAGTAAGGAAAGGAGAATATGGTGGTAGCTACACAACAAAGAATCAACGCAGATACTCAGACATGCATGTAAGTAAGGAAAGGAGATTATGGTGGTAGCTACACAACAAAGAATCAACACAGATACTCAGACATGCATGTAAGTAAGGAAAGGAGAATATGGTGGTAGTTACACAACAAAGAATCAACACAGATACTCAGACATGCATGTAAGTAAGGAAAGGAGAATGTGGTGGTAGTTACACAACAAAGAATGAACACAGATACTCAGACATGCATGTAAGTAAGGAAAGGAGAATATGGTGGTAGCTACACAACAAAGAATCAACACAGATACTCAGGCATGCATGTAAGTAAGGAAAGGAGAATATGGTGGTAGTTAAACAACAAAGAATGAACACAGATACTCAGACATGCATGTAAGTAAGGAAAGGAGAATATGGTGGTAGCTACACAACAAAGAATGAACACAGATACTCAAGACATGCATGTAAGTAAGGAAAGGAGAATATGGTGGTAGCTACACAACAAAGAATGAACACAGATACTCAGACATGCATGTTAGTAAGGAAAGGAGAATATGGTGGTAGATACACAACAAAGAATCAACACAGCTACTCAGACATGCATGTAAGTAAGGAAAGGAGAATATGGTGGTAGCTACACAATAAAAGAATGAACACAGATACTCAGACATGCATGTAAGTAAGGAAAGGAGAATATGGTGGTAGTTACACAACAAAGAATCAACACAGATACTCAGACATGCATGTAAGTAAGGAAAGGAGAATATGGTAGTAGCTACACAACAAAGAATCAACACAGATACTCAGACATGCATGTAAGTAAGGAAAGGAGAATATGGTGGTAGCTACACAACAAAGAATGAACACAGATACTCAGACATGCATGTAAGTAAGGAAAGGAGAATATGGTGGTAGTTACACAACAAAGAATGAACGCAGATACTCAGACATGCATGTAAGTAAGGAAAGGAGAATATGGTGGTAGCTACACAACAAAGAATCAACACAGATACTCAGACATGCATGTAAGTAAGGAAAGGAGAATATGGTGGTAGCTACACAACAAAGAATCAACACAGATACTCAGACTTGCATGTAAGTAAGGAAAGGAGAATATGGTAGTAGTTACACAACAAAGAATCAACACAGATACTCAGACATGCATGTAAGTAAGGAAAGGAGAATATGGTGGTAGTTACACAACAAAGAATGAACACAGATACTCAGACATGCATGTAAGTAAGGAAAGGAGAATATGGTGGTAGTTACACAACAAAGAATGAACACAGATACTCAGACATGCATGTAAGTAAGGAAAGGAGAATATGGTGGTAGCTACACAACAAAGAATCAACTCAGATACTCAGACATGCATGTAAGTAAGGAAAGGAGAATATGGTGGTAGCTACACAACAAAGAATCAACACAGATACTCAGACATGCATGTAAGTAAGGAAAGGAGAATGTGGTGGTAGCTACACAACAAAGAATGAACACAGATACTCAGACATGCATGTTAGTAAGGAAAGGAGAATATGGTGGTAGCTACACAACAAAGAATCAACACAGATACTCAGACATGCATGTAAGTAAGGAAAGGAGAATATGGTGGTAGTTACACAACAAAGAATGAACGCAGATACTCAGACATGCATGTAAGTAAGGAAAGGAGAATATGGTGGTAGCTACACAACAAAGAATCAACACAGATACTCAGACATGCATGTAAGTAAGGAAAGGAGAATATAGTGGTAGTTACACAACAAAGAATGAACACAGATACTCAGACATGCATGTAAGTAAGGAAAGGAGAATATGGTGGTAGCTACACAACAAAGAATGAACACAGATACTCAGACATGCATGTAAGTAAGGAAAGGAGAATATGGTGGTAGCTACACAACAAAGAATCAACACAGATACTCAGACATGCATGTAAGTAAGGAAAGGAGAATATGGTGGTAGTTACACAACAAAGAATGAACGCAGATACTCAGACATGTATGTTAGTAAGGAAAGGAGAATATGGTGGTAGCTACACAACAAAGAATCAACACAGATACTCAGACATGCATGTAAGTAAGGAAAGGAGAATATGGTGGTAGCTACACAACAAAGAATCAACACAGATACTCAGACATGCATGTTAGTAAGGAAAGGAGAATATGGTGGTAGCTACACAACAAAGAATCAACACAGATACTCAGACATGCATGTAAGTAAGGAAAGGAGAATATGGTGGTAGTTACACAACAAAGAATCAACACAGATACTCAGACATGCATGTAAGTAAGGAAAGGAGAATATGGTGGTAGCTACACAACAAAGAATCAACACAGATACTCAGACATGCATGTAAGTAAGGAAAGGAGAATATGGTGGTAGCTACACAACAAAGAATGAACACAGATACTCAGACATGCATGTAAGTAAGGAAAGGAGAATATGGTGGTAGCTACACAACAAAGAATCAACACAGATACTCAGACATGCATGTAAGTAAGGAAAGGAGAATATGGTGGTAGCTAGACAAAAAAGAATGAACACAGATACTCAGACATGCATGTAAGTAAGGAAAGGAGAATATGGTAGTAGTTACACAACAAAGAATCAACACAGATACTCAGACATGCATGTTAGTAAGGAAAGGAGAATATGGTAGTAGTTACACAACAAAGAATGAACACAGATACTCAGACATGCATGTAAGTAAGGAAAGGAGAATATGGTGGTAGTTACACAACAAAGAATGAACACAGATACTCAGACATGCATGTAAGTAAGGAAAGGAGAATATGGTGGTAGCTACACAACAAAGAATCAACTCAGATACTCAGACATGCATGTAAGTAAGGAAAGGAGAATATGGTGGTAGCTACACAACAAAGAATGAACGCAGATACTCAGACATGCATGTAAGTAAGGAAAGGAGAATATGGTGGTAGCTACACAACAAAGAATCAACACAGATACTCAGACATGCATGTAAGTAAGGAAAGGAGAATATGGTGGTAGCTACACAACAAAGAATCAACACAGATACTCAGACATGCATGTAAGTAAGGAAAGGAGAATATGGTGGTAGCTAGACAAAAAAGAATGAACACAGATACTCAGACATGCATGTAAGTAAGGAAAGGAGAATATGGTGGTAGCTACACAACAAAGAATCAACACAGATACTCAGACATGCATGTAAGTAAGGAAAGGAGAATATGGTGGTAGCTACACAACAAAGAATGAACACAGATACTCAGACATGCATGTAAGTAAAGAAAGGAGAATATGGTGGTAGTTACACAACAAAGAATCAACACAGATACTCAGACATGCATGTAAGTAAGGAAAGGAGAATATGGTAGTAGTTACACAACAAAGAATCAACACAGATACTCAGACATGCATGTAAGTAAGGAAAGGAGAATATGGTAGTAGTTACACAACAAAGAATCAACACAGATACTCAGACATGCATGTAAGTAAGGAAAGGAGAATATGGTGGTAGTTACACAACAAAGAATGAACACAGATACTCAGACATGCATGTAAGTAAGGAAAGGAGAATATGGTGGTAGCTACACAACAAAGAATCAACTCAGATACTCAGACATGCATGTAAGTAAGGAAAGGAGAATATGGTGGTAGCTACACAACAAAGAATGAATGCAGATACTCAGACATGCATGTAAGTAAGGAAAGGAGAATATGGTGGTAGCTACACAACAAAGAATCAACACAGATACTCAGACATGCATGTAAGCTTGGTTTGGTTTGGGTTTTTAAGGACCATCTTTGTTGCACATGGATAACTCCATCAGTCTCTGATCTCCCCTCTTGGAGGATCTCAGCACAGTGCACAAATTTTACAGCACCAGCAAGGATCACAATGTGTATATACATGAATCACATATTATTTAAATAGCTTTATGGTGGGTAGGCTTTGCCAGTTTTAAAAATTTTTGCCAGGGTAGCGACCCCATGGCCTACTCTTTTAAGATTTTCAACGGCTGAAGGATTTTTAATGTGTGCAACTTGCACACAAGACCTCCTATTTTTTCACCCTTATCTGAGAAGGCTAGGCATCTGATCTCACTACTCATGAGATCAGGTGGGAGTATGACATCATAAGGACCCACTGGTTGTCAAAAAATGTCCATCAAATATATTCCCTGTACTGAGAACTAAATCTGGTACCTTTAGAATTAGAGGTGGACACCATACCTCTTAGCCACTCAAACCCCATGCATGTAAGTAGATACTTCTTCTTCTTCTTTGATCCTTAGCCACAGACTGTCAAAGCAGTCAGTGGCTATCACACCTGGTGGCATCTTGTAGGGCAGCAACAAACTGCTTCCACTTTGTTCAGTCGGTGACCATCCTTCGTACAGTGCCCCAACTTCAGTTCCTTTTTTGCATCTCGGCCTCCATAGTTCTCCGCCAAGTTGTTTTTGATTGGCCTCTCTTTTGCTTTCCTTCGGGGGTCTGTAGCATAGCTGTTCTTGTAATGGCATCGGGGTCCCTTCTGAGGAAGTGGCCAACCCAACTCCAGCGTCTGCCAGCTATGATGGAGTGCATGTCCTCTTGGTTACTCTGAATAAGTAGTTCTTGTTTGGTTATGGCATTCGGCCAACAGATTTAGAGAATTTTCCTTAGGTAGACTGTGTGGAAGGATGACAGTTTCAACATTTCCTTCTCTGTTACTCTCCAACATTCCACACCACAGAGAAGCACAGAAAGCACACAGCTCTCACATAATCTTAACTTGGTGCCTGTGTTGCATTGGGAAGACCCCCAGACTTCATCAATTAGATAGACATAAAAAGCTGATCTCTCGTGGCAAAGGTGTCAAGGTCAAATCACACGCTCTAATCTACCTAGATGTAAATGGGTACCTGACTCAGCTTTGAGTTAGGGAAGGAAAAGGCAGTGAGGAAGTGGAGTAAAGTGTTAGAGACTTCATTATACTAGGTCCAGCATTGAGAGGTCAGGTGACCAGTTCCCTTCCTTGCTGCCTTTTCCATCCCTAACTCATAGCAATGTCAGGTACCCATTCACAGCTGGGTAAACTAGAGCATGACAATACTTTGAACTGATCCCAGCAGCTTAGCCTCGAGAGTCCAGTGCTCTAATCACATTGACTAGGAAAACATTGTAAAGTGTTTATTATTAATTTTCTAAACTTTGATTCACTCTGATGAGGTAAAGATTGGTAAGTGATTACCACTAATTTAATTAGCTTGAATCACTCAGACTAGACAAACATTGTAAGTATTTAGTACTAACTTTGTTAGCTTGATTCACTATGACTAGGCAAACATTGTTAAGTGTTTACTACTAATTTAAAATCCCATTGGATTCTCTGAGGACACCCTCAAGCATGTCAAAGGAGGTAGCTAATATGAACTTATGCTTGGGGTTATGCATGGAGGCATATCTGGAGTCATCCTTATATGACCACCAGCTATGCACAATTCTACAATATACGTACATGAAAGTGAAATTATGTCTGTGAGGCTAATTACATCCTCACTGACTCTTGAAATCATCCACACACTTCCAGGCATTCCCCCTGTGGGGAAACTTGTTGAGAACCCAGTATTGCACACTGAGCTTGGAGAAGTCACTTGAGCCTCAGGCATAATTCTTTGACTTTGACTTGGTAGACTGCATGTGGGAGAATCTCACTATGAACCCAGTGATAGGCAGAGGAAGCTGAGAAAAGGCTCTGTGCAGGATGTGACAATTCCTTGGAAGAGCCGAGAACCAGAGCATAGTATTTTAGCTCTGCATAGTTGGAGAGGCTCCTTGGATGGTGGAGAATACACAGTTTTCCACACACATCTTAATCCTAGCTTAGAACTAGTTGTGATGATCTTTTGAATGCGAGCCAAGCTGGAGAAACTGGGGCTCATGACTTCAACTCAACACATTTCAGAATGGCAGAAAGGCCAATGGAAAAGCCTAGATCTACAGGGCAGATAATACCAAGGAGTCTTCAACTTGGTATTGGTTGCTAAAGAGTGAGAAGCTCAGCAGCCCTAGTTAAACAACAACAATGCATGTGGTTGGCAACCTTATCATGTCAGAGTGCAGCAAAAACCACTACTACAAGAGTACATGATGCTTCAGTGCAGACATCCTACTAGAGGACTGCCTACAGTGATTCCTACCTTGTTCTGTAGGTAGTGACAAGGGAGACAACTGCCTACAGTGATTCCTACCTTGTTCTGTAGAAAGTGACAAGGGAGACAACTGCTTACAGTGATTCCTCCATGTTCTGTAGAAAGTGACAAGGGAGACAACTGCCTACAGTGATTCCTCCATGTTCTGTAGAAAGTGACAAGGGAGACAACTGCCTACAGTGATTCCTCCATGTTCTGTAGAAAAGTGACAAGGGAGACAACTGCCTACAGTGATTCCTCCATGTTCTGTAGAAAGTGACAAGGGAGACAACTGCCTACAGTGATTCCTCCATGTTCTGTAGAAAAGTGACAAGGGAGACAACTGCCTACAGTGACTCCTCCATGTTTTGTAGAAAGTTACAAGGGAGACAACTGCCTACAGTGATTTCTACCTTGTTCTGTAGGTAGTGACAAGGGAGACGTTAGTAATTTAAAAAAAAAAACACAACTTACTTCATATTCTGCTTTAGTTTCCTGTTTTAGATTTTCATCTAGAAATTGGATCTTTGTTTTCATATCATGTGTCATCTGAAAATGTAAAATTTAAATTAAAAAAAAAAGTATTATTAAAGTCACTTCAATTTTAAATGAGTAATTGCTTTAACATCTCTTTCTTTCTAACTCATCATCAAGACCAACTCCTCATCCACAACATGAAAAAGATCTGAGTAAAGACATGTAGATATGTTCATAACTTATTTTATTTTAAATCCAAGGGGAAACAAAGGAAGATGACAACAGAAAATTGCTATAGAACAGCCTAGGCACAGGGTAATTCAGGTTTCAAGAACTCACATGTGAAGAATGTCAATAACTGACATGTGAAGAATGTCAATAACTGACATGTGAAGAATGTCAAGAACTCACATCTGAAAAATGTCAAGAACTCACATGTGAAGAATGTCAATAACTGACATGTGAAGAATGTCAAGAAGTCACATGTGAAGAATGTCAATAACTGACATGTGAAGAATGTCAAGAACTCACATCTGAAAAATGTCAAGAACTCACATGTGAAGAATGTCAATAACTCACATGTGAAGAATGTCAAGAAGTCACATGTGAAGAATGTCAAGAACTCACATGTGAAGAATGTCAAGAAGTCACATGTGAAGAATGTCAATAACTGACATGTGAAGAATGTCAAGAACTCACATCTGAAAAATGTCAAGAACTCACATGTGAAGAATGTCAATAACTCACATGTGAAGAATGTCAAGAAGTCACATGTGAAGAATGTCAAGAACTCACATCTGAAAAATGTCAAGAACTCACATGTGAAGAATGTCAATAACTGACATGTGAAGAATGTCAAGAAGTCACATGTGAAGAATGTCAATAACTGACATGTGAAGAATGTCAAGAACTCACATGTGAAGAATGTCAATAACTGACATGTGAAGAATGTCAATAATTCACATGTGAAGAATGTCAAGAACTCACATCTGAAAAATGTCAAGAACTCACATGTGAAGAATGTCAATAACTGACATGTGAAGAATATCAAGAACAAACTAACATTTTAAAAAACGTTTCAATGACATGTTAGAAATTAGAACAGTACAAGCTATTTTACCTGATAACTTATTTCACTAACTAAAATGTTGAAGTGACATCCTTAGAGCTTCAAATGTTCTCTATACAATTATCAACAGTTTCAAACCATTGTGTACTTAAATTTAAGAGATGCATACTATGTAAGTCCATGCATACACCAATGGAATGGAATTAAGAAATAATCATCAAGAAGGGTGACCTTGCAGACTACAACAACTAGAGAGGAACTACTCTACTCTCAGTTCCAAGTAAAATACTAGGTAGGATAATTATCCTGAGAATTTCAAAAGCAGTAGAACATAAACTGAGAAAAGAACAAGCAGGATTCAGAAAGAACAGAAGATGTGCAGATCATATTTTCACCTTCAGGAACATTTCAGAACAGTGCTTAGAATGGCAGAATACGTTAACTTTATTGATTTTGAAAAGGCTTTTGACAACATATACAGGGACAGCTTATGGAAAATAGTGAGGGCAAATGAAATTCCTAGCTGCGTTCTTTAAATCATAAAAAGCCTCTATGCTAACTTTACATGTAGTGTAACTGTTGACTCCGTTTTATGGTTGAGTACAGTTTATACTGGTGAAGAGGTAGCTTAAAACGCGAATGGTTAAAATGAACGAATGTCAACAATATTCTTCAAACGAACTTCAACAAGTAGTGTTGAACTGGGTGAACTGGGCAAGTACTGGCAGTACATAAGTCGGTGATGACTGTACATAGATTTTATTCAACATGACACATACGGAGTGGACAAGACTAACATCGTCACAGGCGCAAAGATCATACATCAGCATAATGGTAATTACTTTTAAAGTTCCTGAAGATTCTCTACCAATAAAGTCCTCTGACTCAAGTGACTAAGGATCACAAAACTGTTACCGTATAATATTCTTCTCATTCAAGTCCATTGACCTTCCTTCAAGGACGTCTATCATGGTAACGTATTCATACTCCAGGATAAAATCTTCCATATCATACTTCACAATCCCATACGTTCTCCAAAAACATAACGTTAGATAGCATATAGTTTCAAACAAAGTCATACACGATAATACGAACAGGTTAGAGATTCCAGTTGACTAACCTCTCCCATTCTATGCCACGCTTCTGGCATTGTTGAATGTACGGCATATAAAATATGAAGCATACGAATAAATAAACTGGTTTACACGTAGGTATTATTCCTCTACGGTAATCTAATATGACCACCGACTCCGTCTGTCCATTCTAGGAAATTACATGCTAAGATGACTTCCCGCTAGACTACAACTGGGAGCGGCCTGATACTTTAGTTTACGGCAATAAATATACAAATATAACCGGGGCGACACTTACATGATCCTTCCATCATTGGCTTCGTCAAGAATACCAATTGAATCAATATAACATACTGGCTTATACAAAACTGCCAGAAAATTCCAATAATCTATATCTCGGACATAACAAAGTCCGCACTGCCCCGTTCAAAACATGACGTCACAATCCCCAAACTAGGTTACCCGTGCGTCCAAAGCAACTCACACTGCATTGTGCACGTCAGTGCGTGAATCAATCGAACGCACAAATAATAAAATATATAAAGACTGGTGCGTACATTTGGCAGGACCGAAGACTACCCCCTTAGGTAATAAATGTACGTAACAGCTCCATAACTTTTGAGGTGAAGACAGGAGTATAACAGGGATGTCCCCTATCAACCACTTTATTTTTGACAATCATAGAACGGGTGATGCATCAGACAATAGAGGACAGTCCAAGAGGAATAATATGTACACCGTTCTCTACACTGGAAGACCTGGAATATGCAGATCACATTGCACTACTCGTACATTCACATCAACATATTCATGAAAAAAGTAAATAGGCTAAATAAGTTTAGCCAACAGGTTGGTCTGAACATCAGTCTAAAGAAGACAAAGGTCATGACACTAAATGTGGGCAACCTTGAGCCCATAACAATTAGGAACCAGAAGCTGGAACAGGCAGACACATTTACATTCCAAGTTCTCTGCAGTTGAAGATCTGAAAGATGCAGTGTTTTACTACTTGCACACTCACATCAACATATCCAAGAAAAAAGATAAGACTGAATAATTATAGCCAACAGGTGGGTCTAAAGAAGACAATGAGCCCATAACAAGAAGGAACCAGCAGCTGGAAGAGACAGATGTGTTCACATATCTAGGATGCATAGACATGAAAAATAGAATGAACAAAGCAAGAACAGCCTTTGCTAGTCTAATTAACATCTGGAAGTCCTCTCAGTACAGCACAAACACCAAATTAAGATTATATGAGAGATGTGTACTTTATGTGTTTCTGTGTGGAATGTTGGAGAGTAACAGAGAAGGAAATGTCGAAATTATCCTCTTTCCACACAATCTGCCTATGGAAAATTCTTGGAAATATTTGGCAGAATACCATCACTAACCATGAACTGCTTACTCCAAGTAACCAAGAGGACATATACTCCATCACAGCAGGCAGACACATGTGTTGAGTTGGCTATGTCTTCAGAAGAGATCCCTATGCCATCAAAAGAAAAGCTATGATACGGACCTCTGAAGGAAAGCAAAAGAGAGGATGATCAAAAACCACTAGGCAGAGAACTGTGTACGCCGAGATGCAAAGAATGAAACAGAGCTGAGGCACTGCATGAAGGATGGCCACCGACAAAGCAAAGTGGAGGCAGTTTGTTGCCATGGACAGCCAGTCACCAAGAATCAAGGAAGACAGAGCAATTGCAGCAAGGACAGAACACTAAATTCATTATCACATATCAGGATTAGGAAAAGAAGCCCAAAGCACATGTGAAGCAAGAAGACGATATAATAGTCTCCTTCAGTCATAACTGACTGTAACAGTGTGGCCAACTACGTCGCTACAACTGTTAGACTTATAGTAATATACTTATGAATGACTAGTTTATAATAAATAAACCCCTAGTCAAGAATCAATGACATCATCAGTCATGACACACATGAACCCATGATGTCATCAAACCTTGTGTGGCCTCCATACAAGTCAGACCGGAAAACATTTAGATTAGAGAAAACCTTGAACAATGGTTGGTCATACTCACTTAGTAACAATAATTTTAGACTAGAGGTTTCCTAGTTAGTTAGGTTAAAGATTATTCCAACAGTAAGCTAGGCCCCAAGACCAATCATAAGAAGATTTCTGGTCTTAACTCCAATTAGAAATACTTTCATCCAGCAAGCTAGTACCGGACTAGTATAAAGACTGATGCATTATAGTAACCAGTCAGAGCTTGAGACAGTTATCTCAGAGCTAGAGTCAAACCAACATAAGGCGTTCTCTCTTGAGGTGTGGAGCAACCTGGCGCATCCCCTATTGAGAACAAAAAGCCTTTGACTCATACGGTTAGGACAAGTATATAACCATCTAGAGATCCACTACCAACCAGGGCCATTAGTGATCTAGCACTAACCCCTGCTACAATTTCTTCTTCCTCGTTCGCCCTGAAAAGGACGGTGGTTGCGTTGTGTCTGTTTGCGCCTAAGCTGTGATATCTGCACCTTTCGGTCGACACATCCGACTTCTGCACGGCATTTTTTAGGGACCGGGTTTGCCTTCCCATTTCGATCCGCACTCGCTCAGCCAGACTGCACTGCTGCAGACTGTTTCCAGCACCACCACGTGGAGGTGGCTACAATTTTATTGTGGTTTACTCCACAACCCATAAGTTCGAACTAGTTATTCAAAGTCTCGAATCGAATTTTAATTTAGTTAGGTTTCCACAGTATTCAGACATGCCATAAAACGACTCTCAAGGGCAGTAAACCTTTTGCCATTGAGGCTAAAGCTGGCGGTTTTTCCTTTCCTCCCCACCAGAAATGAGCTTGGAGATGACAGAAACAAAATGAATAAAGGATATTTTGTATAACTACTTGGACTTAACAAATATACTGCACTATTTGAAATTTTCCTTGACTGTTGAAAGTTGCTGTTTATAATCAAAACTTCAAGTTCGTTTTTAAAACCACAAAAGGCACTTACGAATATTCCTGATTACCTGGGTTATTCCTTACTTCTGGAAGCAACATCTCTGGTGTATAACCAGTCTTCCACAGAAGAATTGCAGTAAAGAAAGTCTTGTGATTATTTCCCTTAGCACAAGGGATCCACAGATTTTCCTCCCTTTCCCCAAAGGCACTGTCACATGACTAGGGGAATGTGTCTTAATAGCCCGCACCTGATTTTTTTGAGGTGATACTGTATTCAATGTACGTTAACTGGAGAAGGACAAGTGGACCAGAGCACATGTGCAGCAAGGAGGGGACACTGTATTCCTTATTATATGGATAACAACAAGAGGACCAGAACACATATGTGGTAAAAAAGGGGATATAATATTCAATAATACATTCTCTGAAGAAGGAAAAGACAACTTCTGCCCTTACACTATCAATATTAACTCATTCTAACCCACAAACTGTGTGGTACACCATAATAAAGTACATTATTCTCACAACAGCCATCAAGTATGCTCATTTGGCTACAGTCAGATTTACTCATACACTTACTTTTTATATCACAGGTGATATACAAAATCAAATTTATCTGCTGCATATACTAACCTAATACTTCCCACACATCAAAATATCAATCACCCAAATTACATCGGTTTTATACAAAACAAGATATTTCCTAAAAAATTGATGTTTACTGCTTGATTTTCTTTGCGTTTAAATTACCTTGGGGTAGGTGATACCAAAAAACTGAGATAGAAAGAGTTAAGTACCATGTGGAAAGCTAATATTACATGGTACAGAGTCATAATGAAATACATTGAAAATAAATTTACATACCTCATAATTTAATTCACATTTGATTTGTACCATTTCGTCATTCTGATACATGTTTGACAGTCTTAGTCCTACAGGGAAACTGAATAAGAAATTATAACTTTTGTATTAAAAAAAACTATATCAGCAATAATGCACAGGCAGTCTCATTACACATAAAGCTCACTTAGAAGAACATTCTCCTCCTAATGTCATGTATACCTTATCACTGTGAGAGGGCTTGAGTATCTCTGAAACACAAAGGGTTACAGTGAATGTAGCAATGGCTATCAGAAGTGCTTCTGAAATTAAAATGGAGGAGGATAAAGAAATAACCCAGGGAACATAACCCCATCGTTCTTGGAAGAGGGTGTGTTTCAGGTCTGTGACCAACCCATTAAAAAGCAAGCACTCATAAGAACCTTAAAAATCAGTAACACTGGTCAAGTGAAAATATCTTACATAATTACAACTGCAAGCTGGAAAAGCAGCTGATCATGATGGCATTCCAGCAGAGATGAAAGCATACATGGAATCCTCTAGGTAAAGGTAGGCCCATAGCAGACACCATACATGCCACATACTATGGTTTACCCATAATCTGTACAAGGTGTTTGCATTTTCAGATGTGTACACCCTGTACATAATTTCTGTACAGGTTTTCTAACCCATTCCCCTTATTACTGTGTCTCAGAGTTCTTTTATAAAGTACTGTTGAACACAGAATTTCCCAGTCTGTTAGTGATAATTAAGCACAGAAATAGACTAAATGATGACACCATCACATTATTTTTACAGTGTAAAATAAACTTAGACATTTATTGTTTGGGTTTTTAAATAAGTGAAGACCTGCTTTAAAAGGCAAAGTCCATGTGTCTCATTTAAAATGCAGCCCACTCTAATTGAAAATATTTTTACATGAATTAACTCTTTTGATATGTTTTTTTTCCAGTCTTTGTACAGGGTTTTGGAATTGTTGTACAGGTTTTTCATCTCCGAGGTGTGGCATGTATGAGACACTGCCATAGGGGAGTTAAGTGTTAGAGACTTCATTAAACTAAGTCCAGCATCAAGAGGTGGAGTGACCAGTTCCCTTCCTCACTGCCTTTTCCTTCCCCAATTCAAGAGCAAAGTCAGGTACCCATTTACAGCTAGGAAGACTGGAGTGTGTCAATACCATTAATTGAACCTAGTATCTTTGCCACGAGAGGCCCCTGCTCCAACCACTATATCAATCAGACACTTGATACCTATACAAATTACTTGGTCAAATCTGGGAGAGGGAAGAAAAACCAGCAGAATGGAAGGAAGTTGCCTAAGAAGGGAGATTTACAAAAGTGCACAATTCACAGAGGAAAAATGTTACTATAAATGTAAGGTAAAATATTAAACAGAATCATCATGAACAGATTAAAAGTCCATAGATAAACAACTGAGAGATGAAGAAGCAGTTTTTTTATAAAACAGATCCTGCTCAGACCAGACAGC
The DNA here is from genome assembly GCA_024509875.1 of Oreohelix idahoensis. NCBI lineage: Eukaryota > Metazoa > Mollusca > Gastropoda > Stylommatophora > Oreohelicidae > Oreohelix > Oreohelix idahoensis. The sequence goes on along the minus strand of JAMPIV010020836.1, from coordinate 110,392 downwards.
TACATTGAGAATAATAGTCAAACAAAGTCCAGAATATAATTTGCTTCTTTGGTCCGTGGACATTGACTGACAAAGCAGTCAGTAACCAGTATACCTGGTGGTGTCTCGTAGGGCAGCAACAACCTGTCTCCACTTTGCTTGGTCGGCAGCGATCCTACATATGGTACCTCGGCTCTGGTTCATACTTTGTGTCTCTGCAGTTCTCCAGCAGGTAGCTTTTGGCTGGCCCCACTTTCACTTTATTTCTGGAGTCTATAACATAGCAGTTCTAGTGATGGCGTCAGTGTGTCTTCTGAGGATGTGGCCAATCCAATTCCAGCATCTACCTACTATGATGGCTCAGGATCAACAGTTTATTCATGATGTGATGGTGTTCAGCTAGAAATGTTAAAGGATTTTCCTTAGGCAGGTTGTATGGAATGAGAACAGTTTGGACATTTCCTTTTCTGTTTCATTGTGGCATTCTGCGACATACAGAAGTACAGAAATTATACAGCACTTGTATATTTTTAATTAACTGTTTGTACTGCACTGGGAAAGATGTCTAGATGTTTAGATTTGGACCAGGCTGCCAGTCTGACTCCTACCCATATATACCTGTCCAGCATGGTAGAACCTGAAAAGTGTAAAACCCTCACTAGCAAAACCCTGGGCCTGTGAGGGTACTCAAGCTGCTATACCAGGACAAGCACCAATATACATTGGAAACTGATGAGGTATGGTGGAGTTCCCCTGAAGATCATTAACAAGATAAAGAAAACTTGTGAAGAGTACTTCCTGATGGAAGAGTTACACAGCCATTTGAGATAACAAGTGGAGTGCTAAAAGGATGCCTCATCATTTCTTAGGTTACTGGCTACTGACTGGGTTATGAAAACATTGACTTCACCCAAGAGAGGTGGAATTTGATTAGCTTGATTATCTAGATTTAGCCAACAACTTGGCTCTTCTTTCCCATAACCATAATCAGATGCAAGACTAAATGAAAATACTCAGTAAGAGGTCACAGCATGTGGGCATAAAGTGCATGGTTTCCATCACTAAAAGGCTACAGGCTAATTTCAAATTGCACAGGAATAGACAAATACAAGGAGAATAAATGCAGCAAATGATAACATGATTGAAACTGAAGTAACACCTCTACAAGATGTAGAATCAGACATATCTTGGCATCAATATAAACAAAGCTTGGAGGGACATATTGTAATATCAAAATAAGATATACAAGTAAAAAAACAGCTTTCATTGCATTGGGAAATGTATGGAGATAAAGAAAAATTAAGTCCAACAAAAAGAACAGAATCTTAACTCATTTTACCCAGCAAGTCATTCCAAGTGCCTGATAGGCCTTGAGTGATACCCACGGCATACCACGCATCAGCGTGATATATGTCAAATTTGAATGGAAAATTTTTTAATACCTGGCAACAAACCGATTTTAAAATCATTTCATTACTTCTGGCACATGTGTGTGAGCGTTTGTGAGTGAAATAAAAATGTATGAAGTTAAAAGTTTGTGCTTTATATCCATTGCTAACATTGCTAATCATTTGTTTATGAACAAAATGGAGCAAGATTTATGAACAAAATGGAGCGAGATTCTTCTTCTAAACACCGACTATCAGCTGATCATGCACAAGTGCCTATTTCTCAGTGGACTGAAGATAATTCTAGCGATACTGGTTTAGAAGTTAGTTTTAGTGATTCAGATGAAGACGTAAAGACTTTGTGTCAGAATATTCATGACAGTGATTATTCTGACAGTGATGCCGAGCAGCTGATTGAACAGGCATCAGGTAGGCCTAGTATAAAATGAGCTAAACTGTCAGTCAGTAAAAGAAAAGGAAGGAGTAAAAACCCCATTCTGACAACCAGTAAAGCTAAGAGAACTGCCACAAGTCTAGAGGCAGGTGCATCCTAAGGTCATGACACAAAATGCATTTTGATTTTGTTCAAAGAGAACACCAGATGTGACTGACGGGCTTGACCTGTCAACCCCATTGAAATGTTTCAATGTTTTGTTTACAGATAAGGTTAAAGATTTCATGTGCCAGTGCATCAGTCATTATGCCAGACTCAAATGTATTCAAAATAACCCTGCAAAACAATATTCAATGTATTCTCAGTGGACCGAAGTCACACACCTAGAACTTGATAAGTTTATTGCTGTCCTAATAACTATTGGGATTCAGAAGAGACCATTCATTCGCGACTACTGGCCTACATCTGCAGAATTTTATACTCCTTGGTTTTGTCAGATGTTATCAAGAAGTAGATTTGAAGCATTATATCATACAATGCTTCATGTCTCTGATGAAAATTGCACAAGGAAAAGAACAGATTGAACCTTTTATGAACATGTTGTTGCAAAAATTTAAGAGTGCCTTTTACCCATTCCAAAATCATGCAAAAATTTAAGAGTGCCTTTTACCCATTCCAAAATCACTATTTGGATGAAATGGTTATAGGGCATAAAGGCAGATGGCAATATAAGCAGCATAATCCAAGTAAACTAAGCAAATATCACATAAAAGTCTTTGGTTTATGTGATTCAGCTACTGGATATGTGGTGAACAAGTTCACATATTTTGGTTCTGATACTTCATATAATCCTGAAGCTGATGCAAACAGTGGGCAAGCTGTCAAGAATTTTTAGACCCTAATACAGCCTTTGGGTACAGGCCAACATTTATTTGCTGACATGTATTACACCACAAGAAAACTCGACTTCCTACTGGAGAAGAAGCTATACTACACTGGTACTCTGAACATTATCCGGAGAAATTTTCCATTACAGCTAAGACTCTGTATCTTAGTTATCTGGAAAACAGATGGTATATGACACAAACAAGCATGGTGTTGTGTAGAGCATTTACAGACAAAAAGGCCAAGAAATCAGTTTTCCTGTATCTTCTCAGGCCAAAGTGGAGATCATGAGCACATGGAAACACATTATTAAACCAAAAATGATAGATGAATACAACAATTCAATGAATGGGTGTGATCTCCTGGATCACAAAATCTGGTTAGTATGGTGTGCATAACAGAAAATCTGTTAAATGGTGGAACAAAATGTTCTTCTGGCTGCTTGAAATAGTGCAGGTGAATGCTTGTTTTATACTGTTTTCATCGAGGTGAAAAGCAATCACTACTGCAGTTCAAAAGAAATCTGCTTCACCAACTAACTGAAGCTTCTGCTGTTTTGAGCCTGTGACAGATTACGAAGAATAGATTTCATATATCTATTTCATCATCTACTCTTTTCTTTTACCTAGAGTCATCTACAAGTTTATTTTAACATAATTTCCCTCTATACTCAGTGTGTTTTTTTTCCTCCCATCTGTTTAGCATGCACAGTTTATGGCTGTTTGCTATTTCTTTGATGTAGTTTGCTAGCAGACTTAATTAGTTAACGTAAGCCGGTATCATTTAATTATAACACCAGCAATCAGGGGAAATTAAATTTTAGTACTAAGAGCAGGTAACTGGGGAACCAAGGTGAGCAGATTTTATTATCTCCCTTGTAAACCCGCTTGCTAGAAAGTAATTATCACGGTGAGTCCTGGGTTCTCGGCTCTGAAGTGAGAATAGCTTTGATGTATGTAGAAAGCGGGAAACTGAACGCAGAATCTCTCCGTAGGTGCTAAGTCTGGTTTTTCGGTGTATAATGTAATTATTCCCTTTGATTTCAGAGATATATATACCCGAGAAGTCTAACTAAATTCATCCAGTACTGCCACAGCTTTAGAAGACACCTAGCGGCAATTCTAGAACCACTCGTATTGAGTAGAGTTTCTTAGTTTTTGTTGGAGAATAGTCTTAATAGTTCTGTTTGGAGGTAATAATATTCACTAGTATTGTAGGATAAAGAGAGAGGGATAGTACCTCACGGTGAGAGACAGCCATGTCCTTTTTAGGATAGTCAGGATCCTATTTGGTTCTCCTCTCTTTATCTAGCTCATGTATGGCTCCTCGAATACCGCTTGTGTACGGCGGTGGCCACATCCCGGGCAACAGTCTTGGCTGACTGGCTAAACTACATGGGTGGAGTAGGAGCAATCTTACTCAAGGGAATGTCCATCCCTAGTACACAAAGACTGAGACGGTGAGTGAGGCGGAGGAATCTGAGAAGATCAACGGCTCGCAAAGCGAAACAGCAAAGTGTGTGGCGCACTGGAGGCGTGTCGGACATAGAAAAAGACAATGGCTAGCCACCGTGGAAGAGATTGGGGCCTTACCACGTACTTCCTACAGAATGTAATGGGATCACAACAACAAGATAAGAAACGATATGTAGAGAACTCTCTGTCCCCTGGGGAAGAATCTACTGTACAAATTAACAGGGAAGAGGCAACTCCTCTAATGAGTAAGGAAGTACATAATGACGAGTGTTCCTTAAATTCTGTTGAAAGGGAGCATTCTGAGAAAGACCACCTAAAAACTAGTAGGAGAAGCCTAAAAATAGGAACATGGAATGTTAGAACTCTGAACGGAGAAGGAAAGCTTGTCAATCTTATATTAGAAGCAACAGACATGAAACTCGATATACTGGGAGTTGCAGAGGCAAGACTTTTGGATACAGGCTACATAAAAAGAGACCAGTACACGCTTATACACTCAGGCGGAGAAAAACATGAAAGAGGGGTAGGAATGTTGATAAAGAAGGAGTTAGAAAAATACATATGTGGATACTGGACACACAATGACAGAATGATGTTACTAAAAATGAGAGCAAAGCCATTCGACATATCAATCTTACAAACTTATGCACCAACTAAAGATCACAGCGAGGAAGAAATAGAAGAATACTATGAAGAGCTACAACACACACTTAAACCAGTCAAATCAACAGATGTGTTGATAGTAATGGGTGATATGAATGCAAAAGTAGGAAAAGGAAAATACAAGAAAATAGTAGGACAGTATGGATTAGGGACAAGAAATGATAGAGGAGACAGACTTATCCAGTTCTGTGAAGAAAACCAGCTGGTCATATGTAACACCTTTTTTGAACACCACCCAAGGAAATTATACACATGGAAAAGCCCAGGAGATATAACACGAAATCAAATCGACTATATCATGATAAAACATAGATTTAAGAACAGTGTCACAAGTGCAAAGACATATCCTGGCGCCGACATAAATTCAGATCACAATCCAGTCGTCATCAAAGTAAATATAAAGCTGAAAAGAGCAGGAAACAGAAGACAGGAGGAACCCCAGATAGAAATATCAGCGCTGAAACAACCAGATATAAAACAGAAATATTTAATCGACGTCAAAAATAAATATCAACAGTTATTGACAGAAAGCATGGAGCAGTATAGAAGAGAAAACCCAGAAGAAAAAGCAACTGCAAAATGGGAATGCTTAAAAACAAGCATACAATCAGCAAATGCAAATTTACCTAAAAAGGAGTCTAAGAAAAATCAAATTTGGATGGCAGATGACACCTTGAATAAAATGACCGAAAGAAAGAAAGCAAAAAACACTCCAGAATATAAAACAATAGACAATGACATACGTACTATGTGTAGAGAAGCAAAAGAACGGTGGATAGAAACAAAATGCAAGGAAATAGAAGACTTGGAAGCAAAGCACAGGACAAGAGATATGCATGAAGAAATAAAGAAATTATCAAATCGGTCACGGTTTGCACAAGGAGGAAGCTGTATCAAGAACAAAAATGGTGTAATATTACTTGATGAGAAAGACATATCAAACAGATGGGCAGAATACGTAAAAGAATTATTCGAGGACAACAGAGGTAAAAAACCATCACCAGATTCTAATGAAGGCCCAAACATTCTCAGATCAGAAGTAGAGAATGCCATTCATATGATACAAAAAGGAAAATCAGCAGGCATGGATAACATAAAAATTGAAATGATAGAAGCTCTGGAGAGCTTTGGTATAGATACAATCACAGAAATATGCAACGATGTATACAATACAGGATATATACCACACGACATGAAGACATCAGTTTTTATAACATTGCCCAAAAAACCAAATGCAACAGAATGTTCAGACTTCAGAACAATCAGCCTGATGAGTCATGCAATTAAGATACTGCTCAAAATCATACAGGAAAGAATAAAAAGTAAAGTAGACAGCGAAATCCAGGAAGAACAGTTTGGTTTTAGACGGAACAGTGGAACAAGAGAGGCAATATTTTGCCTAAGAATATTAGCAGAAAAATATACAGAGGTCCAAAAAAGTATGTATATGTGCTTCATTGACTATAAGAAGGCTTTTGACAGAGTCCATCATGAGAAAATAATTGAATGCCTCGAAGACATAGGTATTGATGGAAAAGATATAAGAATACTCAGTAACCTTTATTGGGAGCAAACTGCCACAGTAAGAACTGGAAGGAATTATTCACCATACATAGACATAAAAAGAGGTGTCAGACAAGGTTGTGTGCTGTCCCCCTGCCTATTTAATTTATACACCGAAAAAATTTTCAAACAGATACAGGAAATACCAGGACTGAACATCAGTGGAAGGTCAATAAACAACCTTAGATATGCAGATGATACCGTGTTGTTAGCTGAAAGCGAACAGGAGTTACAGGAACTAGTGAAGCAAGTGAACAGTATAAGTCATGAATATGGACTCGACATTAATATTGAGAAAACAAAAACTATGATAATTAGCAAAACAGACGATAAACCCACATTAAAGATAAGCGTAAATGGGGAAATCCTGGAACAAGTCAAGAGCTACGTATATCTCGGTCATATAATAACAGAAGATGGCAGATGTGAAACAGAAATCAAGAAGAGAATAGGAATGGCCAAAGCTACATTCAACAACATGAAACATATACTGACATCCAAACAGTTATCTCACAAATTAAAACTGAGAATCATAAAGTGTTATATATATTCTGCATTTCTGTATGGTGCAGAAACATGGACGATGAATAAGCATTTGGAAGAAAGAATTGAGGCTCTTGAAATGTGGATATATAGAAGAATGGGGCGTATCTCATGGAAAGAGATGAAAACAAATAAGCAGGTCCTAGAAAATCTAGGTATGAAAAGAGAACTAATGAGGGAGGTCAAAGTTCGACAGCTAAAATACTTTGGCCACATAAAAAGGCATAACACCTTGCAGAAGACCATAACAGAAGGGAGAGTTGAAGGCAAACGTGCAAGGGGAAGACAGCGCTATAAGTGGGAAGACAACATCAAGAGATGGACAGGAAAGAGTCTGTCAGAGTGCACCATCAAGACAAGAGACAGAAGACGTTGGAGATCCATTACAGCCAACCTTCGTTGTGGAGATGGCAACTGATGATGATGAGTATTGTTGAGTGATTTAAGTGTTAAATCTGCAATTATATTTCTCTTAGATTTTTGTGCAGAGTAATTTACTAAGATAGGTCCGTCAATGATAATTCTCTAAGTTTTATTGTGTTACAGTGGATAGCAGAATAAATAATAGTTCTAGCTAAACTCGTTCAGCTATAATATAAATTTAGTGACTGCTAAGTAACCAGTCAGAGAATATTTTAACCAACTAAGTAAATGCACTGTTCATCATGAGTATTGACAAAATATCATAATATTTGATGAAATATATATATTTCTAATTCATGATGATAAGTTTTTTAAATGACTAGAATTTATTTCACGATAAGACAAGCTGTAAGCTTGTAGTTTCAATTTAATGTTAAATAACCGAAGTGAATATATTATATTTTATGCGAGGTAGGAGAGGAGTGAGAATAATATATATTGGTTAAGTATTGTGTATGTTTTTTCTCTTTACACAGTATTCGGGTCAAACCCAAAATCTACCAGCGGCTTTAATGTATAATTGAGAATAATCAGACGAAAGAACACTTTTGGTACTTAAATACTTGGGTCTACAAGGAAAACCTGTCTGGCATTGTGTTTGCATCCAGAAAGAGACAGAGTACCCACCTAAAAGACTTTAAGACTAAATGCTGTAACTGGGCCTATCGAGCCAGATTATACTTCTTTCCCGAATCTCATTTACTTTCAAGCCCGTAGTAGCGAATATTACAAACTTTAACATTTTTGACATTTGACCAAATTGTGGTGTGACAATAAATTGTTTATACTGAGTGAAGTTACCAACCTGACATTTCCGAAGTACTGGAAATCTCAAAGAATTCTGACACTGTGAGCCCTGTGGCATTCCTTACCTGAACTGATTTCAAGTGACATAAACAGAAGTTAACGCTCCCCTGAGAAACTGGAATTAACCTGTCTCGGTAGAGCTGGGGTTATCTTTGCCAACAGAACACTGGACTTGCTGTGTTTGTTTGTGTCCTAAAGATTGCGCCAGAAGGTGAAAATCAAGTTTGTAGGTAAGAACGAATGTCAGTGGCCACTGTTGTATGAATAGAATGAAAGCAGGAATGAGTGACTCTTTTATTGTATAATCCATACACCCACTTTGTATTTCTTTATGCGAGTTTTTTGCTAATGCTGTTTCCTCTTAGAATAGATTAATGTATCAACTCTGTTCTTAACTGTAGAGGGAAATCCTAGACCATAGTGTATAAATCTTTGACTCTTTGGGGTTAATAACTTCTATTCTAACGGGACCATTGTCTCAACAGAAGGGAGGGAGGATTACATTTATGAGTCTAACTCTGTTATTAATTCATTAACGTATGTTTATTTTGTATTGATTTGATAGTCAAAATTTATTGCTGTTGTGAAGTTCTTTATGATAAATAAAATTTACATAAACTTTATTCACCTGTGTCGGTCAGCTCGTCCAAACAAATCCATTGATAGAGTTTTCACGTGTGTACGTCTAACTGTCGTCACTTATGTGTGCGTGTCTGTGAGGGGTTGATATATAGTATATCTATATAACTGAGTAATCTGTATGACTAACACTTTTGGTTGTAGAGATAGGCTGAGCAAGAGAATTTTTTTTTTTCTCGAGTTTCAGGGACAGACTTTACCTATTTTTCCACCATCTCACTCGTGAAAAGCTATTTCTTATATTATCTCTCACTGAGTCACCTCATGTTCTAGTCTATTCAGAAGGGACCAATCTTTGTCTTAATTCCCCTATCAAAATCTACGACAGAGCCCACTTAGTGTCCAAGAAAATCCAGCTACTAATACTGTTAGATCTCAAGCTGCCTCAACTTCAGAGTACCAGTGTGGCACAAGGCATCTTGTATGTTATGCAGAAAGAGATAGGAACTGTGTCCACTGCAGCACACCTGCTCGTCATCAGCGCTCACATTATTATTGCACTGGAAGTCCAAACCAGCCACATCTACAACCACAATATTTTTATGACTACCATAAAAGCATGTAAATAGTGGCAAATTCTTCTGGGAAATGTAAAATAGAATTAGATCAGTGAAATAATATTAGTCACAGTTGTTTCATGTTTGATTTTTACAGAAATATGTGGTGTAGGAAAAAAATCATATAAATTATATATTTGAAGTGATTGTGGTTAAAATGTGTTGTGTTTTAAAATGGATGTGCACTGATATTCTGAGATTTTTCTGCTATGGATTAAACTGGTGCTGAAATATGTCAGTACACAGTTTTATTTATCTTTTTTTCCAGTTATTTCTGATCAGGTCTCCATTTCACATGACATGACAGTTTTTCTACATCAAATAATTATTTACAGCATTTCACACGATTTTTCAGTCAATTTCCCACATTTTTATGTATAACATAAACACCTACTGAAATAATATGTGTATCTACAGCCTGTTTTTAAAATATAACCTGAAGAGAACAATCGCACACATTTTGAGTGGTTGTTTTTAAAAACATGTGGTTTTGAGAAACAAATCATAAAAATTTAATCTGTGAAGTGATAGTGGTAAAAGTTTCTAGATATGTTTCAAACTAAATCTGCACTGATATTCTTAAAATTTTATTGCCATACATTAACTATATTAACTATACATTAACTATATTTAAATATATTAAGTCGAGGAAGATAAGGGGAACTGTGTGGAGAACAATGCATGGGAATGACAAAAAAATAAAAAAAAGGTGATTCGTCTTACGAGAATAACAGACAAAGAAAATATCCAACATTGCGACCAGGGAAAAACGAAGGCCTTGTGGTCGCAATGTTGGCTATTTTCTTTGTCTTTTGTCCTCGTAAGATGAATCACCTTACGAGTTTGCTGAAGGCCAATGCTCCTTGGGGAGCTAAGAATATTGAATGATTTTCAAATGGGCCGAAGCGAAGGACGGTTAACTGGACGCTGCCATACTGTGACTCTGTGTGGTGTTTTTGCATGTAATGTGGTGTGTTTGCGAGCATGATTTACTATGGAATTAGAAATTTGAGGCGTTATATATCATATTGGCCATGCCTGCAGAATGGGATAAGATCGGCTACCATGACAAGCATGGGAAACAAAGAGCCAGGGATCCAGACCCCCCCCCCCCCCCCCCCCCCCCAGAGTCCGCTGGGAGGACAACATTAGACAATCTTTGAAGGACAGAGGACTAGAATTTAACCAGGCCAGGAGGAAGACAGCCGATAGGATAGTCTGGCGCTCTCTCTTCCAAACCTCTACACCTCACGGTAGAAGGGGAACGACTAAGTAAGTAAGTATATATCATAGTTGTAACCTATCGGCCATAAGATATGGAAATGGATATTTTTCGTTCATTTTAGTTTAGTTTAATGATGGATGTTTTGCAATGTGTCACTTTGATACGGTTTCTTGTCCATATAGATAACGTTCAGGCAATATGGCAGCCCTTGTTCCACTATCCTTCCCCTTAACCTACAAATGTAAATATCTGGCCTACAAACTAAAATAAAATTCACAAATTTAAATGTAGGTCCCTATTGGTAGGCCTAATAACTTGGTAGCAAAAGTACTGTTTCAAGGAGGGGGCAATAGGTTGGAGTCTGCTATTTTCGGGTTCTTATTTTGTTTCAATGTTGTTTGTCGGGTGTTATTAATTTTGACAAAGCTCGAAACCGGGTTGTGTTAGGTTGAGGCTAGCTGTTTGACTTCTGTCAAAGCTCGAAATAAGGCTGGGGCTAGCCTACCTGTAGCCTAACATAAATATGGATATTCCTAGTCAGTCTTGCAACATGCGCAACTTGTCTACTGTCCTCCAAAATTTTACCAAACTACCAAGCAGTGAGCGTTACATAGAAACAAATGTGGACAGAAATTAAAACGCAAAAATACTGCATGTTTCCTTCTTTATTTATTAGAATGACAAACCTTTATTAGAAGAGTCTGGTAAAGGGGAATAATAATGGAACAAGGTCAGCCATTTTGCCCGAACGCTATCGAGACCGCACAAGCAAGGTTGCCACTCAAGTTCTAGAGATAAACCCAGATTTTCTTTACTAAAGAACCCAGAAATACCCAGATTATTTTACGCCTCAAATATACGGGATAGACGATGCTTACACAATCTTTTAGTGCAACTTTAGCACAAATAAGCTGTGTGCTACCAATTTTTATTTCTTTCTTCATTTTTCTTTTTATTTTTTAATTACACAAAGTTCACGATTATATAAAAAATGATTTTATTAACACCCTAATATATGAACTCTTGAAAATAAGATATTTTAACAGTAACATACTTACAGTAGTTACATTTTAAAAATTTTCCTCAAATCACATATAAAATGTCAGTTGTAACTTGTTACTGTTGGAAATTGTCACTTGTCAGCGACTCGGCATCCATGTCGACAACTTGTCCTTCGTCAACGTGGAATCTTGATTGTGGAGTTCCAAAATCTTTGCATATCTCTGCTGACAACGTCCTTCACGCACATCTTCAACCACGCTTTTACTAGGATTAAACTTATGACAAACTCCATCTTCGGCAACTGCTTGCTTGGCTAGTGTTCGATTGGAAACTTTTTCACACAAAAGCTTGTTGGTTTGTTTAGTTTTAACTAAGTTATCCTTCGAAAACCCTCTTTCGACGCATGCTGAGGAGTGAGGTGGCGTGTGTGTTGTCATGCTGCTACAACTACATAGTGTACCTTCATCATCGCCCACTTTTTAATCTTATAATTAAAAAAAACAATATGCTGTTTATCTGCTTAAGTCTAAAATTTAAAAAAAAATACTTTAAAACACATCGCAAAAATGAGTGAGTATTGTAGATGACAGCCATTAACAGAATAACAGGAAATAGATTGTTGGTGTAAACGAGTCAAAAAAACGTTATTGATGTGGTTAAAAACAAGAATTAAATTTAAGTGGTATAAAAAATATATAGCACATAATTTTTTTACATTTAATTATAATATAAATATAATGTATAATGCTCAGTGCGCAGAATAAACATACATTGTAAATGTCAATTGTCAGATATACCCAGATTAATGCAGATGTTGAAAAAAAATACCCAGATCCCCAGACGGAAGCCATAAAACCCAGATCTAGTAAAAAATACTCAGCTGTGGCAACACTGCGCACAAGTAACAGTATGTAACACATAAAGAAGGGAAATCCGAGGCCTGTAAACAGTAAATTAATATGAGACAAACATAAAGGTACCGTATGTTGTCAGGCACTCGTAGGAAAAAAAAGAAGTAGAACACCAGACAACAGAAAAACAACAGACATGAGTGATTTACCCAGTATTTGAACCCTGGACCTTCCGTGCGACAACCCCGCCTAGTTATGCAAGCGAATCACACTATCCTCCCTGCCGTATACGCATCACCAAAAAATGATGTTTCGATGACAGATCCTTAGTGCGAACCACAATACATAACACCGGAAGTTTACCATGGGAAGTTTAGCCTATTAATGACGCTATCACTTCTGTTGTTTCCCTATATACAGTATAGGCCCGTCCAACAAGACCTTAATCGTTTTTCCTCATCAACTTTTCCATCTCAGCATCATCGTCGAGCACAGAGAGGACATCACTATCTTCGTACGATCGCAATATTCTAAAATGGTTCGTACTAAGCCACAAGCAAAAAAGAGGAAAATCTATAGAAGCCCTCCAACACTTGACAGCAAACATGACGCTGCAAAGAACAAAGACAGCCAGCCGGGGAGCACGACTGCACCAAATACTAGCATCGGGGCCGGTCCTTCTCAGAAGCCGAACAACGCAACTATTGACACTACGACCGATTAGCTTCGAAGGCAGAGGACAACCAGGCTCCGAAGCCTGACAAAACATCAACAACGCTAAAACAAGATGTCGAGGCGGTGGCTCCATTGTACAGTGAACAGACAACATCTGCAAAACACGGCCACAAAATTTCGACGACAGAGGGTAACAATGCTTTGAAGCCCGACAAAGTAAATCCACCGCCAAAACAAGATGTCATAGTCGAGTCTTCATCATGCAGTGACCAGGCAACTTCTGTAAAACAAGATCAGAGGCAGACAAAGAGCCAGAATGTGAATCCGTCCCACAGACCACACGCTCAAACTGAGACAGAAGTCGGAACGTGCCAACTTCGCAAGCAAAGAAATGCCTTTTCTCACGTGGCACTACAGGAGAGGATCATTAAGATCACTCAGATGTCTGGAGGTGAGGCCTCGCTCAGGGCCCTACCCGACGATAAAGTAATCGGTATCCTCGGGGCAATAACGGGCAGGAGGAGTATAACGAGAGATACAAGACACGAAAAAGGAGTTATAATAGCTCTAAATAACAAGGAGGAGACAAAAGAACTGATGGTCGAACTAGAGTCCGGACACAAAGAAGTCCAGCTGCCACACCAGATTAAAGTTACTGTGGAGATCTGCAAGAAGACCAGAAAGATAGTTGTAAGAGGGGTCGACAACAATCGGTCTACACAAGAAGTCCACAGCCGCCTGCAAACAGAAAACAAGAATATCAAAATAACACAGGTGGAAAGACTGAAGACATGGGACAAGAAGGACACAAACCTAGTTATCCTAACTATTGAAGGGACTTCAAGACCAAGTCAACTTAACCTAGACGATAGATGTCGAAAAACAGAAGAGTACATTCTCCTGTTATGCAGTGCTCAAACTGCCAGCAATTTTCGCATACTAAGAAAACATGCAAGAGAGAGACAGTTTGTCGGTACTGTACGGGAAGTCACTCCTACAATGAATGTCCTCATGCAAAAAAGGATAACAACTATAAAGTGCGCAACTCCAACAGAACCTGCGCAAACTGTCTCGGGAACCACGGGGCAAGATACCATGGCAGTCTGTTAGGTCATATTTTAATTAAGGAGAGTTAAGTGTTTAAGACTCGTATGTACGGGTCGGATTTTTGTACACACACTTTTTGAACACAGCCCTTTTGACTAGCTGTTAGTTCGCTTTTTAAAAATAGGATAAAGAAACTGTCGAACGTTCTATGAATTAGTTTTGGGGGGAAAAGCGGATGAATTCTGCTCACATCTCAAGCTGCGAGTTTGCGCTTGAATGAATTTTGTACTGAGCTGTTTAAAGCAGCTGATTTTTCGTGACAGTATTTGGCTGGCAGAGCTTGGAAATGGACGCTTTACCATTTTCGCTAGTGTGTTCCAGCATATATTCTTTTTGTGAAAGGAATATTTGATAAGTGCAGAATGTACGTTATTGAAGATATTATAAGGCCACGGATTGTACATGCCATTATTCGATATTCATATTCCTGTGATGGATTGTTTTTGCAGATAGATAGTGTGTTGAAGAGAATGTTGTTTTCTCCCAGGGAACATGTTATTCAAAGCCACGGATTTCGTTGGCTTGTTAATGCATTGTATTCATATTGATTCAAAGTCATGGACTATTGAGAACTGGAATGATATTTTTGGCTGTACTATTATGAGATGAAATATGTGCTGCTATGTCCTGCAGCCTATTCACCTATTTGATGATTCATGTTTCCTGGTGGATATTTTGTACTTAATGCCCATGATTTGCTGTGGTGGTTTATGCAACCGTTGTTATGGATTTATGTTACCTATCACTTTGCTCACAGGCTTGTAATTCATCGCTGTGCGCAATGGAGCAGAACGCGAAAACGCTTCGAGTGTAAAAGTGTGCGAGTTGTGGAATGTGTGTGACACAGGTATTTAGTGTATGACGTGGACAGGGTCTGCTGCGGGGGAAACGAATGTTATCGTTAGGACAGTTGAGTTTGGCTTGTGTTTTCAAAGTGTACGGATATTTATGTGAGAGCGACAGACCAGTGTTTATTGTTATAAAATATTTCAGAGTCAGGATAATTGACTCAATTCATTATGATGTGTGCCTGATTGTATGTGGCTTAAAGAGATGGACAGTAAGTGATTTGAATCAATACGGATTTGTAAAGTATGAAGGCGTCGTAGACGATACATAGACATTCTGACTTTAAACCGGCACAACGACATTATTGCTTATGTCTGCTAATGAACACATTTGTATTACTGATGTACGGTCCTATCATCATATGCTCTCAAAAGAAGTGAAGTACACTTATGTTGTATTGTGACATATTAAATGTGATAAAACGTACAACAAGCTGTTGATCAAGATTATTCAAGTTGGCCATTCCTTACGTTACTGTTTAGACTGTTGTCTATTATATCAAAATACATTACAAGACCAGTGCAGCACATTAATATACTCGTTACCCAATAGCCTTCAATAAGTATAAGGTAACAGTATAAATTGGTGGCCAGTATACACGGGATTTCGTTCTACAAACAAGATTTTATCAAAACGATACTACTGTCCCTAGCCACATCGACGAATTTTACAGTATCAAAAAGCAATAGAAATTTCTGCGCAACCTATGCCAACCGGTTTTCTTCAAACTAGGGCCGGCAAGAAGAAACTTAAAGAGTAAACATCATTCTTCAATCATAATATTGGCTGTACTTTACCAATAGAAGTTCGTATTTTCTTCATCAACGTCTTTGAGAAGGAAGTTATCATCCCTCTACGCAGTTTCAGGTTGAATTTGTCAAGAACAATTAAAGTAATCAAACAACATTTCTGCAGCCAAGACGAAGCACAGTCATTCAACCAGTGAAACAAGATGGCTAGTTCTACATGTGGGGGCAGTCTGCATCGATGAAATTTTGCTCTGCCTGTTGCATATGTTGGAGGCAACAATACTGTCACGTGCATTTATACTTCTGAGGAAGGATCACAGAAAGATAAGTGGACTAGTTTGTTGTAGCCTTAGTCTTACACAATTCTATAGTAGAGCTTTTTTAATTATCTGTTTTATGTTTGTTGTGGTCAGAAGGGAGGACGGTGTGGGACCTTGATAAGCAGAATTACATCTCATCTTCGGACGGGTCTGCAATCAAGGGTGTCAGAAGGAAATTTATGTAATATTTTCTCAAAGAGGCCCGGCTCAAAATGCTGTGTGGAAAGCACTCTTTGTGAATATACTATATTTACTTTATGTTATAGACGTGTTGTCCTGTATTTTCACTGTTGTTTGTATTTGTCGGTTGTTGTTTTTTTTTAGTGTTTTTTCTGCATTTTTGTACGTCTACTGTTGGTCTTCTCTATCTATCATTATGTTGATATATGGATTTTACGTTGTAAATTCGTCTTGTCTAGTCTAACGTAATAGTGTAAGCATAAATTTCAAACATTATCTTTTTTTCTACACCTTAGTATTTTCTTCTGTTGCTACACTATTGTACTACGTGTTCTGTTTAATAGTGTACGACACTATTTTTTTTGTTTGCATTGATTACTTGCTAGGTCACATTTGCAGAGTACTGAATTTTAACGAATTGGCATTGGGGCTGTTTATCGCTCATCAGAACCCATATTCATATTCAGACTAAGTAACTTATAAATAAATATATATATATATATATATATATATATATATATATATATATATATATATATATATATATATATATATATATATATATATATACTTAAACTTACATAATGTCTAGTCTGGAGCATTTTATCCAGCTAGGTAAAGATGTGCGAATGCAAGGCCAGGAGCTTAAAGAGTTTGCCATGGAGCAACTGGAAAGAGAAGAAAAGAAACTGGAAAGAGAAGAAAAGAAACTGGAAAGGGATGAGAGAGCAAGAATGAGAGAGATCGAAAAAGATGAACGAATTCAGTTAGAAAAAATAGCAGAAAAGAAAAGACAAGAAGAATTTGAAGAAAAGAAAAGAAAAGATGAAATGGCAGAAAAGACAAGATGAGATAGATTTAGAGACTAAGAAAGCCCAATTTCTGCATGAAAAAAAAATGGCTTCTCTAGAGTTGGATAGACTCAAATTGGAAGCTAGTAATAAACAGAGTAATCAAGAAGGTGCAGGTTCGGTCAAGAGAGAACATGCTTCATCATTTAAACTTCACTTACCTAAATTTAATCAAAATATTGACGATATTTCATGCTTCCTAAACCGATTCCAGACAGTGTGTGAGGAATACAAACTGGAAAAATCATCATGGGTGATACATTTAATGTCATTACTGACAGGTGAAGCGTTGACAGCTGTGTCAACAATGGATGAGGAATACATAAAATCTTATGAGGCAGCTAAAACATTACTTTTAAGAAAGTATCAATTAGACGAGAATGGATACAGACTAAGATTTAAAAACTCACACCCGAAAGCAACAAGGACTTTAGTGAGTTCATTTCCACTATAAAGTTATGCTTCAATCGTTGGATTGAGTTGGGAAAAATCAAACATGCATATGAGGACTTGAAGGACCTTATTTTGAGAGACAAAGTACTTTCCTCCATTAGCCCTGATTTTTTGGCCTATTTACATGAACGGAAGCCAGAATCGTTACAATCCCTTGAGTTGTCAGGGCGTCAGTTTATGACGGCACACCCAGGGACGAGTGTGAACAACTCTGCTATTAAAGAAGCATTACCTGTTGCATCAGCTCATTCGGTGCAGATAAACAACCCTAGAGCTCGATCGCAAAGTATGGATCGAAATTTTGGCAGGAATAAGGACCGAAATAGTGGATCATTCCGAGGACGGTACAATTTTGGCAATCAACCTTATCAATATCAGAGAAACTCCCAACGATATTTTGATGGAAATAGACCATCACAGGGTTACTTTCAATCTAACAGAGGATGGCATAGATCTGATAATACCTTTATGAACAGAGGAGACAGATCCTATTATACAAAGAACACAGAAAACTCTCCTCCATCTCAACACTGCCCAGGTTGTACGTGTCCTCAACATTCTAATAATCCTCAGAATGGCAGAGAGAGTCGGAATTATTACCGGGGTAATAACAACTTTAATCGCTCTCGGAGCGTGGATCGAAAAAACTCGAACTGGAGTCATAATAGTAACACAGGAGCAGTTAATCCCAATGGGGAAAACACAAATATTGCAAATGCGTGTGCAGCTGATTTATTTAATCCATCAAATTTTTCAGAATGCAGCACTCTGTTTCAGCCAGATGTGGTCTCCAGACTTTCCTGCGGTCATCCTGTGCCCGCATTAGTACCTGCATTAGCCTCTTATGATGGGAAAGGCTCGCTAATGTTTCACAGGGGTTTTTTAAATAATCAACTAGTTTCAGTCTTGCGTGATACAGGTTGCACAACTGTTGGAGTACGCAAATCGTTGGTAGACCCATCTTGCTGCACCGGGGAGAATGTAAAATGTGTCCTATTTGGGGGCACGGTGGAATTCTATCCTGTGGCCATTGTGCACATTGATACTCCATTTTTCTCAGGTCTATTTAAGGCATGTTTATTACAGGAACCAATTGCTGACATAATCATGGGAAAAATTGTGGGTATAAAAGCGTGTTCACTCCAAGATATAGAAATCTGGGAACGTCAGCATATACTACACGCTAATATGGTCATTACAAGAACACAGGCACAGGCTCAAGAGGAAGAAGAAATGACTAACAATCATGACAAGGAGGAAGATCAACATCTTATGCCGATGTTAACGAAGACATCATTTATTGATATGCAAAAGAATGACAATTCTTTGAAAAGATTTTTCAAATTGGTAAAATCAGATAATGTCGGTTGCTCGGAAAGGTCACAACCTTGGTATACAATTAAAAATGACATATTAATTCGTAATGCTAGAGATGCTACATCGATACAGCAGCAAATTATGGTACCAACCAATGTTCGACCTTACATTCTCAGACATGCGCATGATACAAACAGTGCAGGCCACATGGGCTTTGCTAGGACTAAATATAGAGTCTTACGGCATTTTTATTGGCCTGGAGTAGTCAGGGATGTCAAATTATTTTGTCGTTCGTGCAAGACATGCCAACAAGTGGCTACAAAGGGTGCTTACCATAATGCACCGATGCAGGCTGCGGATATTTCGGTGCGACCATTCGAAAAAATGGCCATAGACTTAATAGGTTCACTGTCAGTTCCGTCAGCCAGAGGTCATAGATATGTCCTCACCTGTATTGATATGTGCACCAGGTGGCCGGAGGCAATACCTCTTAAACATATTGCTACAACCGATGTGGCTGATGCACTGTTCCTCATTTTTACGAGAGTGGGGTTCCCTAACAATATTTTATCAGATAGAGGAACACAGTTTGTGTCAGATGTCATGTCGCATGTCATGTAACTATGTAATATTGATAGATCTCTTAGCTCTGTTTATCATCCAATGTTCAATGGAATGGTAGAACGCCTAAATAAAACACTAAAACAACTACTGGGGAAGGTGACCACGACGTATCCACAAGACTGGGATAGAGTGCTCCCAGCAGTGCTGTTTGCTTATCGGGAAGTCCCAAACGAACACACTGGGTTCTCGCCTTTTGAGCTCATGTATGGTGCTCAACCACGAGGACCCATGTCGATAATAAAACAATTACTTACAGGTTCGGAGATGACTCAGGAATGCCAGTCATCCTATGAGTATGTGGTGAATCTTTGAAAGACACTTATAGACGCTTGCCAAATAGCGACTGATTCATCTGAAAAGGCAAAAGAAAAAGCTAGATCTCTTCAAAACCGTTGGAAAAAGTTAAGGAAACTACGTCCTGGAGACAAAGCTTACGTTCTGCTACCAACAAGAGAGAATAGCCTTCTCATTTCGCGGAGTGGTCCATATGAAATTATTTCAAAATTGACAGATGTTGATTACATTCTTGACGTGAAAGGCAAGAATAAAACCTTTCACATCAACATGCTCAAACAATTCCATGATAGACCTGAATATCTCAAACCTATCTTAGATGCTGTTAATGAAGTAATCACTGATCATCCTAAATCTTACTCTTCATTGTCAGTGATTCAAGAAGAACCCACTTCTTTTCATGATGTACCTTTGCAACTTCCTGTCATGTCTCTTTACCCGACAGAATCATGGGTAAATGTATCTATTTGTCCGGATCTATCCAGCGAACAACAATCTCAAATTCTTTCTATTCTAGAGTCATATCAGCAAGTTCTGTCTAATATTCCAGGCCGAACGTCTATAATCACTCACGATATTAGACTCACAAATCACAAACCTATTAAATTAAAGCCTTATCCTATCCCTATCCACTTTCAGGATCAGGTTGAAAAAGAATTAGGTCAAATGTTACAGCTTAACATTATTGCACCATCAGAGTCTGCTTATTCTTTCCCAATGGTTATAATCAAGAAGAAGGATAATAATATCAGATTATGCATGGATTTTCGTAAACTCAATTCCATAACGGAGTCTGACGCAGAGCCAATGCCAATTCTTGATGATTTACTGTCAAAACTTTCTAAAGCAACCTACTTTAGCAAATTTGACTTATCCAAGGGGTATTGGCAAATACCTCTCACGGAAAAAGCAAAACCTTTCACTGCTTTTGCTACCCCTAAGGGTCTCTTTTAGTATAATTTCACGTGATTTGGCTTGGTAAACGCACCAGCGACTTTCGTTCGGATGATGAGGAAACTATTTTCTCATAGGTCTGAAATCATCTCTTATATAGATGACATTTGTTTGTTCCACAACTCTTGGGACGAACATGTTTCTGGATTGAAATCTCTTCTCGAAATTCTTCGCTCTAATAATCTGACAGCGAATCCTTCGAAAGTTCACATAGGTTTCAAAGAAATTTCTTTCCTAGGTCACAGAGTGGGCCATGGATTTCTGAAAACTGAGGATAAAACTATCTCGAAGATTCTTAACCTATCAATTCCTAAGACTAAGAAGCAGGTGCGGAGTCTTCTCGGCCTTATACAGTTCTACAATAAATTTATGCCTCATTTATCTTCAGTTACGTCAGTTCTATCTGAGTTAACTACAAAAGGCTCCCCTAATAGAATTGTCTGGACGGAGGCCTGCAACATAGCTCTAGTCCATTTAAAGCATTACTTTTCATGTGCACCAATTTTAAAACTCCCTGATCCTCATCTCCCATTTATTCTCAGGACAGACGCTTCGATGTACGGTATTGGTGGCTCCTTGATGCAAGAAGTAGATGGAATGCTTCATCCTGTGATGTATGTGTCGAGGAAGCTCACAAAGACAGAAACCAGATATCCAATTATTGAGCGCAAGCTTCTCACGATCATATGGGCTGTCACAAAGCTTCAGCGTTACCTTCTTGGTTCTCGTTTCATCATTGAGACAGACCAGAAGGCTCTGTCGTTCCTTCAAAAGTCCAACATGAAAATGCACGAGTCGCACGTTATGCAATTAATTTGCAAATATATGACTATATCATTCGACCTATTGAGGGCAAGTCCAATGTGCTTGCAGATGTTCTGTCGAGATGTACACAGACAGACCTGCCCGATTCTCAAGGATATGACATTGCTGGGACCCATTGACCAAAGTACACTGCTGATAGTCTACAGATACCTCGCTAACTTAAAAGCGCTATCTTGACAATATCCATAACCAGATACATGTTACCATCGTTATCAAGAGAAACAACTCAAGTCATTTGAAGACAAGATAAGAGACGTTTTGTGTGGATACATTCAAATCGTTTCACACTACATCAAGATCCATGAACAGTACACAGGATCTGATTTCCGGACAGTCATGACGTATGCGGTAAAGGAACCAAATCAAACAGTATCTCAGATAAATAGTATAAGGCTCTTTGTCATATCTTAGTGGCAATCCTTCACAAAATGACTGGGAGGCAGAACTTTAAAAAGATCATATTTCCTATTCCAGCAACCGAACTTCAAAATGTTGGGGCTCAGAGACTGTGACACTCAAGAGGCAACATATGAAAACAAATCTCACACAAGAAACAATCGATTCGATACGCCTAAGGAGAACTTCGCCATTTGAACATTCTTTTGTATTGTTACTTAAACCAGTTATGTGACTCTAAAGTGCTAAAATTACAAATAGTAATCTTTCACACTAATGAAAGAAGAACCTATCATTGATGACACTCAGTAACTATAGTTAATTAGTTTTACACAATGCTACAGACAGCACACACACGATCATGTGGACATTGACATTAACGTAATTATTATACTTACTTAATACTATTTAATTAGTTAGATCTTTCAGTTCATTCATCTTTTAATTAAATGCATTCAGATATTTCATTTTCCAACACTTCACAATTTCATTATCATATTTCTTCACATTTTCATTGATTTTTCTCATTTTTCCATGGTGCTGACTACATTCCATAGACTGTTGCTCAGGTATGACATAGACTGGACGGTAACTTCTCGCATTTTCTAAAAATGACTTCCTATATGGAAAACTTTCAGTTTTCGCTGGGGGGCGGGGTAAAAGTGTTACCTATCACTTTGCTCACAGGCGTGTAATTCATCGCTGTGCGCAATGGAGCAGAACGCGAAAACGCTTCGAGTGTAAAAGCGTGCGAGTTGTGGAATGTGTGTGACACAGGTATTTAGTGTATGACGTGGACAGGGTCTGCTGCGGGGGAAACGAAGGTTATCGTTAGGACAGTTGAGTTTGGCTTGTGTTTTCAAAGTGTACGGATATTTATGTGAGAGCGACAGACCAGTGTTTATTGTTATAAAATATTTCAGAGTCAGGATAATTGACTCAATTCATTATGATGTGTGCCTGATTGTATGTGGCTTAAAGAGATGGACAGTAAGTGATTTGAATCAATACGGATTTGTAAAGTATGAAGGCGTCGTAGACGATACATAGACATTCTGACTTTAAACCGGCACAACGACATTATTGCTTATGTCTGCTAATGAACACATTTGTATTACTGATGTACGGTCCTATCATCATATGCTCTCAAAAGAAGTGAAGTACACTTATGTTGTATTGTGACATATTAAATGTGATAAAACGTACAACAAGCTGTTGATCAAGATTATTCAAGTTGGCCATTCCTTACGTTACTGTTTAGACTGTTGTCTATTATATCAAAATACCTTACAAGACCAGTGCAGCACATTAATATACTCGTTACCCAATAGCCTTCAATAAGTATAAGGTAACAATTTACTTACATGTTGCTTCATGAGTATGCTGTGAATTGTCTTGCTATGATGTCTACGTGACCGTCTCGTCAATAAACTGTATAACGTTACCAGGAGTTACAACATTTCCTGACTTCTACTTTGCTGTTGTGTGAGTGACTGTACTATAGACACACTTAAAGAACCTATATACATTCGCGTATGTTATGATCTCTATAGTCACACACCTGTTGGCCATCCGTAAGCCCGACTTATGCTGATTCGCCAGTTATCAGCGAAAGTAATAATAACATTTATCTTTTTGATAACCCCACCAGTATCTTCCATCAAATAATTTTTAACACTGTCCGATCTTCTATGAGACAAAAGCCATACTGAAGGAATCTGTAACCAAAAACATCTCCTTCAGAGAAGCAAGACACCGAGTGGTTTCAGGTGGCATTGCTAAACAGGAACAGCACACAAGAGCCCAGCTGGTAAAACTAACCACAGAGGTGCGAGACATAAAACAAAAACTCAAAGTCGAGAAGAACAGGCAGCACAACGAAGACTCAGATGCCATAAGAGACGAACCAATAGGAGCCTTACAGAGCGCCCAGGCAATGTTACAGGACATGAAATCCATCACAGACCACATAGAAGTCGACATCGCCAAACTCGCAGAGCTAAAGGAAGAGAACGAAGAAATCCTCAAAAGAATTGAAACAGAAAGAAGGATCGTCGAGGATATCATAACAAAAAGCAATCAAAGAAGAGAAAGAAGCAAAGAAACTGAAGACAAAATAATAACCGAAATCATAGAGGAACGCTTTCCAACAAGCAATCAAGGAAGAGAAAGAAGCAAAGAAGCGGAAGACAAAATAATTACCGAAATCCTAAAGGACCTCCTACCAAATATAATAAAGACAGTCATGAACAACACACAGCCGAAAAAGACAACAACGAGTAGGGACCAAACAGGCAGCTAGTGGTCCTTTTCAGGACCAGTCATTTCCAGGACTAGGAACGTGATACCAGCGAAGACGTTAACACCCTATATACCCCAATAGGCTATAACCGTTTTTAACCCTTCAACGGGTTTTGGTTGAACAGGGTATAACAGCAAAATAACAGATGTAAGAAAAAAAAAACAAGACCTTAATACTGTGTCCAGTAAATGATAGTAGACTTAGAACAGTAAGAACAGGGCAGAGGGTAAGTTTGGTATTGTTCGTCAGAAATATCCGGCTTTTATGTGATTGGCTAAATTACTTTTTCTGAGTACAGAAATTCTGTCAGAATTAAGAATTTTTGTCTCCGCAAAATCGACGGATCGCGCAAATTGCCAACAACACTACCGTAAGTTGTCATGTTGTTCAATAGTTTATAATAGATTACTATCATATTTTAACCCAGGCTAAACGCTGCTTAGGTTTATTGGCATTTGTTAAGGGAAAATATAACAGACAAAACGGCATGAATAAGAACTTGGGGCTGGATTTAGTCAATTATAACTTCGTTGTCTATTGCAAATTACAAATAATATTAACCTTAGTTTTTACTGCTTTTATATTTATTGCAATGTGTTTATTATGAAAAAATACACGAGTAGTTACTAGTATAGTAATGGGTTTGCTAAAATTAAAACCTCGTCTGTTGCATTTTACAAATAATTTTAACATCGAATGTACCATTGATTAGGGGCATTATATTATATTTATGTTACAGATACCCGCTCAAAATGCCAAAACGGAAGTGTGTGTTCACGGGTGAATTGAAACAAAAATTTCGGTGATTTTCCAATGGTTGACAAGAGTATGAAGCAGAATGTCTTGTTTGCAGAGGCGGCACATTTGTATCAGTAGCAAATAAAGGTGCAGCTGATTTAAAAAAAAAACAAAAACATATAGAAACAGAAAAGCACAAGAAAGCACTTGCGTCTGAATGTTTACAATAAAAACTGACATTTTAAAATAAATAAATAAGCGAGGAAAGGTTTGAAGTTTCCGCGGCCGAGGGTGCTTTTGCTTTTCATACTGTAAAACATCACAACTCTTTCAGATCAATGGATTGTACTTCAGTGTTACTCAAGAATGCTTTCCAAGATTCAGAAATTGCCTGCAAATTCTCATGTGCCAAAACCAAAACAGCTGCTATTATCATTTCTGTGACTGCACAGCATTCTACTGAAGCAGCTTTGGAAGCACTGAAGGAAAGATTCCACTAAAGGCACTCTACTTGTGCAGTACAATTTCAAGGAGCTTTCATGCTCTGATTTCTAAGCATTTTTAAAAACAAACCCAACTTTGTTGAAGAAGATTTTATCATCAGAAAAATATAAGTAGGCACAAAATCAATGTGATTTTATCCGCTTATTGTTTGAATGTAAAAAGAAAAAAAAAATATGTTTCAGCGTCTTGTAGTTATTGAATAAAGGTGTCCTACTTTTCGTCCTACTTTTAAAAAATATTGTCCTCCCTTGTCCTCTTTTTTATGACAAAAAATGGCATTAGTCCTCCTTTTTGTGTTGAACAATATGGCCACCTTAAGTAACAGTATCTCTTCGACACACTGTAAAATACTCACTATTAACACCAACCAAAATCCGTCCCGAACACCCCACACCCTATTTCTGTTTGACCGCGCGCAAACACTCCTCGGCTTAGAGGCTTTTTTTTTTTTTGTCCACCAGTGCAAACTCGAAAAAGCTTCGGACTTTGGGTAAGGATTAGCGCGCGAACTGCAGCAAAATTGTGTGTCAAAACGATAGCAGACATGTTCTAAAACCAAAATGTAGACAATCGACCTAACCGCCGCCCCACCCCCCCCGCCCGCCCCCCCCCCCCCCAAACCAAAAAAAAAAAACCGTTGAACGCGAAAATGCACACATAGACCTAACTTTAATAAATTGAAATATCCCTTCAGCCAGTGGAGAAACCCAACAGGATTTCTTAAGCCAAATCTTCCTCTGGGTGATCCAGGGAAAACTTCCACTTAATTTATTTCTATTATTTCTACTACGATATGTTCTTATCCTTCCTACGCTACGCCACAATGGTCCACAAAAATCTGCAGAGACCTCTGTCCATGGAGCTTTTGGAAGCTCAGACATTTTCAAAAGTGTCATATGTGCTCCACTTTCTGTGCAAGCTTGACAAGCTAAACAATTGGCAACAGTCTCTTCAACCATTTTGTCCAATCTATGGAACCAAATTTTCTCTCTAACCAAACATTTGGTCTTGACTATGCCTTGATGTCCTTCATGAGCCAAATCTACTGCTGTTCTCTGGAGTGTTCTAGGAATTACTATTCTTGAACCTCTCAGTAATAAATTGTATTTAGTAAGTGTTAGTTCATTTCTAAATCTGTGGAAAATATTAAGATCGTCTCTGTTCGTTTTAGAGAATTGTACATAAGGAATGTTATTCCATTTATTATTTCTGCTTATAAACTGAACTGCTTGTAACAGTAGGTCTTTCATGGTCTCTTCTTGTATTTCCTTGAAATTCATAGCTTTTGTAACACTGTTCATGGCAAGAAATCTCACATATGTTTCTGTCTCTTCACTGTTTTTGGTCTCAGACTGCACTTTTAGTGGGTGTCTTGACATACAAGGGGATTGACATAAGTGTTGGGTGTTCATTCTAATGGTAAAGAACTTCATTACGCGAATGGTTGCAAAGGAACAAAAATGTCAGAAAATGTTCTTCAAAACGAACTCCAACAAGTAGTGTTTAACTGGTCACTTACTGGCAGCACACAAGTCTGTGATGACTGTACATATATTTTATTTAACGTGACACATACGGAGTGGAACAAGACGATCATAGTTACAGGTGCAAAAGGGTCATACGTCAAAAAATGTTGATAATTACTTTTCAAGTTCATGAAGATTCTCTAACAATTAAGTCCTCTTATTCAAGTGACTAAGGGTCACTTCCTCTACCATATCATATGTATTGCAGTCAAGTCCGTTGACCTTCTTTCAAGGACGTATCTTATGGCCAACGGATTCATTCTCAAGGAGCAATACTTCTTATCATACTTGTAACAATTCCAGACTTTTTCCATACGATACTTAGGTAGCATATATATATATATATAAAATCCAAACAAAGTCATCCACGACAATACGACCAGGTTAGAGTTCTGTGTTGACTAACCTCTCTATATCCATGCCACGACTTTGGCATTGACGAAAATACGGCATATAAAAACATGTGAAGCATACAAATCAATTAACTTCGTTTACTCGTAGGTATCCTCCCTCTACGGTAATTCAAAAGGGCTAACGACTCCGTCTGTCCATTCTAGGAATGACATACTACGATGAATTCCCGCTAGACCAAAACTAGGAGCGGCCTGATACTTTAATTTAACTCAATAAACATTCGATGTGACATGGGGCGACACTTACTTGATACTTCCACTATTGGCTTCATCATGAATACCAGTAGATATCATTACAAAATAATGGCTTCTTCAAACTTGCCAGATAAATCCAAGAAATATATATCGGACATAAACATGGTCCGAACTGCCCCGTTCAAAACATGACGTCAGAATTCTCTAACTAGGTTACCCGTGCGTCCAAAGCAACTCACACTGCATTGTGCACGTCAGTGCGTGAATCAATCGAACGCACAAATAATATAACTATTTTAAGACTGGTGCGTACATTTGGCAGGACCGAAGACTACCCCCTTTAGGTAATAAATGTACGTAACAGCTCCCTTATTACCTCCCCTTAAAAAAATTAATTCTATTAATTTTTTTGAACTTAGTACCCGAGAGAGGTGAGTCAAAACTACCACAAGATATATGAAATGCATAAAGTTATACCATATTAAGAAAAGAATATTAAACGAAATCAATATAACTAAATGATAGTATGCATTAAAGCACACATCCACACTCGACCTACTTTGGAACGATGTGGTAATATTCGAAGTAAAAACAAGTTGAAAATGAAAAATGAAAAAACCATAAAAAAAAAGATGATAATAAAATGCAACTAAGTTTTCAAAAAAAAAAATTTGAAACATATGATTTCAAAAATGAAAATGAACAGCAACACTGATGATGATCAATGACAAGAGAATCAATAAAACAGAAAAATTGAAAATACAATGTGCAAAAATGATGCAATGCAAAATTAAACACTTTAAGAATCAACACCCTTAATGTTTTCTAACACTAGTACGGTTGACTAGTGATCTAACAGTGAGATATCATAACTAAGGCCCGTGAATGCAGGTATTACGTGACAACTAAGAAAGTTAGTATGTGTGTGATCCATAATGAATTAAATAGATTAAATTGAATTATTCTAATTTATATATTTCTTAATTACTAACAAATAACCAGTTACTAATATATTCTAAGTAATTCCAATATCACTATCAATATGTCAATGTTCAGTTACAACTAGTTAGTAATCGACGAGACGATGTTCTCAATGTTCCATACACGATAAAATATATTCTCGAACACGATATGTAGTGTAATATGTTCCATAGGAATAACAAATGTATATTTGTCGCTCTTAACAATGTTTCCATACTAATAAAAAGTTACTGTAGTACCAATGTTCCCGTACTAATAAAATGTTACTCTAATACCACTGTTCCCGTTCTAATAAAACGTTACTATAGTATCAATGTTCCCGTACTAATAAAATGTTACTACACAAGAAGTAATGTTATAATCTATAAGTAAGTATATCCTGAAAGTTATACTTATACGAATACTTCAGTTATATAAACAGTCTTTATAGATGTACAATCAATGATAATGTACAAAGTTATTCATGTTATCGGTGAGGATGTTTCAACATCTGGAAGTGGTTTAGTTTCGACAAGTTCGCTTGGGCATCTCGACAAACAGTCTGCGAACACATTCTTCACTCCAGGAATAGCTCGTATTTCAAAATTGAATGGTTGAAGCGCTATAGCGTAACGCGCTGACTTCGATGATTTAACGTTCTTCGTGTTCAGTGCGGTAAGAGCTTTTTGGTCAGATTCCACCACAAAGTGTGAGCCGAGGAGGTAACTGTAACTGTCTTTTTTTTCGTGTTGAGGTGATCACTGGCCCAAGACAGTTTACATGTTGTTAGATGTGTAGTGCGAGCGTATGATGAGTTGAGTGTGGGTGCGAATGAAGACGCGAATGTGTTTAGGCTCGTATAGATGTAGATCCTGCAACCCATACTCTCACATGCAGTAATCAAGGATGCTTTGACACTGCAGGCATGTTTCAAGACATTTATTGACGGGAACACACATAATATCAACAGGAACAGTCAGTGTAACAAGGTCA
The DNA here is from genome assembly GCA_024509875.1 of Oreohelix idahoensis. Taxonomy (NCBI): domain Eukaryota; kingdom Metazoa; phylum Mollusca; class Gastropoda; order Stylommatophora; family Oreohelicidae; genus Oreohelix; species Oreohelix idahoensis. The sequence continues at coordinate 80,773 of JAMPIV010020836.1, read as the reverse complement.
TGCTGACCTGACATCGATAGGTATACATTTGGCATTCAAAAAGGTAAACATCAGAATAGACGTGCATGGTCAATAGCAAAGTTCTTCAATAATGACAGTTCGTAGCGTCGCCCTTGGCGTCTCTGACTAAACGCGTCAGATGCCTTAGTTACCTTGACACACAGGTGCAACTTGGCACTCCCTGCCAATTGCACATATCAGGCTGTAGTATAATAGCCGGAAGCACAGGCCTCGTTCTGACGTCGGCCGTGTACTTCTGTTAAATAGGTTATCATCAACCCTGCAGTAATACTTATTGTAGATAGAAGTTCCGCCAATCTGCGGCTCCCACAATATATCTTCGTCACTGGATTTCTGGACAATATAAGACTAACAGTCTTGGATGGCTACCTCGAGCACAAATATATAAGTTCTGAAATGGCGGATCAGTGAGCTGCTGTTCACCCTAGGTAATCCTTTACATGTTCTGCCACCGAAAAGCGTAATAATGCATAAAGGTCGGTATTACCTGGTAAATGAATCCTCAGAACTACACAAGGAATTCTGTCGTCATCCCGACGCACAGAGATTCACTGGGGAAAACTGCCATAGCAGTTACTTCGAAGATTCTCCCCGAAAAACAATGGACTCTTGGTCCCTTCAGAAAAACAGGACCTCCCGGCTTCCCGGAAGTATATCTCACTCCCGCTTAAAAAACCTTCCCATAGGCCTACGCCGAACTGTCAACCTCTGACCCTAAAGGTCAAACACAATGAATGAATAAACAAGGGAAGACAACCCCTAATCAACCTGACATCGCAGGTAAAGACACAATTATACTTATGATACAAACATAAGCAAATAACTTGACAGATGACTCCGTCGAAAATGACAGCAACATTACTACCACCCCCCTGTAAAAAAAAAATGCAATTTTTTTTTTTTAATATGTTCATGAGCAAGATAGCACCAGTATCACTTCTGTGCTCATGCAAACAATGAACCTAATATCAGGTACAATAGAAGAGGGTACAAATCATCTCCCAACATAGGAGAAAATATTTCCTTTAAGCCAAACAAACTAAGGGATACCATTCAAGAAACCTAAGTTGCTGGCAATACCAATCATATATCAAACATTACTAAATAATATAATCATAGCAATATACAAATGTCAATGCTATTTTAGCAACATATCACTGATGGATGGACAAAATGAAATTTGTTAAATTATCTAAACATCATCCAAATACATTTGTATTACAACATATTATGATATTAAGGACAGACCTAAGTCTGAAAATATATCAGGAAAAACTAGGACACAAGATTTAACTGGAATCATGTGGGCATCTAGACAATATGTCCGCCATCACATTATCCGAACCACGGATAGCTCGCACCGTGAAATGGAAAGGCTGAAGAGCAATAGCATAACGAGTAGATCTCGAGCTCTTCAAATCCTTACTTTGCATAGCCGTAAGAGCTTTTTGGTCGGTTTCCATAAAGAAATGCGCGCCCAGAAGGAACCTTTGTAGCTTAAGAATGGACCAAACCATAGCCAACAATTCACGGTCCAAAACCGAGTAATTCCTTTCTGCCGCATTCAGCTTCCTAGAAATATACATTACAGGATGCAGAGTTCCTGAATATTCCTGCATTAGTGCCGCTCCAATGCCAGTGGAAGAGGCATCACTACGAAGGACAAAAGTCTTATCAATCGTCGGTAGTCTTAAGATAGGATGAGATGAGAACAAATTCTTAACCTGATCCAATGAAGATTGGCATTCTTGGGACCAACGCACCATATTAGGAGAACCTTTTTTCAATAACGTTGAAAGTGGTGCCATAATGGAGGACAGATTCTCAATGAATCTTCCATAGAATTGTATCAATCCCAAGAGACTACGCACTTGCTTTTTTGTCTTCGGAACCGAGATATTTAATATCTTTGAAATGTTTTGGTCCTCTGTCTTCAACAGACCATGACCAACTCGATGACCTAGGAAGGAAATTTCACTAAACCCAACAAAAGCTTTAGAGGGTTTAGCAGTCAAACTATGCTCACGTAGAGTAGATAGCAATTCCTTCAGACCCACATAGTGTTCTTCCCAAGTATCGCTGAAAAGACAGATGTCGTCTAAATATGCAATGACATCTGCACGATCTGATAGAATTCGTCGCATCATGCGCACGAAAGTCGCTGGGGCGTTCATAAGCCCGAAAGGCATAAAATTCCATTGAAACAGACCCCTAGGTGTCGAAAAAGCAGTGAGAGGTTTGGCGTGTTCCGTCAATGGGACTTGCCAATAACCTTTCGACAAGTCTAGTTTAGTAAAGAATTTAGCTTTAGAAAGTCTAATAAGTAGATCATCTAATAACGGCATAGGTTCAGCATCGAACTTCGTAACTTGATTTAATTTGCGATAATCAACGCAAAGACGTATGTTATTGTCTTTCTTTCGAACAATAACTATCGACGAAGAATAAGCTGAAGTGGATGGTTCAATTATTTGTAGTTGAATCATTTCATCCAATTCTTTCTCGACTTGTGCTTGAAAATGAATAGGTATTGGGTATGGTCTTACTCTGATCGGATTACGATCAGTAAGTATGATGTCATGTTCTATGACATCTGTGTGTCCAGGAATGTCGGTAAGGACATCCTGATATGATTGTAACGTAGAGGATACTTGACGTTGTTCCTCAAAAGACAAGTTAGAAGAGACTGTAACGTCTCTCCACGATTCCGTTGAAGTAAGTGGAATCGTAGGAAGAGGTAAGTTCACGTCAGAAAAAATAGTTTCCTCATCCTGTATAACGGACAGGGATGAGATGTGACCATGTTGAACTGGAGAGTCGTCCGTCGCCTGGAAAATAGGCTGTAAATAGTCTGGACGTTCAATAAACTCTGTTAGCATATTTATATGGAAGGTTTTATGCCTTCCATCCACATCGACAATATAGTCGACATCAGAAATTTTCGAGACTATAGTGTATGGACCCTTCCAAGAAATGAGAAGTCTATTCTCTCTTGAGGGCAGTAAGACATATGCTTTGTCTCCAGGACAAAGTTGACGTAGGCGTCTTTTCTTATTAGCAAATCGCCTAGCTTTTTCTTTCGCAAATTCGGAAGATGAAGTTGCTAACCTGCACGATTCGATAATCTTTTCTCTAAGAGCTATAACATATTCATATGACGATTGTGTATCATCGTCAATATTATCGGAAGTTATCAAATCGTGTAACAAGGACATTGGCCCGCGCGGTTGCGCGCCAAAGACAAGTTCGAAAGGAGAAAACCCTGTATGCTCGTTGGGAACCTCTCTATAGGCAAAGAGGACTGCAGGTAAAACCCTGTCCCAATCTTCAGGATGATCCTCCGTTATCTTGCCAAGTAAGTTCTTTAGTGTCCTGTTAAGACGTTCTACCAATCCATTGGACATTGGATGATAAATACTACTGAGAGACCTTTTAATGTCTAGCGTAGCCATTACCTGAGACATAACGTCCGAAATTAACTGAGTGCCGTGATCCGACAGTATTTCTCCGGGGAATCCCAGACGAGAAAATACGAGCCAAAGAGCATCAGCGATATCGACAGTTGATATGCTCTTCAGAGGAATAGCCTCTGGCCAACGCGTGCACATGTCCACGCAAGTGAGGATAAATTGGTGTCCTCTGGCTGACTTAATTTTGAACGGACCAATGATGTCTATAGCCATTTTCTGAAACGGCCGAATCGGAATATCTGCAGCCTGAATAGGAGCAGCATGTCTCGGACCCCTAGACTTGACCTCTTGACAAATTTTGCAAGATCGGCAATAAATTCGGATGTCTTTATTCACGAATGGCCAAAAGAATGACGCAAGGACTCTAGTTTTAGTTCTGGAAAAACCCATGTGTCCCGCACACTGAGAATCGTGTGCATGCCGAAGAATTAAGGCTCTCATACACTTAGGCACAAGAATTTGCGAGTGCATAGACTTGTCCGAGTGTTGTACCATTCGTACCAATATACCATTCTTCATAGTGATATACGATTTGTGATTCGTATTTTGATTGGGATCCCCTTTCTTTGCAAGAAGGAAGTATTTCTTCAAAGAAGGATCCTCTTCTTGACGTTTAACAAACGAGTCATGGGAAATCACCAAGTGCTCGTCTTGGCTATCAACTTCATTACTATTATCAGATGAAGTTGGGGGATTAAGAGCTTGAGCTCTTGTCACCACTGCATTGACCGTTTGAATGTTTTTTTCTTCCCAACTAGAAATTTGTTGCGGGGTGCATTCCTTAACCCCATGAATACGACCGATTATAAGATCCGCAATAGGATTAGGAAGAAGACATGCATGGACATCTCCTGTGAAGAAAGGAGTGTCAATCCTAATAATAGCAGTAGGATAGCTTTCCATAGTACCACCAAATGTAACACATTTGATTGTTTTTCCAGTGGCACAGCAAGGATCTATCAGAGACTCCTTAACCCCGACGGTAGTACATCCCGAATCGAAAAGTACTGAGACTAGCCTATCATTTATTAGACCTTTATGTAAGATGAGAGATCCTCTCCCATCATGCGCAACTGTAGCAGGTAGAGCAGGAAGAGGGTGACCACAACTTAGCGTAGATACAGTTGATGAGTCAAACAATGTTAAGCATTGGGGGCATTCAGTTGCTCTCCCAAAATCGAAAGCACAACCAGTGATAGCCCTAGAGTTACCACTATCATTTACTGTATTACAGGCTCCATCAAACTCTTGTTGCGCAGAGTTTGCCTGTTGGTAAGGTCTTTTTTTGTTAAACCTAGGTCTACCTCGATTATCATTTCCCCTGTAATTATTTCGACTATCATTTCCCCTGTAATTGTTATCATATTGCCTATTGTAATCATCATTCCGGTTTGAATCCCGGTTTCTAAATTCACCATCGTCATAATCTTGACGTCGAGAATGATTACCTCGAAAATTTGAATAGTTATTATTTGGATAGCCTTTACGAAAGTGTCTCAAATTATTACCACTAAAATTACGAGAACTACCATCTTGTCTCCACTGCATAGACGAAGAACCATCATGTGTTGGATTACTCCGCTTCTGAGTGTAATTTTGATTACTTCCCCTATTCCAATTTTGTTGAGCACCCTGAAATTTTTTTCTGAAATTAGGGCCATATGGTGTTGCCGAAGCAGCTGGCAACCCTTCTTTCACTTTAGAATTGCTAACTGTAGCATGGGGATGTGCTGTGGCATACTGACAACAGTATTCCTCCATTTCTTTTAAGTTTTTAGGCTTGCGCTCATGAAGGAATGCAAGAAAAGAATCATTAACAGATGACAAAACCTTATCTCGCAATAATAAGTCCATTAGACCTTCATATGTTTTCTCAATCTGAGACAACTCAACCCATCGTGTAAATGTACGACGTATCTTTGTAACAAAATCAGAGAAATCTACTCCATTTTCTGGCAACATTGTCCTAAAACGAAGACGATAGTCTTCTTGTTTTAATTGGTATTTCTTTAGTAATGCTGCCCTGACAACATCATAATTAGTCCTCTCATGTTCGTCTATTGTCATAAGAGTAGTCACTGTGTCACCTGTAAAAAATGGCATCAGTTGTTCAACATATTTTTCCTTTTTTATGTTATGCGTATCGCACAAAAATTGGAATCTATCTAGATAATCTGCTACGTCATCCTTTAAAGGATTGAAATGAGGCAATTTAATCCTACTAACAAACTCCTTTGTCGTACTCGAAGTTGTTTGCTGAGCACCCGTACTCGCCAATTTCAATTTCTCTAACTCCAAAATTGCGAGTTTTTCATCAAGTTCCATCTTCTGTTTTCTTTCCTCATGTTCCATTTTTCTAATTTCAGCCTCAGCAGCAGCTTGAAGTTTTTTTTCCTCTGCAGCAGCTTGAAGTTTTTTTTCCTCTGCAGCAGCTTGAAGTTTTTTGTCTTCCATTTCCATCTGGAATTTTCTTTCATCAGCTGCAGCTTGAGCTTTCCTCTCCTCAGCAGCAGCTTGAGCTTTTCTCTCCTCAGCCTCTCTTTGATACCTTCTTTCTTCAAGTTCTAATCTTCTATTCTCAGCTTCTAGCTTCTTTAGTTCAGCTTCTGCTTTCAATTTAATTTCCTCTTTTTGTTTCTTTTCTTCTGACTTTAATGCAATGGCGAATTGAGCAGATGAATATTCTTCCAATTCTTTACCAGACTTACCAAGGGTCAACCCTTGCTGGATGAAGAAATCCAATGTAGACATTCTGTCTAATGAGATCAGAAACCTGAAAAAAAATTAAATAAATTACCTTATCCCACTTCAATGGGAGACAAGTCTGAAATGCTAGACTTGTATACTCACTTCACTTTATTTTACTGTCTCAATCTTTGTAGATAACAAGTCTTTTATCAAAGAACTTGTATAAATATCTTATATAATATTATTTAACAAACTCTATATGAAGAGTCTACCTTATCAATAATATCAAAACATGACCAAGTATGTGTATGTAGACTGTGCATGACAGTAATGTAGTACAACCAAAAAAAAAATACAAAGACAAAAATACAAAACAATACAAATGGCAACACTGTTTTAACCAAAAATGTGTAGAGAAATACACAAGAAAGGAGAGACCTACAGAATACAAACAAAACAAATCGACAATCAAAACTGAAAAACAGACAAAATATTACAAAAACAACGTTAAGTACAATTACATCACAGCTAACATCAATAGCGACCAATTGTCACTAGCAAATTTCCAAATTAAGAAAATTTGCACCTACAGACCGCTTACAGTAAGCCTCGATCAAGTGGCATATTTACCGTAAGACCCACCAACCGAAAAACCCGCAGAAAAATACACAAAACAGTAGAAGTGACATAAACATATAGCAATCAATTTCAATGTGTTGCAGAACAAGTTCAGTCACAGCTGAAACTAAAATAAATTTCTTGCTCCTTGCGAACACAGAAACGAAATGTCAAACGCGCACTGAACGTCAAATCCACTGTAACATAAAGTGGTATTCACGAACCAAAGTTACTATGACCTTCTCAAATTAGGGCTTGCACATTGAATGTTTACAATTTCACGTACTGTTTACAGACACTTGACCTCCAACAATGTAGCTTGAATGCTCTGACCTAGAAAAGTCTGTTGTTGAATGAAACGTGTAACAACCCGCAGTACTGTTTACAATAGGAACCCGCCTTCTATGCAGTTATGGTCCACGTAGCAAATGCCTAGTAGTTCACTTCAGTACTTGTCTTGTTATGCTTTATGTAGCATTATAATATAAATGCTCGTACTGTTTATTTGTGTCAACCGTTGATGACCTATATCTGTCCTGTTGTAGCCAAAACTTGCAAGTGTAGAATTAGCGCTGTGTGTTACGGCTGTCCCGTGTGTAGCTTAGACCCACAGATCAGAAGTGTAATGTGTACTTGTCCTTCTTGTAACTTTCTCGACAAAACTGGAGACATCATACATGTAACAGCCAACCAGGAATGTAAATTTCTGGATCCATAAATGTCAACAATAATGTCAAATGCTCGCTCTGTTCTTTTTAAACCCACAGATCTGGTCCATCAGAAATGTAAGTTTCTAGGCCACATTGGCGACAAGAAATGTATCATAAGAGCCCACGTAACTGGTCCACCAGAAATGTAACTGTCTTTTTTTTCTTGTTGAGGTGATCACTGGCCCAAGACAGTTTACATGTTGTTAGATGTGTAGTGCGAGCGTATGATGAGTTGAGTGTGGGTGCGAATGAAGACGCGAATGTGTTTAGGCTCGTATAGATGTAGATCCTGCAACCCATACTCTCACATGCAGTAATCAAGGATGCTTTGACACTGCAGGCATGTTTCAAGACATTTATTGACGGGAACACACATAATATCAACAGGAACAGTCAGTGTAACAAGGTCATGCTGACCTGACATCGATAGGTATACATTTGGCATTCAAAAAGGTAAACATCAGAATAGACGTGCATGGTCAATAGCAAAGTTCTTCAATAATGACAGTTCGTAGCGTCGCCCTTGGCGTCTCTGACTAAACGCGTCAGATGCCTTAGTTACCTTGACACACAGGTGCAACTTGGCACTCCCTGCCAATTGCACATATCAGGCTGTAGTATAATAGCCGGAAGCACAGGCCTCGTCCTAACGTCGGCCGTGTACTTCTGTTAAATAGGTTATCATCAACCCTGCAGTAATACTTATTGTAGATAGAAGTTCCGCCAATCTGCGGCTCCCACAATATATCTTCGTCACTGGATTTCTGGACAATATAAGACTAACAGTCTTGGATGGCTACCTCGAGCACAAATATATAAGTTCTGAAATGGCGGATCCGTGAACTGCTGTTCACCCTAGGTAATCCTTTACATGTTCTGCCACCGAAAAGCGTAATAATGCATAAAGGTCGGTATTACCTGGTAAATGAATCCTCAGAACTACACAAGGAATTCTGTCGTCATCCCGACGCACAGAGATTCACTGGGGAAAACTGCCATAGCAGTTACTTCGAAGATTCTCCCCGAAAAACAATGGACTCTTGGTCCCTTCAGAAAAACAGGACCTCCCGGCTTCCCGGAAGTATATCTCACTCCCGCTTAAAAAACCTTCCCATAGGCCCACGCCGAACTGTCAACCTCTGACCCTAAAGGTCAAACACAATGAATGAATAAACAAGGGAAGACAACCCCTAATCAACCTGACATCGCAGGTAAAGACACAATTATACTTATGATACAAACATAAGCAAATAACTTGACAGATGACTCCGTCGAAAATGACAGCAACAGTAACGTTCCAGTTTTGTGATTGCCCATACTAATGCGAGGAGCTCTTTATCCAGAACGGAGTATTTGAGTTCGCTCTCCGTAAGTTTTCTGGACACGTACATCACCGGAAATAAGGTGCCGTTATATTCCTGCATCAAAACTGCAGCAATAGCGTAAGAAGATGCATCACTGCGAAGAATGAAAGTGAGATTTTTGTTAGGCAACCTCAAAAAAGGTTCATTTGAAAAAATCGTTTTATATAGTCTAACGCCGTTTGGTGATCCTGCGACCACTTTATTACATTAGATGTGCCTTTCTTCAGTAGAGACGAAAAAGGTGCAGTTATAGTAGACAAATGAGGGATGAATTTTGAATAGAACTGTATTAGTCCTAAAAGAGATCTAACTTGTTTTTTTGTCTTAGGTGCCGAGATGTTTAAAATTTTAGAGACGTTACTGTCTTCTGTATACATGAAACAATGACCTATGCGGTGACCCAGAAATGAGATGTCATGAAAACCGACAAAAGCCTTTGAAGGTTTCGCTGTTAAGTTATAATCCCGTAAGGTAGAAAGTAAAGCTTTTAATCCATGAATATGTTCATCCCAAGAGTCACTGAAAAGACAGATGTCATCTATATAAGTAATGACATCGGGACGATGAGACAATATGCGGCGCATCATGCGTACAAAGGTAGCTGGCGCATTCATTAATCCGAATGGCATAAAATTCCATTGAAAAAGACCCTGTGGCGTCGAGAAAGCGGTGAATGGCTTTGCTTTAGGAGTGAGTGGCACTTGCCAATAGCCCTTTGAAAGGTCAAATTTCGAAAAGAATGTGGCATGAGATAATTTCTCCAATAAGTCGTCTAAAAGAGGTAACGGTTCCGCATCGAATTTTGTAACTTTGTTTAATTTCCTGTAATCTACGCAAAGACGTATATTGTTGTCCTTCTTCCTAATGATTACCATAGAAGAAGAATATGGTGATGAAGATGGTTCAATTATATTTAATTGAAGCATCTCATCCAATTCCTTATCAACCTTATCACGAAAGTGTAAAGGGATAGGATATGGGCGAACTCGAATAGGCGTATCGTCAGTCAGAATAATGTCATGTTGGATGACTGACGTATGACCTGGGATGTCAGTGAGGACATCCTCATACGAGTGTAGAATATTAGAGACTTGCTGACGTTGATCAGCCGAAAGAGTAGATGAGATTGTAACATCATTCCATTTCTCAGTGGAATGGAGTGGTACAACTGGTATTGGTAGTTGTACATCATCGAAAGAAGATTCTTCTTCTTGGATGACTGACAAACTAGAATAGTGTTGAATAGGAGGTGTAGGATCGTCAGTTGCCTGGAACACTGACTGTAGATAATCAGGACGTGAGTAATACTCCTTCAACATGTTAATGTGGAAGGTTTTATGTTTACCATTAACATCAACGATGTAGTCGACATCGGATATTCTTGAGATGATCCTGAAAGGACCTCTCCAGGTAATTAAAAGACGATTGTTATGCGCAGGGAGTAATACAAAAGCTTCGTCACCAGGAATAAGCTGGCGAAGACGTCTATACTTGTTTGCAAATAGACGATCTTTTTCTTTGGCTTGTTCGGATGATGCAGTAGCTAGTCTACAAGCATCTATGATTCTCTTTCTCAGAGAGATCACATACTCATAAGAGGATTGAGTTTCCTCTTCAATATTCTCGTCAACCAATAAGTCGTGGATTAACGACATCGGACCGCGTGGTTGCATGCCAAAAACTAGCTGGAATGGAGAAAACCCCGTGGCTTGATTTTGTACTTCGCGATACGCGAACAGAGCAGCGGGTATGACCCGATCCCAGTCTTGGGGATGGTCTTGGGTCATCTTACCCAACAACTGCTTGAGTGTCCTATTGAGACGCTCAATTAACCCATTTGACATCGGATGATAAATAGAACTAAGAGATCTGTCTATACCTAATGTCTTCATAACTTGAGACATGGATTCAGAAATGAACTGAACCCCATGATCCGACAAGATTTTCCGTGGAAAACCAATGCGTGAGAAGATTAACATCAATGCCTCTGCTACACTGGCAGATGAAGTGTTCTTGAGAGGGATGGCCTCAGGCCAACGAGTGCACATATCAATGCACGTAAGAATATGCGTATGCCCTCTAGCAGATGGAAGCATCGGACCAATAATGTCTATAGCCATTTTATCAAATGGTCTAATCGGGATGTCCGCAGCTTGAATAGGAGCCGCATGAAATGGACCCCGTACCTTAACTTCCTGACATATCAAACAGGACCGACAATAGAGAGTGATGTCCCTATGGACGCCTGGCCAGTAGAATGCTGAAAGCACTCTGGATTTGGTACACGAAAAACCCATATGGCCCGCACATTGCGAGTCATGCGCATGTCGTAATATACGAGATCTCATAGAGGATGGGACTAAGATCTGATAACATAAGGATGAATCCTTTTCCCGTATTACTCTAACCAAAATCCCATTTTTAAGTATAAAGTCATGTCTAGATTTTGCAAGTTTGTTGCTGGTATTCATTTTGTTCACATACTGAAAATTTTTTTTTAATGAATCATCATTCTTTTGCAATGTTGCAAACAACTCCCGTGAAATAGGAGCATCATCATCACAAGTGGTATGAACTGTAGGTTCAATAGGTGTATCATGCGACATATTAGTAGCTTGCGCTCTAGTCACTACTGCATTTGCAGTTTGAATATGTCGCTCTTCCCATTCAGCAATTTGCTGTGGTGTACACTCTTTAATACCATGTATGCGACCAAGTATTACATCACAAATTGGATTCGGAAGGATACATGCCTGGATCTTTCCTGAAAAAAATGGTGTATTAAGGTCAATAATAGCAGTGGGAAATGTTTCAACGGTGCCACCAAAAGTCACACACTTGACAATTCTGCCCGTGGCACAACTTGGGTTGATCAGCGAAGTCCGGACGCCCACAGTACTACAACCTGAGTCAAATAGGAGAGAGCATGAAATGTTGTTGACAAATCCCTTGTTAAACTTAAGAGAGCCCTGTCCCTGGTGTACTGACGCAGCAGTGGCCGTACAGACTACAGGTAGACTAGGCAAGGTATGTCCGCAACGCAGCGTCGTGATCGCCTTAGGCTGGAAAAGAGTCGAGCATTCTAGACAGTCTTTCACCTGGGTACAATCAAGAGAACAAGACATAGCATTGTGAGTTTCAGCTACTTTACCCTGTTCAATGTTAGCCTGTGTATCACTTAAAGCGACATTAGAATGTCTACCCGTATTACTCGACGATCTATCTCTACGACGCGATCGATTTTGATTATTTGCATTAAAATTGCCATAATTGTCGTTTCTGCTTGATGTAGCGGGAGGTTATTTAAAAGTATTTATTATGTAAGAGTATGCCAGTAACGAGTTCTGACCTTACAAGTAATACCCCAGTCTTAGAAATAAGCACTGGTGTATTGTTATCATAAAAATAGTCAGACTGTGAAAACCCTGGCCCAGTTGGTAAGAAGTAGAACCAGAATTTAAGGTGTCTCCTCCCTGTGACTATCTTATGATTACTTATATTCTAGGGGATAAGTAAAATGTACATTCACTGAACCCACAAAATGGAAGAAGTGAATAAATCCTCAGGTACATTTAAAATAGTTTAATAATTACACTAATATTCTATTTCTACTAGTTGGAAAAGAGCATACACACATATATATATATAAGTATTCACACAATTACTATTATTGTCTGTTTAGACTTCAAGATCTTAAATAATAAAGTTACTGAAATCACTGTTATTAGTCCTTTGAATTTAAGGATAACTGTCATCAGTTGACTGAGTTTCTGTATGGTTACTTATTGTTTTCAACTATTGGCTGTTTCACATGTATAGGTGGTCAGTGTCAAACAGGACACTTATCTTTCCAACTTGATACTGCTGAAACTGTCCTTTGCTGATATCAGACTTGGTAGGCCCAACAGTAGGGATGCCAATGACCAGTTGAAGTTCACTTTTTGGGGTTCTGCACTTTTGTGGGATTGCCTCGGTTGAACTACACCGGCTTCTGATACTAGACAGTCTGGTTTGAGTTATTTCATGGAACCCTCAGACTTCAGATACTGGACTTAAAAATGTTTCTGGCGATCCGCTCACAATTCATGGGTCGTGGCAAAACTCTGCCTCCAGTCTGTCTGAACCCTCTTTCGTTGTCTGTAGCTCAGTTTACCGATACGCTTTAAATACGTATAGCGCGGACGTATCGGAGAGTACCGACGTCACAGCTTAAACCTAAGCCTGAAAAATCCTTCCCGAACAGTGATTTCGGCCGAACTGTGCGTCGACTGAAATTTTGCCTTTATCATTCTCGGCATATATAATATCCATATAGTTCCATCTTATCTAGTTTTATACAGCTGATAAAACTCTATCTTCCTATCCATGTAATTTCCCAAACTGTTATTTGTTGATTTTAATATTTAGAACAGAAGTGGGTTTACATGCTTTAGCGTAACTGTGGGCAGCCGAAATACGCATATATCTCCGTAAATGAGAACTTCCTACCGTTCCATCTTATATGCAGTTATACACCATCCTTCCCTGTACTGAAATGTAAAATCCTTTCCATACGGATTCCCTTCTGTTTTTATTTATCGTTGGCGATTTCCTCTGTCCGATACACATTTCGCTGATACGCTGCCATTTTGAAAGCGGTCGTTCGATCGTAGACGGGTTTATAAATCTAACTGATCCCGTTTGCAATGACTTGAAACCAATTTTGCGACACTTGAGTTAAAATTTGGATGAGTACGATAATTTGTATAATTAAAGTTATGATGTTCTTTAAAATTTTTATTCCAAGAACCTTGTCTGTTTTGCGGACCCTGAGATCTTGATCTCCAGTTTTGTTTATTATAATGTCCTTGATTATTTTTAAAATTATTGTTACGAAAATCTCGCGATCTGTGAGCTTGGTTCCAAGAAACATTAAATGGAGCAGATTGATGAAATTGCTTCCCTTTGTAAAAGTTATCATTGTTAAAATTGTAATTATTTCCCTTATTGACATACCTGTCAGCACTAAAGGAACGATTTCGTGAAAAACTGTTTTGTTGTGCTGCAAAAGCAACAGGCAATTCATTCTTAATCTGTGCATTACTTAGATCCATGGTTGGGTGAGCAGTGCAGAAATTTTTTGCATGTTCTTTTAAGTCTTTCATAGATAAAGGTTTCCGTTCGTGTAAAAATGCGAGAAATGTAGGATTTACAGACGATAGTACCTTATCGCGCATTAGTAAATCGAAGAGACCTTCATACGACTTTTCAATTTTGGATAATTCGATCCATCTTTCTAGGGTTAGTCGTATTTGTGACAGAAAATCACTGAAATTTCTGCTTGATTGCGGTAGCAATGTACGAAATCTTAATCGGTATTCATCTTCTGTCATTTGAAATTTCTTCAGAAGTGCGGCTCTAAGAGCATTATAATCATTCTTCTCATTAATACTGGTAGTATGATAAACTGCTAAAGCATCCCCAGTAAGTAACCTGGATAAATATGTGCAATACAGTGTTTTATCCACGTTATAAGACCTACAAGTGGCCTCAAATCTATCTAGGAAAAATATTACGTCATCCGACGGGGGATTAAATTTAGGTAATTTAAGGTGAATTTCCTTAAAATGATCATGTCTGGATGAAGTTTGGCTTTCAAAAGTTCTCTGAGAATTAGCTTCCTGAGTTAACCTAAGTCTCTCATATTCTGACTCTGCTAATTTTAGTTCATGCTGTCGTTTTTTATCATTCTCTTCCATCTCAAGCTGAAGTCGTTTTGTATTTTGTTCAGCTATTAATCTTCTTTCTTCCATTTCCTTTTGTTTATTTTCCATTTCCTTTTGTTTAACTTCCATCTCAATTTTAAGTCTTTCTTCAGCCTCCCTTTGCTTCTGTTCTGCCTCTCGCTGAAATCGTTTCTCTTCTAATTCAGCGGCTTGTTCAGCTATTAATCTTCTTTCTTCCATTTCCTTTTGTTTCTGTTCTGCCTCTCGCTGAAATCGTTTCTCATTCTCCTCCGCCTCAAATTTCAAATTTTGTAATCTTAAAGTTTCTAGCTTTCTCTGTTCGGCTTCTATTTCTTGAGCTTTCTTATATTCTGCAAGTGCAAATGCTTTTGCTTCATCAGGAGCCATCTGAAGAGCTTTTGCTTGCTTAATGAAATAATCTAGTGAATACATTATGCTTTATAAGTAGTCACAATACTCTTGATTTATAAAATGATAATTAATCAATGTAAATTAATTAACCTTGTTACTTTGCCAAGTGTACGTCGTTCCTGTCCTAGAACGGTATCTTTTGTTATCATATAGTTATGAAATATATCAATAATCAATATAGTAATTTATGTAATGAAATGTCATGAAAGCAACAACGTGAAAGACAATAGAAACATTACCGACAAGACACGATAATCAAAGACGAGTGAACACAATCGTAGAAATCAACAAAAATAGAAATGTGTAACTAAAATAGAATATCGTAAAAATTTACGATGACAACTACGATCAGATACTTAACAGGACAATTGACAACACAGTGTAAAAACATAGGTTTTGTAAAAAACTGAACGACAGGAAAGGTGAGACGGACGCATAGTACAAACAAAATTCATCATAAAACTAAATACGAGTAAAAATAACTACCAAAAACAACAAGTAAACGTGACGAAACAGCTAAACAGATACTATCATAAGAAACAATTAGCGATCGGAACTTCGGCAAGGTTTCTAGCCTTGGACCGGAATTATCGCTCAATTGAAACTTACAAGTTGAGCCCTACAGAACGTCTGACGAAGAGCCAGAATTGGCTTAGAGATGGATCTCGTTCGTCAGATCAACCTCCCTACCTCCCACGACGAATGTACAACATATAACATATAACATGGAAAATGTAAAGATGGACATAACTATAGAAGGCACAGCTAAAAGTAATAAAATGTACAACGAAAGCACGTTATACTCATCTCGCGTGTGCCGGGAAAAAACAATGTGCCTCGTCTCCGTGGATGTACGTCTGAGGATAAAATACTTCGCTCTGCGTATATAACAACAGCTCGCACGTAATAATGACGAATAGGTGATCCCAAGGCAGTCAGTCACTGTAAAACTTGACGTGGAGGTTGATTGATGACCTTGAGCATTTGGTAACCGTAAGTTGATTCTGATTCATCATCACACTAGGTTCCAAGTTTGAGATGTTGTCGCCTTGAAAGTTCAAATCTTCTTTTCAACCGATACTTGGATTGAGTACGTTCCTGTGAAATTAATTATTTCCAGACCACACTGGCATACCATTTACTGTTGGGTGTTCATTCTAATGGTAAAGAACTTCATTACGCGAATGGTTGCAAAGGAACAAAAATGTCAGAAAATGTTCTTCAAAACGAACTCCAACAAGTAGTGTTTAACTGGTCACTTACTGGCAGCACACAAGTCTGTGATGACTGTACATATATTTTATTTAACGTGACACATACGGAGTGGAACAAGACGATCATAGTTACAGGTGCAAAAGGGTCATACGTCAAAAAATGTTGATAATTACTTTTCAAGTTCATGAAGATTCTCTAACAATTAAGTCCTCTTATTCAAGTGACTAAGGGTCACTTCCTCTACCATATCATATGTATTGCAGTCAAGTCCGTTGACCTTCTTTCAAAGACGTATCTTATGGCCAACGGATTCATTCTCAAGGAGCAATACTTCTTATCATACTTGTAACAATTCCAGACTTTTTCCATACGATACTTAGGTAGCATATATATATAAAATCCAAACAAAGTCATCCACGACAATACGACCAGGTTAGAGTTCTGTGTTGACTAACCTCTCTATATCCATGCCACGACTTTGGCATTGACGAACATACGGCATATAAAAACATGTGAAGCATACAAATCAATTAACTTCGTTTACTCGTAGGTATCCTCCCTCTACGGTAATTCAAAAGGGCTAACGACTCCGTCTGTCCATTCTAGGAATGACATACTACGATGAATTCCCGCTAGACCAAAACTAGGAGCGGCCTGATACTTTAATTTAACTTAATAAACATTCGATGTGACATGGGGCGACACTTACTTGATACTTCCACTATTGGCTTCATCATGAATACCAGTAGATATCATTACAAAATAATGGCTTCTTCAAACTTGCCAGATAAATCCAAGAAATATATATCGGACATAAACATGGTCCGAACTGCCCCGTTCAAAACATGACGTCAGAATTCTCTAACTAGGTTACCAGTGCGTCCAAAGCAACTCACACTGCATTGTGCACGTCAGTGCGTGAATCAATCGAACGCACAAATAATATAACTATTTTAAGACTGATGCGTACATTTGGCAGGACCGAAGACTACCCCCTTTAGGTAATAAATGTACGTAACAATAAGTCTTGGGCCTGACCATGAAGGAGTCACAGGAGGAAGATGAAACTTGGCACATTTAAAGTTCATCATATTTGCACTGAATGTGTGAAGTACGCGTTTGTTTCTTCAATGGATTTTCCCAGCTACGGTGCACGGCGCAATGTACCCTATTGACCGAATCTGCTGCTCCAAAGATTTGACAAAACAATGGAAAAGAAGGAGGCCAGAGCTGTGATAAAATTTCTGATGTTTCAGGGAAAAACACCTACAGAAATACACAGGGAGATGGAACCAGTGTTTCGTGATTCTTGTCCTTCATATACTTCGGTAAAAAAACTGGTGTCAACAGTTTAAGTGCGGCCGCTCAAATGTTGCTGATCTGCCAAGATCTGGTAGACCAGCCTCAGAGTGCAACGATAAAAATGCAACAAGAGTGATGAAAATCATTGACCAGGATCGAAAAATGACAATTGTGGAGATAGCTAGTAGAGTAAAACTAAATGAAAGAACAGTTTATAGAATTTTACACAACAGACTGAACATGAGAAAAGTGTGTGCACGCTGGGTTCCGCGACTGTTGTTGACACGTGAACAGAAGCAAACGAGGGTAAACTGCTGTCAACAGTTGCTCAAACAGTGTCAGTCAAAAAAATTTTTGGAGACCATGGTGACAGTAGATGAGACTTGGGTACACCATTATGACCCCGAATCCAAAATTGCCAGCATGCAATGGAAAACCCCGGGCTCCCCAACACCTGTCAAGCCGAGAGCGCAGAAATCTGTAGGAAAAGTGATACTGACTGTTTTTTGGGACGGCAAAGGTGTCCTTTTGAAAGATTATCTGCCTCGTGGCAACTCAGTTAATGGACAGTACTATGCAGATCTTCTCACCAAACTAAGAAAGGTTGTGACCAGGAAACGAGGGATAACGCGCACTCAAAATCTTCCCTTGCTTCAAGACAACACGCCCTCTCACAAAGCACGGCTTGTGCAGCTAGCAGCCAACGATTTGAATATTGAAATTCTTCCACACCCACCATATTCTCCAGATTTGGCTCCATCAGACTTTTTTCTATTCCCAAATCTTAAAAAACAGCTAAAAGGAAATCATTTTGACAGCGATGAAGAGGTTATACTGGCATTTGATGACTGGTTTAGTTTGAAAAATAGGGTGTTCTACTCCCAAGGTCTTTTCAAGGTCACGCAGAGATGGCAGAAGTGTGTCAATTCAGACGGTGGCTATATTGAAAAGGAATAAACCCTATACAAAATTTCAGCTCTCTGTGACATGTCCTTCATGGTCAGGCCCAAGACTTATGTCAATGCCCTTGTATAATCAACAGGATTATTTTTTCCAGGCTTGTACTCAACATTGAAATCATACTGCTGCAATCTTAAAACGAATCTTTCTAATAAGAGCAGGAGGCTTGGATGTTCTTTTTCCAAATATCAACTCCACAGCCTTGTGATCTGATATGATGGTGAACTTGCTGCCACAAATGTATAAGTGAAAATATTCACAAGCCCACACTATTGCTAAAGCCTCTTTTTCTGTCTGTGAGTATCTAGTTTCTGTATCTGACAGACCTCTGCTGCCAAAAGCTATAACATATTCTTTGTTTCTGTCATCTCTTTGGGTTAGCATTGCCGCTAAACCGACTGGACTTGCATCTACTGAGATGAATTTCTTTCTGTTCCTATCAAAATAGGATGTACCAGCACATTTTGTTAGTTCTGATTTCAGCATAACTAATGCTTTTGACTGAGTTGCAGTCCATATCCATGGTGTGTCTTTTCTTGTAAGCATTCTTAAAGGCTGACTGAGAGTTGCATAATTTGAATAAAACGTAAACAGTAATTGAACATTCCCAAGTAGACTTCTCAATTCAGATACATTGGTTGGTTCTGCCATATCTTGAAGTGCACTAACTTTTCTGTGGTCTGGAACAATTCACTTCTCAGACAAAGTATATTCATAAACATCCAATGCGTTTTTGCTGAATTCACATTTCTCTTTATTCAATGTGAGGTTATGCTGCCTCAGTCTGATGAATACCTGTTCTAGATTTTCATCATGTTCTTTTGGGGTTTTTCCATAAACCAGAATATCATCAGATACATTCAACTGTCCCTTCAGACTCTGAAGCACATTTCCAATTATAATCTGGAATGCTTCTGCAGCTGAGGCTATTCCAAAACTGAGCCTTTTGTATCTTCTTAAACCTACATGTGTTGAGAAAGTAGTGATGTATCTAGATTCCGGAGCAAATGAAATTTGATGGTAGCCACTTCTCAGATCTAATTTGCTGAAAACTTGTGCTCCATTTAGATCTACTATTATGTTGTCTATTGTAGGAGTGATGTGGCTCTCTCTTTCTATAGCTTCATTAGGCTGTCTCATGTCTACACAAATTCTTACATCACCATTCTTCTTGATGACAGGTACTATAGGTCTGACCCACGGAGTTGGCCATGAAACATGTTCAATGATGTCTTCTTCTTCTAATCCTTTCATTTCTTCTTCTACTTTTTGCCTGATGTGAAATGGAATTCTTCTGTGCTGTTGGGCTTTAGGTTTCACATTTGCATTTATGTGTAGTTTTAGCTCAAAGTTTTTTTTTTATTTACCCACACCTTGGAACAGGTCTGAATACTTTTCAAACAGATTATGTGTTCTGTTGATGCTATTTATTATTTTGATCACTGTCGTAGATTTTGGATAGGAGAATTAAGACTTGGGTTTGGTCCCTTCTGAATAGGTTAGAATAGGTGATCGTCACAGTGTGAGATAGTAACAGAAATAGATTCCACGAGTGAGATGATAGAATGTGATATAGAGGCTGTCTCTGAAAGCGGAAAAAAAAGAATCTTCTCCCTCTCACCTATCTTCTACGACAACTTTACAGCGTCAGACAGTCTACACACAGATATATCTATTACCTATATTTCTATCTACTCACGGGCACGCACATACACGTGACGACAGTTAAACAAAACAGACGTAGGAATCTATAACAAATGATTATATATATGTATTTGAACGAGCTGACCAACGCACTGATTTAGTTCAAGAGAGATTTTTATTATTATCATCAAAAAAAAATCTTCTCACAACACCAAAAATTTCATCAAGGAAAAAACATACAAATAGTCATAGAATTCAAGAAAAATGCTACTAGGATGATAGCCCCGTGATGATATTAACTCTAGGTTTAGCCCACAGCCCCGTTATGAGACAGATGATGGCCCAAAGAGTCACAAATACATATTGTTAGGGTCTAATATTGTCCCTCTTAGAAGGGATAGACTGACTTTGACAGCAGTATCTATTCTAAAGGAACAATTAATACAACAAGCGAGTGCATTAAATAACGAACATCCTTCCGTCACTTTCACTCGGTTCATTCATCAGGGATCCCTGGCACACGTTCTTACCTATCAAAAACTTGATGTAGTTCACCGTCTGGCGCAACCATAGGAAACTTCTCTACAGTGAATCTGTATTCTTTGGATAAAGCGAATCCCAGCTCTACAATTACAGGTTTATTCCACTGTTTTCGGGGAGCGTTCACTTCACCAGTTAAATTTTAGATTTACTGTTAATGTCACTTGAATCAGGTTTGATAAGCAAGTTTAAACGGGCACACAGAGTTCAGAAACACGAGGATTCCCTTAATTTGGAAAGAATGACCAGTGGACAACTTCTTTCAACAGATAGCCTGGTTTCACTATTCACTCTTCGACAAAAATGTCGGGAAAATGTTAATGTTATTGATTGTAAATATTCTCGCCGCCAGTCAGCAATTTTACATTAGAGTTTATGAAAGAATTTAAGATCTGGCGCAAAGGCCCGTATTGATCATTACAGTCTTTGAAACCCGTTAGTGGGATATAGTATTTCTGTCTAACTCTGTTGGCATATGCACTGTCAGGCCAGTGTTACTTGAGAAACCCACGTGGTTCAAAATAAGGACTGTCTATTTCTTCACAAATATGAAACTCTTATTAAACGCCAGTAAAGTTCGGGTCACCCCAGTATTTCACTGTATAAAAGGAAAAGCACATATAAATCATTTACATATTATGTACTCAATATAACTTACATTTTAAATAGCAAGCCGACCGCTTGACTTAAAATTCAAAACACTCCGAGAAATAAGATATATATATTTTAAAAGTCGATCAACATAAAATAGCAATATCATGCGTATTCCGTCAATATTCACTGATGTCGCATCTAGCATTTATAAGTTAGATATAAAATATTCTCTCGTCCGATTATTTAGCAGTAAAATTAACTTCATTATAGCTACATTATTGTTTAATGCTAGAAATTATAATTGATTCTGCTATCCACTGAAACACGTCACTAGAAAATAATACAGACTATATAAATTTTTCACTCTGCGCAAAATCTAACTAGTGAAATATGAAATAAGCGACTTAACACTTTATCAATTCACAAAATACTAGATATAATATATATAATATTTACCTCAAACACAGAAGTACTAAGAACTTAAACCACTTCGACCAAACTAAAGGCCATCTCTATTAACAGAGATTATTTAGAAATCAAACGAAGGTTGTTCTAGTCTAACTGCAAAGTTACTGAGTGAAATGAAATAAAGTTTCAAACTAGGGTTAATATTTTAAAACCAGACAAAGGAGGAACAATTATTTCGTAGAACGAAATGCTCTCCCCTTTCCGGCTTTAACGATACGTTTAACACCTAACATGTCGTAACTGCCACCTACTGACCAAGATGTACGCGTGTCAGTTTCAAATCCCAGACAGCCTGTCTGGGACTGCGACTATAAGGTGTAAATATTCGCTTCTACTTAAGCGTTCGGCCGATGCAACTCGTGTTGACCGGTGAAAATGCAGACGGATGTTGGCTCTCTCCTAGCATTCTCACGCGTTTACGTCGAGAATCTAACTCAGGAGTGTCGTGTCATCTGAAGATGCAGACCCAAGTCGGCTCGATGTCTGAGATGGACTGCAACTAAATCGCACTTCACGTCTGACTGACATCTATGTAATAAAATTACGTATCCCAGTATGAGAAAAAAAAACCCGGTAAAGTTTGAGAATACTGAAGAAAATATTTTTCGCAAACGAGTGATGCGAAAACTACAGGAAAAATAAGAAAGGAAAGATAATAAAATAAAGGATGCGGGTGAGAGAATAGGAAGAAGATGTAGGCAATTTAATGATATAAAGACCTACGTGACAGGACGTCCCCCCTTTAAGATATGGAAGCACTCCATGTCTACGTTATGGAATTAAATTTCCTATAACCGTAGCTTCGGGGTGTCTGTCTTCTTCCCTCTCATCTTCCCCCTCCATCTCTCTCCAATATCTACTCCAGTCTACTCCCCAAAGTTTCCTTCCTCTGGAATGTCTCCCATGCGCGCTTGAAAGAGCGTCGCCGCTTCTGACATTTTTGAAAGATTTCTTGTGATTGCGGTGGAATATCCCTGCCACTATCATCATCTTCGTCAGCTTTGGCGATCGTCAGGAGATGGTCGGAGGTTGGCACTGGTCTTTCCAAGTATCTCTTTAACAGATTTAAATGGAAAACCTTCTCCTTTCCTTGAATAGAGATCTGGTAGTTAGCCTTAGAAATCTTTTTCAGGACGGTAAACGGCCCTTGCCATCCGATCTTCAGTTGGTTGTTTCCGGTAGGGAGTAACACCAAAACTTTCTCTCCTGCTTCCAGTTCTCTTTCTTTCGCGACTTTCCTGTATCGGTTAGCGTGCTTTGTGCGTGCTCGCTTAAAGTTAGTCGTTGCTAGGTCCCACCCTAGTTTCAACCTTTCCTTTAAAACCGACACATATTTACTTGCTGAGACAACTGTCTCATCCGCCTTCTCGTCTGTCAGAGACTGAAGTAAGGCTTCAAGCGGGCCCTTAATGGGTCTGCCGAATAAGAGTGTAGCTGGCGGAAATCCTGTGGAAGTATGAGGAGATTCTCTGTAGCCAAATAAAGCTCCAGGAATACAAAGATCCCAATCTTCAGGTTTCACTTGTGCCAGTTTACTTAGCATCATGTTGAGGTTTCCGTTCCACGAGCCCATTTCCGGCTGGAGTATATGGCTTAGTGTGGATGTGTTTGGTCCTCAAGATCTTAACGATCTCATCCATCAACAGGTTTCGGTATGGAGATCCGTTATCCGTCAACACTTGCTGAGGGAATCCCAACCGAGTGAAAATCTGCACGAGGGCTTCTGCGACATGCTTGGCATCTGCGCATGTTAGCGGTATAGCTTCTGCCCATAAAGTGCATGTATCGACTAAGGTCAGGATGAACCTGTTCCTTCTTTTAGTCCTTTCGAAAGGCCCTAAAATGTCGATCACAACCCGTTCGAATGGTGTTCCCACTATTGGCATTTCACCCATGTGGACTGGGGGTGTCCGTTGCTTGGGTGGTACACGTTGGCACTGGGCACAGGATTTGACATATCTGATAATATCAGTATTTACTCCTGGCCACCAATAATGAGTGGTTATCCGTTGGTTTGTGGCGTTCTGTCCCATATGTCCGCTAAAGGGAAGAGAGTGCCCCATTTCTAGGATTTGGCTTCTGTACTGTTTCGGTACTAGGAGCTGGTTGTAACCTTGGTCAGGCTTGCCCGTTCTCCGATAAAGTACGCCATCCTCAGAAAAAATGTCCCCGTGCTGTTTGGGTTCCTTAGCCATGGGCAGTTTCCTAAAGCAGGGTGCCAAAGTAGGGTCCTTGTATTGCGCTTCTTTAAGTTCCATAGGTAACAAATTAGGCGCAGGCTCCCGTTCCTTGTTGGTTTGCCCTCTTGTAGTTACTGCTGCCACAATCGGCTCTTCCGGTTTCCCAATACACACGTATCTCCCGCCAAGTATGACTGGGTAGATGGGATCATCCATAACAGCCGCTTTGATCACGCCTCTGACAAAGTCAGAGTGTATCTCCACCAATGCGATGGGAAGCGCTGTAGGTGCATCACTCTTACGAACTCCACAAAGTTGGACGGTCTCTCCTGTCTCTTGACCGGGTTTGACCAGGTTTCTGGCAACAATGCAATCATAAGAAAGCCCCGTGTCAAATAAACAAGAAATTTGAGAACCGTTCAAAGTAACAGTACCTCGCGTTGAGGGTCTATCCCCAACAGGTTGGGAATCACTGTCAATAATTCCGCCTTGCGAGACTGTCAGTAAGCATCCGATGCGTTTAGGCTCGGTGTGCTCACTCTGATCATATGTCCCGTGCTCAGGGGTTCTCCCTTTGCCACCTTGACCTTTCTGGCCACGCTGCCATGTAGGGCGGTCGGGTTGATCAGACTGTTTGGGGTGGTTGGGGTACTTGTTCTTGTAGAACTTGGATTTTTCAGGAGGGGGGTTTTGAGGTCCAGTTTCTCTGTGGTTATTTTGATTAAAAGCCTGAGAAGATTGCTCTAGATTATTTTTTCGAAAATGCTCCTCTGTCGGTTTCCGCTTTGTGGCCGGTAGTTAAGCCAGCACATTATGGTAACGCTCAGATTTCTCTAAGATGTCTTCAAGATTTTCTGCACCCTGCTCAGCTAGAAATCTCCGGGTATCAGCAGACAATGTGTTCTTTATTTGTTCTGTTAAAACAAATTCCTCAAGACCTTCATAGGTAGAGGGGAGCTGCGAGAGCTCTAGGCACTTTGTCAGATATCCCTTCAAACGAGATGAGAACTGCTGAAAAGTTTCAGAATTCTCTTTCCTGCTGTTGCGAAACAGTTGCAAAAATTTGCGAGCGTTCATTTCAAAGCGCTCCAGTAACGCTTTCTTCAACAGATCATAGTTGTCTTGTTGGCTGCTTTCCAGTTTGGTGTAAACATCATAAGCAGAACTTTTCAAAGCCTGGGAAAGCTTCATGTTCCAACGCGACCTCGCTAAACCGTACAGAGTTGCAATTTTCTCAAATTTTTCTAGCCAAGTGTCAATCTTCTCATTTGGACAAGGGAAAGATTCTAGACCGAAAGACATAGCAGTGAGATGAGTAGATTGAGTGTTAGAAGGATCAGTTAAGGAAAAATGAGAAGACTCTCCATTGCTGGAGGTAGAGGCAGCACCACGACTTTGGAATTCTAGAGTTTTGAGAGCTAACTCGTGCTGTCTCTGTTCTCTCTCCTTCTCATGCTGTCTCTCCCTCTCCTTCTCTCTTTCCTCATGCTGTCTCTCCTTCTCTCTTTCGTTCGCCCTGCAAATTTCCATTTCCTCATCCATCTGCCTCTGCTCTAATAGCCGGTCTTCCGCTTCTTTCCTCTCCGCTGCTTCTTCTTTCCTCCTTAATTCTTCTTCTCTCCTCTCCGTGTCATATCTCTCAAGTTCGTCTCTGACAAAAGCTTTGGCTTCTTCTCCGTCTAATCCCTCCTCTCTCGCTTCGTCCCTGAGGAGTTGTCTAAGCTTTGCCCTCTCGGCCATATTAAGTCAGTTACTGAGACTAGTGGAGAACGAAAACAGGAAAACGGATACACTGGTTCCTACCACTTACAAGAAAATTTTTTCCAAAAAATCAAAAGATGATATACTTAACCCTGGGATACCTCCTCCAAAATAAAAATCTAACTATCGCTGCTATTAATCGGCAATAAAGCACCTAATGCAAAACACGACTACGCCAACTAAATGGTAGTTAAGATTACTTCTGAAAAATAAGTTGCTACAGTGGAAACAAAATAATTATTGTAAAAATTAAAGAGAAAAATAATCCCTTAATTTTAAAATCCACTATCAAGTTTACCCCTGAAGACAGTTAGGGTGAGGGAGGCAATTAATCTGGACAAATAGTCCGAAACGCACTCCTTAACTTAGTTCAAACACCTTCCTGCTTCAGAACCCTTGTGAATGTTATACACTCACAAAACTTTACCAGCGTTTAGTATTACAAAATCATTAATTAACATGTATTCCGACAAAATCAACCTGAAAACCAAATGTATAATGCTTCTTAATGCTGTGGAAAAAAACTTATCAGTTTGTGTGGTCAGCACGCTCGTAAACAGATCGTTAGTCTAGGGGATAAATTATTTAAAGATATAACAACTCACAAGACATCACACTCTTACTCTATTCCAGAATAAAGAATCTTAAGTTAAAAATCCAGATAGACGAGTCCACATTTGTCGTACTCGTCTTCCTATTCTAAGTTCAAAAATCCGTCGGGCGAGACCCCATTTGTCGTATCGTCTCAGGATTTTGGGTTCAATTCCCGGTAACGAGCAACCATTTGTCGTAGATTTTGGATAGGAGAATTAAGACTTGGGTTTGGTCCCTTCTGAATAGGTTAGAATAGGTGATCGTCACAGTGTGAGATAGTAACAGAAATAGATTCCACGAGTGAGATGATAGAATGTGATATAGAGGCTGTCTCTGAAAGCGGAAAAAAAAGAATCTTCTCCCTCTCACCTATCTTCTACGACAACTTTACAGCGTCAGACAGTCTACACACAGATATATCTATTACCTATATTTCTATCTACTCACGGGCACGCACATACACGTGACGACAGTTAAACAAAACAGACGTGGGAATCTATAACAAATGATTATATATATATATTTGAACGAGCTGACCAACGCACTGATTTAGTTCAAGAGAGATTTTTATTATTATCATCAAAAAAAAATCTTCTCACAACACCAAAAATTTCATCAAGGAAAAAACATACAGTCATAGAATTCAAGAAAAATGCTACTAGGATGATAGCCCCGTGATGATATTAACTCTAGGTTTAGCCCACAGCCCCGTTATGAGACAGATGATGGCCCAAAGAGACACAAATACATATTGTTAGGGTCTAATATTGTCCCTCTTAGAAGGGATAGACTGACTTTGACAGCAGTATCTATTCTAAAGGAACAATTAATACAACAAGCGAGTGCATTAAATAACGAACATCCTTCCGTCACTTTCACTCGGTTCATTCATCAGGGATCCCTGGCACACGTTCTTATCTATCAAAAACTTGATGTAGTTCACCGTCTGGCGCAACCGTAGGACACTTCTCTACAGTGAATCTGTATTCTTTGGATAAAGCGAATCCCAGCTCTACAATTACAGGTTTATTCCACTGTTTTCGGGGAGCGTTCACTTCACCAGTTAAATTTTAGAT
Organism: Oreohelix idahoensis; assembly: GCA_024509875.1. NCBI lineage: Eukaryota > Metazoa > Mollusca > Gastropoda > Stylommatophora > Oreohelicidae > Oreohelix > Oreohelix idahoensis. The sequence goes on along the minus strand of JAMPIV010020836.1, from coordinate 53,431 downwards.
TTACTGTTAATGTCACTTGAATCAGGTTTGATAAGCAAGTTTAAACGGGCACACAGAGTTCAGAAACACGAGGATTCCCTTAATTTGGAAAGAATGACCAGTGGACAACTTCTTTCAACAGATAGCCTGGTTTCACTATTCACTCTTCGACAAAAATGTCGGGAAAATGTTAATGTTATTGATTGTAATTATTCTCGCCGCCAGTCAGCAATTTTACATTAGAGTTTATGAAAGAATTTAAGATCTGGCGCAAAGGCCCGTATTGATCATTACAGTCTTTGAAACCCGTTAGTGGGATATAGTATTTCTGTCTAACTCTGTTGGCATATGCACTGTCAGGCCAGTGTTACTTGAGAAACCCACGTGGTTCAAAATAAGGACTGTCTATTTCTTCACTGTATAAAAGGAAAAGCACATATAAATCATTTACATATTATGTACTCAATATAACTTACATTTTAAATAGCAAGCCGACCGCTTGACTTATAATTTAAAACTTCCCGAGAAATAAGATATATATAAAAAAAATCGATCATCATGAATTAGGAATATCATGCGTATTCCGTCAATATTCACTGATGTCGCATCTAGCATTTATAAGTTAGATATAAAATATTCTCTCGTCCGATTATTTAGCAGTAAAATTAACTTCATTATAGCTACATTATTGTTTAATGCTAGAAATTATAATTGATTCTGCTATCCACTGAAACACGTCACTAGAAAATAATACAGACTATATAAATTTTTCACTCTGCACAAAATCTAACTAGTGAAATATGAAATAAGCGACTTAACACTTTATCAATTCACAAAATACTAGATATAATATATATAATATTTACCTCAAACACAGAAGTACTAAGAACTTAAACCACTTCGACCAAACTAAAGGCCATCTCTATTAACAGAGATTATTTAGAAATCAAACGAAGGTTGTTCTAGTCTAACTGCAAAGTTACTGAGTGAAATGAAATAAAGTTTCAAACTAGGGTTAATATTTTAAAACCAGACAAAGGAGGAACTACTATTTCGTAGAACGAAATGCTCTCCCCTTTCCGGCTTTAACGATACGTTTAACATCTAACATGTCGTAACTGCCACCTACTGACCAAGATGTACGCGTGTCAGTTTCAAATCCCAGACAGCCTGTCTGGGACTGCGACTATAAGGTGTAAATATTCGCTCCTACTTAAGCGTTCGGCCGATGCAACTCGTGTTGACCGGTGAAAATGCAGACGGATGTCGGCTCTCTCCTAGCATTCTCACGCGTTTACGTCGAGAATCTAACTCAGGAGTGTTGTGTCATCTGAAGGTGCAGACCCAAGTCGGCTCGATGTCTGAGATGGACTGCAACTAAATTGCACTTCACGTCTGACTGACATCTATGTAATAAAATTACGTATCCCAGTATGAGAAAAAAACCCCGGTAAAGTTTGAGAATACTGAAGAAAATATTTTTCGCAAACGAGTGATGCGAAAACTACAGGAAAAACAAGTAAGGAAAGATAATAAAATAAAGGATGCGGGTGAGAGAATAGGAAGAAGATGTAGGCAATTTAATGATATAAAGACCTACGTGACAACAACCTGTAATTTAGATGCTGTCTCATGGCTTAGAAAGAACTTCATGTCCACCTTCTACTACATAGACAGTAGTACTGGCTTGATGATGCTTGGATTCAATGGTTGTTCTGAACATTCCAACCACTTTTAAGAGAGTCTTGGATGCATATGCATGTAACGTTTTATTAGTGGGAAACAACTGTGGTCTTTTCTTCAACTGGTTGTACGTGGTTGTGCTTATGACATCCACACTTGAACCCGTGTCTATCATTACAGACAGACGCGTATCTTGCATTTTAATGATTGTTCTGGGGACATCTGGTCTGTTATCCAGTGCATAAACATAAGCCTCTGAGCTGCTGTCAGTGTCCGAGTTGTTTTCCTTTTTCTCTAAGTAACCTGCTGAACGTTATTATTAGGGGTGAGATAAAACTTGGCAAAGTGATTTTGCTTGTGACAAATGTGACACTCTCTTCCAAACGCTGGTCAGTTCTGTCTTCCACCTTTGTGAGGATATTTCCTTCCACAACATTTGCATTTTGTATATGATTCTTTTTTGGAGTTAGATCTGGACGCATGAAACTTTGGTTTCTGTCTGCTATGTTTGTCAGCTAGTGTGACTGAATCTTGGGTTCTAGATCTAGAATTCTTAAATTGCAGTCTGTTGACAGTGTTCTCTTCGTTCTTCTCTATGTGTGTGGCCTGTATTTCTACAATTTCTAAAGTTCTGCCAATTTGTAGTACTTTATCCACTGTAAGGGATTTTTTACTTTGAAGAACCCTTCTTCTTAACTTCAATGATGTGACGGCGCGAGCCTGGGTTGTGAAAAATCTGAAGTAGAAGATATGTAATGAGGCCATAATAATGCCTAGAAATTAATTGTGGTGTATAGTTGTGAGTCATATTTGATATTCGTGTGTTATATTAAATAGCTGTAGGTTTTATTTGTGTTTTCGCTATTCCTAAAGCGATAATCGCGTGTGATATTTAAGTAGCCAAGATTAATACGCCCAGCGCGCAGTAAGTGAGAGATGCGCCATAGGGCCTATATAAGAAGCGCCTAGAGAGAGAAACGAGGCGCCCTGTGTGGGTAAGCAGAAGAACACAAAGACATGACACGTGAGTTAATTTAAATTAGCATTAGTTTTATATAATTCTGAAATAATATCGATGTGGCTATTTTAATGTTTAATGAGATAAAAAGATAGATAGATAGATGTGAAAGTTTAAGAGCGATTATTTCATTCATCAGAAAGGCAGATATATGCTATTTCACTGGAATTTAGATAAGATTAACAATAGCAAGATGGCACCCACGTGGCGAGGACTGTATAAAAAGCGGCGTAAATGTTACGCCATGTGACACGTTGTGTATTTAGTTCCAGTTTGGTTTAAGTCAAGAATAATTATATTTTATTTCTTTAATGTAAAAGTAATTGAGCGTATTTCACGATGATTGATTATTCTACTGTATATATTTATGGGTTACTTTGAAGTGAGAATATGTATTTAGATTTCTGGAGAGCGTGCGTATGGCGTAAGGCACGTTGAGACAGGTGTTGCTCTGTTTGCTCCCGGCGGAGCATGGAAACACCAATGCAGCTGGTGCCCATTAATAATAATAATAATAAATTCTTTAAGCACCAAACACGGCGCATAAGGCAGAAACCAGTGCTCTCCAGGTTGTTCGTTGTGACGCCACTCCTCTTAGCTCTTGCACATTATTTAGGCCCAACGTTCTTCCTTCTCTTATTATTGTTCTTCTGAGTGTTTATTTTGGTCTTCCTTTTTTCCTCTTACCCTCAGGAACCCAAGTGAGCGCCTGTAGTGGTATTCTGTTGTTTTGCATTCGTAGGACATGACCGATATATGACCATCGTCTTTTCCTTATATAGTCGGAGACAAATTTCTGCCTAGAGTCTTCTCTTATTTGTCGATTAGTCTTGAATTCTTTCCAACTGATGTTCATGAGTTTTCTAAGACATTTGTTCTCGAATGTATTCAGCTTGTTCTCCAATGATTTTGTTATTTTCCAACTCTCACAGCCGTATGTTAACACTGAGATAACATTTGAATTAAACAGACTCTGGTTCATTCTTTGCATCTCAGCCTCCACAGTCAGAAGAGACCCCGATGCCATCACAAGAACAGCTATGCTTTGGACCCCTGAAGTAAAACGAGAGAGGCCGACCAAAAACAACCTGGCGGAGGACTGTGGAGGCTGAGATGCAAAGAATGAACCAGAGTTTGGGCACTGTACGAAGGATGGCCGCCGACCGAGCAAAGTGGAATCAATTTGTTGTTGCCCTACAAGACGCCACTAGGCGTGATGGCCACTGACTGCTTTGACGGTCGGCGGCTAAGGATCAAAGAAGAAGAAGAAAGCGTGAAACCTTACATTAATTTTAAAGTGAATATGTTTATAGAGACATTTACACTGCCTTGATAATGTAAGTCTTATGCTTAGAATGTACATAATTTCTTTTCTTCTTTCCTTCCCTGCTCCATAGGGAACATGGAATTACTTTATGATTTAGTTCTCTTTACGAAACTATCAATAAAGCAATCACCATCCCGTGCAGTGGTGGTTCATGAATCAACATTCTATACGCTGAGATTGCCAGCCTCAAATGACTTTGACATCCAATAGTGAGTTTTTCACAATAAAATTCACATGGTAATATATACATATATATGTTAGATCACATGCTAGTAATAAAATATAAAATGTAAATCACAACTTACGCCAATCCTGGCTACAGACTTGTCGGTAGAAAGCATTGTCCAGAAAGCTCGGTGCAAGTCAGCTCCAGGTCCTAATGGTGTTCCACATGTGTTGTATAAAAGATGCCCTGAGGTTCTCAAACAACTGCTCCATTTACTGAAGAATGCGTGGAAAACCCAACTCGTAAGCAAGGAATGGAGAAAGGCAAACGGAGTCTACATCCCGAAGGAACAAAATTCCACAGACATCAGTCAGTTCAGGCCAATCTCACTACTCAATGTGGAAGGGAAGATATTCTTCTCAGTAATGGCGAAAAGACTCACTACATACCTCCTGGCAAATGGGTACATTGACACTACCATTCAGAAAGGAGGTATCCCAGGTACACCAGGATGTCTAGAGCATGCCGCAATGATCTGGGAAGCAATCCAAAAGGCAAAGTCTGACAGAACAAACCTCCATGTAATCTGGTTGGATCTAGCGAATGCTTATGGATCCGTTCCACACCAGATGTTGTGGCAGGCCCTAGAAATGTATCATGTTCCACAAGAGATTGCAGCAATGCTGAAGATGTATTTCGCAGGGTTTTCTGTCAGATTTTCAACCAGAGAGTACACAATGAAGTGGATTGGCCTTGAAGTTGGAATTGCGATGGGATGTACCATCTCTCCGATACTATTCGTCATGGCTATGCAGGTAATCCTCAATGCAGCTGAAGGAATGGCTATAGGCCCAAAGCTCGGTGGAATGTGTCGCATGCCACCGCTCAAAGCATTCATGGATGACACAACAATTCTGACATCAGATGAACATCAGGCCCGGAGGATGTTAGCACGCCTGGATGAACTAGTCAGCTGGTGCAGAATGAGCTTCAAACCCAAGAAGTCGAGAAGCCTATCAGTCAGGAAAGGGAAGATAGCAGAGGTCATATTCACGGTTTCCAGCCAAAGAATCCCTACTGTCATTGAGGAACCTGTTAAAAGTCTTGGCAGGGTGTACGATGCCTCTTTAAAAGACTCGAAGGCAGTGCAACAGACAACAGAAATGGCAGACAGAGGACTACAGATCATAGACCAAAGCAGACTCCTGGGAAAGTTCAAACTGTGGTGCCTCCAGTTCATGTTGATACCGAAATTGCTGTGGCCACTGCTTATATATGAAATAAGCACAAGTACAGTGGAAGCTATAGAGCAGAAGGTCAACAAGTTCATGAGAAAATGGCTAGGGGTACCACCAGGTCTGTCAGATGTAGCACTGTACTGCAAAAAGTCAAAACTTCTGCTTCCCTTCAAGTCAGTTGTTGAAGAGTACAAAGTTGGAAAAGCAAGGCTTGCAATGATGCTACGCGAGTCAGCTGATGACGTGGTTAAGTCCATTCAGCCCACACTGAAAACGGGAAGGAAGTGGAGAGTGGAAGAAGCTGTTGATGCTGCTGAAGAGTCACTCAAACTGAGAGAGGTAATCGGATACACACAAACGATTAGACAGGGATTTGGGCATGGTGACATCCGCTGGTGGTCCAAGGCATCAAGCAGGGAGCGCAGAGACATGGTAGTTCAGGAGATACGAGGAGCTGAGAATGATAAGAGGTTGCAAAAAGCAGTGCAGCAGGTCCAACAAGGCCAATGGACTACATGGGAAGGAGCCCTGCAGAGGTCCTTGACATGGAATGATATATGGCATATGGCACCTCTTAGGCTCAGCTTCGTGGTTAGATCAATGTATGACCTGCTGTCATCAGCCACAAACCTTGTGAAATGGGGAAAGTCGGATGATGAGCAGTGCCCCGCTGTGCCAGGGGAGGCAGACACTTGAACACGTGCTCTCAGCGTGTAAGGTGGCATTAGGGCAAGGGCGATACACTTGGCACCATAACAAAGTGCTAAATGAGCTTGCTGCGACAATAGATCAGGCTAGAATGAAAGCGAATAGCAAAGTCCGGCCAGACACCGCAAACACATACTTTCTGAGGGCAGGAAAGTCAGCACACCCCAAACCGAGTAAACCTGGTAACAGTTTACCATCTCTTCTTGACTGTGCAAATGACTGGGAGATGGCGGTAGACCTACCTGGACGGGGGGCATATCCAGAGAGTATCAGAAAATCGCGGAGATGGCCGGATATAGTGCTTCATTCTTCAGCAACGCTTCAGGTCATACTCATTGAACTGACCGTGCCATTTGAATCCAGATTAGACGAGCAACATTCATTCAAAGCGGCCAAGTATAACGATCTGGCCATGGATCTGAGACACGATGGATTCAGTGCAAGGGTCATGGCGGTTGAAGTGGGCGCAAGAGGGCTTGTGGCTGCATCAGTGTATGATTTATTGAAACTGTTGGGGCTGAAGGGACAGTCTAGAACAAGGGCACTGAAAAGACTTAGTGAAACTGCCGAAAAGGCATCAGGCTGGCTGTGGAACAACCGCAATGGGCAATGGAAACCGTGACAATAAACGCTGCGGTACAGAAAACACCAAAATTTTTCTAAGTCCACAACGCTGAGTTTTTTTGGTGTACTAGTGAAAGGGCTGTGACTCTGGGGCAACAGGCGATGTATACTATAGGGAGTGTCAGGTACAGAATTTCAGTGGCTTGCGGCGCACAGGGGGCTAAGGCTCATCGGCTGCGCGCTAGAGTCTCAGTGTGTTGTCCTTAGTTGTGAAGGGCGACGGAACAAACGGAATAATTTGTCTTCTCTTTGTTGCTTTCACAATTGCCTCCACGGCTGGCGTTGTGGATTTAAAAGTTGCTACCATAAGTGAAATGGGTTCATTTTCGATACAAGACAACAGGAAGCTGAGACGCTTGGGAGTCATGACCCAAGTGGGCCCGCCCCCCTTAGAGTGTAAAGGAGTAATCGGGCCGAAACACTTGTCGGATGGGGGGACCTCTTCTGATGATCAGATTGCTTCCTGTTGTATCGCTCTGTAAAGAGTTTCCTATCATTGTAGTGGTGTTTCTTCAAGTTGAACTTTGTTATCATTTTTTTGCATTTATTCTCATAATCTTTGCCTTTTCCCTCTGTATTTTCAGGCCCACTTGTAGTGACCTCTAGTAGAGAATTTTCATTTTTTTTGCATCTGATTATGGCTTTGGGACAGAAGAGTCAAGTCATCAGCAAAATCCAGATCATCAAGCTGTTTAGACAGATTCCACTTCTGTTGTGTGATGTCGATGTATTTATAACCCAATCTATTGCTAATAAGAAAAGAAATGGAGACAAGAGGTATCCCTGTCACACTCCTGTTCTTATCCCAAATGGTTCTGTAAGCTGTCCTTTATGAAGAACTCTGCATGTCATGTTTTCATGTTTTCTTCATTAAATTAATGATCTTCAGGGGAACTCCATACTGCCTCATCAATTTCCAAAGTGATTCTCTGTCTACATTGCCAAATGCCTTTTCGTCATCCACAAATCCAATGTATGGTGGTGAATTCCATTCCAGACTTTGTTCAACTATTATTCTCAATGTGGCTATCTGGTCTGTACATGATCTGTTTTTTTGAAAACCTGCTCGTTCATCTTTCAGTTGCTTGTTGTTGGGTACTCGGGCTCATGGTCAACCTTGAATAAATTTGCATTATTTATGTCACTATCATTTTCATTGCAGAGTCCATTTTGTATCGTATTAAAGTTCTTGTGTTGTATTATTTCATGTTCAACTTTATTATTATTAATTAGTTGAGCCGTGCTCTGATCTTATGACCAAGTTACTTTGGGGTATGTATTATATAAATCAGATGCATGTTTGTCAAATTACTGTCAAGGTTAACAGTTAATGGTTCAAATACAACACTGTTAATAATGCTCAAAATCCCATTGATCAGAAGAACTCAATCATAGACGACTTGAAGATTTATTCGTGAACACAGTTCTTTACAGCACACACAAGGTTTCATTCTATTATCTAAATTCGGGACTCTGATAAAGTTCTTAGATTTTCTTCACAACACATTATGCATTAACTGCAATTCTTAGACTGTACAATGTTTATAACTTATGTTGACATCACGTCAAAACATTATTCTATATTATTATTCATGTCTGCGTAAAATATTCTAGTAAGGCTAGACTCAATTTAAACCTTAAGTTTATAATTTACTTCGTTTGGCTTCTCATGCCATATTTACCAGTATCACATCGATTACTGTGTATTTCTTCATGGACTCTCAAGTCCTTACAACACTTCTTAGTAATAATTCAAATAATGGCAATGGCCATACTTTACATTACGCTGACGAGTGGATAAAACCACCTTCCTTAGAAAACACTATCTATAGGCTTAGAGGTCTTATCACAGATAATAGTTACATGTATCCTAGTGGTCAAACCACATATTTAGGAAACACATCTGAATTGCTTCAATGCCACACATTGACTGTTTGTAACTAGGTGTATCGCGTCATCCTAGTCTACGCGATGCGTCTAAATATGTCTTTAGATTTGGGTGCAACATGGTGCAATCATACCGATCGAAAATAGACAAGCCACGATAACAACACACCATGAGGCAACACTCCACATCTACACCCCCCCCTCCCCCCGTTCAAAAGCGCGAAACCTAGGTAGGTAGCGCTGGAGGATGGTGGAGGCAGTAAATCCAGTACCAAAAGTGTATTAACATACCACGCCGAAACTAAGTCAACTCTATAAATGCAAAATCAGTGCAATAACACATGATAAGATTAAGTCTGAAAACACAAGAGAAAATGTTCATGGTCATGTAGAGTCCCAATAACACAAAAAATGGTGCATAGGAACATGTAAAAATGGTTCTGTGTCTATGATACACATAGAAATGAATAGAGTACTAATAATTAAGAACTAAGAGTTCAATATATTGCATGACAAAACATTCGTGAGCACATCATAAGCCACTAAATGTCAAGCATTGTACACTATAAAATGTGTGGTATCTCGACATGTAATAAAGGCATCAGATACTATCAAATGTCACGCACTCTCCAGTGGCGTATGTGGTCTCAGCTGGGAGCAGTGTGTGATTGGTGTAGAATCATGGATATGGCATATAGTCTTTCCATACCCCAGGCAGTCACCGATGCCATAATACAAAGCGTCATCCCATTCTACGCGATGTGTCTAAATATGTCTTTAGATGTGGGTGCCACATGGTGCAATTATCCCAACCAAAAATAGACCAGCCAAGATAACTACACACCATGAGGCAACACTCAACATCTGTCTAAGGACTCTTTTAATCTCTTAAGGATGATTCTGTTTAATACTTTTCCTGGCTCTGATGGAGCTTCTGGTTTTGCTTCCTGTTTAAATCTGCTGTCTTGTTGTTCCTGTCTTCTATCTTGCTAATGGTTTCTGTTATTATCCATGGATTGTGCTGATGTTCTCTCTTTCTCAGTCCTTCTTCACATGTCTCATTCCATATAAATTTTATTTGTTGCCAGTGGTCTTCCATATCTGCTTCATCTTTCAGCTGTTGGAGTACTTGGTATTTGTTGGATACTGTGATTGAAAATTGTTCTGTTATTTCCTGATTTCTGTTTTAGCCAACAGAAGATGGTGGTCTGATACAACATCTGCTCCTTTACATACTTTCACATCATGCAATGATGACCTAAACTTCTTACTTTTGCATATGTGATCAATCTGATTCTCAGTTCTGTGGTCTGGTGATATCCATGTTGCTTTATGTATTCTTTTATGTGGAAATATGCTTCCTCCTATAGCTAGTTGATCTGAAGCACAGAAGATAGCTAATAGTTCCCCATTCTCATTCATCATACCTAATCCATGCTTTCCCGTGATTTCTTCAAAGCCGGTGTTATCTGTTACTATTTTCACATTTTGGTCCCCCATCAAAATTGTGATGTCCTTTCTTTTTGTCCAAGACCTTTTGTAATCTGGTGTAATAGTCTTCTTTCTCATGTGTCGGTGCATAACATTGGATGATGTTTATTTTCACTTTCTTTTTGGCTGATTTAAACCTTGCTGTTATAATTCGGGGTCCTATTGCTTCCCATTCTATAAGTGCCTTCTGTGCTTCCCTAAATAGCATTACAGCCACCCCTTCACTGTGATGGACTCTTTCCTCCTCATGCCCTGAGGACAACACCATTTCTGCTATGATCAATCTCCTCCTCTCTATGCCCTTCCACAGTGTCTCACAGAGACCCAGGATATCAATCCTGTAATTCAGCATTTCTGTTGCTACCTGTGCAGTTTCCCTTGTTCACACAGAATGCGAACATTCCAGGTGCCAACCCTGGAGATTTTCCTAGACAAAAAAAGGTTAGTTGGTAACCCAGACTCCTTTTGGCTTTCTGTGGGTTGCTTCATGTGCTTCCTTTCCACAGGACCTTCTTCTGTCTTGGGCGGCTGAGTTGACTTATATTCTGTATTTGATTTGTCAATGTTTGTTGAAGTTTTTTGGTAAAATGTTTATTATGGGATGGAGTAACCAGCCCCATGCCCAACCATCCATAGTCACTTTTTACGACACGCATGGTAGGGTACAGTGTTACTATTTGTTGCTCCCCTTTTGGGCGCCGGTAACACACGGGTGCTGAAACATTTGCACAGAATATAATGTCTGTTTCCTACCATCAAAGACAATTCTCTGGTTCAGACAATACAGTCCATGAGGCTGTGGTCAACACCATACAAGCAATAAAAAAACATTGATAAAATATAGACATTATTTATAAATTCCTCTGAATTTTGTCCTGATTACTTCCCTGTGGTCCTAAGTTGTGCCAAAGGTGATTTTCCTTTTCACAGTTAAGAATTTACATCAGCAAAAATTTTAATGAAATGAAACTAAAGGAAATGAAGAGCTGTGGACAAAGAAGGAGTAAAAGATGAAGAAGTAGAAGATAAACTCTTGGGCATTCAGCATTTAAAAGCTGAGCCCTGAAAAGGACTTTAAGCTCTTATAGCTAGCATTGGGCCATCCTGACAAGGACTTTTAGCTGCATCAATGCTGTTCAGGATTGTGCAGATTATATTTGGCTGGAAACAAATTTCAGTTATCAGCACAGGGTTTAGAGTATCAAAATATAGATATCAGGTGATTCACAGTCAGTAATAACATTAAAATCAAATATTACAGCAATTTACAAAACACTTAATGATTACTATAAGTGTAACATACCCTTCAGACATAGTATTACAGATTTGAGCTATGCAAGTCTGCTCACAAAACAAGTCAGCTAGACTTTTCTTAGGTATGGGCTGTGGCTATGTGGTTTCATCAAGAATGTGTCAGTCCGCTAGACATCTTTTCAGCTATGAGTGAAATTCTGAGAGCCCCAAATTGAATCGGAGTGGCTTATATACTGTAGGTCTAACCCTTTGTTTCTTGGAGGTCTGCACTTTCGTTCATTTTTCTGCTGGAAAATTATGTGTGGTTTTAAGGTTGTTCTGCCAGTTTTCCAACAAAATCCTGAATTCCTCATCAATTTTTAATGATAATGGTTTTCCACAGAAATAATTACATATATTGTGAGCTAATCCAGTATCACAAACATCACACTTGTAAGACTTCTCTCCTGGATGTGTTCTTTTATGTTTTCAAATGAGCCTTTGTAAGCTAGTCCTACACAACAAATATCACACTTGTAAGGCTTCTCTCTTGTATGTGTTGTTTTATATTTTTTGTAATAAACTTTGTTGGGCACATCCTTCACCTCTAACATCACACTTATATGATTTCTATTCTGTATGTGTTATTATATGCTTTTGAAGTGAGCTTTTGTCAGCAAATCCTGCACCACAAATATCACACTTTTCTCCTATATGTTTTCCTTTATGCTCTTGTAAATAGCTTTTATCAGCAAATCGTTCACCACAAACATCACATTTGAAAGATTTCCCAACTGCATGTGTTCTTTTATGATATAGTAAACTTTTTTTCCAAGAAAGTTTAATGCCACAAACATCACACTTGTATGGCTTCTCTCCTGTATGTGTTCTTTTGTGGAATTTTAAGCTGCTTATCATAGAAAATTCCACACCACAAATGTAAGGCCTTTCTCCGGTATGCATTCTTTTGTGGCATAGCAATGATTTTTTGTGAGCAAATCTTACACCACAAACATCACAAATGTAAGGCTTCTCTCCTATGTGTGTTCTTTTATGCATTTGTCATGTGCTTCTGTGAGCAAATCCTACACCACAAACATCACAAATGAAGGGCTTCTCTCCTGTATGTTTTCTTTTATGGTATTGCAAATTACTTTTTGAGGCTAATCCTACACCACATAAGTCACATTTGTATGGTTTCTCCAACTGAATGTGATATTGTATGTGTTAGTAATGAGCATTTCTCAGCAAATCTAACATCACAAACATTACATTTGTATGGTTTCTCTCCTGTATGTGTTCTCTGATGCTTTCGCAATGAGCCTCTCCCAGCAAATTCAACACCAGAAATGTAAGGCCTCTCTCCTGTATGTGTTATCTTATGCTTTATTAACTCTTAGTATACGAGCGGCCTTCTAGAGAGGCCGATGATCGATCCCCGTCAATAGCGAAAATTTATAGCTGAATGCATGTTTAAAACCACTGAACAATTTAGTTACGAGCATGATATAGGGGGTTCATTTCTTCACATTTTGATATATAACACTTATGTTATCTTTATAAATAAATTATTTATTGCAAAATCTGTAATGGTAGTCATGAAAGGCCGCTCGTATACTAAGAGTTAATGTATTTTTCAAAGCAAATCCTACCCCACATACATCACACTTGTATGGTTTCTCTCCTGTATGTGTTATTTTATGTCTTTGTAATGAGCATTTGTAGGCAAATCCTACACCACAAACATCACATTTGTATGGTTTCTCTCCTGTATGTGTTATTATATGTGCTTGAAATGTGCATTTGTAAGCAAATCCTACACCACAAACATCCCACATGCAAGGCTTCTGTCCTGTATGTGTTATTTTATGGGTTTGTAATGAGTCTTTGTAGGCAAATCCTACACCACAAACATCACACTTGTAAGGCTTCTCTCCTGTATGTGTTATTTTATGGGTTTGTAATGAGTCTTTGTAGGCAAATCCTACACCACAAACATTACACTTGTAAGGCTTCTCTCCTGAATGTGTTATTTTATGTCTTTGTAATTGGCCATTCTGAGAAAATCCTACACCACAAACATCACATATGTAAGGCTTCTGCCCTGTATGTGTTATTTTATGGGTTTGTACTGAGCCTTTGTGAGCAAATCCTACACCACAAACATCACACATGTAAGGCTTCTCTCCTGAATGTGTTATTTTATGGGTTTTTAATGAGCTTTTCTGAGAAAATCCTACACCACAAACATCACATTTGTATGGTTTCTCTCCTGTATGTGTTATTATATGTCTTAGTAATGAGCTTCTGTGAGCATATGCTACACCACAAACATCACATTTGTATGGTTTCTCTCCTGTATGTGTTATTGTATGTTTCTGTAATGAGCCTTTGAGAGCAAATGCTACACCACAAACATCACACATAAAGGGCTTTTCTCCTGTATGTGTTATTATATGCATTGGTATTGAACCTTTCCGAGCAAATCCTGCACCACAAACATCACACTTGTATGGCTTCTCTCCTGTATGTATTCTTTTATGCCATTGTTGGACTTTTTTGTAAGCAAATGCTACACCACAAACATCACACATGTAAGGCTTCTCTCCTGAATGTGTTATTTTATGTACTTTTAATTGGCTTTTGCGATAAAATCCTTTACCACAAACATCACATATGTAAGGCTTCTCTCCTGAATGTGTTATTTTATGTATTTGTAATGGGCCGTTATGATAAAATCCTTTACCACAAACATCACACATGTAAGGCTTCTGTCCTGTATGTGTTATTTTATGGGTTTGTAATGAGCTTTTGTAGACAAATCCTACACCCCAAACATCACACATAAAGGGCTTTTCTACTGTATGTGTTATTTTATGTGTTTGTAATGAGCTTCTGCAAGCAAATGCTACACCACAGACATCACAATTGTATGGTTTCTCTCCTGTATGTGTTATTATATGTTTTCGTAATGAGCTTCTGTGAGCAAATGCTACACCACAAACATCACATTTGTATGGTTTCTCTCCTGTATGTGTTATTATGTGTGTTTGTAGTGAACCTTTCTGAGCAAATGCTACCCCACAAACATCACATTTGTATGGTTTCTCTCCTGTATGTGTTATTACATGTGTTTGTAGTGAACGTTTCTGAGCAAATGCTACACCACAAACATCACATTTGTATGGTTTCTCTCCTGTATGTGTTATTATGTGTGTTTGTAGTGAACCTTTCCGAGCAAATCATGCACCACAAACATCACACTTGTATGGCTTCTCTCCTGTATGTATTCTTTTATGGCGTTGTAAATATTTTTTGTGAGCAAATCCTACACCACAAACATCACACATGAAAGGTTTATCTGTGCTATGTTTTATTTTAGGACCCTGAACATTCTCAGTATTACTTTGAACATCGCTGCTGCAGTTTTCACTTTGTGAAGCCAGTCTATAGTTGGCATAATTCTCACAAATGTCTGTGGATAAAGCCTTCTTATAATCAGTCTCACAAATGTCTGTGGATAAAGCCTTCTTATAATCAGTCTCACAAATGTCTGTGGCTAATGGCACCTTACAATCATTCTCACAAATGTCTGTGGTTAAAGCCACCTTATAATCAGTCTCACAAATGTCTGCTGGCAAAGCCACCTTATAATCAGTCTCACAAATGTCTGTGGTTAAAGCCACCTTATAATCAGTCTCACAAATGTCTGCTGGCAAAGCCACCTTATAATCAGTCTCACAATAATCTTCAGTTACACTTTGACGACAGTCCATGAAATTCTCAGACTTTTTGTTATCTGCCAGATTTGACTTAGTCGTGTTTCCTGTCTCTACCACTACCAATTTGACATCTTGTTTCATGTTTATTGTTTCAGTAATTTTATTTCTGTTATCCTGAAGCAATACTTCTGGACGATCACCATTCTCAACAACCTCCTGGCAGTTAATCTTGCATGATATTTTCGTACTGCCATCCAAGATATCATTCTGAAGGAAGGATGACTTCCTTGAATGCATGTCTGGAATATTAAAACAAAAAGAGTTTAGATAATTATAAAACAAACATCATATCAGGTTACTTAACTTTTTCTGTCCCAGGCAGTTTTTAGGTATTATGATGACACCAAAAATGGATGCCATTAAACAACCAGATAATGTTATAAAACAGGCAGGTATCATTTCTATATCTCACAATCAAAGTCATGTCCCAGTCAAGTATAATAAATGGCTGATGAAAAAGACATGAAAATGTGTTATCATTCATAATTGAGATGGTATCACAATGAATTACATTAATAAAAAGTTAGATCTAAAGTGAGGTGAAAATTAAGTTTTAAGTTAATTACCAACGAAACTTTTCTTAACTGCGCACAATGGAAGCTAAGGGACATAATTATGAATTATGTGTGAAGTGAATGAAATATGTAGTTTTTTTCCTTTTAAAGTGTAAATCAATGAGACAAAATATGAATTACTATGAAATGTCCGAACAAGATAGATAAATGTTATGTCAATAAAAAAAAGAGTTCACGTCTGTACTTGAAATCCATTTGACTCTACCGCAACAATGTTATTGTGGACACTTGCAATGGCATCATTCTGTGTGATGAATGGTCATGAAAAGTACTCTCAGGAAATCAAGCAGGCTGAATACTGCATCAACATTATTGTTCTACAAGACAGCATAAAAACATGTCCAATATTCATGGCATTAAGTGTCAAACAAGTTCCAAAGCGAATTGAGAGTCGTCAAGTTTTCCAACAAATGTAAGCGACTGTCACATGTTTCTGATCATCAAGAATTGACCCAAAAAAAGTTCCATTCCAAGCCAATGGATGATGGATCATCAAGTTCAAGCGATTAAAGTTGGCGATAGTAGGCTTCATTAGCTCATAGTCTTAGATCTGCAGTAAGATCCAATTTGTGTAGTAAATGATAAAAAGTTCATCAAGTCCAGGATGATGTTGCAGTGCCCGCAAACACAAGTACAAGTTCCAGTAAGCGCTGTGTAAATCATCTGACAAGTAAATGATTAGCAGTTCATGAAACAGTTGTCAGAAAATTGAATACACTGTTCAATATATAGTAGTGCTGGAATGGAAAGTTCATAAGCAGGTCAAACATCTGTGGTAACATCCTGCAGACATCTTGATAAGGCATCGGCTAGGGTATTTTGTGCCCTTGATAGCTCTAATGTCACAGTGGAAGGGCTGCATGGCAATAGGATACCTGGCAACTTTTGAGTTCTTGTTATACCTTTTTAAGTACGAGAGAGCTCATTGATGGGAGACGTTGATGACTGGATGCAGAATGCAATCAACCTCTTGCATGTGTGCTCTACCTATGCCCATCAGAGAGGTGTCTGTGTGAAGAACAAAAGGTAATCTTTTATTTGGCAATCTTAATATAGGCAGTGATGAAAACTGATATTTAATTTTAGCTAAGGCAGTCTGACATGCTTCACTCCAACGTACCACACTGGGACAACCCTTTTATAACAAAGCAGATAAATCTGAAGTGATGGATGAAAGATTAGGTGTGAACTTGTGCAAGGGCCTGTAAGAAAAATGTATTAATCCAGGTAGAATCTGAACTTGATGCCTAGGCAATACCTAAAGTACAACATGAAATAGTGATTTAAAAAAAAATAATTTGATGTATGAATGACCCAGAAGACAGATGCTACTGAATAAAAGATGCACCCGAGAAAACACTAAAACTTGCATGGTGCTGAGTTAGAAACCAAACTGACATCAAGGCAATCGTCCCGAAAATAGGCTCCGTTGCCAAGTTTGACAATTCTGCGAGCATCGACATGTGAGTAACAATAAACAAATGCTTCTTTTTGAAAAGAGCTGGGAATAGATAAAAGATGCAAAAATTTGGCATGCGCAGTGGCATGAAAAAATTCATCCAGCATGTGCCATGTTGTGCCTGGTGGCAAATTTCACACTAATACGGTGCGAGAGTGTGGATTGTGGCCACCATAAGAAATCTTAGCAGAATGAAATTGTGCATGAGGAAGGTGTGCACCTCTAGGTGAATCAGATACACTGACATAAGGTTCCTATTACATGTATTAACATACTGATTGGACTGAGTATGTGTTACAACTAGAATAAATATAGAGGATCATGCAGGATACGTGAATGATTGCAGGTTTTCATACAGGACAATTATGGTCAGCATAACAACAAAAGCCAGCAGGTGAACAGGTCCATGGGAAAACATGGTTGACATTTATTGTATATTCATCACAGGACGACATCCAATCAAGGTATATACAATACATAGTATATGGCAGGAAAACATGTAAATCCAATAACCAGTTACATCAGTCAATAACGAGCTTCAGTCATTAGGCCTTCTTCATCTCCACAGTTAATAGTACAATAAATATATATATATAAATCTTTCATCAATCCTGGCCGTGTACTAGTAGGTAGGGCAATACCCCCGGCATCCAAGTAATGTAATGGAAAAACTGATGATGGCGACCTAAACTCAGTTACCTCAATATCTTTAAGATACTTACTTACTTACTTAGTCGTTCCCCTTCTACCGTGAGGTGTAGAGGTTTGGAAGAGAGAGCGCCAGACTATTCTATCGGCTGTCTTCCTCCTGGCCTGGTTCCATTCTAGTCCTCGGTCCTTCAAAGATTGTCTAATGTTGTCCTCCCAGCGGACTCTGGGTCGTCCTCGGGGTCTGGATCCTTGGCTCTTTGTTTCCCATGCTTGTCGTGGTAGCCGATCTTCTCCCATTCTGCAGACATGGCCAAACCATCTTAGTTGGGACTGTTCTACTTGGGTCTGTAGGGGGTGGCATTTTAGGCCTTGACGTATCATCTGGTTGCGTACCATGTCTCTTCTTGTTACTTCAACCACCTTCCTCAGATACCTCATTTCTGAGGTTTGGATCTGGCTTTTATGGGTTGTAGTCATTGCCCATGACTCGCATCCATATGTCAAGACTGGGACATAGGTGGAGCGGTATACAGCCATCTTCGTTTTCTTACCAACCTCTCTCTTGCTGAGGAATCCTCGATTTATGGCCTGAAAAAGTCTCCCTGCTGCTGCTTTTCGATCTTTAAGATACTCCTTACGAAAATATCAAAGGGGTTGTGCAAGACTTCTCAATAAGTTTCCTTCCCCATCTAGAATGTTCTTAACAAGGTGGCAGCATTTGAAAACAATACATTTAATGCCCCAGTTAGAAAACCACTCTCCATAAAAATCCTGGGGCTTGGCAAAAATCACGTCCACCTCAAACCAGTGAACGAATTTGAAAGACCCAAATAATTAACACTTCAAACCCACGACATGTGACGAACTATATCACTAGTGACTGTCGCTCACCATGGGTGAATGCTTCATGCAAAAAGTAGTTTGTCTACAGTCGAACACAATTCCTCAAATAAAATGGACATGTGCTAGCGTGTAATAACATGCTACAACATATTACCCCAAATCTATCCTTAACAGTATGATTAATATGTCTTTGAGATGTATTTGAACCTGTAGTTTTTGAGCAAGGTTTTGTCGTAAGAGGCTGCTCATATGGTTTAACAAGATCATTTTTAACACTCTGATCGTTAAAGTTTGTCACCCTGTACAACAACATGGTGTGCACCAATACGACTTTATCAGTTAAATTAGTGTCATACTTGTGAAATTGGTCTGCCTTCTCCACGACATGATTCACGGGGAACCAGTCATTCCTTAAACACATTTTCCGTACTGGGCATAGATTTGCCTGTTTGATGGTTCGTCACAACCTTACTACTACCAGAATTAGCGGTGGAAGAGTGATGCCGAGGGAAGTTGTACATGCCTCTAAATGATAACCTTACTTTTCCGGGGTGTGCTGACACATCAAAATCACTTCTGGTACTCCTGACATGTTGTACAGCATTATTGTCAAGTTGTGCAGACGCTGCAACATACTCGTTTGGGTTATTAGCACATGGTATAGAAATAATGTCATCATCCCTGTGTAACAGAATATTAAGCTTTAAAGCAATATCCAATAAACCATCGACTCTTCTACGTAATATCGCAATTTCACACCTTAGCTGTGAGATTTCCTCACCTTGCTTGACATTTACTTTTTCAAGTTCACTCTTACTTCATTCTGCAGTAATGACTCTGATGTAGCCAATTTTTCCTCATACTTACTTTTGAAGTGAACATATGAATGTTCATCAACCCGCGCTACCATTTCCTTGTCCTGAGTGACCACCTCCTTGTCATGAGTGATTGATTTCAAACGAGTCACTTCCAATTTCAAGTCTTGAAGTTGAGCAACATGAGACTGAGTTTCTCTTTGTAATCTCTTTTCCATTTTTTTTTCTTCTCTCCTTCTTATCCTTTGTCTGGCCATTTTCTTTAATTTCTTCCACCAACACATGTGGTTGTAATCGAGCAGCCTCTGACATAAACTCCTGAATTCTCAAACATTTTGTGTATGACTTTCTAGCTTTAAAGCTACATTTGACTGATCAAATAATTTCAGAGAACAATGCCTGAATGTGAATGCTCTGTGCATGAAGTTTTCTTTGGTAGGCTGCGGCATTATCTTGTGAAATCTTTAATGTAAGGTCTTTAATCTCAGATTCTAAAACTTTATTTTTATTCATGGTAGATTCTAGTGAAGCTTCTGAACTGGCAAACTCCAATTCCAATGTTCTCAATCTAGAACCTTTATCATTGGCCTGAGATTATAGCAATCTCACCTCTTTGTCTAATTCACTTATTGCTTTTTCTCGACTTGCAATAATCTCCAATAACTCCTCCTCTTCTCTTTCCTACCATTCATCTTCTATAATAGTATCATGTAATCTATTTTCTTCTTTTTCCTTATAAATGTCCCATGACAAATTTTTGAAGAGCTGGCACTTTTAACCCTAGCTCCATACCTTGACGGATAAAGTGTTCCAGGGAAGACATGATGTAAGGTAATGCATAACTTACTAGACTAGACCTTATAGGAATGAAAACTGAGTTATGAACAGCACCAATGCCGGTTTCACCAAAGTGTTAATGTTCACAAAAATATGTATTCAAGTATTAACACAAAATTATGGAGCCAACAAGTGACAAACGGGTATAGACAAATATGACTATCAAGACAGTAGAAAAAAGTAAATCAAGTCAATATTAAAGGTAAACAAAGGATCAAAAGTGTATAAAATTGAACAAAGCTTACTCCTACGAAAAAAACAGCACCAAGATGAAAGACAACAAATAATTACGTATAGAAATAAGGAAGAGTCAGTGAAGACCAACATGAGACAAACATGAAATGCAGAAAAAACAAGTCAAAAGAGACACATACAAGTTACAATGGGGACATGACGTCACCGCTAAACAGATGCATAGTAATTCTTTTGTAGTGAACACAAAAGTCTGCAGCATTGTGAGCTGGGTTTCACTACAAAAATATTGCACAGAAACCCTAATTTCCAGATCCTAGCCATAGCGGAAAATTATGGAAAAAAGGTTGCCACACCACCAAACCTGTGATGAACATTAAATGACATGTAACATGCAATGGAAAGAAAATAAAAGGCTCTACCCTAAGTGTACTGTTGCAATGAAATGATGAATAACAATAGACAACTTAGCTTTTTTCATCTCCAAAATGAAGGACCACGTCTTCAGAACGGCCTCACTCTGATTGGCAATAGGCTCTTCCAGTTTCAGCAAGAGGGGTAGAGATCTTCTTCAGTGGTCAGCACAACATCAAAATGACAGATTGCCATTGTCTTCTCCAACAGACAACCTCTAGATAAGTTTCTAACTTGATATTGCTTGAAAACGTGTTGAAATCTTTAGTAAGCAATACTGGAACATCGGGATCAGTGCAAGAACTGGTAACAATCGTGGAAGATGTCAATGACATTTTTCTTCAGCTGCATCTTCTTTCTTCTTTCTTTGATCCTTAGCCGCCGACTATCAAAGCAGTCAGTGGCCATCACGCCTAGTGGCGTCTTGTAGGGCAACAACAAATTGATTCCACTTTGCTCGGTTGGTGACCATCCTTCGTACATCCTTCAGCTGCATATTGAATTGTAATTTGAAATAAATAACAGTCTTTTTTGCCAAACAAAAAATGTTTCTCGGCGGGGCTGCATGGAAGATGGTCGCATCCCGAAAGATATCTTCTACGGACAACTAGCAGATGGCAAAAGAACATTTGGGAGACTGCAGCTGATATTCACAGATGTGTGAAAGAGAGACATGAGAGCACTGGACATAAATCCAGCAACGTGGGAGGATGAAGCTGCCGATCGCACCAAGTGGCAATGCTATTTACAGTGCCACCTCAGATTGAGCAAAAAGAAGCTCACACAACAAGCAAAAGAGAGAAGAAAATGTCAAAAGGTGCACCAGGAAAATAAACAGCTGAGGGCTGTCACTTCAGGGGTGCGTTCCTGTGACAAAATGGGTTATAAATTCTGAGCACTAAGACTGTACAAATTTCTTTCTAATTTTTAACATGCCCATTTCACTTCTTTTCGTTTCTGTAGATATAAGCGGGGTAATTTGACTTGACATTCTTGAATCTGATAGGTTCACTCCCCTGTTTCTTTAATGTTGGTAGGAGATAAGGGACGCATCCGGGACAGATCATCTGGGACTGCGGCATCCTTCTTTAGAGCTCTTTTGACCACGAATCAGAAGCCCGACACTCAGTTTGAGATTTAGCGGCAAAAAGGCTGCGAGTCTTTGACACCAGGGAAAGTTCTTGCCTTCCACGTGAAAGCAGACAGAATTTTTACACCGCACAATGGCGGTGTATTTCTTTATTTTGCCCGAAAACATGAGAAATTATTCCTGGATAGTTTCGTCATGTTACGTGGCAGAGTGGTGAGGGAGTGACATGCCCGGGACACCTGTGCTGTGAGTTGACGGGCACAAAGAGTTCCCTGTGCTTTGATGGCCAAGAAAGTCCGAGACCCTCATGCATAATGCTCTCTTCCCTGTTATGCTTAATTCTTTTGTAGCATGTATCCTAGCAAATTCTCCAAGTAATTTTTACGATATTTTGGCATTCTCTTTGCCGATGTTAGAGCTCGCCTGGAACACCTGCAACCCCAAATCCCCCTGCATATGCAGACTAGGGTTGTGACTCATTGCTTCAGTACTAAAAATTTCTGCCGGCAGAAGGTAGCAGACTTAACACTAGCTTGCCTGCTTATTATTACTAGAGTGAGAAATTCTGACAGTCTTGGTAAGCAAGTTTAGTAATTGATACTTAGTATAAATATTTGTGCTCAGGATATGTGATAAGTCAAAGTAAGCCTTCATTTAAAAAATATACAAGGAAAGCAGCAAATCATGCTTGGGATTCCAAGAAGAAAAAAAGACAAGATTGGATAACACCAGAAACGTTAAACATCAAAGTGATGAGAAAAGAAATAAAATAAAGAAAATAGAAGCAAAGTCTTCCAGGTTAAAAGAAATACATAGTGAACAGTACAGTCAGCTGGACAAGAAGTAAAATGTCAAACTCGAGCCAACAAAAGGAAATTGCTGGATGATCTTGCAAGACATGCAGAAGAGGCAGTACTAAGAGATGAACAAAGCACAGTTTGCAAAATAACTAAAACTATCAGCAGAAAAAAACGAGGTGCAAACAATATTACGTTAGTAAAAGACAAGCAAGGAAATCTCGTCACCACAGCACAAGGGCAGGAAAAAAGATGGGCAGAGCACTTCAGAGAAACACTGAATAAGGAACCACCAGAGATGCAGATGAATGTTCTTGAGGCTGAAAGTGACGTAGACATAAATACTGATATTCCACGAAGAGAAGAAATCATCATAGCTATCAAAGGGTTCTCTCGTGTGTTGCCGGGGTCTGAAAGGGGAGCAAAGAATAGTAAATTATGGAAAAAAGGTTGTCACACCACCAAACCCGTGATGAACATTAAATGACATGTAACATGCAATGGAAAGAAAATAAAAGGCTCTACCCTAAGTGTACTGTTGCAATGAAATGATGAATAACAATAGACAACTTAGCTTTTTTCTTTTCCAAAACGAAGGACCCATCTTCAGAACCTCCTCACTCTGATTGGCAATAGGCTCTTCCAGGATCAGCAAGAGGGGTAGAGATTTTCTTCAGTGGTCAGCACAACATCAAAATGACATATTGCCATTTTCTTCTCCAACAGACAACCTCTAGATAAGTTTCTAACTTGATATTGCTTGAAAACGTGTTGAAATCTTTAGTAAGCAATACTGGAACATCGGGATCAGTGCAAGAACTGGTAACAATCGTGGAAGATGTCAATGACATTTTTCTTCAGCTGCATCTTCTTTCTTCTTTCTTTGATCCTTAGCCGCCGACTATCAAAGCAGTCAGTGGCCATCACGCCTAGTGGCGTCTTGTAGGGCAACAACAAATTGATTCCACTTTGCTCGGTTGGTGACCATCCTTCGTACATCCTTCAGCTGCATATTGAATTGTAATTTGAAATAAATAACAGTCTTTTTTGCCAAACAAAAAATGTTTCTCGACGGGGCTGCATGGAAGATGGTCGCATCCCGAAAGATATCTTCTACGGACAACTAGCAGATGGCAAAAGAACATTTGGGAGACTGCAGCTGATATTCACAGATGTGTGAAAGAGAGACATGAGAGCACTGGACATAAATATGTTAAGTATTTGTATCTTTTCTCTTTATATAGTATTTGGGTCAAACCCTAAACCTTACCAGCGGCTTCTATATGAAACTGAGAATAACTTTACAAAAAGAACATTCTGATATAAATATCGGGTTTACAAGGTGACTTGTCTGGCCTTGTGTGTACACTCAGAACGAGACAGAGTACCAACCCGAAGACTATTGAGAATAAATTGTAACTGGGCTCATAGATACCCAGATTTATTGTCCCAAGTTCATTTACATTCAGCCAGTTGTGGCGATAAAATCAAATACTGACATTACCTGAATAATGACTACTGTGTTGTGTAGAAGATTTATCCTGAACAGATTTATTTACCTGACACTCGATTTAACGACTGAAGATTCCAAGCTCTGATATAATCTTAATTTTGTGCTTGTGCTGTATTGAGAGGACTTCCAGATGTTGTTTAGGCTAAAAAAGGCTGTTCTTGCCTTATTCATTCTGATGTTGATGTCTTTGCCTGCCCCGCCGTCTGGTGTTAGTATGCATTCTAGGTATGTGAAGGTGTCTGTCTGTACCAGTTGCTGATTCCTTACTGATATGGGCTCAGGGTTGCTCACATTGAGCATCATGACCTCTGACTTCTTTAAATTGATGTTCAAGCCAACCTGCTGGCTTAACTTATTAAGTCTATCCGTTTTTTCCTGGATGTGTTGATGTGAATGTGCTAGTAGTGTAATGTCATCTGCATATTCCAGATCTTCCAATGTAGAAAATGTAGTCCATCTTATTCCTCTTGGACTGCCCTCTGTTGTCTGGTGCATCACCCAATCTATGACTGTTAAAAATAGAGTGGTTGATAATGGGCATCCCTGTCGTACTCCTGTCTTCACCTCAAAGGTTAGGTTGCTCTGCCCAACACTACATGTAAAGTTGGCATAGAGGCTTTTTATGATTGACACTATGCAGCTTGGAATTCCATAGGCCCTCAGTATTTTCCATAAACTGTCCCTATGTATGCTGTCAAAAGCCTTTTCTAATTCAACGAAATTAATGTACAGCTGTCTTTGCCATTCTGAGCACTGCTCTATAATGTTCCTGAGAGTGAATATATGATCTACACATCTTCTGTTCTTTCTAAATCCTGCTTGTTCTTTCCTCAGTTTGTGGTCTACTGCTTTTGAAATTCTCTGTATAATTATCCTGCCTAGTATTTTGCTGGGAACTGAGAGAAGAGTGATTCCTCTCCAATTATTGCAGTCTGCAAGATCTCCCTTCTTGGGCAATTTGACAATTATTCCTGTGTTCCACTCTGATGGTGTTGTCCCCGTTTTCCAGACTGGTGCAAATAGTGGTTCTAATAGTTCAGGCTGCTAGCTCAGAGTCTGTCTTAAATAGCTCTGCATTTAAGTTATCATGGCCAGGAGCTTTTCCGTTCTTTAACCCTTTGATTGCTGTGATGATTTCTTCTTTTCGTGGAATGTCTGTATTTACAGCTAGATCGTTTTCAGCCTCAGGAACATTCAATTGTGTCTCTGGTGGTTCCTTGTTCAGAGTTTCTCTGAAGTGCTCTGCCCATCTTGTTTCCTGTTCCTCTGCTGTCGTGATGAGATTTCCTTGCTTATCTCTTACTAATGTAATATTGTTTGCACCTCGTTTTCCGCTGATGAATTTAGTTATTTTGTATACTGTGCTTTGTTCATTTCTCAGTGCTGCCTCTTCTGCCTGTCTTGCAAGATCGTCTAGGAAATTCCTTTTGTTGGCTCGGGTTTGGCGTTTAACTTCCTTGTCCAGCTGACTGTACTGTTCGATATATAGTTGCTTTAACCTGGGGGACTTTGCTTCTGTTTTCTTTCTTTTCATTTCCTTTCTCAGTGTTATGGTGTTTAATGTTTCTGGTGTTATCCAGTCTTGCTTCTTCCTTTCCTGGAATCCCAAGCATGATTTGCTGCTTTCCTTATATATTGTTGAAATGGTGTTGAATTTCTGGTCTGTATCATCAGTCAATGTCTTTTCCTAACTTTTGGCAAATTGATATCGTTTCTTTATGTCAGCCGCAAAAGCTTTCCTGGTAAGGGGGTCCTTCAATTTGCTGATGTCAAACCTTTTCTGTGTAGTTACAGTTGGTCCAGCCCTTCTTATTTTCACTTTCAGTTTTGCTACTACTAAATGGTGATCACTACCCACATCTGCACCTCTTCTTACCTTGTAATGCATGTCTCCATCTACCGTTAATCATGATGTGGTCTATCTGGTTTCTGTTGACCATTTGGTGATTCCCATGTTAATTTGTGAATTTCTTTATGTGGGAAAAGTATTCCTCCAATGATCAGGTTGTTAATACTACAGAAACTTATTACTTTATCCCCATTTCCGTTTGCTGTTCCGCTGCCGCATTTCCCCATTACTCTTTCATTATATGTATTGTGTGTACCAGCTTTTGCATTGAGGTCTCCCATTACTATAATAAGATCATATCTAGGTGTGTCTTCCATTTCTTTCTGCAGTTGTTGATAGAATTCATCCTTGACCTCTTCTTCGCTGTCATTCATTGGTGCATAGCATTGTATTATTGTAGTATTGGTGAATCTACCTCTCAATCTCAATCTTATCAGTCTGTTGTTGATGGGTTTCCATTCCAGTAATGTCCTTTCTATTCCTTTCTGTAGAATAATGGCTACACCTTCATTGTGCTGTCCATCCTCTCTTCCAGAGTAAAGTACTGTTTCTCCTGTTGCTGTTTTAACTTTTCCTGCCCCTGTCCATCTGCTCTCGCTTATCCCTAGAATGTGTAACCTATAGTTTCTCATTTCTGCCGTGACCTGTTTTAGTTTACCCGTCTCATTCATTGTCCTGACATTCCAATATCCTATTCTTGTATCATGTTTTGTGGTCAGGACGTCCATTCTCATGTCAGTGGCTTCCTTTCGGCTTTCACCACTGACAGTCATTCGAGCCTCAGACTCCGGATGTCCGTCCAGCAGCAAAGTTTGTTTATTCGTTGTTGTTTCCGTAACTTCAATTTTTTTTTACATAGACAGGGGTGTCAGCCCTTTGCTAAAACCCCCAACCTGGAGGATTAGGGTGTCTGCTTTAGTCTGACCCCTGCCCGCGCAAACCTGTCCAGCTTGGTAGAACCTTCCAGGAGTAAAACTCCCGCTGGCATAGCTCTGGGGGTAATCAGGGTACGCAAGCCACCATACCTCGACAATCTTCTCAGATGCGATGTCAGTAATTACAATGCTGAAAAGTCAAAGTAATGCTGAATTGGATGACCTAAGAGTAACACTTCACAGACTAAGTCAGCAATAGAAAAGAGTCGTGATACAGTGGATCCCTTCTTGCTGCAACATCCCTGGAAATGAAGAGGCTGACAGATTGACAAAGAAAGGGGGAAAGCTACCTCAACTTGACACAAACATAACTTATGAGGAAGCAGAGAGTTTCATCAAGCGCAGATACAGGCACAAGTGGGAAGCAGAGCCTCCAGGCCATTAACAAAATGATCCATATTACCAGCTCAGCAGAAGTGAACTAGTGGTAATCTTCAGACTTCACACGGTCATAACAGATTGAGATACCATATATTCAACAAATTAAAGATAGGAACTACTGATGAGTGTTACTGTGGCATCGATAAAATGACTGCCGAACATCTGCTTCAAAGGTGCCCAAAATATGAGGAACAGAAAACACATTTGGCCATCACCAGTACCATTCCTGGAGAAAATCTATGGAGATATCAACAACGTCAGGCTAACCACTGCTTTCTTTGAACTTATTCAAGTTAACATCTGAGGATGAATGAAGAAGAAATCAACACATCCAAGAACAAAAACAGAAAGATTGAATAAGTATAGCCAGCTGGTTGGTCTGAACATCAATCTAAAGAAGACAGAGGTCATGACACTCAATGCAGGCAGTCCTGAGCCAATAACAATAAGGAACCAGAAACTAGAACAGACAAGGACATTTGCATACCTAAAATGCATAATAACAACAGATGGCGGAACAAGCAAGGATATCAACAACAGAACGAATAAAGCAAGAATAGCCTTTGGTAGTCTCAACCAAGTAACCAAGAGGACATATACTCCACCACAGCAGGCAGACACTGGTGTTGAGTTGGCTATATCTTCAGAAGAGATCCCTATGCCATCAAAAGAAAAGCTATGATACAGACCCCTGAAGGAAAGCAAATGAGAGGATAATCAAAAACCACTAGGCAGAGAACTGTGTATGCCGAGATGCAAAGAATGAAACAGAGCTGAGGAAGGATGGCCACAGACAAAGCAAAGTGGTGGCAGTTTGTTGCCAGACATGATGGCGCTGACTGCTATGACAGCCAGAGACTAAGAATCAAGAAAGATAGAGCAATTGCAGCAAGGACAGAACACTACATTCATTATCAAATATCAGGATTAGGAAAAGTAGCCCAAAGCACATGTGAAGCAAGAAGACGATATAATAGTCTCCTTCAGTCATAACTGACTAAGGGAATGTGTCTTAAGGTAATAGCCAGCACCTGATTTTTTTGAGGTGATACTGTATTCAATGTACGTTAACTAGAGAAGGACAAGTGTCCCAGAGCAGATGTGCAGCAAGGAGGGGACACTGTATTCCTTATTATATGGATAGCAACAAGGGGACCAGTACAGATAAGTGGTAAAAAAAGGGGACATAATATTCAATAATACATTCTCTGGAGAAGGAAAAGACAACATTTGCCCTTACACTATCAATATTAACTCTTTCTATCCCACATACTGTGTGGTGCACCATAATAAAGTACATTATTCTCACAACAGCCATCTGTATGCTCATTTGGCTACAGTCAGATTTACTCATACACTCACTTTTGATTTCACAGGTGATATACAAAATCAAATTTATCTGCTGCATATACTAAGACTTCACACACCACACCTGTCAACCTAAACAAAATTTTCTTACAATGTACGTATTTTTCCCCCTTCCCACACAAAAAAAAAATCCATTTTTTTTTTCAACAAATATTTTCCAACCCAAGTTTTTTTAAATTTTAAATTAGAAAATATTTTCTAGCCCAGGTTTTTTTAAACCAATTTTTTTATTTTTAATTCCGGGAATCTTGGCATCTGTTTTTAAACTGAGGTCTCTCCCAGTAACCAATCAAATCCTTTTATACCAAACAATTTGGCAAAAACTTTGAATTCGGTCTCAAACACTTTCGGTTTTCAGCGTGACATGACATATTTTTAAAGTTACCTGTTATCAGCCACGCTTGCCAAGACACTTCAATGCCATTTTGTTTAAAAAAGCTAAGTACTTATAACTTGGGTTAAATATTGCTGTTGTTTTGCTTTGTTGCAATTTAATTACTGTCTTAATCTTTCCAGTTATATCTTGTCCTTCAGTATATTTCCGATAAATTAATGCCATAATATTCTGTGTAGGCCCTACCTAACTAGAAAGAAAAAAGTTTGTTTGCATTGAGTAGGCCTACTTTATTCCAGCGGTCAGGATTCACTGCTTTATTTTTAATAAAGTGGCGATCTATTATCACTAGTCTAAGCTACCAACTTTAAAATAATAATTTCATAAATTTTTGGTAATAGCTTACATTTTTTTCCTAGATTTGATATTCTGTTCATAATTTGGTTTATTTTTTTTATTTTTTGCTGTTAGCTGTTTGCTTCGTTGTATTTTATTTTTGTCATTCTCTTAATCTTTCCAGTTATATTTTGACCATTTAAATATGTCCAATAAATTAATATAAAAAAATTTTGTGTAGGCCCTACAAAAGCAGAAAAAAAAGAGTTTATGTGCATTGAGTAGGCCTACCTACTTTATTCCAGTGATCGAGATTCGCTGCTTTATTTTTTAATAAAGTGGCAATCTATTATCACTGGTCTAGGCTAACAACTCTTAAATAATTTTGTAAATTTTTGGTGCTACGTTTTTCTTCCTAGATTTGATATTCTGTTCATAATTTGGTTAATTTTTTATTATATTTGTTTGCTGTTAGAAGTTTGCTTTGCTTTGTTGTATTTTGTTTTGTGTGTGTCTTAATCTTTCCAGTTATTTTTAGATCATTTAAATATTTCCAATAAATTAATGTCATAATATTCTGTGTCGGCCCAACATAACTAGAAAAAAAGTTTGTTTGAGTAAACTTTGCTGCTTTGTTTTTCAATAAACAAATGCACACAGACTGCAGGAGGTCCATGAATGCAGACACACTCATTTCTTTTTTACAGTGTAAGATTAACATTGATACATGCTGTGGAGAATTTAAGCCCACAAATGCAATTCTGCAAAGTGCTAAAAGTGCATATGTTGATTATAATAAAAAACACCGTGCATCGAAAGAATAGAACCTCACAATCACTAAGTTTTTTATATGTAAAGAACAGCATGAGACTATTAGCATGTTTTATATCACACTAATTCAAATGCTAATAGAATTGTATGTGTCAATTCTCGTTTTAAAACTGTATTGTGTATAACTTATTAATATATTTTTTGCATAAGGATTTTTGGGTGTTTGTAAGGATTTTTTTGGTCTAGCATACAGATTTTTGTCTCAGGAGGTTGACAGGTATGCCACACATCAAAATATTAATCATCCAAATTACATCGGTTTTATACAAAACAAGATATTTCCTAAAAAAATTCATGTTTACTGCTTGATTTTCTTTGTCTTTAAATTACCTTAGGATAGGTGGGAGGTTGTACCAGGGTAATACCAAAAAACTGAGACATAAAGAGTTAAGTACCATGTGGAAAGCTAATATTACATGGTACTGAATCATAATGAAATACACTGAAAAAAAATTTACATACCTCATAATTTAGTTCACATTTGATTTGTACCATTTCGTCACTCTGATCCATGTTTGACAGTCTCAGGTCCTACAAGGAAACTGAGTAAGAAATTATAACTTTTGTTAAAAAAAAAAAAAAACTATATCAGTAATAATGCACAGGCAGTCTCAATACACATAAAGCTCACTTAGAAGAACATTCTCCTCCTAATGTCATGTATACCTTTATCACTGTTAAAGGGCTTGAGTATCTCTGAATCACAAAGGGTTACTGTGAATGTAGCAATGGCTATCAAAAGTGCTTCTGAGATTAAAATGGAATAGGATAAAGAAATAACCCAGGGAACATAGCCCCATCATTCTTGGAAGAGGGTGTGTTTCAGGTCTGTGACCAACCCATTAAAAAACCTTAGAAATCAGAAACACTGGTCAAGTGAAAATATCTTACATAATTACAACTGCAAGCTGGAAAAGCAGCTGATCATCATGGCATTCCAGCAGAGATGAAAGCAGATATGGATTCCTCTAGGTAAAGGTAGGCCCATAGCAGACACCATACATACCACATTCTATGGTTTACCCATAATCTGTACAAGGTGTTTGCGTTTTCAGATGTGTACACCATTGTTGTGATTAAAATTCGTAACGATTGTGTCGGTATAATGGTTAGCTCAACAGGGCTCCTTGTTTGTTTATTTTATACGGAGTCATTTATAAATACAGGAAGTGATGTCATGCCAATATGGTTGTTTGGCAGACGTGAAACTAAAACTACAGAAGTGAGGAGATTGTCTGCAAGTCTTCTACCATTGTGTCATGGCGAGTGGACGCATGTGTTTGAGCTCCTAAATTTAAGTGTCTATCACTGAGTTATTTCATTACTAATACATCAAGATCTTTTGTGAGGTGTATCTAGTTATCTAAATTTACAAGGAGTATAGCTTCTCTATGTTGAGTGTGAATAAATGTTAAAAATGAAAAGAACAGCATTCCAGACATGAACGGTCTGCCTAAAGTTATATCAACGACTGCATATTATATGCCATTGTATATTGGCCTGAACTGTATTGAATTTGGAGCAGTGTAAAAGTATTAATAAAAATGTATACCATCCACTTCGTCCATTGTGGCTCAAATAATTCTAATTGATGTTGGCTTGTTGTGGTGTCTGATACATCTACTACCCTGGAAGTGATCTTGGCCACAGGACCCATCCTGTCACTAAATATTAACATTAACAATATAAAAGACACGTAACAGCCAAAGATGTGAGCCTCAAGCTGGGATCTGGAACAAAGTATCTTCAAATAATATCTCAAACATCTTTCAAGGCGGTGGACTACCTTTATTTTTTGCATGTACAGAATATTTTTCAAGATGGCGGTGTTGGTCGGCTGCAGGCCGGAGTTAGAAATCTAACCCTATTCACTGCATTGTATTTGAATCGTCATTTCCTGAGGCAGAGGCTGATGCCAGGTGGATTTTTTGCAAGAAAAAGCAGATAAGTAAATTTATTGATACATGCAGTGTGAGTCTTGAAGAATCTCTTTTGACAGGGTTCGTTCTTGTACATGTTATATGTATATCTGTATCTACATGTTTGTATAATAGGCGGGTTACTTGGTGGGACATATGATTTCATTAAACCTCATTGATGTTCATGAATTCTTAGGCATTCTTTAGTTTTTGCATCTGATTTTTTCAACTTAAGGGGTCGGTAAACATAGCTGTGTGGAACTGCCTTGAGTGAATTAACCAGATTCATTATTTATCTGACATTCCTAAATCCTATTCTTGTATCACTGACTGCTTTGACGGTCAGTGGCTAAGGATCAAAGAAGAAGAAGAATTATTTATCTAGTTGTGAAGGTTTTGTAATTTTGTAAATTTGTATTTGTTGTCAGGTTCATTGTATTTTATTTGGTTTATTCTCCATTATTGTTTGTAAATTTGTTCATCTAATCTTGCTATCCCTCCCCCAGTTATTAGATGTAATATATGTTGTAAAACTGCTTTTATTGTCATAAGTGTGGTGGAGCCAAATTATTTTTTTTTTCATTTTTCTACAATTCATAAAATTTCTGTTTTGGTTTTTTCATTAGTATTTTCTTCTGTTGGCTCTTTCTACTGTTATATTGTAATTTTGTTCGTATCTCTATTTTTTTTAGCTCCTAAAATAACATCTATAATTTCATGCAGTTGATTGATATTGAGTGGTGAAATAATTGTTGCTAATATTGATCACTCATTAAATATATATATATTATTTAAATTATTATTGGACAATTTGGAGTCACAATAATAGTGAATTAAGGCTACAGAGGATTATTTTATGAAGATTGGTAAAGAATTAACTCTTTTGATATTTTTTTTTCAGCCTTTGTACAGGTTTTGTGGGTCTTTGTACAGATTTTTGGAATTTGTGTACGGGTTTTTCATCTCTGAGGTGTGGCATGTATGAGACACTGCCATAGGGGAGTTAAGTGTTAGAGACTTCATTAAACTAAGTCCGGCATCAAGAGGTGGAGTGACCAGTTCCCTTCCTCACTGCCTTTTCCTTCCCCAATTCAAGAGCAAAGTCAGGTACCCATTTACAGCTAGGAAGACTGGAGTGTGTCAATACCATTAATTGAACCTAGCATCTACATTCAAAATAACCCTGCAAAACAATATTCAATGTATTCTCAGTGGACTGAAGTCACACACCTAGAACTTGATAAGTTTATTGCTGTCCTAATAACTATTGGGATTCAGAAGAGACCATTCATTCGCGACTACTGTCCTACATCTGCAGAATTTTACACTCCTTGGTTTTATCAGATGTTATCAAGAAGTAGATTTGAAGCATTATATCATACAATGCTTCATATCTCTGATGAAAATCGCACAAGGAAAAGAACAGATTGAACCTTTTATGAACATGTTGTTACAAAAATTTCAGAGTGCCTTTTACCCATTCCAAAATCACTGTGTGGATGAAATGTTATAGGGTATAAAGGCAGATGGCAATATAAGCAGCATAATCCAAGTAAACCAAGCAAATACGAGGGACGGTCAAAAAGTAATGCCTCGTAATTTTTAATTTCATTCAATAGGCAAGAAAACAGATAAAATTCACATTGAAAGTCCCAAGTCTGAACTTCAAAAATTTATTTCTCAATGTAGTCTCCGTTATTTGTTACAGTTTTTGTCCATCTTCTCACAAGGGCATGTATCCCCTCACAGTAAAAATTTGTGTCCTTTTTCCTAAACCACTGGCGTACGGCGCGTTTAAGGGTCACGGTGTCCTCAAAGTGATGTCAGCGAAGATCTTCTTTCAGTGGTCCAAACAGATGGAAGTAAGAAGGTGCAAGATAAGGTGGACATTTTTAGGCCGCAAAAGGCTCCTGGGTCAACCCAGCACCAAATGGGTATCAGACTAACTCTGGGAAGGTTAAGGCGGTCGGCGTGATGCTGACTACATTACCCCTAGTGTGCCGACGGTCAAGAAAAATATGGGCCTAACACCATATTCCCAATATGCCTCAATGGGCATGTAATGGGATCCTTACCTTTTACCAGGCAGTGAGCGTTACATAGAAACAAACGTGGACAGAAAATAAAATGCAAAAATATTGCATGTTTCCCTCTTTATTTATTAAAATGACAAACCGGTAATTTCCTATTACTCGTAGGTTTTTGATCCGCAGTGAATATGGGTATTTTAGATTTATCTCCCTTTAAAATTTTTTGTTCCGGGCATTTCGCGGGGTATCGAATTGGGTTTCCAATTGATAAGTATCGCACTACTATTATATATTCTCTCGCTGTCTTTCTTTCGCTGTTATTCATTCTTCCATCGCTACATCACGTTTTTTGCTTTTTATCAGGTGTTTTTGCTGGTGTAGGCTTTAATATAAGTATCGCACTATTATTATATATTTTTTCGCTGTCTTTCTTTCGCTGTTATTCATTCTTCCATCGCTACATTGGTGGATCCATGATCCATAAGTAGCAATAAAGTAGGCCTAAGTGATGATGACGATAAAAATATTTGATACCAGCTGACTAATACATGGTAGTCATCCTTCTCTTTATCAGGCTTAGCAGCAGCTCTTACGCTCGCAGTAACAATAGCCTATGTGAAACATGTTTGGGATTCAAACCCTCTACGCCTGAAGGCATTCATGCTGACAGGATGCTTTATACCACTGGCTGGAACCTGTGGCCTTATGGCATATATAGTGTTGGCTATATCACAAAACCAAGGTGTGTGTATTGCTTATAATTTTTTTTTTTTTTTGCATCTTTGTAATTTTTATTGATATCAAATGCTACAAGAAGTAAAACAAGAAATACACCTGATTGGGATCAAAAGTACATCAAAAGATAAAACAAGAAAAGCACAGAGCAATTTTTGGTATGGTCAGTTGCTGTTAAAACTGGAAATGAATTAGTTTTTAAAAGAGCTTAGATAATTTATTCTTGCCTTATAGGGTTGGTAGTTAGTTGTTTTTACATACTTTTAACTTTTAGTCTTAGATTTGACATAATGTGAGACCATGGCTTCCTTGAGAGAATTGATAAGCTTATGGTTCTCTGTAGTATGGGATTAGTCTTTTTTTTTGTGTGCCGTTGAGAGGCTTGGTAGTTTGTGATTATCTTTGATCGTCATTCAACAAGGAGCCACAACCAAAGCTGGTATTCTGGCAGGAAACCTCCTTACTTGCTTCCATCTGCTGTTGTTGAGGTGGTTTCTGTTTGTTTTACATGATGATGTTCCTAGTGACATGTACAATGTCATATTAATTGCCACTTCACATCACAATGTTTCACTTCTTGCTTTTGTAGTTATTTTAATATACAGACATAAATAAACAATGTGGATGTAGATGACATGCCAAGTGATTTTTTATTTTCTGGTATGAGCATATTGTATTACACTGCTTCAGATCACAATATGTCACTTATTGCATATGCACTTATATCATCTTGTCACATATATGAATACTTGGCATGAATATCAAATTCCAAGTAATGTTTTGTTATCCTGCATGTGCCATCATTTTCTGGTATAAGCAGATTGTTCATTACACTGCTTCAGATCACAATATGTTACTTATTGCATATGCACTTATTTCAACTTCTGACATATATACACACTGAGCATGAATATCCAATGCCAAGTAATTTTTATTTTTATCCTGCATGAGCCATAAATTTTCTGATATAAGCAGATTGTTCATTACATTAGTATTGTTTATAGAGCTGAAAATATTGATAAGTTGTACTGCGTTAGTCCTCTGTAATATTTTTATTACAATATTTCAGTTCTTGTTTAACCTATTTTTTTAACACATATGTCTATGCTTTGTTACATTTTTATATTTTTCCCCTTATTAAATTTGTCAAATGCTTTAGTATTGTTTATAAAGCTGAAAATATTGAAAAGTTTTACTGCATTGGACCTCTGTAATATTTTTATTACAATATATTATGAGTTGTTTGTAGTTTAACCTATTTTTTAACACACATGTCTATGCTTTGTTAGATGTTTATAATTTATCCCTTATTAAATTTGTCAAATGCATTACTATTGTTTATAAAGGTGAAAATATTGATAAGCTTTACTGCATTGGTCCTCTATAATATTTTTATTCTAATATATTATCAATTGTTTCTAGTTTAACCTTCTACAAAATTAAATACTTCATCACTAGGCTAATTGGTGTTGTGTTGTGTCTTTTCTGTGCTGCAGTTCCATTATTTGTTTACTTATTGTAAGTCCCATTACAAAAGAAAGCAATAGGTTATGATAGGTTTTTGAACACCACATTTGAAAGCTGGTGTTTTTGGGTGCAAGGTATACCCAATTCACCCCCATGTGGGTTATAATTTGGGTATATAGTATTCATCACTCCATATAGTGTATTATTTTGTTCTTTGTCTTATGTGTTGGCTCTTCCATGATGTAATGTATCTGCCTTTTGCTGTGGCAATGTTT
The DNA here is from genome assembly GCA_024509875.1 of Oreohelix idahoensis. Taxonomy (NCBI): domain Eukaryota; kingdom Metazoa; phylum Mollusca; class Gastropoda; order Stylommatophora; family Oreohelicidae; genus Oreohelix; species Oreohelix idahoensis. The sequence continues at coordinate 16,649 of JAMPIV010020836.1, read as the reverse complement.
AATGTATGTGGTTGTTATGATTAAAATTCATAACGATTATGTATGTATTATAGTAAGCTCGACAGGGCTCCATTTCTGATAATTTTATAAGGAATTACTCATTAATAAAGGAAGTGATGTCATACCGATATGGTGTAGATGCAGACATACATTTTGAAGCAGAAGATTGGGGTGATCGTCTGCTAGAGAGATGTTCATTGTGTTTCAATGTGAGCAGACGTATGTGTGAAAGCTCCTGCAGTCTATTGTGTTTTTTCCTGAATCTTAACATCACTAGGGCATCATGATGCTATGTTGAGGTGTCCTTAGTTTCTTCGAATCTCAGGAAGTATTTATGACGACAATGTCTATTAAATGAAGATATATAATACAAATTGTGAGAATGCCAGGACATCGTCTCCATAGTGAACATTAAGAAGACTGCCTATTACTTCATTTGGCATTGGGCTTATATTCTATGTCATGGAGCTTTGTGTCAAGTGAAGAAAAAACTGTATATCGTTAATATTCCATTTGTGGCGATGTCATAAGAGGTTTTGATGTTAATAAAAGTATAGACCTAGGCTATCCTGGACAAATAGGTGTATCAGAGGATACCAGGATAGTGCCAGATAAGAGACTGGTCTTATAAGTAATACCCCCTTCTCCGAAAAGAGCAAAGGTGTATAGACATCAAAGTGGGGTCAAGCTATGTAAGTTCTCAGAGTAGATGATGATGTACTCTGAATCCCTAACGGCTACCTCTCCTGATCCCAAATTGGTTTAGCTACGGGTCTAGGGGAATGTATTTAATATAATTAATGATTAATTTCAAACAGAACTTCAACTTTAATATAATTATTTAAGCAAGGCTGTATGAAGATTTATGTACAATTTAATTTTCCTGAACCTCAATCTTTTTGGTCAGGAATTCTCAAAATCAAGAAACTGTTATTTACATAATAACATAAATATTTTAGAAAATCTGTTCCATTTCTGTAAAAGGGGTCACTGGAATGACTACACACACAGTTCCTGTTCCTAATACTGATACTGCTGCTAGTTCTACACTGTAAGGTCTGATACTGACTGGCCGTAAAAGGGTTCTTAGCACTGCTCTTTTAGTTCAAACGGCAAAGGCTTGGTCATACGGTCTTTTAGGATACGTCAGCTCGGCGTGTAGTTTATGATGCAACGGCAGAAAACCCCAATAGGTTGTTACTATTTATAGAACGACGCCCGACCAATCAGAGGAAAAGTCAAAAAGTTAATTTTTGAGACTAGTAAATTATGCGGTTCTAAGCGTGTTTGTATGATCTGACCAAATTTTAATACTTTATATTATAGTTATTAGTGGACAGATTTTAATTATCGAAAGTGATAATCAAACGGCCAATTTCTCTCTATTGTTCTATATAGTTTTCCCTTAGTTATTCCTTTGCATTTCAATCTGGGTAATTTTTAATTAATTAAATTGGGCATTACCCTGATGTGATAATATCACTAAATAAAATTTTTCAAAGTTAATATAATTTTATTATGAGGGAATCTTTATGTTTATGTGTTAAGCAATATTAGCGCTATAATTCGAGATATCCCTTTAATTTTAATTATCTTTAGTTATTAAGAAATAAATTATCTACGTTCGGTCAAAAACACAAAATAGGCATTATTTCCACGTCAACAAATATTTTCTTATCACTACAAAAAAGAAAACGATTTGATTGTTTGTTAAATTTGTACTATGCTCTTAGATAAATTTTGGGTGGGCGGTAACTTTTGACTTGTTTCCTAGACAAATTCAAATACACTAGATGAATTGTTGGCGGTAAATTTGACTGGGCCCTCAGACAAATTTCAAATACTGTAGTTATTTATAGATTTAAAAATACGTTAACTAGTTTTTTTTGGGCGGGAAATTTGAGCGTGGTGGTCACACAGATTCAAAATTTTTACGACAGGCGACGAACTGGAACGGACTACGACTAATGGAACATGGAGCACAAGAAGTATAAATGGGAAAGAAGAGGAGCTGGTGGAAGAGATGAGGAAAGCAAAACTAGAAATCCTGGCTATAACGGAAACGAAGAAAAAAGGACAAGGAGTCATGGATCTCGATGGCGAATAACTGCTCTACAGTGGCGTACCCACATCTGAAAGAGCTAAAGGGGGCGTAGGATGTATTGTGACCAAAAACCAAAAAGATAGTATCAAAGGATGAAAATTTGTCTCAGAGCGCATTACGTTTGTACAACTAAAAGAAGGAGAGACTATAGTCAACCTGGTCATAGTGTATGGGCCAAATGAGGATGAGAGAGTAGAGTTCAAGGAGGAATTCTTCGAGCTGCTTTAAAAGACAGATGCAATTATCATGCTCGGAGATTTCAATGCCAGAGATGGAAATGACCATGCTAGATGAGGTGGAGTAATCGGAAGATATGGAGAAGATACTGTCAATGACAATGGAAAGCGACTGCTTAGATTACGCAGTGAGCAGAATCTGATAATTACAAACACAAAGTTCCCCCATAAGCGCATACATGCATACACAAGATGTGAACCAACAAAGAATGAGAAGTCGGTGATGGACTATGCCATAGTCAGGAGGAGCTCATGCAAATATGTCCGAGATGCCAGAGTCTGGAGGGGGCCAGAGATTGGAAGTGATTGTCGTAGATTTTATTGAGATAGGTTCAAGATGTTTAGGGTCCCGTCTGAGCAAAGGTGATAATGATAAACTATGTGAGAATAAGGGGTAAGAAATAGCTTTACTTTTCACAAGGATGAGAGTGTTAGAGAAAGGACAGTCTCTAGATTGAGTAATTGCTCTAATCCAGCCTATCTTACGACAATATTTAATAAGACGCACTTTCTCTCCTGGTATATATATATATATATATATATATATATATATATCACTTACACTTCACTTACATATACACAATTCTGTGACATAATACGTACAGACGTGAACCAAGCTATGGATAACATATATTGGGCAGGGGTTTTGACCAACACGATAACTTAAGGTTTAACATCTTAAAAAATCACAACATCAATATTATCTATCAGAACGTATAGTTTACAGACATCAAAATGCAAGAAATTTTTTTAGCCCAATAGGCCCTCCTGAATATAAAATCGAGGTTCTGGGACTGTGTAAAAGAAAGTGGAAGGGGGTAGACAAGAAGAAATTCATCACAGGTGAATTGGTGCTGTCCTCAGGACACGAAGACGTAAGTTCACACCACAGTGAAGGGGTAGCTCTTATGTTATCTAAAGAAGAACAGAAAGCACTCATTGAATGGGAAGCCGTTGGACCCAGAATAATAACAGCAACTTTTAAAACAGCTAAAAAGAAAATAAATATAAATGTTATCCAATGTTATGCACCAACTAATGACAAAGAAGAGTCTGTGAAAGAAGATCTTATACTAGACTAAAGAAATTATGGAAAAAGAAGAGACATCACAATTTATTTTGATGTGTGAGATGAATGCAAAGATAGGTATAGTCAACACCGGCTTTGAAGAAGTCATGGGAAAACATGGGCTGGGAATAATGAATTAAAATGGGGAACTATTCTCAAACTTCTGTGCTTCAAATCAACTGGCTATAGGAGGAAGCATGTTTCCACATAAGAGAATACACAAGGCAACATGGATATCACCAGAACATAGAACGGAAAATCAGAATGATCATATATGCATAAACAAGAAGTTTAGATCATAATTGCAGGATGTAAAGGTATATAGAGGAGCAGATGTGGCATCACATCACCACCTTCTGATAGCCAAAGTAAAAATGAAACTCAAGAGATATGCAAAATTATAGACAACAATTTAATGTAGGACATCTAAGAAATCAAGAGACCACTCTGGTATTAAATTATACTTAAAACCCACAAGCTTCTAGCTAATATTATCGTGCTTTAACACGAGATGTAAATTCTGGTAATTCACAAAATTACGCATGATGAATAAAGGTAGATTTATCTCTAATTATCAATCACTTACCGTATATAAATTAATATAAAGCGTCTCTTACTGGAGGAATAGCAAGAAATTAAATTTACTTATTACAGCTGGAACTATTTAATATGCTTATGTAATAAACACAGAAATCCCAGTGAAAAACGTTAACACGTTAAGACGCTCAAAATTCTAATATATATTATGATTACCACCCCGCAAGAAAAATGACACTCTCCACGAATCTAAGAAATTATCTCTATATAAAAACTCCAAGATTCGCGCTAGCAGATATCACCAATTCCTGGGGCAGACTGCTAATGAGTTTTAGAAGACTGCGCATGTATACTGAATCAGCCCGATGTCCCCATGTCTAGCAAAAACGCACTGGAGCGAATTCTTCGTCCATTCTATTATCAGGCGTTAATCAGAGGTTTCAGATCTCGGCTCTGAAGTCGTACCTAATCGCTGGTGGTCCGCCTCTGAGAAGACAACAAAGGCCGAATGTCGTGGCTGCTAGCAGGATAACTTATTGCATACCAACCAGCAAGCGTGGGAATTCCACTCGAGTTAGTTGTCTTTTTTTATTTTTGTAAGAGAGAAAGGGTTGACTGAGGGATTAAAGTGTAGCTTCATTTTCATCTGTCACAGTGATCACTACCTGCTTACAATCAAAAAGAACAACTGAAAGAGTTTCTCAGCCTAGGAACTGCCCAACATCATGCAAGAAACTAAGTAAATGAATGAGAGAAATGAGCATTAAGACCTACAAGCTGAGAGAGCCAGAAATTAGGACCAGATTTCAGGGGCTTGCTGCCATCAATGGTACCTATACCTTGTAGCGGTATTGCAGCTTGTGTGCCCTGACAATCCCCAGAGCTATGCCAGTGGGACTTTTACTCCTAGTGGGTTCAACCAAGCTGGACTGGTCTGCGTGGGTAGGGGTCAGACAAAAGCTGGTACCATGGTTCTCCAGGTTGGGGGTTTTAGCACAGGGCCGACACCCCTGTCTATGTAAAAATCGCACATGTTACGGAAACGGCAATAAATGAAAAAAACTTTGATGCGGGACGGACATCTGGATTCTCAGGCTTGGGTGACTGACAGTGATGGAAGCCAAAAGGAAGCCACTGGCATGAAAACGGATGCTCAGACAGCAAAACACGAAACCAGAATTGGTTTTTGGAATGTCAGAACCATGAATGAGGCAGGAAAGCTGAGACAGATCACAGCAGATATGAGGAATTACAAACTACATATCCTGGGAATAAGCGAAAGCAGATGGACAGGGATGGGGAGAATAAAAACAGCTGCAGGAGAAACAGTACTTTATTCTGGTAGAGAGGATGGTGAGCACAACGAAGGTGTAGCCATTATCCTTAAGAAAGGAATGGAAAGGTCTTTACTGGATCGGAAACCGATCAACAACAGACTGATAACAGCAAGACTGAGTGGGAGGTTCACCAACACCACAATTATACAATGCTATGCACCAACGAACGACAGCGATGAAGAGATCAAGGATGATTTCTATCAACAGGTACAAAAGGAATGGAAACTGTACCTAGGTACGATCTTATTATAGTAATGGGAGACCTAAATGCGAAAGTTGGAATACACAATAATTATAACGAAAGAGTAATGGGGAAATGCGTCAGTGGAACAGTAATTGAGAATGGGGACAAATTAATAAGCTTCTGCTGTATTAACAACCTGGTCATTGGAGGAACACTTTTTTAACACAAAGAAGTGCACAAGTTAACATGGGAATCACCAAACGAACGAGACAAAACCCAGATAGATCACATAATGATCAATGGCAGATGGAGACTTGCACTACAAGCCGTGAAAGTAAGAAGAGGCGCAGATGTGGGAAGTGATCATAACCTAGTAGTAGCAAGACTGAAGGTGAAACTCAGAGCTGCTGGACCAGTTGTAGCCAAACAGAAAAGATACAACATCACGAAACTTAAGGACCCCCTCACCAGAAAAGCGTTCGTTGTTGACGTAAAGAGACGATATCTGATTACCAAAAGCCAGGAAAGAACAGAGACCGACGATGTCGACCAGAAATTCAACACCATCTCAATAATATACAAAGAAAGCAGCAAATCATGCTTGGAATTCCAGGAAAGAAAGAGCCAAGACTGGATAACACCAGAAACACTAAGCACCATAGCGAAGAGAAAGGAAATGAAAAGAAAGCAGAAGCTAAGTCTCCCAGGTTAAAGGCAATATATAGTGAACATTACAGTCAGCTGGACAAGGAAGTAAAACGTCAAACACGTGCTAACAAAAGGACATTTCTGGATGACCTTGCAAGACAGGCAGAAGAGGCAGAACTGAGAAATGAACAAAGCACAGTCTATAAAATAAATGAAACTATCAGTGGAAAACGAGGTGCAAACAACACAACATAAGAGACAAGCAAGGAAATCTCATCACCACAGCACAGGGGCAGGAAACAAGATGCGCAGAGCACTTCAGAGAAACACTGAATAAGGAACCACCAGAGACTCAGCTGAATGTTCCTGAGGCTGAAAGTGACTTAGATGTAAATACAGACATTCCACGAAAAGAAGAAATCATCACAGCCATCAAAGGGCTAAAAAATGGAGAAGCGCCTGGTCAAGACAATCTAAATGCTGAGTTATTCAAGACAGACCCTGAAATAGCAGCAGAACTATTAGAACCACTATTTGCACAAATCTGGGAAACTGACAAGATGTCCTGGCATTTTCACGCAGAGTTTATTTAAAAGACTTCACTCACGTACATCAGAATACAGCATTCACTTTTCACAATATAAATCTCTAGCATCGAACCAATGAACTATGTGAGCGATCTAGATGTTGAAACACGTTAAAGACTCCGTAGAAATAACACCATCTAGGAGCTGGACAAATATGCGTCCGTCCTCATCGAAGAACACACAGAAAAGGCCCCCAAGTTTCATTAACTTCTGCCAAATTGAGACAGGCTAACGTCTGCTAATTGTGCCCCAAAAGACAATGACGTACTTCCGGGTAACCCGTGTATACAGTACATCAACAACATGGTCTACCATCGATACCCGTCTGATAACGACCGATATGTTATGAGTTTTAATCATAACAATAGTGTTTATCATTCCATGTAGTGTATTACTTTGTTATTGTCTTATGTGTTGGCTCTTCCATGCTGTAATTTGTCTGCCGTTTGCTCTGGCAATGCGTAATGTCTGCGGTGTTTGTCATGTTTCTTCTTCCATGATACCAAATTGTTCTTTTTCGCTATTGACATATTTGTCTGCTGGGCTTTTGGTTGGTTTTTGTTTGTTTGTTTTTTATTTTTTTTCTATATAATTCTTCTACTGGTATTGAATGGACTTAGTTTCGTTTTTTCCCCTTGTCATTCTAATTTTGGTAAAGTCTGAGCGATATCACAATGCGCTGGCCGAACTGCCGGCCACAAAACGTAAACCGACAGAAGAGCATTTTCGAAAGAATAATCTAGACCAATCTTCTCATTCTTCTCATGCTTCTAACCAGAATAACCACAGAGAAACTGGACCTCAAAACCCCCCTCCTGAAAAATCCAAGCTCTACAAAAACAAGTACCCCAACCACAGTAAACAGTCTGATCAACCCGACCGTTCTTCATGGCACCACAGCCAGCGAGGATAAGGTGACAAAGGGAAAACCCCTGAGCACGGGACTAATGATCAGAGCGAGCACACCGAGCCTAAACGCATCGGATGCTTGCTAACAGTCTCGCAAGGCGGAATTATTGACAGTGATTCCCAACCTGTAGATGGAGAGAGACCATCTACGCGAGGTACTGTTATATTGAACGGTTCTCAAACTTTTTCTTTATTTGACACGGGGCTTTCTTATGATTGCATTGTTGCCAGAAACCTGGTTAAACCCGGTCAAGAGACAGGAGAGACCGTCCAATTTTGTGGAGTTTCTAAGAGTGAGGCACCTAGAGCGCTTCCCATCGCATTGGTGGAGATACACTCTGACTTTATAAGAGGTGTTATCAAAGCGGCAGTTATGGATGACCCCATCTACCCAGTCATACTTGGCGTTAGATACGTGTTTATTGGGAAACCGGAAGAGCCGATTGTGGCAGAGGTAACTACAAGAGGGCAAACCAAGAAGGAACGGGAGCCTGCGCCTAATTTATTACCTATGGAACTTAAAGAAGCGCAACGAAAGGACAATACTTTGGACCCTGCTTTAGGAAACTGCCCATGGCTAAGGAACCCAGACAGCACGGGGACTTTTTTTCTAAGGATGGCGCACTTTATCGCAGAACGGGCAAGCCTGACCAAGGTTACAACCAGCTCCTAGTACCGAAACAGTACAGAAGCCAAATCCTAGAAATGGGGCACTCTCTTCCCTTTAGCGGATATATGGGACAGAACGCCACAAACCAACGGATAACTACTCATTATTGGTGGCCAGGAGTAAATACAGATATTATCAGATATGTCAAATCCCGTGCCCAGTGCCAACGTGTACCACCCAAGCAACGGACACCCCCAGTCTCTTTGGGTGAAACGCCAATAGTGGGAACTCCATTCGAACGGATTGTGATCGACATTTTAGGACCCCTAGAAAGGACTAAAAGAAGGAACAGGTTTATCCTGACCTTAGTCGACACATGCACTTTATGTACAGAAGCTATCCCGCTTACATGCGCTGATTCCAAGCATGTCGCAGAAGCCCTCGTGCAGATTTTCACTCGGTTGGGATTCCCTCAGCAAGTGTTGACGGATAACGGATCTCCATACCGAAACCTGTTGATGGATGAGATCGTTAAGATCTTGAGGGACCAGCACATCTACACTAGGCATTACACTCTGGCCAGAAGTGGGTTAGTAGAGCGTGTTAACGGAAACCTCAACTTGATGTTAAGTAAACTGGCACAAGTGAAACCTGAAGATTGGGATTGTTGTATTCCTGCAGCTTTTTTGGCTACAGAGAATCTCCTCATTCTTCCACAGGATTTCCGCCAGCTACGCTTTTATTCGGCAGACCTATTAAGGGGCCGCTTGAAGCCTTACTCAGGTCGCTGACATACCAGATGGCTGATGAGACAGTTGTCTCAGCAAGTAAATATGTCTTCTTCTTGTCTTCTTTGATCCTTAGCCGCCGACCGTCAAAGTAGTCAGTGGCCATCACGCCTAGTGGCGTCTTGTAGGGCAACAACAAATTGATTCCACTTTGCTCGGTTGGTGGCCATCCTTCGTACAGTGCCCCAACTCTGGTTCATTCCCTGCATCTCAGCCTCCACAGTCCTCCGCCAGGTTATTTTTGGTCGGCCTCTCTTTCGTTTTCCTTCAGGGGTCCAAAGCATAGCTGTTCTTGTGATGGCATCGGGGTCTCTTCTGAGGACATGGCCAACCCAGCTCCAGCGTCTGCCAGCTATGATGGTGTGCATGTCCTCTTGCTTGCTACGAGTAAGCAGATCTTGGTTAGAGATGGTATTCGGCCAAAAGATTCGGTGAATTTTTCTTAGGCATGTTGTGTAAAAAGAGGACAATTTCGACATTTCCTTCTCTGTAATCTCCAGCATTCCGCACCATAGAGAAGCACAGAAAGCACACATCTCTGATATAATCTTAATTTTGTGCTTGTGCTGTATTGGGAGGACTTCCAGATGTTGTTTAGGCTAAAGAAGGCTGTTCTTGCCTTATTCATTCTGATGTTGATGTCTTTGCCTGCCCCGCCGTCTGGTGTTACTATGCTTCCTAGGTATGTGAAGGTATCTGTCTGTACCAGTTGCTGATTCCTTACTGATATGGGCTCAGGGTTACTCACATTGAGTGTCATGACCTCAGACTTCTTTAAATTGATGTTCAAGCCCACCTGCTGGCTAAACTTATTAAGTCTATCCATTTTTTCCTGGATGTGTTGATGTGAATGTGCTAGTAGTGCAATGTCATCTGCATATTCCAGATCTTCCAATGTAGAAAATGTTGTCCATCTTATTCCTCTTGGACTGCCCTCTGTTGTCTGGCGCATCACCCAGTCTATGACTGTTTAAAATAGAGTGGTTGATAAGGGGCATCCCTGTCGTACTCCTGTCTTCACCTCAAAGGTTAGGTTGCTCTGCCCAACACTACACGTAAAGTTGGCATAGAGGCTTTTTATGATTGACACTATGCAGCTTGGAATTCCATAAGCCCTCAGTATTTTCCATAAACTGTCCCTATGTATGCTGTCAAAAGCCTTTTCAAAATCAACGAAATTAATGTAAAGCTGTCTTTGCCATTCTGAGCACTGCTCTATAATGTTCCTGAGAGTGAATATATGATCTACACATCTCCTGTTCTTTCTAAATCCTGCTTGTTCTTTCCTCAGTTTGTGGTCTACTGCCTTTGAAATTCTCTGTATAATTATCCTGCCTAGTATTTTGCTGGGAACTGAGAGAAGAGTGATTCCTCTCCAATTATTGCAGTCTGCAAGATCTCCCTTCTTGGGCAATTTGACAATTATTCCTTTGTTCCACTCTGATGGTGTTGTCCCCGTTTTCCAGACTTGTGCAAATAGTGGTTCTAATAGTTCTGCTGCTAGCTCAGGGTCTGTCTTAAATAGCTCTGCATTTAAGTTATCATGGCCCGGAGCTTTGCCGTTCTTTAACCCTTTGATTGCTGTGATGATTTCTTCTTTTCGTGGAATGTCTGTATTCACATCTAGATCGTTTTCAGCTTCAGGAACATTCAATTGTGTCTCTGGTGGTTCCTTGTTTAGAGTTTCTCTGAAGTGCTCTGCCCATCTTGTTTCCTGTCCCTCTGCTGTCGTGATGAGATTACCTTGCTTATCTCTTACTAATGTAATATTGTTTGCACCTCGTTTTCCGCTGATGAATTTAGTTATTTTGTATACTGTGCTTTGTTCATTTCTCAGTGCTGCCTCTTCTGCCTGTCTTGCAAGATCGTCTAGGAAATTCCTTTTGTTGGCTCAGGTTTGGCGTTTAACTTCCTTGTCCAGCTGACTGTACTGTTCGCTATATAGTTGCTTTAACCTGGGGGACTTCGCTTCTGTTTTCTTTCTTTTCATTTCCTTTCTCAGTGTTATGGTGTTTAGTGTTTCTGGTGTTATCCAGTCTTGCTTCTTCCTTTCCTGGAATCCCAAGCATGATTTGCTGCTTTCCTTATATATTGTTGAAATGGTGTTGAATTTCTGGTCTATATCATCAGTCAATGTCTTTTCCTGACTTTTGGCAAATTGATATCGTTTCTTTATGTCGGCCGCAAAAGCTTTTCTGGTAAGGGAGTCCTTCAATTTGCTGATGTCAAACCTTTTCTGTGTAGTTAAAGTTGGTCCAGCCTTTCTTAGTTTCACTTTCAGTTTTGCTACCACTAAATGGTGATCACTTCCCACATCTGCATAGTAAATATGTGTCGGATTTAAAGGAAAGGTTGAAACTAGGATGGGATCTAGCAATGACCAACTTTAAGCGAGCACGCACAAAGCACGCTAACCGATACAGGAAAGTCGCGAAAGAAAGAGAACTGGAAGCAGGAGAGAAAGTTTTGGTGCTACTCCCCACCGGGAACAACAAACTGAGGATGGGATGGCAAGAGCCGTTTACCGTCCTGAAAAAGATTTCTAAGGCTAACTAACAGATCTCTATTGAAGGAAAGGAGACGGTTTTCCATTTAAATCTGTTAAAGAGATACTTAGAAAGACCAGTGCCAACCTCCGAACATCTCCTGACGATCGCCAAAACTGACGAAGATGACGCTAGTGGCAGGGAAATTCCACTGCAATCACACGGAATCTTTCAAAAATATCAAAAGCGGCGACGCTCTGTCAAGCGCGCACGGAAGACATTCCAGAGAAAGGAAACTTTGGGAGTAGACTTGAGTAGGAATTGGAGAGAGACGGAGGAGGAGATGAGAGGGAAAAGGACAGACACCCTGAAGCTACGGATATAGGAAATTTATTTCCATAACGTAGACATGGAGTGCTTCCATATCTTAAAGGGGGGACGTTCTGTTGCAGAGAGATTTATGATCAATAAATTTTCTATATTATTTTCTTTTTCTACCCGTGTCCTCTGCTTTATTATCGCTCTTTTATCCTTTTCCTGTTTTTCGCATTCGTTCGTTTGCGAAAAAATATTTACTTTCCCATTCTGACTTTACCGTTTCTTTCTCTTATTGGTAACGCATTTTACTACGTAGATGTCAGTCCCTGTGGGGAAGAACGATACTGTGAATATCCGTCTAGTCAGACAAGAGAGCAGACATATCGTCTAGCATTTTCATCTGACACGAGTTTTCTTCGGCTAAGTTTCTCGGCGAGGTGTGGAAACTGCCATCCGCATCGCTCAGAAATGAGACATGTCGTCGTAGAAGGTGTGAAGCCGCACGTTTGGCAGTTATGGGCAACGTCTAGTTAATGGGAAGTGTTAAGAGAGAGAGAGATAGAGAGGGGGGAGGAGAGACCTGCGCTATTTCGGGTTTTGAACATAGCGCGCATCTTTTGTCTGTTTCATATATCTACCCTGGACTGGAAACTTGATTTCACTCAGTTCTCCAGATTCGCAGTAGACAGGTCGCTCGTGTAAAGAATCAGCTGCATAGCGAAGTTCTCATGTTGTTTCGACAATTTGCCGAGCTTCTAGACTTCAAATATATTTCAGCGTATAATTCTAAGTTTGTGCGATCGCCGGTAGTTCTTTGTGGAAGTAATATACATATATCTAGTAGTTTGAGTGTTTTAGTGATAAATCGCTTATTTCATTTTACTAGTTAGATTTGTGTGCAGAAGAATTAAATATAAGTCTGTTATATTCTCTGTGGACGTTTTACAGTGGAAAGCAGAATAAATTATAATTTCTAGATTAAACTCATGCAGCTATAAGTGAATTTAATTTAACTGTTAATAACCAGTCGAGAATTTTTAAACTAACTTATAAATGCACCGATTCATCATTGACTATTGGCGAAATACGTATGTATTTCTAATTCATGATGACTGATTTTATGAATATAACTTATTTCACGGGAAGTTTTAAACGATAAGTCAAGCTCTCCGCTTGCAGTTTATAATGTAAGTTATAACCGAGTACATAGTATGTATAAGTATTTTATATGTCGTTTTCTTTGAAACTGAGGTAGCCCAACTCATCCAGCGTTTTAGTACAACTGAGAGAAGAAACATCTTATCTTTAACCACGTGGGATTACAAGTTAACACCTGTCTGGCAGTGCGTGTGCCTCCAGCAATAGACAGAGTAAAAATCTCACTAACGGTTTTTTAAAGACTAAATGCCTATACTGTGCCTAGTGAGCCAGATCATATTTCTTCACAAACTCTCATGTACATTTTCAGGCCTTGTGGCAAGTAAAAAACATTAACATTCCGACGGAGTTCTGACCAGTGGTGGTGTGATCAAATAATGTCCTATATTGAGATAAGGCACCGACCTGACATTCCTCATTACTAGAAACCTAAGCTATTGACACTGTGCTCGCTGTTAACGTTCGTGCCTGGACAATTTTAATGTGACCTAAACAGATATTCAAAAATAAGAACAACCAAGAAAACGGTCCCTGAAGTAGTGAATTCAACTCGTCTTTTTGGAACTGGGGTTTTCTTGACCAAGACTACCATTGAAGATTCTGTATGTGCATGTCCTAAAAATTGTGTTTCCAGAAGTGGCTACCAAAGCTGTAAGTACGAATGAAAGCACGTGATCACGGCTGAATGAATAGAGTGAATGCAGGACTGAGTGATTCCTTTATTGGTGTATTTTGGCACCCATTTTTGCTGTCTTAAATTTCTTTATGCAAGTTTTGTTGCTAACAATATTTTCCTTAGGATAGATCAGAGTATCAAAGTCTGTTCATACCTTTAAAGGGAAATCTTAGACTAAAGCATATGTATCCGTGACTCTTTGGGGCTATCACTTGTCTTCTAACGAGACCGTGGGCTATTCATCAAGGGAAAGGATCATATTAATGGGTCTATCATTCTTGTTGCAATTTATTGACTTTATGACTATCTGTGTATGCTTGATGTAAATTTTATGTGTTGTGATGGAATTTTATTATGATAATTAAAATCCACTTAAACTTAATCAGTGTGTCGGGTCAGCTTGTTCCAAGTTATATATATTTCTATTTTTCATAGTTTCACGTCTGTGTGTCTATTGTAGTCACTTAAGTGTGTGTGCATGTGAGGGATATATATATATTAATATATATTATACTAGACGGTCTGACGAATCTTAATCTTTTGTAGATGATAGGCGACTGAGAGAAATCATCTCGAGGGTCAGAGACCGACTCTAATATTTCCTCCATCTCACTCGTGAAATCTATTTCTATTATTATCTCTCACTGTGGCTATCACTCATTCTAATCTATTCAGAAGGGACCAACTATCAAAAATCTATGACACTGAGCTGTACTGAGAGAGGGTAATCTCGTGGCAGTACGTTCCTGGTCAGTTGGCCGGGATGATGGTCAGCCATGTTTCTTTGACTGTGTGTACGGGGAGATATTTTTTGTGTGATATCAATGTTTGAGACTTCCTAATGTATTTCTAAAGCCAAGGATATGATGGCTTATATTTATACTGCAGAAGGTACGTTTTTTGAAGACTTTCAGGCCATGGATTGTAGGCCATTATATGTTCATCTCCCGATGAGGGATATTTTGAAGTTCGACAGATTGTTGTAAGGGAATGTTCTTTCTCCCATGAGATGTATTATATTTATCATATTGCCGGAGAAGATAGAGAGAGTATTTACATTACTTCAAAGCCAGGGACTTACACGGCTTTATTTATCATATTGCCAGAGAAGATAGAGAGAGTATTTACATTACTTCAAAGCCAGGGACTTATACGGCTTATTTATCATATTGCCAGAGAAGATAGAGAGAGTATTTACATTACTTCAAAGCCGACTTATACGGCTTATTTATCATACTGCCAGAGAACATAGAGAGAGTATTTAAATTGCGTCTAAGCCAGGGATAGGCTTTTATATACATACGCCATTTATGCTATATACGGATGTATTGAACTATCGATGCTTCCATGATGTGCTTTGAGCTGTAACCTGTGACAGTGTGCTGTTATGATGTCTTCGTGACCGTGTAATAAATAAACAGTGTAGAACGTTTCTAGGAGTTACAACGTTTCCTGACTCCTCCATGTGCTTTAGATGTGTGTGATTGTTATTGACTTATTAAAGAGCCTATACACATTCGCGTCTATATATCTACACACTCACACATCAGTCGGCTGTCTGTAAGCCCGACAAAATGCTGATCGCCTATATCAGCTAATCCCATTTACTCTTTACAGTGATGGCCTGTGTGGCCTACTGATGGTGTTACTACAAAGGATACATATATGATTCAACACCAACAAATTGACATTATATAAAAATAATCTTAGTCGCCGAGAACTTTCTCATTTTCCATATTTACTACAGTTAGGTGGGGACAGGCTTAATGATTCCGATATATGCATTTATTGCAGTCATTTGGACGCTATTAAAAATGATATGAGCATAAGATTTAAGGACTTGCAAGAACTAATATTACCGGACTGGGTGATTAATCCGTTTGAATCAGACGTGGAACAAGTTAGTCAACATTTACAAGAAGAATTAATTGAGCTACAAAATGACTTCGAGGCAAAAGCACGATTCAGTCACACACATTACGATCAATTTTGGATCCAGCAGAGGCTTGTGCATCCCGTTCTTTGGCGTGAAACTAAATTGCTAATTACAGCATTCCCAACGTCGTATTTGGTGGAGAAGGGGTTCAGTGCAGGAGTGTTGCTACTACAAAAGCAACGAAAACGACTGCAGATTTGTAACAGGAGATTTGAGACTTCTTTTAACAAACTTGGAATCAAATATTACAAACTGGCTCATACCAAGCGCAGGGATCTAATTAAGCTTCATTAGTAAGTGTATTGTTATATAATTATATTATTGTTATCAACTAAAATTTTTCCAATTTTTTCATGTTTAAAGTGGTTACATAAGGAGAGGCTTAAATATTCAGATTTGAAGATATGTATGCAGTCATTTAGGCGCTATTAAAATGATATGATTATGATAGTTAAAGAGTTGTAAGAACTAATTTTATATCATTTGCTCCGCCAATTTGTGATTCAAGGATAATGAACCTGTGGTGTATATAACTCCGTACTTAAACACATATTTAATACAACTATGCTTTTATACAGTTGGGCGACCTCAGCTGAGGTTCAAAGATGTGCGCAAGAGAGATATGAGGGCACTGGACATAAATCCAGAAACGTAGGAGGGTGAAGCTGCCGATCGCACCAAGTAGCGATGCTATTTACGGCGCCACCTCAGATTGGGCGAAAAGCTCACACAACAAGCTGAAGAGAAGAGAAAACGTCGAAAGGAGCATCAGGAAAATAAGCAGCTGTCACCTCTGGGGCGCATTCCCATAGTCAGTTATGACTGAAGGGGTTATTATTATTATTAAGCTTTTATAAATGTGCTTTCTCTTTTTCTTTATATTATAAGAAAAGATAACTCATTAACTGCATTTTTTTTTAAAAGTATGGTGGAATATGTGTATATGTGTGTGTGTGTGTGTGTTTGTGTACACACGATAAAGTGCAAGGAGGTGTTAAAAGGGTGGGGGGGGGGGGGCTTTTAAAAATATTAGTTGTCAAAAGGGGGCGTTGCTACTGTCAGGGTT